>BCNH02000006.1:19180943-19210049 GCA_001662345.2 Metrosideros polymorpha var. glaberrima | reverse complement strand
CCCGATTTTTGCTCACCCCTAGTTCGAATGAAGTGAATTTTTGAAGTTTTGAACGCACTATGAGAAACAGTTTCAAGTTGTTGCGTTTGGCATTGGTAAATGCCCGTCTATAGCCATCTTTTGGGTTGGAGAATGTTAGGTTTTTTTAGTACTTCGAAAGAGCTTTCTTTTGACAATAAACTCTTTCTAATAGGAGTTCGGTAGAGATAGATATGATGTGATCAAATTCGGCATGCGAGTTGCCGAGATACAACTGACAATATATGTTCTACTACGAGTGAGTTTTTTGTTGGCGTATAGGAGTCGTTTTGTCACCAAGTGAGCTTAGTTTGGCCGAGTCTTTGTTAAAATAGTTATCTACTTGATTTTGATATACCTTTCTCACATAATTAATAGGATTTTGAGTTCGTTGGCTTGAGGTAGCGGTGAGCAAAAGGAACCGAATTGCCTGGACCAGACCTCATCGGCCGGTTCTAGGCGGTTCCCAGGGGCACCAGCCTGGTTCCATAAAACTGGAACCAGTTGATTTCAATCCGGTTCCCGATTTTAGGTGTGGAATAGCTCACCTAGAACACCCGGATTGGACCCATTTCATTTTTTATTTTTTATTTCTTAGAAATCTGTTAAAAAAAAAAAAAACCCTAATCTATCTCCCATCTCCCATTTCAGATGATTCTCCCATAGTTAAACTTAGTCCTGAACACATGGAGAATATGGGCAATCCTGTCAAGCATTACGAATTAATGGTCAATCTTTTATTTCGATCCAGTGTCCAATTTTAGTTGCAAGACCCCATAACAAAGCTCAATTATTCAGGTAATTTAGTATAAGTACGAAAAGGGTTCGATTCAATACATTCAAGAATCAAAGAGGAGTTTTCGTTTGGGCATATAAAGTTTGCTCTCCCATTTCACAAAGGAAGGTCCATCAAGGCTGGAGCGACTACCTTTACTTATGCGCGTGAGTGAGATGACAAGAACAAATCAAAACACGACAGTAGTTGCTCATTCGAACCAAATTTTGCCACAAATTGGAAAAATCTCTAATGTTACACGTAACTCCCTAATTATAGAAACGCCTTGATTATTAAGAACATCTTCAATTTCGTCTTGAACATTAATGACAAATGAATAAATAAAAAACCTGAACACGCCATCTAGGAACTGGTTTGATTCTCAGTTCCAAAAATTAGGAACCAGCCCCTCTGGGCCGATTCTCAATTCCTGGGTGGGAATCGGACCGCCCGAGAATCGATCCCCCTAGCTTGAGGTAGCATTCGTTGTTTGGTATTGTGTTCTCAGAGGAGTGGTGATCATCCTTTCTATGATTTTGTAAACTCATGTTTTGAAAATTATAGGAATTAGATATGTTATGAAAGAGGCATCACATGGTTGGATGTCTCTTAGAGAAAATGGTGTTGAGGGCATGTTTGTTGGTATCAGAATGAGATCCCCTCCGCTAGGTGTTTGATTTGGGGACGAACAATGCGAAAGATAGTGGCCCTATAACCACTTGGCTCAGCGAGGGAGAGAAGTGATCGTCGAGGCAGCTCTCGATAGGCTTCTAGGATGGCAAATGGGCCTAGATTGAATTGAGTTGCACACCGAACAAGGGAAGAGCGTTTCTGAATTATATATGTGAAAGCAAATTTAACTAACAAGAGACATCTTTTGATGTAACGGGAACATTTAACATTTGAACTGCAATGTTAAGAGTGTTCAGATGAGAGCACTACTACAATGATTGACCTCTTAGGGAAAGTACTTACCTATACACCAAAGAACAAGATCGTGAGCCTTGGTATGAGACAGGTAAAAATTGATAATATCTTGAGTGAGTTAATCCAAGGTGTCACGAGTTTTGTAAGGAGCTTTGTAGAAACACAGGCGGTGGAACATCATACACTACTCCATTTTCATGTCAAGTAACCACTGACACAGATACATGTCTTACTCTGAAGACCGACTGGATAACCGAGTAAAACAAATGTTCCACTGGCTTGTCTTGCATAATTCCCTTATGAACAATGAGATCAGATACTTCCTTGAAGCAGATTTGGTCACTTAGATCACAATCCAGGTAATTATCCCCAACCCAGCTAATGAACAGATGAGGAAATATCACTCTTTCAGTTTTAACACAATCTACTCAGAACACATGCCATTAGATAATTGTATCTGGCTGTTCTGTCAACTAGCTAACTTCAAACAATCCCAAACAACAATTAGCCAAGAGAAAATTCTAATAACAAATCCGAAGAAGTGTAAACTTAAGTCGCACCTATTCCCCTTTATGCAGTAGAACCGACCACAACGTTGACCGATATTAACAATCTTGCAGTCTCCAGAACAGCATTCTACAAGTTATCCTCCACGATACTAGCGGATCATTTCTGAAATGCAGATGCTCTCGAGTATCCATTTTTCTCAGATCTAGCCCTCCAATTGTCACTATCAAGGCATGGCTATACTAGCTCCCATCAACTTCCACTTCTATCAGTATAGTATCTTATTTTTCACCTCTGCAGTAGATTGTTCTTCATCTCATTCAACTCTTTTTCTTGGTTTGAGGGATGAAATTGTTTAAAAACACGGATATCACAAAACTTGAGGAGCAAGGAAGGAGAAAATAAAGAGTAACAAATCTTCAATGGGAAAAGTATAAAAAAAAAGCCGTTAATCCTATTGCATTGATGTCAATTCAGTCATAAATCTTTTAATTATAACAATTGAGTCATAAACCTTTTCACAATTTACTAACATGTGGTCAACAACCATCCTACGTAGCACGGTTAGTGCTGATGTGAACAATTTTTAAAAAGAAAATTGATTTTTTATTATTATTGCTTTTTCCTTTCATTATGGCCGGCGAGGGCCCTTGCCAGTCACTGGCAGGCTGCCTCACCTAAATCTAGCGAGGGCCGTGACCATTGCCAATGGCTAGCAAGGGATTGCTGGCCCTCATCAGCCAGAATGAAAGGAAAGAAAGAAATAAATAAATAATTTAAGAAAAGGAAAGAAAAGAATATAAAAAGATTTTAAAAAATCAAAAAATTATTAAAAAGTTATCCACATCAGTGCTGGCCGTACCACGTAGAACCGCCGGTGTCCATACATTAGCAAATCATCAAAAGGCATAAGATTAAATCAGTTCAATTGAAAGGTTTAGGACTGAATTAGCACATGTGCAATATATTTAGAATTTTTTTGGTACTTTTCCCGTTCTTCGATATTTCTATTTCATTTACTAGTGGACCCAATTCCAATTTGGAGAGTGAGATAAGAAAGATCATAGCTTATTCAAGAGAATGTACCAATTCAGCACTCAATCATTACAGTTCGGATCCCCTGATGTACATAGTCAGAAAGATGGGCCCTGAAATCAGCTTGGAACGGTAAAATTATAACTTCCCCTAAAACGTTCCTTTTTCATCCTTCCTTTTTAATCTTTTGAGGTGAGGGGAATTAAGGAATGGTGTGCTCATTTTACCTTTTAAAAACTCCTCTTAACTGGCTAGAAAGGTAACATGCTTTAGTTAGAATGGAACTCAAAAGATAAATCTGATGCTTGAGAGAGCAACTTCCTTGTCTCCTTGACAGATTTACCTGTTACAACCCCTCTTAACTGCCTAGAAAGGTAACATGCTTTGGTTAGGATGTAACTCAAAAACAAATCTGATGCTTGTGACAGCAACTTCTTTGTCTCCTTGATATATTTACTTCAGCAAGATACAGCTACACGGTCGAATATAGTCTGCCTAGAATGTATTTTCTCTTATTTCCCTCCAAAATTATGGCAAATACTTATTGCAGTGGACTGCTTGCGCTTCTGCAGCAAATGAAGATTGTTGCATCACTACTTGCTCTTCACCAAATCTACCCCATTTTCACTCCACCGTTCCCATCCCTGAAAGTTCCTATTGCTTCACCTATCATCATCAATGCAGAAGAGAAAGACAGGCCTAATCCTGGACCTAGCATGTATCCAAGTGAATTATGTTTTTTCTCGTCAACTGAAGTGGGCTCATTCCCTATGGAGCACAGAGATGATTGAATACAGCGCACGGCAATTAAGATCATAAACAGTATAAAGACTTATGTCGGTGCTTAAGGCAGTAGCAACAGCGCAACAAGTGGAAGGGTGAAAAATCAAGTATAGGGGACATAAAAATCACCTCGATTCAAATGTCGTGTCCATGGGAATACAGCACATTGTATCGGTAAGTCTCACGAAATTTGACACTAGACTGACCTCTTATTCTATTCCTGTGTGGTCGGAATTTTGTATATTCACTGCAATGGGCATGTCAGTTGCGACATTCGTCCACATAATCAGAAGATGGTGGTGTCAAACTTTTCTGAGCACAGCCTTAAGGTGGGGCTGAAGACTAGTCAAGGCAGTGGCCATTTCAACAACATAAGACAATTCCCCATCGACCAGCTTGAACACTCGAGTGATGTCTTTCACCTGGCAACAAGTAAGAGGTCAGTAGCTGTAAAATAATTAAGTTGTTCCCGGCAACGGCGGCCGGAGCAGCAGTTCAGTAGTTAAAGATCATCAGATGTTACTAGTCTATTAGCAACAAAACAACATTTCGATGACCTTTCATTTTCAGAGAGGACATCTACCTTGTATTCGGACCAAACAAATCAAACAGGAACTGGGAGAATTGCCAGAATAGGATTGCACATATGAGAAGGAGGAATAGGGGATAATAAGGAAAAGAGAATCTAAGTCTAACCTTGGAAGCGTTGCCGACGAGATCACTCTTAAGGCGGATGACTTTCTGGTCCGCATCGAAGGTCCCCTTCTGCAACGAATTGATAGGAAGAATAAAAGGTGAAGAAAGATTGGACCGGACCAAGAAGCAGAAAAGAGGGGTGGGACGGAAAGAGGACCTGGACTTCAACGAGGCCGGTGCTCTGAGAAAGGACAACCTCGAGAGAGCCGTCAAGCTTGGGGCGCCAGAAGCCGGACTCGGAATGCATGGGGAGGGAGGTGAGGGGGTTCCAGGTCCGCTGAGAGTAGGTAAGGACGGGCTTGCGAGGGTCGGGATGAGAGAAGGTGAGCTCCTCCATGTAGGCGAAGGAGTCGATGGTGGGATACACGCCTCGCCCTTCCCCTCTCCACGTCCCCACCAGGTACCCAATCCCTTCCACTGCTCGATGCATTCCTCCTCCTCCTCCTCCTGTTGCTGTCTGGTTCCCTCCGCTGTCCTTGGCTCCCTCCTCTCCCTGCTCAGTTGTCTCTCTCTCTCTCTCTCGGTTCACCTCAAGAATTACGTCGTCTTCATCCCATCCAGGACCATCGGGCTTTCTTTTCTTTTGGGCCCAATTACTACCGGGGCTCCATCAAGAAGCTACTCTCTCTCTCTCTCTCTCTCCAAAAATCAGTTATTTCCTCAACTTTTGAGTATAACATTTGCTTTTGCTATTTAACGTATATTCCGTTATTCTCATTTTGATCCCTGAATTTGCGCATCAAGCCCTTCAACTTTTCAATTGTCTTATCAATTCCTTTAACTTGCATAACTCCTCTAACCGATCCCTCCTGTTCCAATTTTGATTAATTAAGACTTGACATGTCTATGATAGCTAGCAATAGTATGGCCTGCAAAAACTTTTCTCCACTGATGCATGTGACTAAGAACCCCAAGATCAAGACGATAGCCCAACTTTGCATAAGACATTTCTCGGCGCCAACACGATGCTCGGGCTTTTCCATGTCAGATTTTTGCAAGTTTCAATCGATCCGTCAATATAGTTGAAAGAAGGGTTCGTATTTTTATGGAGATCTCCACTCCTCTCTTTCCTAAAGTACTAATTGAGTCAAATATAAGAAGATACGAAAAGTTCGAAGCAAGAGAAAGATAGAGATGAAAACTATTACAAAATTGTTCGTTGTGGTAGAGTATATTTAATGAATGAAAGTATTTGTATGAAATATAAATAAGTAACTTCTAAATACGTTTATAACTGTACAAATCAAGCAAAGTGTTCATTGTTCATCAATTAATATTTTCCTTAAGAGTTTGATGATAAAGCATGATGGCGATGAGGTGAGGCAGCTGTTGATGGTGCGTGCGACGGAAATTGGAAATGCCTAGTGTCCATCCACAGATGGTGATGGTGGGGGTGTATGTATCGTCGAGGCTAGGTCGGTGTGTGGCGATGGAAACTGGAAGAATGGCAAACCCACCAATCTGATAAGAGGATCAAACGGCCATGCGCCCGTGTTTATTTATACCTGGAAAGACCCCTTTGACCATTTCCTGAAACAACGTCGTGACAACTTCCTTACTCTTTTGCCTCTCTCTCTCTCTCTCTCTCTCTCTCTCTCTCTCTGCCATTTATTCTTCGGATTTGTCAAATTATAGTTCTCTCTCTCTCTCTCTCTCCCTCCTCCCTCTCCCCCTCTCCCTCTCCCCACCTTCCAACAATGTCTGGTGTTCTCCTCGATCATTGAAAGCTCAGGATGATCCGCCTCGATGAACCATTTGCAGAACTAGCATTAGAAACAGCTCATGGACGATGAACATGCACCTGATATTGTCCTTTCGGTTACAACCCGACTTCTCTCTCTTCCAATAAACCATACCTCCACCAAATTTGACCCTCAGTTTGCCCCCCCAGCAACATCATGTTATCTGGGTCTGCGGGTTTGTGTCTGTCGAGATTGAGAGACATAGAGCAGTTGTTGGAGCCAGTTCGTTCCTTGAAATTCCTTTCCATTCATGGTCAGTGTTTCCCACACGCTTCTTTCATTGGTTGTCTCATTGCTCTGCACTCTGCATCATAGCCTAGTTTTGGAACCTGATATACGTGCTCAAGTATTTTATATGCGGCAGGCCTATATCAGCATTCATGGATTATCTTAATCGAACCTGACTCCCATGTCCGTAAAATGCATCAATTGACGTGCCTGCCACCAATTTTCCCCGTTGATGGAGACCTCTGCAGATGTTGGTCTCTCCTTTGTTTGAGAGAGAGAGAGAGAGAGATGCATCCAATAATTTTTCATTTGATACCAAGGCAAATGCAAGTATAGTTTGCAATTTCAAGCATTCCCGGGACAATGATCGGAAACTCCCTTCTTTTTCAAAGAAGAAGAAAATGTGATTTCAAGTGAATAAAACCTGCCTGGATGATTCGACATCATGTCAGCACAAGTTCACATGCTCTTTTTTCCCTCCTTTTGGTGCAGAAACGTTCTGATGGATAGAGTCCCGATCTCCAGATTCCTGTTGGAACGTGAAACGTAAAAAGGTGAGGCATGCCTGATTTCCTAATCTGATTTCGATCCACTTTGTTCCAAATTAATATGAATTGTAGCGATCGCATCTCTAAAGATGAATGTGCATTCTATATAATTGATAGGGAGCGCACACAGGCCAAGTAAACCTGAAGATATGGACTCCATCCCCAAGAATGATACAAAGGCATGTTACGACATACCATGCGATCTCAAAAAGCCAGATCAAACAGCCAAAGATGTCTCTGAGTCTACCCCTGATTCGCCTGCTATACCTGCAAATTACTGTCCATTTCCCAAAAATTGTGAAGTTGGATTGAAAAAAGCCGAACGGGATAACAAGAACAATACTACTGTGGATGGATCACCCATTAGCCAGCAGCAGATTCCAGGCCTAACAAGAACACATGCCAATAATCATAACCACAATGAAATTCCAACAGCTTCATCAGCAGCGATATTGACAAGTAGACCACTTACAACAACGACGCTGCAACCGCAACCAAATACAAGGAACTACAATATCCAGCAGGGATCAAGCCATAGCAACAGCTTGGAGAGCTCGGGTGCAATGCTGAGGCCCCACACAGGTGGGGATGTTCGATGGGAGGCCATCAATATGGTGCCCAAGGGAGGTCCCAAACTTGGCATGAGCAACTTTCGGCTCCTGAAACGCATAGGATACGGGGACATAGGGAGTGTGTATCTCGTGGAGCTCCGAGGAACCAGCACTCACTTTGCCATGAAAGTGATGGACAAGTCATCCCTTGCCAGCAGAAACAAACTCCAGCGAGCTCAGACCGAAAGGGAGATACTCGGGCTCCTCGACCACCCATTTCTGCCCACTCTTTATTCTTACTTTGAGACCGAAAAGTTCTATTGCTTGGTCATGGAGTTCTGCAGCGGGGGGAATCTGCATTCCCTCCGTCAAAAGCAACAAAACAAGCATTTCACAGAAGAAGCTGCCAGGTTCAGTACCTTTCTTTCTAAATACTTCCCTTCATTCAAGTAAATTAACCAGCTGTGTGACTAAATGCTGCTTCCTTTCTCCAAATTTTCATCTTTAATTCAACAAGCAGTGCTTTCCATTCTGTGATAGATCATCAATTTATCAGATCTCCATGAGCAAGCAGCTGATGAATTACTCATAATAAACATCATAATTTCAGGATAGCAATCCATCTTTTCTCTAAACTGTGATCAACCAAATAAATACATTAAGGTTCTGTGGCTCAGAAAATCTGCTCTACCTAAATTCTAGGATATCTAAACACATTTTTAGGAAGATGGAACTTTGAAAGGTGATCAATAGACCACAGCATACTTCTAAAGTTAGTAATCTCTCTGTCTCTGAGTGTAAATCAATTAACTGGTTAATTTTAACAGGTTTTATGCATCGGAGGTGTTGTTGGCGCTGGAGTACTTGCACATGCTAGGCATTGTATACAGGGATCTGAAGCCAGAGAACGTGCTAGTGAGAGACGAAGGGCATATAATGCTTTCAGACTTCGACTTATCACTACGGTGCTCGGTCAGCCCAACACTAGTAAAGTCCTCATCCGTACATGTAGGCAGTAGCAGCAGCAGCAGCACTGGTTTTTCGTCTGGGGCCATTTTGGATGATGAGTACGCGGTGCATGGTTGCATGCAGCCATCCAACTTTCTGCCACGGATATTGCCCGGGAAGAAGAACCGCAAGTCTAAATCGGACTTCGGACTGCTGATGGGTGGAGGAGGGCCGCAGTCTCAATTGCCCGAGCTGATGGCGGAGCCAACCAACGTGAGGTCCATGTCCTTTGTGGGGACCCATGAGTATCTGGCTCCGGAGATCATCCGTGGAGAAGGACATGGGAGCGCGGTGGATTGGTGGACGTTCGGCATATTCTTGTATGAGCTGTTGCATGGCACAACTCCTTTCAAGGGGTCGGGCAACCGTGCCACTCTCTTCAACGTGGTGGGGCAACCCTTGAGATTTCCGGAGACGCCTCACGTGAGTTTCATGGCACGGGACTTGATACGAGGCCTCCTAGTCAAGGAGCCCCACAAGCGCATTGCCTACAAGAGAGGTGCCACTGAGATCAAGCAACACCCGTTCTTCGAGGGAGTGAATTGGGCCCTGGTGAGGAGTGCGCTCCCTCCCCATGTACCTGATCCCGTCGACTTCTCCCAGTTTGCTATTAAAGATCCAACGGTAGAACACGCCAACAAAAAGACGATGACAGATAATAATGCTACTCATCATCGGAAAGACAACAATCCCAGTGACTCTTCTTACATAGAATTCGAGTACTTCTAACAATCATGGACAATGGTGGATGAATTTATCACCGAAGTTTGATGTATACATGAATAGAGCTAAAGATTTTGTAGTATGAGTGCCATGGCATCTGTCTCTCTCTCTCTAATGCACTAGAAGGAAGGTGCGCGGGTGAATTGGGATCAGTCACCAACGCACTTTGCTCTGTAGCTAGAGAAAGCAAGATGCCATGTTCCCCTGGTCATGTGTTATGTTTAACTTGTGTTGTTTGGGATTTATATGGCTCAGTTCAGTTGGCCCCAACAGCAGGGAACTGCTGACCTACGGACAACGGGGTCAGTGTGTGACCGTAGCTGTCCTACTGAGTAGGAAATTTTCTGGTCCGGTTACGGGAAAGGAGGCCTAGTAACAACTTGAGGTGATGTCTTGGGCAGAGTTTTGCAGAAATAGGCTGCATATGCCTCTAACATCAAGTGTTGACGGTGAATAATCCTTCCACTTTGGAAAATGGAATCTTTATCAACCCCCCCAATGGGGTCGTTTTAGGGCTTTCTGTAGTTACTCAAGGATCTTGATCTGAGAATGATTAAGGCAGCTTTACAGTTCAGTTCATGTAGGTTTCTGTTTTTTGAAGGCTTCTTTTCTCCAACAATCCACAGTTATACAACGTAAGGGTAATTGATTTCATGACGGGTCAATTTTAATCCTGAAACCCAAATCCTACCTAATCAGGGTTGGTGCCCCCGATTTGTAAAACCGGGAACCGACCCTCTTGATATTGGAACCGACCTAGAACCAGATTGACCAGTTCTGGGCCGGTTCTATGGTCAACCTAGGAAACGGCCGGGTGTTTTTTTTTTTTAGTAGTGACATTACTTGGATTTACAAGGCAGTCATTTGATGCTCTTGTTAATGGTATTGAGAAAAGCATTGTACAAGCTCATGAAAATCTCCAGCCATGGAGTGTTTTTGTCAATAGAGGTGATAAAAAAATTCTTCATATTTTCTCTACTCTACTTCATCCCATCTTTCACTGCTAGCCACAGCTATCCATCGATGTTGCCAGTGACTACTAAGATGGAGATGAAAAGAAGCCTTTTCTTTTTCCTTAAGATCAGTGAATGCGATTGACAAGACTGTGTTAAGTATGTCTCAGTTGCACCGCCAACTAAGCCAGGTGCTCATCTGGCAAAGTTTTTTTTCACAAATGATTCCTTTTAAAGTCGGAGCATTCCAATTCCAAATCAAAGGCTGATGGAATTGTCGATTCAGCAAACATACGACTCCAAGCGTGCGGCCACTGCTCATCAACACCTATGCACCCCCTTCATCTCCCGACCTTAGGTGATGGTTGCCTGGGTCGCGTGACCACGCCGGCCCCTCGCAGCCCCATGCGACCACACTGGACAACTTCGTTTGGAGAAGATGATGAATACTGATAAACAAGGGCAAGACTGGAAATGTAATATTTGCTTCTTGAATAGGTCCGAAGGTGGTGAGATCCATCTTTAAAAAAAAAGAAGTTGACAAAGTCAGCAGAAAGAGAAAAGCAAAAGCAGAATAGTGGCTTCATCGATTCATTTAGAGAACCGAGAGCTCGCAGAACAGAGAAAAAGAAAGGGAGAAAAGGAGAGGAAAAGAAGAGAAGAAGAGGGGGGAAAAACAAAAGAATACGTTCGCACCGTGGTGACCTTGCCAAGCCAACTCCACTACGTATCGCAGCGCTTGGTAAGTGCTCACATCCCTCGTTCGTCTAATCGGAATAGTTTTTGGATTTAGATCACAAATTCGGAATTATGTAAAATTTGAGCCGGCGAAGTCAGATTTTGGAACCATTTAGTCGCGTTTTTATACTAGAATGGAATTTTTTAGTGTTGTGAAGCCATGTGAGTCAACGGAACTCAGTTTGGATTTACGGTTTGTCCAAAACGAAATTTTGAAGTTTGACGCGCTCAATCAACAGTGCGCGACCAGAACATGTTGCGTCCGTTTTTGTCGATTTTTTGACAAATTCTGGAGGAGTCATATGAGAGGCTTTGAAGTATATTAAAAGAGCTTTCTTTAGACTGCAAATTCGCTTTAATCAAAGCTCAGAGAAGGAAGTTATGGTGCGTTTAAGTTTGTCACACAAGTTACACATAATAGACAGCATGCATGTCTACTATAAATGAGTGTTTTGTTGGCGCATAGGTGTCGTTTTAGCGACAAATAGACTTTACCCAGTAGAGTCTTTCGTTAGAGTAGCGTATCACTCAGTTTTTTATATCGTTTTTCATATATTTAATAGAAAAACGTGTGCGTCGGCTTGAGTAACCACTGTAGGTTAGTTTTCGACTTTTTCAAGTAAATAATACTATTTCTTTTTTGGTTTTTATAAAACTCATATTGTGAAGAGAAAGAAAAATATATTATGAATTGTGGAAAAATCACGTTTTTGGTATTTCTTTGAAAATGAATGGATTCTTATTACATTCTTTATGTATAACTTTAGATCATGCATTTACTACCCTATTTGTTGTTTGAAATGGTTTAAGATGAGTTTATGAAATGTATTATGTCAGATAAGTTGAATTGTGACGTTTTGGTTCCTAAATGAGTTATGATATTGATAAATAGAATTGTGAAAGTTTTTGTAATTCGGTTTGTGAAATCAGTTTGTAAAATGGTTTTCTAATGTTGATTGTGGTTATTTGAGAATATGATTGTGGTATTCAATATTGCCGTGAACCCAATGAAGGGTTTGTGGGTAAGTGCATACTAGTCTAGGATATCCTGGTGGGCCGAGCCACTAGCATTGTGAGTGAAAACTTTGCCAAGAGGGGAATCTTGGTCGCCTATGTCACAGGGCGTTACGCGTAACTATGATTTGATATTTGAGTGCGAGATTAGTCAATGGATAGACCATTAACTTGTGTTTTGACGAGATTCGCTAATGGATAGACCATTAGCTCGTGTTTTGATGAAATTGATATTTGTTTCGACATTTTTGTTTTAAAAAAATGGTATTTCTACTTCTAGACATTATGTTGGAAGTTGAATATAACTTATTTTGGTATTAAAAGTTTACGATTCTTTAATTTTTGAGAAAATTAGTTATGTTATGTGTTCAAAATGTGCATAGTGATTGTTCGATCCGCTTAAAGAAATGTATTCATCACTGAGTTATGGTAGCTCATTCATTTCATCTCACTGACTTTTTAGGTTCTTCAGCGAACCGCGAATAAAACGTGAGCGTCGCGTTAGTAGGAGTATTTTTTATAGCAGCAATTTTTGGTATGAGCGATATACAGTTATAGAGTGCTTAGTTTGACATTTTAGTGGATATGTGCGTAGGCCTTTTTAGTGGTTTATAGTAAAGCTCCGATATTATGATCATGTGACATGTTGATCATATATATATTTGGATGTGTATATATATTTTGATATCATGTAAAGTTCTGATTATTATTGAGACTGTGTCCTTTGGGTAAAAAGAACGTCCGTGTCATTGCCTTTGTTCTGATCGAATTAGGGCGTGACAGGAAAAATAAAAAATTAGTGAGGATAGTTTGGGGAAAGAAAAAAAATTCATTAACCCTCTAATTTGCATGTCGAGAAAGCTGAAAGCCCAAGACAATTTAGGACTTACCTCGAGCTTTTAGCCTTGGGAGTGTTGACTTTTGGAGAATGGAGTTTCTAAATTTTTAACCCAAACACCCTCATTTTGGCCCAAGGGGCTTTGGACACCACATCTCCTACCCGGAGGGGGTTGAAGATCGTTCCGACATTTCATATAGGATCAGCAACTGGGGATGTCTGAACATGCTATGTACCGATAACATCCTGGGACGGGTAAGGCGAATTCCAATGAAGAGAAAGCAAAAATATCGAGTAGAAATGGACCCTTTTTATGGCTCGTACGTACGGTGGGTGACAAAGACGGGATCTTTTTCGACCAAAAAAAGAAAAGGAAAGGAAAAAAGACAAAGACGGGATCTGGGTGGGGTGCCCAAAGACTGAAGAGTCAATAGAGGTGAAGTAGTTGACTTCAAACTCAAATCAAATCAAACGAACACTGGATCGATCGAATGGCGGGGAGGTGCTGGAACTCGACCATGTGCTACGCCTGCCCCTGCCCCTGCCCCTCTCCCTCTCGCAACTTGGTCGTCCGCCCCAAGCTGCGATTCCAAGATATCGCCGAGATCGCCCACAACAAAGTGAGCCTTCCTTCTCTCTCATCCCCCCTCTCTCTTCTCTTTGGGTGATCTGATTGGGGGTCCTGGGACTTGGTAGGTGCTCATCGCTGCTGGTGTCTCCGCCGTCATCGGGCAGCTGTCCAAGCCCTTCATTTCGCCGGAGGGAGATGCAAAGCAATTCGATTTCGGCGCCGCCGTTCGTTCCGGTGGTTTCCCTTCCACCCACTCCGCCGTGAGTCCCTTCTTCTCACTATACATGTTGCTTACAATGCTCAACTCGACTCCCTCCCTTCCTTCCTTCTTAATTGTATTTCCATCTTATTTGTCTCTCATAGGCAGTTGTGGCTACCGCTACCTCCCTTTCTTTCGAGAGGTAATCCCTTTTTCTTCTCGGATTTTCAGAATACGATGTTTGAATCTTTTCCCCAAAGCGCTGCATCGCCATCCCTAATTTCAAGCCGCGTCTGGAGCTTCCTTTCACCAACCCTAACTAGAGAGCGTCGTGCACCAGTCTCTCCTTTCTCCTTTGCTCTCGACGTAGTTTGGGTATTGACTTTCTGCACAGATCAGTTGGTGTCTGATCTTGAAGGAATGTGTAGCCAGTGTCTTCTCTTCTCAGCCGTTTTTAGCTTTGGTTTCTCCATCTCATCTATCTCTCCTTGTCTTCCGATTGGTTGAGAGGAATGTGCATCTACCCTATCTTCCGTCATTGCTAGTTGCTACCATGTGGGTTGTTTCCTTCATTTAATAAGGAGCTCCTACACTCGCGAGCCGTGTTTTGAGAGTGTTTCTATAAAGAAACACTACGGTTCCCAAGAATCCCCGTGGCCCTCTGTATTACTCCAGAAGCACTAGAGAGAAGTTATGGACTCTTTTCCCCCTAGTCTTTTTAATTCCTTCTAAGTTGGCCTCTTTTGCATTCGCTCTGAAGGTAACTGTACGAATGTCATTCCATAATGCTTCCATCACCTAGAGGGGGCATCGGATTTTTCTTTTTTAAAATGATTTTTTTCTTGAGGTTCCCATTCTTTTCTACCTTCCCTTGTGGCAGGGGATTCTCAGATTCAATTTTTGGACTCTCGGTTGTGTATGCTGCACTTGTCATGTATGATTCCCAGGTAATCTTTTTTACCTTTTTCGCATTATTCTTGCCTTTATGGGTTCTGATTTCTTCTTATCCTTCCAGACTGATGTTTGAAAGCGTGCTACCTGCTCCTTTTATCTTGCCTACTTCTGTACACCTAGCATATAACTGTTCTATTTGAAGAGAATACGTCCTCTTTTTTTGTTAATGATGAAGAGAATACCTCCTTTTGTTAGTTCTCTGAGGATTTGCAATAAGAAGAATTAAGGATTTGTGGCATTTGGTAGGAAACTGTATATTCGTCCCCACTTCGAGTTTAGACTGTTTCTTGGGAGTTGGCTTATTATACTTTTTGTGAAAATTTTACCACCTTGTATGTATTTTCGTCATGCATTTTATGAAGGTAAACAACCTTCAGTTTTGGGCCACAAAGAAAATTGTTACCTCATCTTCCTTCATTAATGTGACTTATCCCCCGACCGCTGAAAGGTTGAGAGGAATTGTCACTGTATAGTTGTAGCTTCTTTCTGCTCCCACTTCTTGCACCAACTAGTG
The DNA here is from genome assembly GCA_001662345.2 of Metrosideros polymorpha var. glaberrima. Classification (NCBI taxonomy): domain Eukaryota; kingdom Viridiplantae; phylum Streptophyta; class Magnoliopsida; order Myrtales; family Myrtaceae; genus Metrosideros; species Metrosideros polymorpha. The sequence continues at coordinate 19,194,727 of BCNH02000006.1, read as the reverse complement.
TTTATTTCTCTTCATCTTCGGTGGTCTCCTTAAGAGGATTGCCTAGTCTGGTTTGGCTTTCTCCTGCCTTTTCTTCTTTCTAACTCAATTTGGTGGCTCTATCTTCCATCCGAGAAATACATTGCTTGATCGCGTGCTTAATATCTTTCATTGCTAATCATGGGCTGACTCCTTCATCTGTTTAAAAGACCATCCCTCATATGAAACTTCCCTACAGTTGATTTGCTCAGTAGCTGAAGATTGATAACTTGATTGGTCTTCATATCAGAAGCCTTAGGAATCAGGGATAAGCACCTCCTCACTCCTTCGGTATCCTAGCAGAGAGAGAGAGAGAGAGGTGATGTAGGACAATCTGATCAGACGCTATTCAGGTCTGTAAGTACCTGGCTAGGAACCATACCTGTGACTTGTACCCCTAATTAGTATCTCTGAGCAGTGGCTTGGGACTTGGGCTGTAAAAATGTAGCCAAGGAATGAAAGGATTTTCAAAGAAAAGGTTAAAAGTCCCTATGCGTAGGACAAAAGCTTCCATACTTATGGTTGCTTAAGCATCATGCCTAAGAGAGAATTTGCAACACGTAACTCAATAACAATAAGTTAAATATTGGAATTTTAATGACTCAATAAATGAGTTATCCATACGAAAGGCATGTGTTTAAAAACTCTTCTCAATCCTATTCCAAGTTAAAGTAGGAAAGTCTTAGTTAGGAAGCCTAATATCCTAATTCAAATACTATTGTCCCAATCCTCTGTCAAGAAGCTTGCCAGTTTTTCATTCAGCTGCATTCCCCTCTTCAACACCTAATAAGAGGAATAAAATGGGTGACCCTGGAGGCTGGAATTGCATTTATCAAATTTTCACTTTATGTAGATTTTAGTATCTTAATTGTAATGGCATGGCACCTTTTTTCTTTTGAGAATATCACTTGCAATTTTGATGCTGTTCGTAATGATTCTCCCCTAGACCTGAGCAGAATTCACTGTGCTATTCTACGTCCAGACAACAAGCGGATAGGAAGTCCCAACCATCACATTAGCCTTGTCTGTAAATTAGAGATTGTAAAAATAAAAATAAAAAAAAATTAGAGATTGTCTCTGCCCTGTATTTATTAGTAGAGCCATAATGGACATCATATATCAAAACTTGTTTATGGGCGAAGAATAAAAACTGCCATCATTGGCTGTTAAAAAGGGTGGGAGTTAATAGCAACTTGGGCATATATGATAGCTTTATATGTTAGTCTCTTGGACTAAGCCCCTCACAAGCGTGCTGCAGAAAACAGCATCCTATCTGAAACCAAAGCCAGTGATTTTGAGAATACTTGTCTGCCAATGGACAGAAATTCAATATGACAGTGAAGTAAAAGTTCATGATTTGTCTACTAATAAATATTTTTTAATTCCCTCTTGTGGTTGTCCTGGAGTTGAGTTGCCAAAAAGTGATATAAGATTATAGAGAGGAATCGGAGGATTAGATTCACAGGATGCTTTAGATTTAGAAGATCGAAGGACTTTCGATCCCTGGTAAAATGCTGGAATTGTCCAACTCTTGTCAATCACAGTCTCGTCGCATTTGTATTTGCTGTATGACGTAATGGTTTTGGACTGCAGGATTTCTCAATATGATAGAGGTCACATTTGTATTTGCTGTATGACATAATGGTTTTGCTGTCTGATGTAATGGTTTTGGACCACGGGATTTCTTCATAAGATAGAGGTCAACTTGTTCATGGTCTAAGCCCTTTTAGGGTTCATGACATTTGACAATCTATGACAAGGAAGTAAGGAGGCACCACTATTATATTAGACCGATGACCCACTTGAAAGAATAGAGTAATTATTAGTCGTGTGTCCTTATTAGTCATGTTTCCTTGTAAAGGCTTTGGATAAAAAAAAAATTTCCTCGGGTCAGCTGCTTACATTGTAGCAATGTAGTTCAATTATGCTGTGGTTTGGTTGCCTGAGTTGTGGAATCTTCCACTGGGTTTTCTCCTGGTGGACGTGCAGGGCGTAAGAAGAGAAGTGGGGAAACATGCCAGGGTGATGAATGAAGCTTTGCTTGAGAAAGCACAGGTGAAATCTCCATCCACAAAAAGTGACAGAGTGGGAAAGTCATCTTCATCAACCATGAACTTGGATCGAAGCGGCCGGTATCCAATAGATGGAACTGGAAGGGGCTCCGTTAACTCAAAAGTCACAGCTACCCCATTGATGCTCAAAGGAGACGGCATAGAGGAGAAAGAATTGCTGCTAGGAGTGGGTGATGATGGGGACACTAAATCTGGTGTGGATGGAGAGAGTGGTATAAGGCTCAAAGAATCGGTTGGGCACACTGAGGTGGAAGTTTTAGCCGGGGCTATATTGGGCTTCGTGGTCAGTATGGCTGTAAATACTTTGATGCAGTAGTTTTTTCTACAATACCTGCATTTTTTTCTGTCCTTCCTCTTTGAGTTTGGAATGGAAACGAGTTTTAAGTCACGTAATCTTGTGTCCGTTGCAGCTCCTTAAATTCACCATTCTTCTTACTGATTGCAAAACAATTGCGGTAATAATACGATCAACTCATTAGGCAACTGCTTTGTGGTGATGGCAAGTAGGGGCGAGCATGGTTTCAGGATATAACCTGGAATCGAAGAACTGGACTGGTGGGAATCTCTCATGTTCCAGGTTTCTAGGTATGTAGAGGAAGTTTCAAGTTCCAAAAATTAAACATGTTTCGACAGGTAGGTTACAGGTTCTAGGTAGCTTGAGCTTGAAACTTAAAACAAGTTTTTGTGTTTTTCTTGGTCTATGTCTTCATATAATCCTGTCTAATATTTTTAGTGTGTCTAGATATAAATTATGATCAATAGAGTGTAGCAACAAGTGATAGTCATTAAAAGTAATGATTCACTGCAATCATTCAATTAATAATATATGTGGAATTTGAGCAGAACTTAGAATCAACTTTGAAACCTGTGATACATTAGGTTCTAGGTTCCAGGGTATACAGAATAGGTTTCAAGTTCTAAAAAATGAAGAATATTTTCCAACAGATAGGTTTCAAGTAGAACCTGTATGAAACTGAAACCGTGCATCCCTTATGGCAAGGTAGCTTGCAGGCCAGTAATTAAACTGACTTGAAATGCATGGGTTCTCAAGTTTGTGTGATCCATCCATTTGTAGTGCTTGGACATGATCCCTCTTTTCAATTCGGAGTCTCCACTTAGTTAATACTTACCTTGCTTGATTAAAAAAAAAAAAAAAGATACGAAAACAAGTTATATATCCCCCTTTTCTGTTTGTCAACAGATAAATTACTGTTGTTTCGACTTCTCCATTCCCAAGCAACAAAATTCCTATCTGAAACCATATCCATGAAAGAGGGGGGTGGGTTGGGAGGGGCCCACTTAGGTGCAGGAGCCATACTGTAGCAGGCCCAGGCAGCCCAGAATGCCACCGCTAATCCTTTTATCCCCCATTGAATTTCAAAGCGTGAGTTGGTGACGTGGCAGTGGATGAGCTGACGGGGAGGCACGTGGAGGCTTAGGCGCCTCGGTCTCCACGTGGACAATTCCTTCGGTGTCTCCGCTTCTCTATTTCTTCCTATTTTAGTTTTGATCTGGCATGAAAGAAGAAGAGAAAAGCATTTTCTCTAACCAGAGAAAATGCCAGGAGCGCAGGGGGCAGAGCCCAAGGAGTCGAAGACGGCGACGACGTACGAGTCGGTGGAGGGAGGGGAGAACAGGACGAGGACGGACATACGCACCCCTCAGGACCAGGGCGGCATTCAGGTGGACATGCTCCAGGAGAAGGTCCCTGATGCCACCGGGCACGGCGGCCCTGTCGTCGGTGCTGCCGCCCCTGGTACAGCCAGGGATGAGGAGGCGGAGGACAAGCAGAAGCTCGACTTGGGCGTCACCGTCACCGGCACCGGATGATGTTAATAATCACGCAAACTCTCTTAGCTCTGTAGATGTAGCCTAGAGAGAGGGATCAGGGGGTAGTGTAAGCAATTTGATGTTCTCTCCTTTTTTGTTTTCCTTCCACTCTACTGCTACGTACCTGATCATTTGTGCTTTATTTCGATGTAAATTGCTTTAAATCAATAAGGGTGAGCATGTTTTAGGGTAAAATGGGGAATCGAAAAATCAGACCGGTGGAACTTCATTTGATGTCAGGTTCTAATGAAACCCAATCCGATTTCCGATTTCATATTTTTAGAAACCTGTATTATGCAGTTCGGTTCTTGATTCTTTCAGGAACCAAATTGGGAACCGGACCAAGAATCGAGAATTGGAAACTAAATCTGGAAATTATAAAACCCTAAATTGAATATGTGGTGAATTTTTTTAATAATTATTTTAGATTAATTAATAGTAATTTTAATTTAAAACTATTATTAAGTGGTTAATTAGCAGTTAGAATATGGAACAAATCTTTCATGGATGATTGAGGTCTAAAGTTCTATAATTTAGTTATATGTTGTGTGTTTGAAAAATGAGAAATTTTCATTTTTATCGTGACGTTCACTTTCATTTTGCTTAATTGAAATTAATCCTAAAACTTGTGATATGGTAGGTTTTATGTTCGCAGGCAGGTTTTCAAGTTCCAAAATATGTGGAATTGGTTTCAACGAGTAAGTTTTAAGCTTCAAGTGAAACCTAGACAGAACTTGAAATTGCTCACCTCTATGAATTAATACGGTGATTATCTCTTTCAAGAGGTATTAAGACTTTGTTTAACACTAATCCGACGTGCCACGTGGCAAGCACCATATCATTATATCATTAAGTAAGTTCACAGAGAAATCATATGGATTGTCAAACTCAAAATACAAATATTGAATGCGAGATCCTTTTAATAGACATTTTTCTTTGACGACATAATCCATGAACATCAATTCCATGTTCAGTCCTACCAAACAAAAACTTAACCCCAGTCCTAAATTCCTCAAACTACACAAAGAATGCTGGAAATATACAAAAAAGAAAAGAAAAAAAGTGGGTCAGCTTAAATGCTAAATAAGCCTTCTCTCACATACTCATATAAATATCACGATAACATTTCGTTGGATGACAAGACGTATTATAATAATAAAAGTTGGAAAATAATAGTGGAATGTTGCAAAATAGTATCAGTCATCTATCTTCATTATAACCAACCAAAAAAAATATCTTCATTATTATAGGGTATGGTTTTATGGTTTTCATATATTGAGGTGAGCAGTTCCAAGTTTCAGATTCTGTACAAATTCCATTTGAAACTTGGAACCTATCCATCTAAATAGGTTTCTCATTTTTTTTAACTTGAAATCTGCACTACATATCCTAGAACTTGGAACATATTTGAAACTTACTCTGTCACAAGCTCCACCTATATTCTTAATTGAATGATTGCATTGAATTATCACATTCAATGACCACCACTGGCTGCTACAATCTACTAACCACAATTTATATTTAGACACACAAAGAATATAAAACATTTACAAAGTAAAAGTATCAATTATAAATATCATCGAAAATGGAAGCTCAAATTAGTGGTTCTAGATTATATACCCATCATCGAACATCATAGAATACCGTAGGATCGCGTGAAGACATAGACTAAAAAAACACAAAAATTTGTTTCAGTTTCCAGGTTCCACCTACTTAAAACCTGGAACCTACTCTTGAAACATATTCTTTAATTTTTAGAATCTGGAACCTACCATATATACCTTGAAACTTGGAACCAACATGTTTCTACCCATACGATTCTCAAGTTCCAAGTTCTTACCTTGAAACCATGCTCACCCTACTCATATAGGTAATTTAAAAAAAAAAAATTATGAGAGCCAATTTTTTCACTGATAATTTTCATACTATATGGATGAATACTCCTATTTCTCATTTTGCTAATGGTGCACGAATAATTCAATGAAATGATAGAGATCCACCAAATTAACAAGAAAGCAAGAGCCAAATCAAGACTTTTCCTCTTCGCATCCCCAAGACCATTCCTCACGTTCTACATTTAAAATTTTTCTCCTTTCTTCGGCATGCAAACCCATAGCCTTGAACTATTCAACATCCACCAGGAAATAGAATATCTTTAATTTAAATAATCCAGTTGTCATCCAATAACATCTTCTGTCCGCTGACAATCTCCACACAACGAGAGATTCAATTTTCCAGCATGGATTAGTCCCTCTCAAATCCAAAAGAAAACCCTGTAGTTAAATCTTCCCTATAAGCATCCCATAGCAATTTGAAATTAACACAACCAGCAAATACATAACTTTTCCTTTACTTACTTCCACAGTCCTCAAATAGTCTCCTTCTATTCGACATATAAGAGATGGAAACCTTTATGATTCATATATATCTCAGTATGCGCATATTTAGCTCAGATAAAATGCGAAATGTTACATAATTCACGACCCTTGTATTTCAATTAGATTTTCACACAATGCTGCCACATGTACTCCGTTTATATTTATTTTTTGGATTAGCTTTAAATTTCTTTTGTACCATGCTCCATGGGAGCCCTTATTTTTCGAACAAACAATATCTAGATGAAGTCATCTTTAAACAGGTGTATAGGAGCACCGACAGTGAATGTACGGGGCATATTAGCCAACAGATGAACTGTCCCAAGGAAACTGATTAAGATTTCTATTCTATTTTTGCGGAGTTTTGTTTCGGGGAATTTCAAGTTTGGTCGACGAGAATTTTGCGATCACGTCGGTTCTCCCGGTTACGGGGGTCAAAAGATTAATTGAAATGAAGAGGAGGTACATGCAATGCAATGCAATGCAATCCTACAAGTGGGAGGAGCTTTTAACGTGGAGGTACGAGGTCAAAAGACTTGATGACTGCATAGTTCTCTTCATGTTCGACTTTTCCTCGAAACTATCAACTTACAATCACTCAAACAATAACCATCATAAAAACGGAGGTGATAGAGTTGAACCAATTAAATATCCCAGTTTCACTAAGGAACACCGATCCTCCATCTATGGACATACTTGTCGATCCTCGGGCAACTATGGATTTCTTCATCAGCAACAAACCAGACACTTGAACTCGAACTGAAAACAGATACACTCTTGATCACTCCAGCAGCTCGAGGAACACCACCAATTTTGCAGAGCAGAATGTCCCTCCTTTTTCTCCACGAAAAATTTATATTAGTCCCATTCCAGATCATCTTTGTCAAACTTTTAACAAAAGATTTACCTTTCAAAGCTTGTAGAGCACACACAAACTCCATTTCCCATTCAATCGATCTATGAACTCCACTGAACTGCAGCAAGTGTGTAAACGCTTGTTATACAGCTGAATTAGGCTCATCAGGATTGAACCGCAGCAGTCTGTGCCCGGGGTCAATAGGACCTTTATTTTCTGACCAGCTTCCAACCATCAACTTGAGAACAATGGCCATTGGTTGATCCAGTGGAAATGAGCCTGGGAGCAACTTTCGAACAAGGCACCACATCAATGCATAGTGAAGCTTGAATAGCCACCAAGTCCTCAGACCTTGCAAGAGGCCAAACCCATTTTGGATATTTCAATAGTTTTGAAATATTTGTAATGGCTTTGATAGAAGTCATGACCGCCATGAAAGCCATTATTTTATAATGGTTGTATAATGGTTTTGTAACGACCATGTAACGGCTTTGTAACGTTTGATTTATTTCTCTATAAACCCTTCATTATATTATAATAGCTTTATAACGGTCATCTTGTTAATAATTACCAATTGTTTTATAACGGTTCCTAATAGCTCTTTTCGTTTGACTATAAAATAAAACTTCAAACCACAATCCTTTAAGATACACTGCATTAAAAAGAGAATTTTCATTTCCTTCTCATATCTTACCTTTTTTCGCTGGGTTATAGACATAACATTGTTCATATTCCTTCTATTATTCTGTGCGGAATAAAGAAAAAAGTCTATTGTATCTTGAGAGGATAGCCATTAGAGCCTATCACATCGAGTTTCGTACTCCGAAGAGTGGAATTATCTTTAAAGATAGTACTTGCGCGTCTTTAAAGATTTCCAATAATTCTTATATTTTCATCTTTTTCTACAGATTTTCAATAATTCTTATTTTTCATATTATCTAATAGCTTTTCCAACAATCTTAAGGGTAATCGCCTTATGGATTCCCAAATTGGAACTACTGCTGCTAGCACTGCGGTTGTAATTGAACAAGGACTCGGAGATGGTGAAGGACAAGTATTGCATATTCGTGGACTGTTTGTCGTGGGACATTACCGAGCATCAGCACAAAAGAGCTTTTGGTCTTTTCGGTATGGTTATTGAGTGTTAGGTAAAATCGTTCCTTGGGGCTTCGATACCTTCTTCTTCTTTTTTCCGAGATCTACTTTGATTTCAATGATGGCATGTTGATTCCGTGTAGAAATTCAGGTTTTAATGGATTTGTCCTAATCTGTGGTGTGTATGCTTATTGAGCATGATTATGCTAGCATTGCTTTCTCTGAAAGGAAGTGCTCTTCATATTACGTTTTTATGTGGAAGTATTCCATGGACAGAATGCATGTCGGCAAGAGAAAGCGAGTTCAATAGTCATAACATTCAATGTTAAACTTTACGTGATCATATCAGTGTCAATTGTAGTGTTCATGTTTTCTATTCATGCTTCATCCGAGAGCTATTGGCACATCAATCTAATTAGAATTTGGCTTATAGAAGTCTGTCATGCTTGATTCAATTCATGATATGGAAACAATATGTCATAGCTCGTGGGTCGCCAAGAATAGAATAGATAAATCAAGTTGTTTATGGATTCGTTTTTGTTATACATTGTGATTGTTTTGTTACCTTTTTGCTTATGTATTCTGGATACTCTCTGCGTCGTGTATACATGGTGGCAGGTGAGGGTGGTGTGGATTCCGTGGTGGTCGAGGACGATCGATGAGGAAATAAATGGCATATGTGGTTGTTCTCTGCACAAGGCGTGTATATCTTGTTCGGCGATTTACTCTATTTTGCGTCCCACTTCCATGTTGAATTAAAATGAGAGAACCGAGTCAAAGTTAATGCAGGAGTAGTTTTATTTCATTCGGTCCATGTGCATAATGCTAATTTCGGTTTGGTCATCTACTTCGAATAATAATACAGAAAATATATCTTGAAATTCCTATTTCTATGGAAAGGTAGATAGGGGTATAGATGGGTATTCTAAGAATAACTGGATCTTAGATGGTAGTGCTTATTTCTTTTGCCACCAAATTTAGTATGAATAGATACATGGCTAAAGGCTATTTGTTTCCCCCTCTCTGGGATGCCTTGTTGTGATATAATTAAGGTATTTTATTTAGTGGATTTCTTGCTGTATTAGAAGGATACAATGATGTTAACTGGATCTCATATTCAAATGAGATAAAATCCTCTATTGAATACGTGTTCACCTTTGGTAGAGATGCTGTAACTTGGAAATCAAACAAACAAAAATTGTGGGGGAAATGCAATCCTACTAAACCAAAAGTCAACTTGATTGAAGCAGATGATATGATGATGTGATTGCTACGGTCATTTCCAAACCAATATTATGGCCGGTGTGAAAGAATGGGTGGTAGACTCAGGTGTTACCAGGCATATATGTAAAAACATAATGCTTTATCCTCCTACATTTTAGTAGGGGAAAGAGATGAAAATATTTTTTGGTAATTTGAGAATTGCTCAATTTATTGGGAAAGGGAAAATTCTTCGTAAACTCACATTTGAAAATGAGGCTAAGGAGTTAAGAAACTTCTTAGCAGATAATCATTTGGAAATGAAACCGACATATTATTATTGTGTCTAGGCATTGTAATTGTCAAGAGGCAATAGCCATTGCAAAGAATGAAACTTTCAATGGCTAAAAGAGACACATCCGATTGAGATTTGATGTGGTAAAACAATTGCTTAAAGATGGATATTATGTCCTTTGATTATATGGAGTCAAAAGTGGATTCGGTTTACCCTCTAACTATACATCGAGGGGAATGGAACTTAGGCCAGTTCAAGAAAATCAATAGTGATGGTAAGCCAACCTATGTGATTTGTGATCCCATGAATTAGGTTCATATGGGTAATTACAAGTCACTTATTAATCTAGTGATGCACTATTAAATATTGTTATCCCTCCTAATGTGAGAATAGTGCAAGACTGCAATGAAAAACAGGTTGAGATAAGCTCTTAATGAATTCCATAGCCATTATTAGTGGTGTATTAAATTGCAGAATACACTTGATGGAATCACCTATTTAAGTGTGGAGTGGGGTCGCTCCTATGAGAATTTTTGGCGAAAATCTCTAGAGTACTTATGAATAAACCAAGCACACACATGGCGTATTAGCACAAACCGCGTTGAACAACTAACTTTGTGGGAGTATAATATGATTGGTGAAAATTATAATTCACAAAAAGAAATTCTTGGTTTATAGAAATTTCAAACTTCACTAATGATTTCGTGAATTATATTTCATTATTTCTAGGGCTGGTTTATAGCCTAACAAGCACCAGTTCCGATGCATTATGCTTCAATAACCCAATATTATTATTTTATTTCTTTTCAAAACCTTTTGAAATATGTGGGAGATTGTTCAATATCTCAACAGTTTTGAAAAATTTGTAACGGCGTTGATAGAAGCCATCACCCTCATGAAAATCATTATTTTGTAACGGTTGTATAATGGTTTTGCAACGGTCATATAACGGTTTTGTAACGTCTGATTTATTTCTTCATAAACTCTCCATTATTTTATAACGGCATTATAACGGCCATCTTTTAATAATTGCCAATTGTTTTATAGTGGTTCTTAACGGCTCTTTTTGCTTTAATATAAAGTAAAATTTGAACCACAATCCTTTAAGATACACTGAATTTAAAAGAGTATTTTCCTTTCCTTCTCATAACGTTATTCATGTTCTTCCTATTATTCAGTGTAGAATAAAAAAGAAGGTATGTTATATCTTAAAAGGATAGCCACAAAAGCCTATCGTACTAAGTTTCATACTTCGAGAGGCGGAATTATTCTTAAGAATAGTACTTGCATACCTTAGACATTTTGATCTTATATTTTGGTTTTTTTTTTTTTTACAGATTTCTTGTTTTTCATATTATCTAATAGTTTTTCCAACAACCCATTCATCCCCATGACAGCACTTTATCATGAAGATTAGTAGCTGAGTCATAAATGGTAGGTGCTTTTGCCATCTCCAAATTAATGTATGTTTAAGACGTGGCTTATAGATCTAACTTTGTGACACTTCCTTCATGCATAGGTACTGTGTCCTTCGATTTCAACAGCCCAAATACCGTCTTTCAATATTCCAATGGGTATTACATAACTATGCAAGGGCCCAACCAGGGATTTTTCATACTTGGAAGACAAGTCTATCACACACCCTCGAAACATGGTAAAAAGTCTATGTTGAGGGATGCAAAAAGAGTCATATTGGCATTCCCCGCTCATTTTTCTAGTTGCAACTAAAGTACAACCTAAGCTACTTCATTTTCCTTTGTGGTGTGTAGTCGAAACAAGAATTAGCTTTGTTCAGGTAGCCGAAACCCCGAACGACTTGAGCATCGTCAAATTAGTTATTTGATATATATTATCAATAGTTTTTTTATAACTAATAATCTTTAATTTATCATTATTGATTTTCAATTTGACAAGTCTTGTGATCACCTATTCCATGTGATTATTCGTTTAGTATCAAATCAAATGAGCATTCCTTCCTTTTGAGAAAATATTGCGTACCTCAATGGTGCCAAGTCAGCCATTCTCGAGTCTACTGAATGAGCGACACGTGTCGCTAGGGCTCACCTGAATCGCGAGTCGAAAGGGAGGGAGAGCGGAGTGTGAAGAGTGAAGAGAAAGAAGAGAGAACGTCCGCATGAGACATGGGAGGGAGATCTCGAGAGAGTGTGGAGTTGAGAGAGAGAGAGAGAGAGAGGCCCGCAAGAGTTTGAATATTTGTCGAGAGGTGGGCCTAGCAACACGCGTCGCTTGTTCAATAATCTCGGACACGGCTGACTTAGAAATGGAATGGACGTCCCATCCCAGGCGAGTTCCTTCTACCAAACGTGCCATCATAGTTCCTGCGCGGTGATAACTCAAAACCACAAGAAGTAATTATCCAAGGACAATTTTCCTTCAATTCATCCTCTCAAGCGGCTCAAAGGAGGTAATTCTACAACAAGGAATTAACTAACCCCCCAAGAAAAATAGAAGGTAGTCGATAAGCAGATCATCAAGTCTGTCTTAAGATCCTGGCCATGAGTGGTTTTGGCAAGCAAAATGAAATTGTTGAACCCTAGGTAGCTAGCGAGCTATTTGGGGAACTTGAACATGTCTGGGTCACAACCCAAATAGTGGAAAGGGAACTTGTGGTGAGAAGAGGCTCCGGCATCGGCCATGACTTGCGCTTGGGAGGATGGATAGGATCTAGGTAGCGACTGGCATGGATCGGCCTGCTGCAGGGGGAGGCACTGCTGCTGCTGCTGGTGAGATGTGGCTGCGAGAAGTTTGTCCAAGAAGGACCAATCTCCTCCACCGCCACTGGAACTGCTGCAAGTAGAAGTAGCGGTGAGCCTCAGCATCTCCTGCACATCACCAAAGGAGGAGGAGGCAACCTCTGGGCTCAACAGCTGCGGGAGATGCATGGAGCACTCCATGTTGTAATTGTTGCACAAGAGGGATTGTAGTTGCAGATGATGTTGATGATGACGATGTTGCTTAGGCTCCACTTGTGATGTTATACAGAAACCCCCACCACCACCACCTGACTTCATGCACTGACTGATGTGTTCATGTGACTCCTGATGATGATCTTGACATTCTTGACCCATTTCTGCTTGGAACCCAACTCTATGGTTCTTTTTCTTGAACACCCTGCATACCACCCACCCATCCTCCTGCAAAGAGATCGATTTTGAATATTTACTAGCTACTTTTTTCCAAGTCACGCGACAGAAGTTCCTCAGTTCTCATCCATTAAATTTCCTTTTTGCATGTGAATACGTAAATCCATCTCCACTAGGTACCTGCTATACTAATATATAGTTAAACTTGTATATGTATGGATAAATACCTGGAGGTCTGGGGCAGATTCTTCTTCAAGCCGATACTCATGCATGATCCAGTCTGTCTTCTGGCCATGAGGAGCACGTCCAATGTAGAAGACTAGGGTTTTCCTCATCCCTATCCTCTTTGAGTTGCTCAGGTGGATGGCCTTATCCCTCCCTGTTGCCTTCCAAAATCCAGCTGCTGTTGCCCGATTTGTCCGTGTTCCGGTCGGATATTTCTTGTCCTTGTGGCTGAAGAAGTACCACTCATTTTGAGGACCCGTTCCAATCTTGCACTTGTCTGCATTAGTTTACAACATCCAGCCCTCATCAGATACATCACTAATATAAGTCGGTGCCAGTAATTAAAATTTTGACTTGTACCACATCCATTCAGATGTATATTTCGCCAAAAGGCAAGGAGATATAATGCCACAACATCACATAACTAATATGATCTGGTGCGGATTAATTATCAATAATACCAAAAATACGGAGACTTATACAAAATTGACTTACAAAGTGAACAAAGCATAATACTGTTGGGTAATTAAATGTGTCCACTAATTTAAATAACATCGTATTTTGCTACCTCACTTTGTAAACATTAGTCATATACCAGTTTGAGTATCTCCGACGTGGCTCTTCAGTTTCATTCCAATGTCCTCTCTTTCTCTGATGCAATACAGGTCTTCCATGCAGTCAAGCCAAAGCACACGTAAAACGGTCAGGTTTTTT
>BCNH02000006.1:19164071-19180930 GCA_001662345.2 Metrosideros polymorpha var. glaberrima | reverse complement strand
GGAGGGGGGGAGGGGGTGAGTTACATAACTGGAACTTTTCTATACATGGACTAATGCAGGTTCAATTCATTCTGTCTTGTCTGGAAACTAATAACACGGATCTCATTATATTCCAAAGTGAGATTTATGAAATCTGCAGAAAGATAAAGTTCTATGGCCCCTTATCTTTGATTCAAGTTGATGTGTTAGCAGATACTGTCAGTATTCTTCTACCTTTGTTCATAGATACAGAGTTATGCCAATGTTAAAGCATGGAATGAAAAGTGCGAGGCACAAGGAATTATAGAAGGAACTTATGAAGCAAATGGGCATAATGACCTTTAAGGTCCCAAGGTTCGAGCTTGTTAAGATCAATCTCTCTAATAACGTCGAGATCGATGGCTTCATAAGACACCTTCTTCCTCAGATAGTAATACAGAAGCTCCTCATCTGTGGGATGAAAACGGAATCCGGGTGGAACCGACGGTTGTCCATTGCTTGCCATCATCTTCTTCTACTTCCTTAGGGGGGGAAAACAAAAAGCAGAGAGAGATGATGCAAGTTTTATCAGCTGATTCTACAAACAAATTAAGAAAAGGTAGGGGGGGCTGGATCCATATAACAACTGCTCTTCATAGTCATAGTATATATTTCATGCACTGAATCAAACCCTAGTATGTATACCATTTAATAGACTACAAGCTCCAGAAAGACCTAAGAAAATTCGAAAGAGTGGTTAAGAATAAAACCAAACAAAAAGAAATAAATAAAGTAGTGTATCAGGCAAACAATAATGCCTTCGAAAATCAAGAGATGGTTTACTAATATCTTCGAGGACAGAAGAGGACCGCTAACTTTGTAAGTTCTCCTCTGCAGCAACCCTAGATGAACGTACACACTTCTATCAAAAACATTGTATCTTATGTAATATCTGGTCAGAAGGGGAAGAAGAAAATTCAGAAGAAATATAGATGATGTCTTAGAACCCTAGGAAGAAAAGGATGGATACTTATGAAGCTAGTCAACTATGGTAAATTTATCGTGGGAGAAGATCAAGTAGTGAATCTAAGCACGCGCTTTATATGTGATCTACACTGCTCATCATAGAGTGGAGAAGAGAGGATGCTGCTCTAGAAGTTAGCTGAAATGAGCATGCACACAGCATCTAATGCATTCAATCTCTGCTGCATGACCTTCGATCGAAAGAAACAAAAAAAATGAGTGAATTGATCAGCTTCGCCATTGAGAAGCATTCACCACAAATGAAGAAGACAAACAAAGTAATGAAAGATGAACTAACTGATGAACCCCGGAACCAGAAGTATGCAGTTGGACGTAGCCTTGGCTACCTTTTCGACAGCACTGAACAAATATTGAGGAACATATCACAGATTTGAAAGGTGAAAGGAGAAGAAAAAGAGCAGACCTTTGATGTCAATAATTCTGTCTCTTTTTCGTTATTTTTGCCCAATGACAAGAAGTGAACATTTGAAGAGGGGCCAAACTTTTTATCCGGAAGAGATGAGGGGAGAGAAGCCGCTGATGAAGAAGAGACGTGAAGGGGGTGAGGCTAGAATGAGAGAGAGAGAGAGAGAGAGAGGTTATTATTAAACAATAATATAGAGGGACTTTCAAACAAAGAAGCAAGGGAATTTGAAAGAAAAAGAGAGATGGTCAGGATAGCCTCTGCTTTTTCAATAAAGAATCCTATATTCTGGAATAGGGATGGTGATGAGAGGAGAGATGGGCTTGACCAGCCTCATTTTTGTCACGAGAGTGTGTATTACTATTGACTAAAAGGCAAAAATGAGGCAATGTGTGTCCGTTGAACGGGAAACCTTGTCCTGGCTATCGCCTCATTACAATGAAGAAAATCTGCGCCATTGTCATTTACCCATCTCCACATTTTGTCTGATAATCTTAGCTCACCTTATGGACAGCTAACAATCTTCTGTTCATATTTATATGTTGAACACCCTACTACTTGCCTTAGTATTCTATTCTTCCCAGTCTAACTTTTTGGAAATGATGACAAACAATCTATCCCTTTTAATAAACATGCCTCCTCATTTCTTCTTTTCTCCAATTGCAACCCGTTAAACGTGACTGCACCTTTCAACATTATTCCTTGGTATAAAAATTCTTCGAAAGTAAATTGCCCCAATAGATTGAGCAGACCGAAGCAGGCCAATTGACTATTCATACGGGGAAATAGATAGAGGGGTATATATTTCGAATAATCAATATTCAAGAACTTGGGAGACTTTGGTCTAGGTTTTATGTGTGTGTATATACATATAGTTTATAAGATCAAGCGAACAAGCTCGATCCTTGGATCTCGTCCGGAAAGGGAATGGAAGAAGAATAGAAAGGGACTAATCTGCATGTCCAGCATTAATTAACAGCTGGTCGTCGAATGAATAAAAGAAAAGAGGATAGTAATATTGAATAATCACCAATTCCAGGTCAAGCTTAAATGGCACCTCAAATTCAGTGCAAATTGAGAGGAGAGAGAGAGAGAGAACTAGTTGTGCAAATAGGGGGAGGATCGTGAGGGGTGGGAGATGGGCACGTGAGGAGGGGTGTGGGATGAGAAAGCAAATCCCCTGAAAGTCCGTGGAATATACACGTGCTGATCCAACACAGACTACACAAACCAATGTCTCGGTTGGATAAAAATTATATATTTGAGTTTTGTTGATGTTATTGGGATTGGCTTCATTCATTCTTCTCCCCTCACTACAACTACCGCTACCGCTACCACCAAAGGGATTCCCACGCTACCTCCCTCTCTCTCTCTCTACTAATTCCCGGTCAATTACGGAGACCGCCCCAGAATAATGGCTGAACGTTTTGCCATTATTATGGTCATTACCATCATTTTCTCATTTGATTAATCGAGGCCTCGCAACTTCAACACGATCCCCAGTCCACAACTCTTTTAAACCTGCGTGACCGTGTGCCGTTGCCTTTACGAACACTGCATTACGCCATTAATAGTCGTAGCAAACGAGTTATCCACGGGAATCCTAGGGCAATCTCCACACATTCTGATTTCACTTGCAAGCTTCGAATCTTAGCTGGTCGTACTGCTTCCCCCCTTATAATCCCACAATACCGGCATGTTACCTTTAATTGTTTCAGTGAAAACCCCATGTGATAATTTTGACTACCAAGCATGGCAATTTAGAGGTAAAGTGCCTGTCTAACTATCCCGAGATCTTGATCCATGTCGTGAGCAAATCTTTGCGCGACTTATGTGCTCTACCAGGTACCAATAGAGTTTTTGCACCCTTTCGAAGCCCATTCCTTAGTAGCCACAATCCTGTCTAAACATTCATTAGCACTTACAGAATTTTACGCCTGTTACCTTTTCTCATCCTTTCATTTACGAAAAAGAGGGCATTTAAACAAATATATCATATTTAACTCTAAAAAAAGATTGCTTAATCATCACTCTGGACATCACTTGTATAAATCAGTCTTACTATAAATGACGTTATTGTATATGGCTTCAACGCTTCAGCGAAGACGTTCTCTTCCAATTAATTTAGTGGAATGCCAAATCCCAATGATCCGCGGGTGCTATCATGATAAAAAAAAATGTTCAATAGTGTTAATATATGATACTTGATTGTAATGGTTCGAATATGCTAGTACATATTTGACAAGTGACAAATGTTTTAGATAAATATATCTATTTGATCACTAACTTAGCAAATTACAGTTCAATTTCGCTAACCGGTACAATTAAATTAACTGACTCCTAGTTGATTGTTGGAGCGCACACCTTTACCTAAGAAGATTGCCAAGAGGGAACCCAAGTCAAGCTCGTTAACATATCCAATTGGACTCATCTTCACTTAAAAGCTTAAGCCACTAAGTTACGAGCAAACCTGGATATATTAACTGCTCAACACCACACCAATTCTCTAATATGAGACTTTTCTAACACAACTTACACGTGCATCCTAACAATCTCTCCCTTACGTGTGAGTTCAATGTTAGATCTGCTCTCCATTAATTTAGGTATCATTCTACTTCATCTTATCTCAAATTGAATCTCTAAGTTGTTGCAATGCACCCGTAACTATGCACAGCAACCAACCAACATCAACCAGAACATATTAGGGTGGAGCACCAATGAACCATCGACTCTGATAACAATTTGTTGGAGCGCACAGTAGAAGTTTGATATTTTTATTCAAGGAGATCGCTAAGAGAGAGCCCAAGTCAAATCTGTCAACATATCCAGTTAGATCCATTTTCACTCAAAAGCTTAAGTCAATGAGTTATGGGCCAACTTAGATATATTAACTGCTTAACACCATACCAATTTTTTGATATGAGACTTCTCTAACAGAACTCACACGAGCACCCTAACATTGATCAATATATTACCACCTGATATTTTATTTTAGATAGCGCCTATCAAAATGTACCAATTGTCACTATGAAACTACTATAACTAGTTGTTACTAACTACGTTGGAATTTACTGATGTCTAATTGATCGATAGTTTAGCAACTTTCATTCCAATTTACTAGTGGATCAAAGTTTATAGTATCATCAGCATGAAGTGACTTGCAAAGTTGAAATGTAAGCTGATAACATAACTAGACACTGGCATATTCAAATGCAAGCCGACAATTTATCAAACATATACAGTGAATTGGCCAACTAGACACAAGTAAGAAATTGAGTTCATGGACAGTGATGACTCGTTTATGCCCAAGGATGGATGAGTGCTCCAGGACCAAGTGCTGTACGAATGCACGACCAGATACATGATCATGTGCATTATTACGCGATGTGACAAAAAGACCGATTCTCATCTTAATCAAGAAAAAACCTTTTAGGCTAGGCCAACATCAACACTGCAACAATCCCATGCCCATGCTTGAACAAGCTAGCATAAGAACTTGTTATATTGAGCAGTTCGGTCAATGCTTGTCTGCTGCAAGGTATCACGCTACTGCAACACTGATAATGATAAAGCTCCTATGAACGTGACTATTGTCTATCTCATGGACATTTTGAAATAAATTTGTTGCTATGCTTAGCACATTACAGAAGCGGATTGTGAAGAGGAAATTTTCACATAATAGGACAGTCGGATAACTCTATAAGGTAAAAGAATTACTCGTGCCCACCTTTTTAAATGACCTGATTTATTATGCCTCTTCAGACATTTGTACAGGAGTCGGACAAATTGCATGGGGCTATTTGGCCTTAGCAGAAAAAAGTTTTGGAATAAACAAAAAAATTTGCTTTACACGATACTGGGTGCGATTCCACCAGCCCTCTGACTATGCCCAACATAAGACCTCAGTAATGACCCAATCAGATAACCAGAAAAATAGCAGCTAAGAAGCAAAACCAGCAGAATTCAAATCTCTTGCCCCATGCAGCCGGTATATCATGTTGATCCATATGACTATCCACATGTCATCTGTTGGTAAGGCCCTGCTTGCGAAGAGCTAATCAAAATGGCTAACACAAGTCGTAGGAGTTCCCATACGTTTTAATACATATCACTTACCACCTGATGCCTATTGACAAGGCTCTGCTTGTGCAAATCAAAATGGCTAAAAGCTATCGTAGGAGTCCTCGCCCCTTTAATGCATAAATTTCCAATCCATGCACATCTTATTTATGTGCAAATTACCTTGTGCGCGCACGCAGGCAAGCTGATGTCTGTACACAGGTACAGCAGAATGCCACATGGGTCTGCATGTGGGCAATAGATAGTATGAGACAATTTCTTTGATGGAGTGAAGCCATATTGGATATTGCATTCGTCCAATCAAATTTCCACCGGGGAATCTTGGTGAAAAGGAACTTCTTTAGTTGTAGAGAAGCATGCAAGATATCTGTACTTATCTATCAGTCAATTCAAGTAAAGATGTCCGAGTGTTAAAGAAAATCCCATCAACAGCACTTTGCTTGTTGCCTGAAAATATACGGTGCATACCTGAAGAAAATGAAGCATGATTTCCATCTTGATTTTTTCTCCTCTGAAACAACATATCTTCAAAAAACTAAGGACACCTTTCAGCATTATAGACTCTGTAGAGCTAATTTTGTAGCTTTGACAAATGGGACAAGGAATTTTCATCAATGGATCCTAACTGCCAGTTGCAAAGAGTGGTGTCAGCATCCATCTTTGATATATGCAGAACCGCATTATGGTGGTTAAATAGGGTTCGCCGATGACCAATGCTCACATATGTGATGCCAGCAGCTTTAATAAGCTGGTACAAATGAGCCTAGCAAAAGAGCAAAGCATTAACAAACTAGCATCAGAGGAACTCCCTCATTTTGATGCAAGTTTAGACTATTTAGCAAATCTCTCTCTCTCTCTCTCTCTCTCTCTCTCACACACACACACACACACGTTTTTCCCATTTTGCTGTAAAGAATGGAGCACCAGAACTGATATCTAAAAACAGGTAGGGATCAAACATCTCGAGGGCTCAATTATCGGACATGCGATACTTTTTAAACCTTGAGCCCTGGTGCAATAAAATATGGAAATCGACCAACCAACTATCACCTACAGCTTGTTGTGAAGAAACTATTAGATTTTGTGGGACCACTGCCAACTGTTCTAAAAGCTTAAACTGTTAGATAAAAGCGTGGTTTAATATTTAATTATTCTAACACTCCCCCTCACACGTAGGCTGGACTTTGGCCTAAGTCTAAAGCGTGGAAATATGAAATGGGGAGGCAAATAGGGGCCTGGTAAGATTTGAACTCAGGACCTCCTGCTCTGATACCATATTAGATTTTGTGGGACCACTGCCAACTGTTCTAAAAGCTTAAGCTGTTAGATAAAAGCGTGGTTTAATATTTAATTATTCTAACAGAAACATTATCGTCCATGACTCCACCGGACTTTTTCCTTCCCTAGGATGCTAGACTACATGGAGTAAAAGAATTTGAAACGAAATACTGTCCAAGTACCTCATTGTCCTCATCCAAGGCACTTGTCGATTCGTCCAGTAAAACCAACTTCGGTTTTGAAAGCAATAGACGAGCAAAAGCAAGGCGTTGCTGCTCGCCAAGGGAAAGAACACTTGACCATTCATGTGTTGAGTCCAGACTGTTAAAACGAGCTAACAAATAATCCAGTCGAACATCTTCTAAAACCTTTACCAGATCATCAGTTGTGGGCATCCCAGAACTTTCACTCCCATCTCCTGAAATTGATCCCAAGAATGGTGGCATACCTGACAAGAAATTATAAATCTATAAGTCGATTAAAAGTTCATCACTGGTGTTTTAAGGTAGCTGACAACAATACATGTAAGATGCCAGCAGAAGAAAAGTAAATCTGTGTGCCTTGACTCAAGCAGAGGATAGCGATTATGTGTATCACATCTTTGAATTATAGATGACGCAAAATACTCAAAGAAAACCAAGTATTCATTTATTAGCTATCATTTGCAGATGCGAAAATTACATACCTGATTAAAACAACATCGACAGAATCAAGTCAAAGGCAACAAGTTTGTACGTATTTTTCTAGGGAGGAGGACAAAGTCTTCTAATTTATTAAGTGAAAACAACATCTTGCCGAGCAGCACTGAATTGCTCTGGACAGACCGGATGGTCAGTTCTATCACACATGAATCCAAGATGTAACTATAACTTTTGCCCACACGAGTATGCATTCTTTATGCTTAGAAAGAGGATTTGTTAATAAAGCAAGCTTGCCGCATGACATATTCTCTTTGTATCAGTACATGATGATCGCATATTACACCACTTATCACCAGAACTTTAACCAAAGTTCCGTCTGTGTAGAAAAAGAGGAAGATGAAAGAAAAAGGAGAAATATTCTTCACAAGAAAAGCACTGTGATATCCTGAAGTGATGTAGAGGAGCAAAGCGAATATGAGCCGCAGCACTTGCCATCCTCGGTAAAATCATACAGGCATCATATAAAGCCACTATGTTCACTGTTCAGTAAATAGTCTGCTTGAGGGCCTTTAAAATTTTCTCATTTTACCATAAACACCTGAATGATCGTCTCATCCATTCTTATTTCTTTCAACATTTATGAGTTAAAGTCGCTTGAAAGCTTCATTTTTAATGCAGCACAAACAAATGCCAACTAAGATTTTTCAAAATACTTCTAACAAAATTTGCATCTGCATTTGTTGGGTGCTCATGAAGAATTTGTTCTTGTAAAATTATGAGATGTAGTTGGAAAATGTGCATTTGCAACAATCGGGTCATCAATGGCGCTACACATTCTTTCTCACCAGTACTCTAGAAGGAACCTAACAAAAACTACGTACTTTGGTTGTGGTCAAATTTACACACTCAAGGGGCTCATTATTAAGAAAAACCATTAATATCACGCCTCTCATGCTTATCTCACACAAAACATGAGGAGCCAAATTCTTGGGGAAGGGTGTGCAGTAATAATTTTAAGATGTAAAGATAAAGTACTTCACACTACATACCAGTTGATGAACTGCCATTTGAATTAAGAGTTGCTCCTTCAAGCCATGTGGGATATAGCAACTGTTCACGTAATGTTCCCAGATTCATATATGGCCTCTGAGGGAGGAAAAATATGCTTCTAGGAATCTGACTAGGTGTCTTCTCAAGTTCCCTAAGATTTGAAACTGCTGTGTTTACTTCAAGAGAAGCCATGTCCTTCGAAATGGGTGACTGGGTAAATTCCACATCTTGAACATAGAATGTGATTGTTCCACTCCCACTATTCCAAAGGCCAGCTATAGCTCTTAAAAATGAAGTCTTGCCGCTGCCGCTAGGTCCCGTTACCTAGTAATACACCCATGACTTTTAGTGTACCTGTATTATACATAGGATATGAACTCAAATAAGTTGATAAGAAAATGTAAACTTACCAACAATCTGTCATTGCAGTTTATCTGTAAAGATAACTCCTTGATTAGAGTTGTTTTATTAGTAGGTGTCTGCAAGGTCAAATTCTCAATGTGTAATAGCTTTTGGAACTTGTCCATAGTTACAGGCCCATTGCACTCAAAACCAGGACGCACATTGTGGCAAATGAGATGTGTATGCTGCATGGAGTCACCAACATATTTACTGGTACTGTTATCCAGGATATCATCAAATTCACCTATCACAGAAATACACACCTTAGGATAACACTATGCAGAAAAGCAACTAAGATATTCCGCAAAGAGTCTCTGATCTTTTCAATAGAGTTGTAGAACATCAAGGCAGACAACTAGGAGTCTAGGGTCTGACCCAGAAAACAACATGGGGAACTTGTTTTCAGAACATGCCGCATTTTACATGAGAGCAAAATTTAGACTGATATGCTGTCATAAGCTCATCTTCTTGCAGCAAAAATCAGGTTTTAACGAGAGATGTGGATAACAATATCTGATCTGTATTAGAAGACGTAGGACACCAGCAAGATTGCATCAATCGGACCTGAAACTTGGTAAAGAATGGCCTGGAGAAAGAGGAGCTTCACTAAATCATCGATGGTATAGACCGGTGAAGTGTGAACAGATGAGAATGAAACTATTTTTGTCAAAACGATTTGATCTTCTAAAATAACTCTGCCTTGTAATGTTGGTCTGAAAAGTTAATGGACTAAGACTTAATATTTAAGATTTGTTTGAAATTGTAAATTCATGACAAGAAAGTAGGCAGGACAAAGTGCTAGTGTAGTACCTAGACGGTCAATGACAGCTGAAAACGCACTAATAGCTTGAAATTGGTACACGATCAGAGAGAAATCTCCAAGGATATGATTAAAAGCAGATACAGACTGATTTATAACTCCAAACTCAATTTTCCCAGAGAAGTACATGGGAGCAACTACAGCAGCTGGTAGAATCTGGATGAGGTATCTATAGCCATTTGTAAAGAACTCCAAGTTACGAGATGATATCAACAGTTGCTGTAAAAGGCAAAAAGGTCAGAAACGGAAAAAAAAAATCAAAGAGAGAGAGAGAGAGAGAGATCAGAAGTGAAAACTCGAACATGATCCAGCAAATAAATCGAGTAGTTGATCACATCACTATAGAAAATGACCAAGAATTCTCTTATTACAAATACAGACATTACCAAAGTCATTGATGTCAATCCTTGTTACAATTAGGAGCTTTCAACTCCCTAACCCTATATATTATCAATAATGAGTCAGATACATTAATGCCATATCTGAAACTAAATCTGCACGCCACCAGTCCATATTATCTCAGCTATTACGCTTGTACATTTACACCCCCTACAAGATCAGCAGATCATCTTAATGAGATTTTTCTCTTTTATCCTACGATCCACTCTCCACCTCCTCCAGATACAGTCAATAGTCAGTCTTTCTTTTTAAGACTATAATGGTAATTTTCCAATGAAGCATCCTAATTAAGCTCTATTTCACCTTATGCATGTTTCTTACCGCCTGAAATTATTAGGGGAGCTAATCTGGCACAACAGCAATCAATTCTCCATATTGTTCAATTTTCACGTAGCTTTATCCAGTCACTATTTGCTAAACCTAACACATGTACTACATAAATGAATTTATATGAGCTGAAGCAGTTACATGATTCTTTTTTTTTTTTTTTTAAAGGAAGGGCAAAGTGGCAGAGAGTTCAACAATTTGGTTGATGCAGTGTCATGAAAAGAGAAATGAGAGTGAATTGGAAGTCTCCATACAGTTAAATTTTCAAAAGCGCTACTGAAGCGCTGCAGCAGAAGGCGGAGTTCATTTTCCTCACCACCATAGAAAGCAATGGATTCAGCATTTTCTCGAACTCGTACAAGCCCGTAACGGAAATCGGCTTCTTTCTTCTCTTGCAGGAAATTTAGAGTAACCAGACCCTAAGTCAAGCATTAAGATAGCTATTATTTACAGAAACTTACACCATCGTCTATCACCTCTGTAAATCACTTGAGAAAAAGGAAGGAGTCAGGAATCAGGAGGTTACCTTCCCGAGAAGCACACTGATGGCTGTTCCACCAATTGAATATACAAGAAGAACAACAAAGAGAGGAGGATAGATACCATACAGGATATTGCTGAATGATATTAAGTCAACTGCAGCATTGAAAAATGTCAAAGAAAAAGAAAGGGCTGTGCCCGTGAACGAACTTAGATCGTCGACAATTCGCTGGTCTGGATTATCAATGATTGACTGGGATTGGATTTTGTAGAAGGTTCTGTCCTTCAAATAGCGCTCCATGTAATATCTGGTCATCCAAGATCTCCATCTAAGAGCGAGAGTTTCTCGCGCATAGTCTCTCAGCACAAAGAACTGCAAACATGAGTAAGTGGGAGCATTTAGGTACAGAAATTGGCGAACTAGGATCTTTTTCGTCTCCATAATTCAAGTTCAAGTCGATGGTGATGGAAAGACTACAGAAAGAAGATAGCGACCTCATTTCACTGGATCTTATTATCCTTGTATAAAGAGAGAGGCCACTCAACTAAGTCGACTTTTTGGCCCAAGTGACTGAAGGGTAATTAAGGAGGAGATCCGGACAGAGGCCATTCAAAGATAACAACTTGAAGTTAAGCCTCCCATCGTTTTATACAGGACTACAACGCAGAGGAAGAAGAAAGCTTATTCGTGCGTGGGCGATAAGAAGAGAGACTAGTGAGATTGAGAGCAATGCAAGATGCGATGGTGCTCACCGGAATGCCAAAAGCGAAACCACCGAGGTAATAGAGGAGTTGCTTGGTGAACTGCTCGGCATCCTTGTCTTGCATTTAGGGGGAAGAGGGAGGACAGAAGCAGATCGTAGACCAACAAAATTAGCGCTCGTCACATATTCAAGTCATGCGATACAAAGAAGAGAAGCTAAGTAAGAAAAGGCATGTGGGGGGTATGTCCTACTGGCGAGAGCATTGTAGAAGTCGCGGCCGAGAAAGTTGAAGCCGACGCTGATGCCAGTGGTGCCCAGAGTGAGGGCAAAAACGGCGGCAAGCTGAAATCGGGCTTGGGATCTGTCCTCGGACCACCAATAGGGAGCGGCCACCTTCCAGAATCTCCTCCATAGCCTCCGGGGACTGAGTCCCTTGCTCTGTCCCTCCTAATGAACCCAAACCCCAAATCAACAAATTTACACCACCCAATGTTATATAAACTATAAATGCCAGAAGAAGAAGAAAGTAACCTGGTCATCATCTGATTGGGGTGTGGAGGGGGAGGAGGAGGAAGAGGATGCTGCCGCCGCTACTGTGGAAGACTTGGAGAGGAACTTGTTATAGGAGGAGGGTCGTGGTGAGAAGGCATTAGTGTTGTTGGTGGAGGAAGTCGTTGCAGTTCTTCTTCTTCTTCTTGGATTTCTGATGGAGGTCATGGAGAGCGAATCACCGAGGGAAGGGCTTGGGAAGCGAAGAATATGGAGGAGGGGATCCTTATATCGTCTGGCAGTGGCACCATGACAACTCAAGTAGCGAGTGCCTATGGAGGATGGGGAGTGCGCTTCCATATTCTCGCAAATTACCAAGAATTGAATTTGTCCAAAGCCACCGTCCCAATTCACAATCTCAGGGTCAGGGTGGTGAGTGGTGACGGAGGATCTCTCGTTCGCCAAGCTCCACGACGGCAGGAGTTGGAAAACATTATCCGCTCAAGGGCCGAGTCTCTGGAGATCCCTGTTTGCCACCACACGAGTCGAGTCGCTGTCCCGATACATGTTTGCAGGACTCTTCAAATTTGTCTCACCGTGATAATTTCGTTAAAAGACGTGGACCGAAAATGCCAACCTCAACACTAATGTTATCAATTGGCCATTAGCATGACCTCTTGAAATGATGCCATGTCATTGAAGAATTATCGCCTGGTTAAGAGTGTCCAAATCAATATCCATAACTTTTATTGAGTAAGTAGGCAACGTTACCAATTGTGCTTCAATCTCGCTGAACATTTTTTCACCAAGCCGACCCTCTCCCAGGCCAGGGCAAGGCTCACCGGTCTTTGCCTCGCCCAAGCAAAGTTCAGCGAGGCCCACCCTCCCTAGGCGCAGCCCGAGGAGGCAGACCCTCACTTGTGGCTCGCCTAGGTGAGGCCAGCCCTCGCCGGCCACTAGCCACAGGCCATGGCTAGCGATCGACCACCTGCAAAAAGAATAGGGGAAGAACAAAAAGTCAAAAAACTATTAAAAATGTATATGTCGGTACCGGTAGTGTCACGTAGGACAGTCGGCGTCCACGTTAATGATTTTCAATCTAAATTAGTTGGATGAACTGAATTGCTATCAATGTGAAAAGATTTATAATTAAATTCTAATTAAAAGGTGTAAGATGAATAAGATGACCCCACCATTTAAGTCACTCTTCTCTACGAGCTTCGAGTTTGTATGGCTTTTTCCAATATATGCTACCTAAGATTTTCAGGTAGTCACGATTACAGTCATATACCATGAGCTACATGAGTTTCGTGAGCTCTCGATCTCATCAGCCATTGAAACAAATGCATGTGAAAAAGGAATGAGATTAGCCGAGGTGATCCAAGTCAAAAAAGTAAGGATGATTTTTCTTGGTTGTTTGATGCTTCTAGCCTTCTAGGAGCGTAGAGACTGGGTCAATCCAAATATAACACAATAGCTGAAACGGGTCTGCTTACTTGCAAGAGTGGACGACATTAAACTGATTTAGTTGCTGTTAATTGTGCGGTGAAGTCTGAGACTTGAGAGTAGCCATTCCTATGTCGACTGAGAAATTAACGGAAAATCAACTAACAACCTACAAATTCGACCCCAAAAACAAAACTAACAACCTCCAAAAGATTAAATTCTCTTGAAATTGGAGAAGGGTCTGGGTAAGCATGGTTCCAGGGTAAAATCGAGAACTGGATAATCGGACCAGTGGAAACCAATTCGAATTTAGATTCTAGAGTCTGCATGATAAGTAACAGGTTAAAAAAATTAGGGAAATGGTTCCAACGGACAAGTTCCAAGTTATTGGAACAAGTCTTTGTGTTTTTCTTGTTCTATGTTTTCATACGATCCTGCGGTATACCATGGCGTCCAATGATGAGTGTGTAATCTGAAACAACTAGTCTAAACTTTCATTTTCGGCAATATCCATCGTCGAAACTTTTACTTTGGTAATGTTTTATATTTTTCGTATGTTTAAATATAAGTTGTGGTCAGTGAATTGTAGTAACAAATGGTGGTCATTAGATGTAATGATTCATTACAATCGTTCAATTAAGAATACATATTGAACCTAGGTAGATATTGGAACCGACTATATTCAAGTTTTAGGGTATGCAATGTAGGTTTCAGATTTCAAGTTCCAAAAATTGTAAAACATGTACCAATGGGTAGGTTCCAAATAAAACCTGGACCGACCCTAGAACCGCTCATCACCAACTAGAGGTATCAAAATGGGTTGAAAACCCATATTTAACCCATATTCAATTAGTTGGGTCATGAATGGGTTAGTCAAGTTGTAATAAATGGGTTGTTAATGGGTTTGTAAGCCTAATTCTATGTGGGTTTAAATGGGTTTAAAGACAAACCCATTTACAACTCATTTAACTTAAAAAGGTTAGGAATATGTTTACTGAAAGTCCAAAAACTTGTTAAAAAAGTATAATTGAGTCCTAAAACTTACAAAAAAATACAATCAGCTACTAAAACTTGTCAAATTGATTCAATTGAGTTCTTTCATTAACTCCATCAAATTGGCTAACAAAAAATACTAGCGTGATTTTTTATTATTATTTTCTTTATTGTACGTAACGATGACATGGCTAAAACGACTTCGTTTTGGTCAAAATCTGATTTTGAATATAAATTTTATTTAAATTCAATTTAAAAAATAAGGTAAATTTAGAAGAGAGAGAAACCTCGCCGCCACTACCCCACCCTCATCGACTACAGGCAAGGGCCTGGTTTCAAACCTTCTCTCTCTCTCTCTCTCTCTCTTTGAAATTTAGCTATTTTTAAATTTGAAAAATTAGATTTGGACTAAAACAATGTCTTTTAAACCTTATATTTCGTTTTTGACAACAACAACAACAAAAAACCTTATATTTCATATTTTAGCCACGTCGTTGTCATATAAGAAAGATAAAATATTTTTAAAAAAGTCACGTCAACCTTTTCTAGTTAGCAAAATTGGACAGAATTAACAAAAAAATTTGATTGCATCAATCTGACAAATTTTATAACTCAATTGTACGTTTTGCAAATTTTATGACTTGATTGCACTTTTGTGACGAGTTATAAGACTTTCAATGTACATATTGAAGAAATAAAAAAGAAAGTGATAAGTGCACTCGAAGTTCTTAAACTTGTCATAAAAGTGCAATTGAGTCATAAAACTATCAAAAAGTGCAATCAAATCCTAAAACTTTCAAAAAGTGAAATCAAATCATAAAACTTGTTAAGAAAGTGCAATCAAATCCTAAAATTTTCAAAAAGCGCAATAAAAAAAAGAACTTGTTTGGACCAACTTAATAAGTTTTAAGACTAAATTGCACTTTTGTGGTAAGTTTTAGGACTTTCAATGTACTTATCCCTAAAAAAAACGGCTACATAGAACTTTGTCAAAGAGCAAAGAAACAAAACCCAAAACAGTGTCCTTGCCTCGTTGGTGATGTCACCCACGGTGGCCGATCTTACCAGCGGCTTTGCCAACAACGGTGACGGTCTTGCCCCCACAATAATGGCGAGTTCATCTTTTGCACCTTGAACCTCCATAGCTCCTTTCTTCAGTCTCTTTTTCGAGCTGCAAAAAAGGGCGTAGGAGGCGATGCATAAGTTGAGGCGGAGGGCATTGGTGGCGCTCTGCCGCTTGCTAATGGGCGCCATATGCGTGATCGCCGTCCTGGCTCTCCTCTCTGTCCACCTCCACGTCTTCCCTTTCTCCAGCCTCCCCAGAATCGCCGACTCTCGAAACTTCCCACGGTAATATCACTGTCACTCTCCCCGTGATTCTCTCTCGTTTCATTTGCTGTTCGGCTTACGAGTTTCAAGTTCGGTGAGAATTTTGTGACACAGTTTTGAGATGATTGGCCAACTTTATTGTAAATTGTATTCCCTTGACAAACAATGCTTCATTTGTTTCATGAAAAATAAATGATTTCGAAAATATTTTCTTGAAAATAATGATTTGTATTACTTGAAATAATTAATCAATAAAAATATTTTCATGGAAAATATTTTGTTTTCGTTCATTTATTTTTGTAAACAATATAGACGATCGTGTTTAGAAAAATTATTTTCAAATCATTTATTTTCTGCCAAACAAACATAATTTTAAGATCTACTTTTTAAGTTTCTCCACAAAAGCACAATTTAAGCAATAAAGACGCGTTGCTATAGCAAAACAACTTACAAGTTTACATGTGCTTAGATAAGTTTATTGCTAATTTCTCATTACGAGAGTCAAAATAGGTGTAATGACATGTAGTTTTTTTTTTTTCAAACAAGTTTGACTTATATGTGTTTTGCAAATTTTTTTTCATCTAATCCACGGTTAGCTAAGTCAACATGAAATTTATAACATATTAAATACTTCGTTGGTAATTTTTCTATTGCACGACTAGGATGAATATATGACAACAAGTAAAGGAGCGCATGGTAACCATTCTGGAGTAGAATTTCTACTTCAGAATGACTTCTGAAACAGAAATAAGTTTGTTAATGCATTTTCACTATTCTATTTTTGAAGCACTTTTTCCACTTTTGGAGTAGATATGCATTTGTTAGAACTACTTCTTTTTTTTACTCCAGAATTCATTTTCTATTCCAAAATGAGTATTGAGCCATCAAAAAGAAGTAATTTTTTTTTACTTCTCTCTTTCAGAATGAATTCTGAACCACCTAAACATTTTGTATTTGTACCAATTCAGTCCATTTGGCCGGCCGGCGCTGATGTGACGTGGCTCGCCAGTCGACCA
>BCNH02000006.1:19153072-19164019 GCA_001662345.2 Metrosideros polymorpha var. glaberrima | reverse complement strand
CTATTTCTCTTCCAGAGATAAAAAATTTTCTTGTTTATCAAACGCATTTCTACTCTAGAAATCTATTTCTAGAGTAGAAGTAGAAAAATCAACTTCTAGAAAAGAATGGTTACCATTCACCTCCTAATATTTATGGTGTATGGTGCGAGAAAGACATGATAAGATGAACAGGAGAAGGTATTCCTAGTCAACATAAAGAGCCCAAGATCGCTAGCCTTCCACCAAAAAACCAATACCACCTTTCACCCGGAATTTCCAGCCGCATGTAGATAATAAAAATTCTGATAATTCGTTATAAAAGAGCTCACTATCAGAAACCAATAAGGAGCAATTAGCATAATTACTGCTAAACCATATGCCTTGACACGCAAATAAGTCTTGCTCTAGAAAGCTTATGAAAGTTAAAGGGAGATGCACAACAGCAAATATCTGATCCCTCTTATGCCATTCACGAGTGGGATGGGACCTCATTGCATCAGCGCTTGCTTCACACCATCTTTCACTTCTCTTTTGCTTCCTCTCCCTCAGTGGCAGATTGTCCTTGTGTTGCCGCCATAGCTATGAGCTCACCAGGAGGTGGATGGTCAAACTTACAAGTAGCTCCATACTTGCATGTCCCAGTCTTCAGATAATATGGGCACACGATAGCATCCTATCATATGCAGTGTATTTTAGCCAATAAAGATCAGAAAATTCATATAGAACCATATAATATTTTCATAGCTATATTAGTTATGTAATTTTAAACTAGGAAAAGCCGGAACACCTCATATCATCCGATGCACTTGATGACACCAACAGTAAATCACTAGCATATAAGGAGTCAGAGCACAGTCAACATTAGCAATGATGTCCTTAGAATGCATACAAATTAAGGCCTTACACTTGCATGCATAGAGCACACATACTTGCACTCACAAAATCAAGTTTACATCCAAATTATTGGGCTAGATTTGGGAGAGAATCCATGCTGAGACTTTAAAAGGACTCTAAAAGGACCTTCTTAGTTTAGAAAGTTAATAATTTAACCACACCATAAAGGGAAAAGGTGTTGAATAAGAGCTATAACGACAACATGACGGGGGCAAAAACTAAAAAATCCAAATTTTTTTGCATGTAGAAGAGCTGAAGTTTGATTAGAAAACAGAAAGTCAAGTGTTCCAGATAAGTACCTCAAAGAAACAATGTCAAATATATTGAGAGGGAGGACAGTCCCAACAAACTCCATTGGCGTGTATTAGGA
The DNA here is from genome assembly GCA_001662345.2 of Metrosideros polymorpha var. glaberrima. Taxonomy (NCBI): domain Eukaryota; kingdom Viridiplantae; phylum Streptophyta; class Magnoliopsida; order Myrtales; family Myrtaceae; genus Metrosideros; species Metrosideros polymorpha. The sequence goes on along the minus strand of BCNH02000006.1, from coordinate 19,162,776 downwards.
GGGAAGGATTTTGAAAGTATTTCACATTATCAATGTGATTACCAGGCCAAAGGATGCAATACCAAGAACCAAAAGGTACAATCGAGGAAATTGGCCCTTCAACATGAGAGAGAGGGATTTGCATTCCGAAACCAAGATCCAAAGCAAGACTCAACCAAAAATACGGGCAGCACACAACCACTTTGGTGACACCAAAAAAGGAAACGTGCTGTTTGTTTTAAGAAAATCCTCCATTTTTCTATTTTCATTGTCCTTGGTGACACAGGAAACTCGATTAGTAGCATTTTCCAACAATTTTCGTTTCAAAACACGAAAACTTTAGTCTAAATTTAGAGCTGAAACTGGTATTCTTTTGAAAACTACAAATTGTCATTTTCAGAGTTTTGAACTCAAGTGAGAGAACATTATTGAGCAAAAGGGGGAAAAAGGCTTCGCTGGTGTCCTCATAGAACTGATGGTTGGATATATCAGAGAAATCTCTCAATTTGACACCAAAAATAGAAAACCCATCTCCGCTTCTCAAAATCTCACTCTTCAATCCCAGTATTTCCACAATATTGACACCATAACAGAATGTTGTGGCTCACTCTAGTGAAGAAGCTATGGCCATAACCACTTGTGAGTTGATCTGGTTGAAAAATTTGCTAAAGGAATTTGGTATGACAGTCGCAACCGATGACATTGTTGTGTGATCTTCAGGCAGTATACATATTTGCTTCAATCCAGTTTTTCACAAGACTATGAAACCCATAGAGGTTGATTGTCAGTTTGTTTGAGAAAAACTAGAGTCTCAGGAAATCAGGAGTAAATTTGTTAGAACTAATGATCAGTTAACCGATGTATGCACTAAGGGTCTCAGTGCTCCTTGGTTTAACTATATATGTAACAGGCTGAGCATACATGAAATATATGCTCCAGCTTGAGGGGGAGTGTTAGGAATAGGACATGTTATCATAGTACATGTGTATACTAATTCTGTAATATGTTGTAATCTTGGGTTTCCCATTCTGTAACATGTGAATATAGTATACTAATTCTGTAACATTGTTGTGTATTTATACTATATTCACATGTGCTGTCTCCATGACATAACAGTTTTTTCTCTCCAATCCTACCTCTAATTCTCGCATTCTACAAGTGACTAGTAGGTGAATAGAAGAAGGTCATAGGAGAGGGAAAGTGCAACATGATAAATTACAAACAAACCCTCCAAAGAAGGCTATCTGAAAAACGCAATTGCTATTGTAATATGGTGTGAGAAATTCCTAAAACTGAAAAGGCAAAGTCCAGTAATCGAGGAAGATGTGGCACACATCCTATTTTTTGTCTTCACAGAGTAATAGTGAAACTAAGACATCAAAGAAAAAGTACCTTTTCTTCAAAAAAATGAATGTAGAATGATGATCCAAAGAAAAAAGAGAAAGCCCACCTTTTCATGCAGCCTTTTGACAGAAAAAAGGGTACAGTAGAGAAATTCAAAATATTACCCTACTGCAACACCAGTTGTAAAATGTGAGATTTGAACTCAAAGGTCTGACGCAAAAACCATCTATTTTGGGATCTGGTGCCTTTTAAACATGAATAAAAAGGTAGTGGAGGTGCATCTTTTTAACTTCACGTGTTAAGGAATCAGATTCGGAGAGCTACTGCAATTTTCAATTTTACTGGCTCAGAATCTGAAGTATTTGCTACAGAGACTATTTTACACAAAGATATGTACCAGTGAGACAAGGACAGATATTAGCTGCTTCTTTTTTCAGTTGACATATGCTACAAGCAAATTCAGATGGTGCATTTTATACATACCTTTCTCCTGGGTAATCCTGCGAGTGTAAGCTCAACAGTCTGTTGACTTTGATTTGCCATTGCCTGTGTAGGAGCTGACCGGTCAATAGGGTGATGATATTTGCATCGTTCCCCAAACTTACATGCACCCGTCTTCATATAATACTGCAAGATACAAAAGTAAAAATAATAGTACCATTTAGTGCAGGTGCACGCATTTGAACTGTCTCTGAATATACAAGAAACACATACAAGCAAGGAGGTCTAATTGCACAATTGTTTTACCAAAACCAACCCAATATCGCAGCTCATGTTCATTTACCACCAAAAAGTAGTCACAAATGCATGTCTTTATCATTTTCCCCCCCTCCTAGCCATTGCTATGATTGATCATGCAAAGTCCATCACACAAACCTACGCTCCTCATTGCACCTTTTAAGAATAATGAAATTGAAGCCATTTTTCAGGATCTTAAATGAGAAACAATTCTTGTCCCAACAAAGGAGGAAAAGTTCACCCTTCTGCAGAAGAAAAGTTAAACAAACGCTAGCAGAGAAGCAGAACAGGTCCTAAACAAACAAAAAAGATGTAGTTCCTCCTGAATAAAATGATATTGACAGATTGCTGACATTTTCTATAATCTAAGCAGAACAAAAGGATCCTCTAAATCTGAATCAACCTAAGCTACCAAGCAGAGAATCAATTTGGGGAAAATTGCACTTTGATGTATAATATACCAACTGAACTCATTAAAGAAGACAATTGTCTCCATTGAAAACGAACATAAATGAGGCATGGGGTCATAATAGAGGCTGTGACGCATGAATATCGGAAGGCAAAAATAAGTCTGATTGAATACTGATCCCCAAGATAAGTTAGAATAAAAAACCATTCTGCTGCACTTTGATAATTAAAAAACGATTGTCTACATATTTATTGGCCCAATGTAAACTCACATCACATTCAATCTGCCCAGGACGCTGAGGGTAAATAGTTGAACCAACTTCCAACTGCAACAGGGGATAAAAGTTGTCATAAAAGGAAACACCAAAAAGAACATAATGAACTGATACACGGTGAAAGAAAATGACATAAATAAATATCAACCATAGCTAATTTAAATAATAGAGCAACTGAAGCATTGATGATAAGAGTTGGGCTTCAAAAAATCCTTTATGCACATACGAGTAGCTGAGCTGGACTGCAAAAAGATCCCTCAAAAGAAAATGAATCTCTCGCTTACCATCAATTGCGACAATCTGGGGTCAACAGCTTGATAGATAGAGGCGGCTGAGTGAGCAGCAAAATTTGGATTGCTGGCTGGTGAAGCTCCAACCATTGGAACAATGCCAACATGGAGATCGACAGCTGCACAAATACATCAGCTTTAAAACTTATAACTCACTTTGGACAACAAATATTTAAATAGACTCACTTGAACCTGTACCACATGTAACGATTAACAAATGTACCATTTCTCTCAGGGTGGTTGTAGCGGCAAGTGGCGCCATATTTGCAGCTATTTGAAAACAAATACAATAGTCAGAATTAGAGAAACACTTCTCAAGCCTGGAGCAAGAAAGTAGAGTAGTGACCTGCCAGTTTTAAGGTAGAAAGGACAATCCACTTCACCCTGTAAGAGAAAAACATGGCAAGCAACCTTATACCATAATGAGTTATTTAAAATATGAAACAAAATCAATGCAACTAACAGTTATGAACAAGAGACAATTTCCAACAATCAGCAGTGGTACATACAAAGTAATAGTCTTTGGAAGACACCCAAGCATGGAGACCAGTACATCTCAAAAGAAATGGCAGAAAGTTGGTTTAAGGATATTTTGACTCTGAGAGTAGCTGTACTTCAAATTATACACTTAATTGTGTCTCTAACTAAGGGCTCAAAAGGAAACTGAGTGACCCAAAATCAGTTAAGGGTTGGTTATTTTTTGCTTTATTTGGAGTCTGATCAGTGAAGAAGCAGAATAAATGGGTAGGTGCCGGTTTTCATTTAAAACCCAATTCGACCCATTTCCAATTTATTGGAAAAAAGTAAAACAGATCAAAGGATAAAGGAAAACACAGAACAAATAGTGATGCTCTTGTTGCCACCATCAGTGATAGTTGCCATAATGCTGGGGAGTGATTGAACACCAATGCATGGGGATTAGCGAAGCATTGACTGCCAACAGAAAGACTATGAAGATCATCATCTGCAATGAGAGAGAGTTCTGACCAAGGTGAGTGTGTGCACACACACAAGAATCCCTCGTGTGCGCATGAGAGAGAGAGAGAGATGCTGCCGACAAGGTTGAAGGCAGCCAATGACATATCTGGTCAGAGTAAGAGACTTTATCTCTTCTCTCTCCAAAAAATGATGCTGATTGTTCTGTTCAATGTTTGACAGCTGTTCCAATGTTTATTTTATTTTTTTGAGTTTTTATCCTAGGCTCCGAGCAGATTACTTCAGAATCGTTTTAAAAAGTTGGAAGTAAGAAATCCCAACTGAACGGAACCAACCGTACCAGTTTCTGCATCACGATTCAAGCCAAACTATCTGGGATGGTTTATGTTTCCTGAAAACCAACCCGAACTGACCCATTGACACCCCAATCTTCAACGTCCATTCATCCTTAAAGTATAAATGAATCTTACAGCTCACCAGCATTCTGGTGATGAGAAATTAGAAAAAGGACATGGAGCCTTAACATTACCGGTCTTATAGGAAGTCCCTTGGTATTATGTAATGAAGCAGGAGAAAGAGAGACGAGAGGCTTGACAGGCTTTACTTCTCTGACCATTCTGTCATTCTCTGCTACTGAGTCCCTTAGCTCTCCAGCAACAGTGTCTTGTATTAGTGTCACCTTAATATCCTTTGGGTGGTGAAATTTGCAGGTCGTCCCAAACTTGCAGTTCCCAGTCTTCAGGTAAAACTATTTAAAATTTTGCATGTTGCAGAAGGACCATTTAGTAAATGAAAGTATATACAGCAATTATAAGAAGACTATACATGTGTAGGCGAGCAAAAGAGAGAGATCATACTGCACATGGAGGCTCAGTCGGCCTTTCTGGTAAGGTTGAAGTATCATCCGAAGTACCCTGAGAACATTTAGTTTCTTTATTCATAGCTTTACAATAAAAGCTTAAGCCCCCAATAGTAAACACACATAAACCTATGTAACAATAAATGTATTTCTCCAACCTTATACAATCATCACCTACCAAAGGAGTAATTTTATCTCTCGGATGATTAAACTTGCACCTCAAACCAAATTTACATGTTTGGGTTTTGAGGAAGTACTGCAAAAATTAAAATGAAGTAGTTATCTAGGAGCAAAAATGGAGTTAAATGACCTTAGAATCTAAGTTAGGATACAACTTACAGGACAATCTGGCTCTCCTGCTCTCTGTGGAAGGGATTCAACTGTTGTCACAAGTGGCGCCTAAACAAGATTCACATGATAAGTTTGTAAATATCCACTTCATCATACTGAAATGTGAATAGATGATAATTGTAAAATATCGCACATGTACTCTGATTCATCCCTTTGATAATAATTTTTCATGTGTCACACATAAACTGACAAGAATTTTTTTTTTAATCTAATCTTCTATTGTTAAAGTGCCATCTTATTTGCAGATGTAAGAAGCATCTAATGAAAACTAGTAGTTCGGATTACTTGAAGAGCATTGCCAAACTATATAAGCGCCAAGCATACAAAAAGCAACTTTCAAGATTAGAAGTTGGAAGTTTATCTAAAGGAGTGCAACGAGTATGCTACTTTATGGATTGCTACTTTTCAGTTAATCAAGCAAAAAAGAAGAAGAATCGAGATGAAAATTCACTGACGTTTTTATTAAGAAAGGAGCTAACTTAGCCAAAAAAAGAGCAGATGGAAAATGAGCAATGTATACATATATATATTCTATCATAAGAGGTTGGGTTGAAAGATGCAAAATTCAGAAGTCCGTACAGTTAGTCTAAGTAATAGCATAAAGGCTCCTCTAAGAAGATCTGAGGACCACTACTACTGATTGAGGCCAACACCTTAAAATCCAGGAGCTGTGTAGTCCATAAAGATCAATTGCCACAAGTACAAAATCAAGGCGATCTTGCTTTAACCACTGACAAAGCGTCAAACCATCTCATAGATGGTGCAATCAAAAGAACTGTGTCCAATAAAATAGAAAAACTGATATTAAGATGCAACAAGAACTTGATCCTACCCTTAGAAGAAGCTCAACAACCACTGATTCAGACAGATGTAACGTGGCCATTATTAAGTCACCAAAGAAAGATAATGTATACTCTACTCAATATTCAATGATAAGTATAGAGGACCAGAGAAAGATAAAAAGGCAAGATCATCATCAGGGAAAAACTGATAAAGTGACATAAAAAGCAGACAATATAGGATCACAGAGAAATGATAGTCAAAGCCGGGATCTGGGATCACCTTGCCGTACCACATGAGCACGAGATGGACCATAACATAGTACGGTTGTAAGACGAAAAGTCATTTTCATAGACCAAGGATTTCGAAAAAATTCTAGCAGGAGCTTTTACAACCTATTCCAGCAAAAGCACGGTCCCACTAAGATTATACTATTAATTTGCTCCCTCCACCAATCTAAAGCACAAAATCCATGAGAACGAATAGGAAGCTGCAGGCTACTAAACCACATTACTAATTTCATGAATGATACCGCGACTAGAGACATTAAAAATGGTAGCAAATCATCACCTCTTTCCAATCTGGGATTCCACCCTCGGGAACCCAAATGGGATGGTCAAACTTGCAGTTTAGTCCAAATTTACAAGTTCTTGTAAGCATATAATGAGCACAATCCTTCTCTCCTGGCCTCTGTAGATAAACAGGCAAATTGCTTGCACTCTCCAATCTAGGGCGCTTGGATAACAAGTTGGTAGAATACCACGCTTCACTTTGCCCAATCGCTCTTTGGGCATCCAAAACATTCTGATGGTAGAGCGCTATGATACATGATAGATAAGTATATACGCGAAGAATATAGATGTTATTTGATAATTATAAAATAGTTCTCAGAAATTATATCATATTGTTTCCTGTATGACAGTGAAAATAACAGCTGGGTAGTAAAAGCATGCTTGTATAAGGTGGCTCCATTGTCCATAGAAGGAGCGGCATGCACTGAAGCTGCCAACTTCTTGGAAGAAAAAATGCATTAATATCGGATATCCTTAGTAAAATTAACTTCCTCAAACTATGACAAACCGATTTCCAAATACAAAAGAAAGAATCAGTTTGACTGAGCTCTGAACCCTGAACAGGACAAGTATGAAGCATACACACATAAAGCGGAGGCGTTAAAATAAGTTGGATGAATTTCATCCATATAATTTTGCCAGAAGGGCAACCAAAGCAAATCACTGGCCCTCAAAGTGAGAGGGGGGAGCATCAGTTTGTTTAAACAGTTCGATGGCGTCAATGCCTCCCTAAGCTAGTAAAGATGTGGCTTATTCATTCCGCCTGCAAAGAAGGCGGAATATCGAAGAAGCAAGCTAAACTAGACACAGAAAAGAAGCAATAGCATTGTGCTATGGGTTTACATTTCGGTTGGCAATGGCAACGAGCCTGCGAATGGTTAAGTAGAAGAAGACTCTAATCCAGGTGGATCAAAGTCATAACCTAGAGAAGACGCCAGTCTAAAGAAGCACAAAGCATCAACAGCAGAATGAAGGGATTAGCAATTAGGGCAACCTAACCTTGGGAGGGGTGCTTGATGCTGGAAAGAAGCGGATTCACATCATCGAGGTGAAGGTGAGAGCGAGACCAGGAGGAGCGAGCACCCAAGCCACTGGCATAGGAAGAGTAACCAACGACGTCAGTGGGAGAATAAGTGAGGGCATGGGCACTGCCCTGAGACTGAGAGTGTCCTCCGAATGCGGATGCAAGGAAGGACGCGTCAGGGTCCGAAGCCATTTCCATACGCTTACGGAGAAGGTTTGTCGAGGTGGAGGTGGAGGTGGAGACGCCGGAGAAACTGATTTTGGCCGCCACCCCTGGGGGCCGTGCTGTCCCGTACAGCTGCCGATTTGCCATCGACGGCTGAAGAATGAATGCTTCTTTGCGGCAGTTGTTCATCTGATCGAATTTGGCTTGTTTCCATTTTTCAAGCATAAGAAAGTTCCTCTCTTAACATTTTTTTAATTACGGGATATTAATCCAAAACTCTCCCTCAATTACAGCCGTTAATTCTGATGCATTCTAATAACTCTTAGGCTATGGAGTAAAGGAGGATCTCAGAGGTAGAAATAGGGTATGTTTAGTAACGATTCTGATAAAAAAAAATGATTATATTTAGAAGTGATTTTTTGTAATTCTGATTCCTAGACGAGTTTTAAAGAATCAAAAACGTGTTTGATAACTTCACAAAATTTATATTGCTAGAACAGAAACACTTTTGGTAACTATACATAGTTTTTGTTTCTGTGAACAATTTATCTTTTTAATTTTTTCATTAAAGTCAAATAATTACATCTTGTAACTATAAAATACCTATGCCATCACACAAATATAATCATAGAGAAAAGTAATTTTTTGCAACATATTAAATAAAGAAGTGATGAAAAATATACGGGTATAAATCCTAGGAAAACGAAGGGTTATTGTTGATGATGAAAATATAAGGAAAAATATATATATAAAAAAAAATCGTGTGAGGTTGTGTGTGGGAAGAAGAGAGAGAGAGAAGAAAGAGGTGACTCTTGGCAACTACGTAGCAAGAAAAGAGCAAAACGTGTGCTTTGGCGTAGGGGTGAGCATAGTTCCGGGTAAAATCGAGAACCGGGAATCGGAATTGGGAACCGGACCGTCGGTTCTAGATTCCAATATATGAGAGTCCGGTTCCCGATTTTATTTTTTTAAGAACCGCCAATTCTAAGTAGGTTCTAGGTTCCTATAAGAACCGAACCAAGAACCGGAATCGGGAACCGAGAACTGAATAAAGAACCGTACGCAATTTGATTTTTGTGTACCTATTTTGTGGATTATGTTATTCAAAATACATGAATTTTATCTTATTTGATGCATTTCTTTTGCACTATTTTGCTTTGTTATCGCCAAATATACGTCGAATGACTACAAAAGATGATTTTGTGGCTTATATCTTATGTTCTTTCCATCTTTTTTGGCGTAATTTGTGAAAGATTTACGGAATAGAAGTTTGGCATTTGCGGGATTTGGAACAACAGTACGTGGATATTGGTGTGTAACTATAGACAATGAGATTGAAACACGAGGACTAAGAGTAACACAAACAAACTCCGTCCTAAAATCACGAGACTAAGTTCTTAAAAGGGAAAACATCATAATGTCTCGGTGTCACAATCCCCCTTCTTCCTCATGTGCGCCCCTTCAAGTTTTGGTTTTTTTAGTATAAACATTTTTCTTTATAACTCATAGGTAATCAATCTCTCATATAATACATACATATATATATGTGTGTGTATATAATCACGAAGGCGACTCGAGTGTTGAAATTGGTGTCGTCATATTTCGCATATTAGATAAGGGAATCATATTGGAGAATACCATGTTTTCCTCCAACCAGTCTTTTGATTGATGGATTGATATCCATAACGTATAAACTATCTATTGTTCCACAATTTTTCTTAACTAAAAATGAAAAAAAAAATCTATAAGAACCTAGAACCTGTGATAGGGTAGGTTTTAGGTTCCAAATTCTAATGGGTAGGTTCCAGATTCTCAAAAATAAGAAACTTGTAGGGATAGGTAGATTTTAGGTTCCAGGTGGAACTTGTAAGGAACTTGGAACCGCTTACCTCTACTTTGGTGAACTGCAAGACAATCGTAGGAATGAGAAACACTCTTACATGATAATGCTTTCACCTTCACTAATTTTAGTCCCCCCCCCCC
>BCNH02000006.1:19127678-19140159 GCA_001662345.2 Metrosideros polymorpha var. glaberrima | reverse complement strand
CCCCCCAACATACTTGTTCTAGATTCGTCCCTGTGCACAAGTAAAGAAAAAGAAATCCAAAGATGACCAAAACTAGATACACGTCTCAACTTTCTACACAATAATTGACATCCTTTATAAAGGTTTGGATAAATTGGCTTATGTTTTCTACTGCAGGTACATCATTTCTTCCAACAAAGAAAGCAACTTAGAAAGTTGGAGATGTGCATTCCAAACAAGAGGCTTAGATAGAAGGCATCAACGAACTTGAGGCCTGAATCTAAATCCAATTGCGAGACTATGATATCTACTTCTGGTGGTTACTAAATGTAATGACACTAGAAAAGTCTAAATCCTTGCATGATATTCATTGTTGTACCTAAACCCATTTTATCTTTAAAATAGAGTACCTGGACTTTTCAAATCAAGCTCAACGCCTACGACTTGGTCCAACGAGGGTGGGGAGTGGTCACCAGGACTAGAGAGCTCGGATAAGGAACGGTTCCTGGCATGCTTTTAGGATGGCGAAGGAGGCATGAATGAACCGAATTGTGCACCGAACACGGGGAGAGCATTCCTAGTATGTATGTATTTGTTTGTGTGTGTGTGTGAGAAAACTAACTCATGAAAGCCCATTTTGACGTAATGGTGATGTTTAGTTTTAAAACTCTAAAGTTGAGCATGCTCAGGCTAGAGCACTACTAGAATGGGTGACCTTCTGGCAAAGTGCCTACCTGTGTGCCAAAGAACAAAATTGTAAGGTTCAGTATAGGACGAGTCAAAATGGATAATACCTTGAGTGAGTTAATCCAGGAATGTCACAACCTCAAGGTTCTATTAAGTTTGGCGCCGTGTCACATGTTTCTTTCCAACATGTTTTTCGACCATATTCGCTATCCACGGTGGCAAAATTATATCCACGTCATATTTTGGGGTCATCCTACGATCACAACAGTTGGATTCGATCGAAGGGACTTTCTTAGACATTTTATGCTATTAGAAGGCTTCATTAGATAAAACTTGATTACGAAAAGTAGAACTTTTTCAAATTTTAATAAGGAAAGAAATTGATATTCACTCTACTTTTTTACTTGAAATCCCAAATATCAGTAAGTGGAACCTTCGAAGCAACAAATTCCTTCTATTTGGGGTGAATGGACCATGTGCGGGCTACCGACATCTGTTGAGATTATAGCATGCTCCGATTGTATTCTCATTTCGCGATTAAGCATGAAAATGCCAACTTCATCAAGAAAATCACTTCCCACCTCATACAATTTTGGGACGTTTGCATTCTCTAATGTAGTAGGATATAGTACATACTATGACAAATTGATTCGGAATACTGTAACAGATAGACATTCAATATCATGACTTTGTTATCTCTTAAGCCATTCTTAAGGGTCGGATGTCTGGACAATAACTCATTTTTTCTGGATTAAAATTGCAAGATACATATAGGCAGTGTTTTTTCAAGAGCTTCAACTAGTTAATTGATCATTGGGAAAATGGTACCGGTCATCCTTGTAAGAGAAACAAAAGGGAGAACTTGCAACATAAGCTGCCACGGAAAGACCAAAATGTCAATAGGGGAAGCATCCAGGATCAACTAGCTCTTCCAATTTTATGCTCTCCAACGTGCCTGTCATGATCGAACTACGTGCCGATATCTCTTGAGACACTTGTTGCATGCTCGGACGATGCTCTTGTTCTGCACTAAAGCATGAAAGTGCCATCTTTACCATGAAAACCACTTGCCCTAGCACGTCACCTTCTGGGTATGGAATTCTTTGATCCAAAACTTGTCCCAGTGGCCAACGTTACCACGAGAGTGCCATCTTTACATATTTGTGGCAAAAAAAACATGACATTCAAGAAATGCATAACGAAGTCCTGTTTTCGATTCTTTTTAATTTTTAGAAAAAAAACTTGGCTAAAGTACATTACAAGTGTCACAATTTGGCACGAGTGGACACTTTAATGCCACAATATCTAAAAGGTACACTTAAGTGCCAAAATCGGAGAAGAAATGATCACTTAAGTGCCAAATGCGAGATTTTCCGGCAAAAATGTTGACGTGTCCTTTTCCGACGAGAAATTTCAATAATGTGGCTTTTTTTTTTATGCAAGCCACGTAGACATTATTCTAATAACAATTTAATTTTTTTAATTTTTCTTTTGTTTTTCAATTTTCCCTTTTTTTTTTCCATCTTCCCTTCCTTTGGCCGGCGAGCCAGAGGAAGGGTCGGTGACGACTGGTGAGGCCATTGAGGTCGGCCTCGCCATGGCTACAAGAGGCCGACCTAGCCCTCGCCTAGCGATGGCAAGGCCTCTGTGGTAATTGATCTCACCTTGCCCCGCTGGATTGCTTGCGACTCAGCTCGACAATTTGTCGAACACATGGCGTGCGTCACGTACTAGAAGGGCCGGTGATGGTGGCTCAATCGATCTTCTTGTTCTCCTGACTCGTACTACCACCACCCTTCAGAAGAGGGTGAAAAAGACCGAAGGAAAATGGTTGTTTTCCCAAATTTCATTGATTCATTTTTTTCCACCTCGCGCTTGTTGTGTTCGCAGCAACATATACTACATCAATGACCATCTGGACAAGAGGACCTAGATGTGCATCTTGGGTGCCTGCTACGCCATCACTGTGTTCATTCCCTCCTTCCACAACTACAGGATCTGGTTGTTCCTCGACCTTGGCTTGACCACCCATACCACCTAGCACCTCGCCGTCACTAGGCAAGGCTCGACCTCGCCCAAATCTGGCAAGGCTAACCTCATCCGGCGATGACGAGTGTAAGGTCGGCCATGCCCAGCGACAACAAGGCCGACCTTGCCCATGACCGGCGAGGCTGGCCTTGCCAACCTTCACCGACCCTTCCTCTGGCCGGTGAGCCAGAGGAAGAAGATGATGGGAAAAAAGGAAATTGAAGAAAAAAGAGAGAAAAAGTTACGAAAATTAGAATATCATTTGAAAAATATTAAAATATTATTAAAAAGTGCCATGTCAGCACCGGCGAGCCACATAGGCTAAAAATATTAATAAAATAAGGCCATGTCGGATTTCCAGCAGGCTCACCGGAGTTGGCACTTAAGTGTCTTACTTTTAAAAAAAGTAGCACTTAAGTGTACATTTTAGAAATTGTGGCACTAAAGTGTCCATTCGTGCCAAATTGTGGCACTTGTAGTGTACTTTAGCCAAAAAAACTTATGGTTGTTTTGAGCTATGTTTTCTCTCTGTTTTAACATTTCAGGCTTTCGATCAAAATTGCATTTTAATATGCACTTAGCATAGTCAAGATCCCTCTACTTGAAACGAAAGCGATTTTGGAGAAGATCCCTCCACTCGGTAAAACACGGACCGGACGGATTCCCATGTGGATAGACCCTTTAGGTCAATGGAGGACTTTCACTCCATCCCCCCAGAATTTATGCTATTAGAAAATGGCCAAACAGTTTATGTTGAAAAAAAATATACCTAAAAAATTTAATATTGCTGAAATACAATCTCAAGCTCCATTAATAAATAATGAATTCGCTGCCAAAAAAGCAGTGATATTCGACAAATGCACACCAAAGTCCTTTCTCGAATTGTTTATTTCTTTTTCAGAAATGTCGATGGGTGCTTTGAGCTCTATTTTGTCTTTGTTTTTATATAGAGATCGTTATCATAAACATAGAAGCCATCATCAAGAAAAAATAATTTTTGGGTGTTATAAGCGCAATTGGGTTAATCTTACCCGATCATAAAGTGACTACCTTTTTATGTTTTTGGTTTAAAATGTGTTTTAATGAGTGGTTAGCATAGTGAAGAGAATTCCCCTCAAGGATCGTCCGTAGATCCGTCAGGGAGGGAAGATGTGATGGAAGAGAGATGACACAAGAATTCACATCCCCACTGGAAGTGATAGTGATTTTGGAGAAGACTCCTCCCCTCGGTGAACATGGCGTGAAAGAAGACCGGACGAATTTCCCATGCGGATTAAGACACTTGGGAGATTTTACCATCTTTAATACTTCGTAGTATTCATCTTGGCAAATAACAGCCAATCGGTCCACATTTTAAATGTCACGAGGAAAAAAAGTCAAAATAGAAATAAATTAAAAAAAAAAGCTGAAAATGAAAATAAAAGAAAAACACACTGCGGAAGGGGGCTTCAAGCGCAATGCCGTCACCCCCAACTTCTTCGGCAAAGGTCAGGCAAGGGCCAGCAGCCCTTGGCCCCCCAGCCCAACCCCTTGGTTTGCACCTTTTAAAAGTAAAAAAATATACTTTGGTTTTTTTTATTTATTATCCTTTATTCTTAATTCTTTTAATTTTTCAAGTTGTTTTCCTTGACATGGCGCCTAGTTGGTGCCACCTATATTAAAAAATTACAAAAAAATCACACGTTAGTATTTTCCGTTAGGCAAAGTGGATGGAATTAGTGAAGCGAGTTGATTGCATCAATTTGATAAGTTCTACGACTTGACCGTATTTTTTGAATATTTTAAGACTCAATGGCATTTGTATTATGAGTTTTAGGAATTTCGATACACTAATCTCTGAAAATAATCCTTACTAAAATTGGTTCTCTCTTTTTGAAGGATGTGAAGTTACTCGCATAATTTGATCTAAGCAAATCATACTCCAATCTGCATTTCATTTTTTAATTTGTGTTGTCGATACGCATTCAACTAAAATAATTGGACGAAACTTCACAAAACTAGTTGCTAGCTTACACCAACTGTGTTTGAGCTTATCGCATTTTCTACCGTCAGTGTTTTCGATTCTACATGACAAGCCAAATTGTAACACGCAAATATAATAACCACAAGAAATATCATCATCTTGTTATCTTTAAAGCCATTATTAAGGATTGGACGTTGTAGCTGTAGCCAATCTCTTCCGGGTTGGAATTGCAAATGACAGTAATTCCCAAGTGCTTTCAAGTAACTAATGAACCATTACAAAAATGGGTAATGGAATTAACTAAGATAAATAAAGTACAACAGACGGTTTGCTACACAGGCTGTAGCAGAAAAACTGAAATATCTCAATAAGTGAAGCATGTGGGATCAACCAGTTCTTCCAAGTTGATGTCCTCTGATGCGCTTAACATGATCGAGCTATGCGCTGATATCGCCCGAGAAACTTGTTGCATGGTTGGACGATGCTTTGGTTTGGGATTTAAGCACGAAAATGCCATCTTTGTCACCAAAGCCACTTCCCTTAGTACATTACCTTCCGGGTATGGAATTCTCGGATCTAAAACTTCTTTCAGTGGCCAAGAAGCTATTGAATTGCTCGATGATGATGAAGATGAGGACGCAAAAGAAGAAATGAGATCGCCTGGATGGCTTCCCAAGATTACTTCCAATGTCACCACTCCGAAGCTATAAACATCGCATTTCTCGTTCACTGTCATTGTGTATGCAAGTTCTACACAGAGAAAAGAGCAAGTTTTTTCTAGCTTTTATACAATATCTATGCTTTGTAAATCTAAAATAATTTTGAGTAAATCAAATCTAAAGAATTAAGTATAAATCAATACATTCTTTAGATTCCATAGATTCCAATGGGATTTAAAATTTTCCATTTCTTAAGGAAAAAGTTTCAAAATTAAATTGGTGGCCTACATCTCAATTAATCATTAACCAAACCTTTAAATCGCATGGATAGGGTTGGACTTGGTGTTAGGAATTTAGAAGTTTAAAGGAAGGTAGTTAAGGATGAGGGTCTCATATATGATCATTTTCCTATCTATAAAAATGAAGTGGGGTGGAATTTTGAAGAAACCAACTTACCTGGAGCTGCATATCCAAAGGTGCCTGCAAAGGAAGTCCAATTGGATGAATAAGGTTGTAGAACCTTAGCCGTGCCAAAATCAGAGACATGAGCTTCATATTCTTCATCCAATAAAACGTTCTTGCTTGACACGTCTCGATGAATTATAGGAGGAGAGCATTCATGGTGCATGTAGGACAAAGCATAAGTGACACCTTTAACAACATTCATTCTCTTACTCCAGTCAAATGTTGCCATCCTCTCTTCATTATTCAGTACATCCTTCAAGCTGCCAAATTTCAAGAACTCGTACACCAGAAATGAATGTCGAGAACTTGAGCAAAAGCCATAGAGCTTGACGATATTCCGATGCCGAATTCCAGTCAAAGCATGAATCTCCCTTTCAAATGCTTTTCGACTGGCCATTTCCACGTCCATTGCTTCCTTAAGTTTCTTGACAGCAACAATCTCAGTTGTTTGCAACTGAGCCTTGTAAACACTCCCATGTCCTCCCACACCGATGCAATATTTGGCATCAAAATCCTCCGTGGCTTCAATAATGCTCTCATAAACCATTCTTCTATCAAAGCTTCATATGGCCCATGGGTTTTCGTTGCTTCCATCAGCCAAACTAGCCTCTGTTTTCCTTATTCTTCGGCATCCAATACTTAAAGCTCCCACAACAAGAAGCAAAGAAAGTAGGCAACCCAAAGTAGGAATCAAAACTAGCAGCAACTTCTTGTTTTTGTTTCTGCCTTTCGACGATGTTGCTGCACAGGGGCTAAGACCAGTAATAACTCCACACAAGCCTTTGTTCCCTCTCACAACTCCAATTGTAGCGTTATGAAAGGCTGGAATGTTTGGTAAAGGACCCTCTAACTCATTATACGATATGTCCATAGATGTCAAGCTTGTCATATCATGAAAGGTCGACACAATTGAACCCGATAGCTGATTGTGTGAGAGATTGAGTATTTCTAATCTGTGCAATTGCCCAAGTTGTCCAGGTATTTCTCCCGTGAGCAAATTTTGACTCAGATCGAGATGTTCAAGAGATTGAAGATTCCCAATCTCAATGGGAATAATCTTTTCTAGATTATTCATGCTTAAATTTAAGAACAAAAGGTTGGAGCCCTCCCCAAGTTGGGCAGGAATTGAGCCACTCAAGTTGTTTCCTGCAATGTTGAGTTTCCGCAGACTAGACAATGCTCCAAGTTCCTGAGGGACGTGGCCTGCAAGAAGGTTGCAGTCTAACAAAAGCTCTAGCAGAAACTTCAATTTTCCTAGGTCTTTAGGAATTTCCCCTACAATATAATTTGAAGAGAGGTCAAGTTTGTGCAATTGAGTCATGTTTCCAAGCTGAGGTGGTATGGCACCGGAGATTTTATTGTTGGAGATCATTAGGCTAGTCAAATTTCTACGTTGACCCAATGTTGGTGGTAGCTCACCGTAAAGTTCATTGTTGCTCAACTCGAGGTAATCCATGGAGGGGTACACACCAAGAGCATCGGTTATATCTCCCTTGAGCGAGTTGTTTTGGAGCCTAACTCTATACAAGCTTGAACAATTTTTTAGGCTTCTTATTTTTCCAACTTCCGAAGGTATGGGGCCAGAAAGTTGGTTGCTAAAGAGGTGAATATATGTCAAAGTACTCAAATTTCCTAGAGTTGTAGGGATGGATCCACTAAGATTATTGGAATTTAAATCAAGTTCATAGAGAGATTCCAACATTCCTATTTCCTTTGGAATGGACCCAACAAGTTCATTGAGAAAGAGCCTTATATAAATCAAGCTGCTCATGTTTCCGATGGAAGAAGGAATTAAACTAGTGATGCGGTTGTCCGCTAGGTAGAGAACCTTAAGAGACTTGATCCTTCCTATTTCTTTAGGAATGAAACCAGAAAGTTTATTATCCGAAAGATCTAGGATGGTCAAGTTGCTCAAGCTACCTATCTCTTTGGGGATTGTGCCGATGAGATTGTTTGTTCGAAGATTGAGAAGTTGCAAAGATTGCAACGACCAGAGTTGAGTTGGAATGTCTCCCGAAAGGTTATTATAAGAAAAGTCAAGATGGGTGAGCTTGGAAAGATCGGCAATACTTGGAGGGATGTTCCCATAAAGGTTATTAAAAGAAAAGTCAAGATGAGTGAGCTTGGAAAGATAGCCAATACTCGGAGGGATGTTCCCGTAGAGCGAGATGTTGGCAAGCTTAAGGGTGACCAAGTTAGGCAATTGGGAGAAATTGAGATGATGAAGCTTACCACGTATGGCGGAATTGGAAAGGTTCAAGCTCATGACGCTCCCGAGAGGATCACAATCGATTCCGTGCCATGAGCAAGGGTTGCTTCCATTCCAGGAAGACAAAGTATAGCGACTCCCGCTGTCTAGCTCAGACTTCCATTTTAGGAGTGCCTCCACTTCTTCATTTCTCGTTTTGTTGCCAGCACCAGCAAGGGCCACAAGAGAAGAGCTTCGAGATGAAGCAAGACAAGGCATTTCTTGCATGAGCATGAGAAGGGCATAAGCGAGGAACAACATTGTGAGTTGTGTTCGAGACAAGGCCATGACTGGTTTAGGTTATTTGGGGTGGGCTTTTCTTTGTTTCTAGGCGCATATGTGTTGAGATGGACCAAAGTACACCCAACGTATTTATAGCAGAATTGGGACCTTCAAGTCAACAAACCAAGTCCATAATCACTTCTTCCCGGCAAATGAGAGAAGATTTCAAATTTCGTTTCAGGGGAATTAGATAAAACTCTCCTAAATTTGGCGAATAACACACGTTTACCCTTAAACTTGACACCGTTGTGCAATTACCTGCAATTTTTGAGGCAATTCTTTGGGGCAACATCGTATATGTAACCAAAAAGAATTGCCGAGGTTCTAGCGTTCAGAAACGTTGCACATATACATCCCTTGTCAATGACATCAGATGATTAGATCGGTTTAATTTGCATGTTTAAGCACCTTTTTACGGAGAGTACGAAGCTGGCTCTTTTTTTCTTGTTTAAGTACACTCCTAACTCCCAAGCAACAAAATGACATCTCCAATGATTATCCGGTAAATTTTCATTTAACACTGTCCAAAAAAAAAGGTTTGGTAACATTGTCAACTATAAAATCCATATATTACCTCGTATAAATTGTTAGAATATGTATCAAGTTTGAACTGTAAGAGAAAATCTGAATTCACATGGAAGATTACTTATATGGGATGTCCAGTCTTTATCCAATGGACATCCGAATTTGGAAATTAAAAGGAATCCAAATTGGACTAAGTTTCCTTGCAAAGCACGGAAATCACTTTCATCGGGAGGTCTTAGTTCGAAAACTCCGAGATCAAGAGATTGATCATCTTGAGCAAAAATACTGTAACCTCTGATTGGTTCATTAGTGGAATTCAGCCAAGGAGGCTAATTACGTGGACAATGGACGTAGGCTTGCTAAAGTCGAACCACTATAAACCTTATGTGCAATTTTCTCTTTCTTTACTCTCTTTATTTTTTATAGAACATTGCACACATTTAAACTCTGACATAGCATATTTACTCTTCAAAGGTTACCAATTTGAATCACCAATTATAAGTTTATTAATTCTGCTTTAAATTTATTGTATTTGGTTCATATCACCTATTCACCCCCCTCTAGGTGATACTACTAGCAACATCAAATTTTTCCGAAAGTTCATTGTGGGGACCAAAGTATTCTGCAAATTGAGTTGTTGGATGTGGAAATCAAGAGTATTCGTTGCTAAAGGACTTTTCTTACGCCTGCACGCACAAGAAAAGTCCTCGTTGCTTTAATTGATGCCACCTTCTCTATGGAGTATATTCCATAACAACTTAACTTGATTCTCTTCTCAATGTCGTGCATGGTATGCCAAGCTCGTCTGGACTGTTAATCATGTGTGCTTCTCGACGAGTATGGCTAAGGAGAGACGATATGCAAAGGTGATAAGGAGAGTCGGGTAAATCCGATGAGGGGCCCACTGAAAAGAACTCCACTTAAAAGCTATCCCAGTGGAAGAAGCAACGGTGGAAACACTAACTCAAGAGTTTATTGGCTAATGAGGACTGTTCGACACGACATGTCATGAAATAGCTATTTGTCATGACATGTAGCCGTCAGTAATTATTAGACCTCCATGTATGAACCAACATCCAATGATTAAAATAATTCACACTTATAAGTACTAAAAAGGAGATTTAGGTAAGCTTCTTCTTCCTCATTTAATACTTCCCCATATACACTCTCCTCTCCAATTACTTTGGCATCGGATGGCCAATCTGGTCAAAATCCGGATCCCGTAACTCTTGTTCGTGGATGCATGTCGTTCTAGAGGAGGAGGCCTTGATGAATTCCACAAGACTGTGAGACCCACAAATTTAACACATTGGATGATAATGGGCACCTCTTCTATTGGCCGAAGAAGGATTCGAACGATCAACTTGTTGGTGTGTGAAGCCAAAAATAATATTAAGAGCTTTTTTGTCCTTTTCTCTTCTTTTAGCTTTTAGGTTAAAAGTTGCCCCTTTTATATAAGATATTAGAGCAGAAAAGAGTCTGCAATATTAGCGTAGAAAAGAGTCTGCAATATTAGTGCAGAAAAGAATCTGCATATGTTAGCGCAAAAAGAAAAATCGCCTCTTATAAGCTGCCTTTTACATATAAGCTATTTAAGTTAACGCAGAAGTTAATGCAAAGAGAGAAAATAGAGAGAAAAGAAAAAGAGAGGTCATTATGGCTTGGTGAGTGTTCTCAATTTGTTTTGCCCTGATCTTGAGAGAAGATCGTAATTGTATTCCTACTTTTTTCAAAATCTAGTGGATTCGCAGAGTGTCTCTGTGCGGAGACGTAGCTCAAGTTTGGGTGAACTTCGATAACAAATTTTCTAGTGTGTTCATCTGATTTTGATCTTTTATTATTATATTCTGCAAGCGCAAAATTGTTTGCTTGGATTATTTTTTCTAAAATTGGGGTGCGATTCCTAACAACTGGTATCAGAGCCTAGGTTGGCTAATCAAGAACATCGAGGGTTTTGCGATGACATTTGATTGAAAGAAAATGGTATGGCAGAAGATAAAATTAGAATTGACAAGTTCGATGGGCAGGATTTCGAATGGTGGAAACTCCAAATTGAGGATTATCTTTATCAGAAAAATCTCTATGCACCACTTGAGGGTTGGAAACCCGAAATTGTGGAAGTGGATCCGACAGCAGAATCAAAATGGAAAATTCTTGATCGAAAGGCATTGGGTACAATTCATCTAGGGCTGACGAAAAAGCTAGGATACCATATCGCGAAAGCAAAGATTGCAAAAGAAGCCATGGATATTCTGACGAATATATATAAGAAGCCTTCCACATCAAATTAGATATTTTTACTAAAGAAATTGGTTAATATGAAGTTATCTGACAAAGGTTATGTGGCAGAGCATATTAATAGTTTCATGCTTGTCACAAGTCAGTTAGAATCTACAGGCATAAATCTGGATATAAAGCTACAAGCTTTATTATTTTTATGTTCCCTTCCCGAAAGCTACAATACAGCAGTGCAGGGGATTTCGAGCACTATGAAGGATGAGTTGACTCTGGATGATGCTGAGAGCAGTATCATGGATGAAGAGATGCGAATGAAAGTCTCAAGTAGAGATAATTTTTCGGCATCTTCATCTTCGACGGCACTAGCAGTGGAGAACCATGGGGGAAGTAAAAGCAGAGGAAAATTCAACGGACGTGGCAGGTCATAATCAAGGGGGAAAAGAGAGGTTGCAAAAGATGAGTGTTGGTTTTGTCACCAAACTGGACATCGGAGGTTTTAGTGTGAAGCCTACAAAAAGAAGCAGCGGGATGAGAATGAAGGAGCTAATGTAGTTAGCGATGAACCTTCGCTAGAAAATTTGTGTTTGTCTGCAGAGTTTGACTTGACGACAGACAAGTGGTTTGTTGACTCCAGTGCTTCTTTTTATTGCACCTCGCAAAGGGACATATTTGTTGATTATGCCAGTGGAGATTCCGGGCAAGTGGTTGTGGGAAACGGCCACATGTGTCTGGTTGTTGGAAAAGGAACTGTGATATTGAACATCTCAGGTGGAGGACGTTTAGTCTTGCATGAAACTAAGCATATCCCAGAATTGAAGAAAAATCTGATTTCAACTAGTAAACTTGACCAAGAAAGTTTTGTAACAACCTTTGGATGCGGAGAGTGAAAGATAACCTCAGGGGCAAGAGTAGTAGCAAAGGGAAAGCATATAGGTACCCTTTACCTTCTCTAGGGAGACAATATCAGTAATATGGTTACAACTATAATGGCTATAGGTAATTTGTCTACTCTTTGGCATTATCGTTTGAGACATCTTGGTGAAAAGGGTATAAAGCAGTTACACTCAAGAAAATTGCTTCCAGGTTTGCAAAAAGTTGAATTAGAATTATGTGAGAGTTGCATTTATGGAAAACAAAAAGCTGTTAGTTTTCAATTGAATGGACAACAGAATAAAAGCGAAAAGTTAGAGTTGGTTCATACTGATGTATGTGGACCGACTCAAGAACTCTTTTATGGTGGTAAGAGATATTTTGTCACTTTCATTGATGATGCGACAAGGAAGACTTGGGTCTATGCTCTCAGAGAAAAATTAGAAGTATTCAGTGTGTTCAAAATGTGGAAGACTATGGTAGAAAAAGAGACAGGTTATCAGATTAAAGCTCTAAAGTCTGATAATGGTAATGAAT
>BCNH02000006.1:19090101-19102849 GCA_001662345.2 Metrosideros polymorpha var. glaberrima | reverse complement strand
GGGGGGCTCGTCGGCCACCAACAAAAAGAAAAGGAAAAAAAAAATGTCCATGTTGAGCTTCCACATCAGCAATTTTTTACTTAAATTGGCCAGATGGACTGAATTGGTACCAATGTAAAAAGGTTTATAGTTAAATTGTTTCGATTGAAAATTTTATGACTGAATTGGTACTAATACAATAGAGTTATGACTCTTTTTTTGGTACTTTTCTCTATTTTTTATTCTATTAGATATATATCTGACGAATTTTTAAATGTGGTTGACTTGATCTATTATATTTAAGTTGATGCGATCAGTACCGGTGCTTCACATGTTAGTTAAGCTGGGATTGAATGAGCAATTAATTTATATCCTCAGCCGCTAGCTAGACATTGGAAGCTAGACAGTTTACAGAGAGAGAGAGAGAGCAGCTTAGAGCTGAAGAAATTGATGAGAAGCGCCAACTTGGAACCCACGTCATGCAGATGTGAGCTCTCTCTTAAAGCCGAGCCCTTCACACTTCCAACTATTGAACGAAGAGGGAGTCTCTCCCACCCTTGCAGTTGTCGCTCCCTCTCGTGTAACCCTCCTATAAAACATTTCCACTCTCCTATCGACTCTCTCTCACAATCCACAGGGGGAGAGGATGAGAGAGAGATAGTCTTTCATGGTGAAGCAATAATGGTTTCTTTTCAAAATTCAACACCCGGGTCTCCGAAACACAGGGGGGCGATCATCCAAGGTTTGGAGAGTCTATCCAAAAAGAGGAAGTGGGGAGGGACACAACAACCACGGCGAGGGCCACTGCCCGAGGAACCTGAAGAACCCTTCTGGAAACGATCATCGCCGTCGTCGGAGACGACAAAACCCACGAGAACAGTGCTCGATGTTGAGCTCCACCTCGAAACTCCTCTACCTTCGGAGTGGCAACGGTACCTTGATATTCAGGTATATTAGTCTCATGTTAACACTTGTGTAAGATCACGCGGATTCATTGGTCTCGAATAGTCGTATAGAAATGTTTTTGATACATGGAATCATAGAAAGTCAGTGTTTGACAAGGATTTTAGCTTCCTTTCTGAGCAATGATGCTCTCAAAAACAAGAAAAAAGAAAGAGAAAGAAAAAGAAAAAGAAAAAGAGAAGTCATTATGGATGTAGATCCTCTCTATTCTGTAATAATCTGTGCGACATGCATAAAATCTCGATACTCGACTTGGATCTTCTATATTCCGTCGTGATTTGAGTGATGATCTTCTACGTCCTGATGCAACTTTTACCAAAGTAGAACGAGTACAACGTCATATCCTCCGTTTGTTTTTGCAATCTAGCGAATATTACATTGATGGCCAAAAGAAATTCCATATTGCACTAAACTATTGATGGATATTCATGCTTCGTCCTCGTAGAAAGTTCGGAGAAGTTCAGTGTTTCTTTTATTTTAAATTCCCCTTATTCTAGCCATTGGATTGTTTGCCTGATGGAACAGTTTTATGTGAAAAGTACAGTCTTATTTGCACACATGTTATCACCAAGAATAGGGCAGAGCGACAGACTGTTGTATGAAAATACAGACACTAATTGAGCAATTTACGTGCCTCGGTTCTTTTGCAGTCCGGACAGATACACTTCTACAACACAAGAACGCACAAGAGAACGTCACAAGATCCTAGGGAAACCTCGGATACCGGTCACCCAACTGGACCTGGTCATCACGTGAGCTTAGACCTCGAGCTCAACCTCCCTTATAACCACGACCAGCAAGACGATCATGAGGACCTATTCACACGTGACTCCAGCAATCTCTCGGAGAAGAAATCAGGACGACAAGTGAAAAAGATGCGGCCGTGGTTGGGGTTAGACACGAGAAACGAAACCAAAGGAGGAGGAGGAGAAGAAGAAGATGGTGAAGCAGAGGAGGAGGATCATATGGTCGCGACAGTTTGCGCGAGGTGTCACATGCTGGTGATGCTATGCAAGTCGTCTCCGACATGTCCCAACTGCAAGTTCTTGCACCCGCCAGACCAGAGCCATCGGACACTCTTCAAGGGTCGGTGTGGCCTCCTATGCTAGTAGCGTTAGTTGGAGACATATGTATAACCCTAAGCTTTGTTTATTAATTAGTACTAGGTTAATTGGGATGATGAATATATACATAACCCAAGAAGTTTGTGCCGTGATTATCACTTTAAGAGAGAAACAGGGAGATTGAGAGAGTAAAGAAGGGAACTGGGACTGACGCAGATTGAGTGTAATGATAGGTAGTCCGATGTGATATGGTATGATGTTTGTATTTGCAAGGACATTTTTTATTTGTTTCCTCTCCCTTTGTCCTAGGCACATGAACCATGAATGGACCCAATAGAAATGGTGAATTGGTGATGGATGGATGGGTGGCTGGGTTGACGACCACTGTGCTTTTAGGATGCGTTTGGTGGCGCAGATAAACTGCCGGAGAGGCTGAAGACTATCCGAATCGGCATTTGATAACAATCCAAATGATTTGTTCTGAACTCTGAGGCAGGATGATTGCACTCGGCCTAGATTGGATATCAGATTTTAGAAAAGAAAAGACGAGCAAATGAAAATTATGAAACAAGAACAATAGCTGTTGACGCCCACCACACCGTGATAACAATTTTAAGGCCATCACAAGATGGTGGCACAATTTTAAAAGGTTTAGGACTTAACTGGCAAACTTAAAAGATTTAAAACTAACTTGGTAAAAGTGCAATAGGTTTATGACTTTTTAAATAATTTTTCCACGGCTTCTTGGAGGGACACCGGAAATGAGCAGTGGCCAAGCTCAAGACAGGCAATGGGGGTGGCGGTGAATCAAATTGGTGGGAGACAAAAGATGGTTCGATCGAGAGTTGCGAGTTAGTGATGATAGTGAGCCGGGTTTTCGTTAGAAATGCGGGTTATAAATGGGTTCATAACATAACCCATTTAAGATCAATTTTATTTTTTGCCCTAGTTAGAACCCATTATGGTTGACCTGCGAAATTTAAGGTGGCCCATGTATAACCTACCCCTATGAATTTGGCATAATAGGGTTTGTGATCCATTTTGACAGGTCTACATGTATGATCCTGATTTTTGTTTTGGCGACTGAATGCGGGCTTAGGCTTTGTTTGGTCTCGCCTTTGGCTAGTTGAAAATAAAATCCAGATAAGATCCCCTTGAATCGCATGATAATTGGCCTAAATATATTCGTAGACAATATTGCGTTCGGCAGAACACCATATGGGAGAGTGAATAGAGAGAGACTCTGGGGGAAAATTCATTTTACCCATTCTCTGATTTTGAAGCTGCATTCTGCTTATGTGAGGGAGGGAGGGATCAACCTTAGTAACGGCGATGGGGGAGGCACGGCTATATCGAAAGTATATAATAGCTCCATCGATGGTTTTGTATTTTTCCCTATGGATAGAGACACCAATACTGATTATGCATTCCAAGGAATGCAAAACCATGGCAACTGGATGGAAGAAAGAACCGTTTGAAGAAACTATAAAATGCACGAAATGTTTTGTTGGCCATCAAAATCGACCTGGAAGAGAGGCTCATGTTAGGCTTCAACAGGACTTCACTGGAGAAACCCTCCTCCATTTTTTTTTTATTTTTTCCAGGAATGGATTCACCTTGTTATGATGGATTGCTTCACCACTTCTCACGCATCTATTGTAGCCGTGGGATTAAACAAGGAGACCCCGTTTCTCGCTTTGCAGGGAAATTCTGTCTTCACTCATTGAACAGGACTGTGCTGAAGGACGTTGGGAACCTGTGAGAGAGCCTATAGAGAGGGCCCTGCTTTTGCTCATCTCCTTTTCGCGAATGATTTATTTCGCAGACGCCCAGGTGTGTGAATATACTGTTCGCACACTCTAGAAGTATCTTGTAACATCTCCTGCCAGAAGATTAATGCTGATAAGACTGAAGTCGTTTCCTCTGCTAGTAAACTAGGCTTTAAGGCATCTAGGGAAACAAAGGAAGTATCTTCTTTCAATCTTAATGCTAGAGGGTTAGCCAAAGATTCCAAGGACACCATTAGAAGGACCAGAAGCAAGTTGACTGGAGAAGAGGAAAAAGTGCATTTGGTTAATTGGGACAAAGTGACTCAGAGAAAGGAATATGGTGGATCAGGTCTCTGTCAAATTAGATTTCGTGATATGCGCTGCTAGCTAAACTCGGATGGAGGATCCACCAAGACTCAAAAGTGAATTGGTCAGCTCTGGTGATGGGAAAATACTTCCACCATAAGTCTGAGAGGACACCCCATTGATGGAAATACCGGTGCTTTTAGTGCCAGAAGGGCACTGGCGGGCGGGGAACAAGGTTTCTCAAAAGGGAATATGACATTTGATCACCTGATCTCGTGTTGGTTTCTAGAATAAAAATTGATGTGGCTTGAGACCCCTAAGACATTGTATTGAAGGACCGCTAACAAGAAATGAAGATCTATTGATTAGTGACTCCCTTCGTGAGGATGGGAGTTGTTTCCTTTTGATATTGCTGAAGCTCTTTAAGAGACTGATTTCTATTATCACTATTCGAGGGATATCGAGAGAGAAGGCCAGGTAACTTGGAACGTCTCTGATGACACGTCATTTTGCTGGGAATCTGCTTATGTACTTGCTACAGGTCGAAGTCCTGGCACGGGAAATAGGGAATGTTTTGTGTGCATCTGAAAGGATGAAACCACACCACGGGTTCAGCGTTTCATTTGGCTAGTTGATAATAATAGCATTGCTGCAAAAATGGTGCTAGCGGCAAGAGGTATCAGCATGAACGCCATTTGTGCTCAATGTATCAGGGAAGAGGACAGTCCTGAACATATATTGAGAAGCTGCTCAGCAGCACAACAAATGTAGCAGGATCAGGGAATTCCTAATTCACTTAGTTCCTCATTCCAGCTTCCGTCAAAGGACCAGATTCCAACTGATGTTTGATCTTGGTGTGGTCACAGCAGTTCATCAGTCCCTTGGCGTATTCTATTCCTTATTGGAAATTGGTCACTCTAGTTTTGGAAACTCGATATAGATGGGCAAACCGGCCACAGATGCCAAGGCGAAAAGTGCTGAATTACTTGCCATTAGGGCAGCAAGATTAAAGGCCAGACGTCTATTGCAGTGCCTGTTAAATGGCTTCCTCCTCCACTGGGCTATTTTAAACTTCCAACTGATGGCTCAATTTGTTGGGAGCTTGGCATTGTGGCGGGTGTAGGTGATTCGAGATAGCTCGGGACTCTGGTTAAAGATCATGGGAGTAAATTTGGCACCACCTGCACCGCTGAGGCTAGGAAGAGAGCAGGATCAATGTTCTTGAAGGGTTCCACCATGCTCCTGATGAAGTTAATTTATACGTGCCTCTCCCACCGTAATGGAGTTTACACTCCTCGTACTTCTGCAGCTGGTGACTCTGTTACTTGACTGTTGTTTTAGCTGTAGGTTTGCTTTTTACCCAAATTTCAGATCCAAGATAATGTCTTTTGGAGATGAATTTCCATGTCAACCCAAACGACATATTCTTGGATCTAAAATTTGGATAAAAACCTAGAGCAATTAGGGTTGACGTTTGGCGACCTATTTTCATGGTTGGGTCAGTTTGATTGGGTTACGCCTAGACATAATAATTTGTCATCATCATTGATGTTTGGCGACGTTTTTCGAACTGGATAAATTCGAAAACATTTAGATAAAATACCGGATAAGAAATCCAGGACATGGATGGGATAAACCCAAATTGGATAAAAAAAAATAAAAAAATAATTTAACAAACCTGTTATCTTTCAACGATTAAATGATGGAACGATGCATCCGGATATTGCTTCGCCAACCATCCCACAAGCACCACCACCACCACAATAGCCGATCATTGTCACTTTCGACCATCGCACAATCGCCTCTGACCATCACCAATCGTCATCATCGGCCAACCAATCGTGTTTTGATGACAGAGGGTGAAAAAGAGTCTGAACTCAAAATCAAATATTGTGCATGCATAGTGGACTTAATGGGCAAATCTGGATTCCTCGTAGAAACTGTATAATGTTCTTGGATCCAGATTTGAAATGGATTCGAAGATCGTTAATTAATTAATTGCTCGGATTAAAGCTCTTCCTTATTACGATTGGAAAAAATATATTGGGTGGATTCATTTAATAATTTTGGATCGGTACTCTTACTTTTTAATGCAATCTAATATGAGTCTCACAATTTAATATTTGATTCTAGGCACAAAAGGAATAATATATGCTCCATCACAGAGAAAAAATCCCTCTTTTTTTTTGGCCTTTTATAAACACCTCTGCTTCGAAATCTATCAGAATTTGACCTGCGATATAGATAGGGCATAGACAACAGCCACCACAAGGAAGTCGACGGGGTGGAGCACTACGGGGAGTGTCGGAAGTGATGGGTGGAGGCCAAAACAGCTAGACACAAAGTAAGATCTTCAAAAAATTTCAATCTTATGTTAGATTACACTAAACATATGAAGGGATTTTCAAACAATTCAGAGGACATTCGAAGGAATTTTAATCCCACCTTATCATATCCTATTAGAATTCGAATCCAAATCCAAACAATCAAACGCAATCTAAGATGATACGATGTCCGGAAGGATTGAACCTTGTAGAACGAGGAAGAAGAAGTTTGTAACTTCAAATGCAGCGATTACTTTTCCACATGATCGTAGAAAATGCCCCGAAACCAATTGCCACTTCATGGAACCGGTGGGAAATACAAGGGCATCCCTGCAAAATCCAAAACATTCCATACCAGAAACAATAACAAAAAAGGAAAGAAAAAAAAAAAATCAGAGGAAGGGAAGCTGTCGGTTTCACGGAGCTTCTACCGATGCGCGGTGCGACGATGGAAGCGAGGCCGAACCCGCCATTTTCCTCTTCCAACACTTCTTCCACCCCAAGTCTCATCCTTTCGCTACTTCGCCACTGACCCATGAGTCCATGATATCTACCCTCAAATCTCTCCATTTTTCTTGAACCAGATCATACGACAAGACTCCCATTCAATCTTCAATTCTTGTTCTTTCTTCACCTGCAATGCCGAGTCTGCAACTGTTCTTGCGAAACACGCGGATACAGTCGAATGAAGGGTCTCGAAGCCCGTCGAATGGAGACCCGGATTCGAGCCCGGTTGTTTCGGTAAAGGGGGGATTATTTCTGGACCCCACTTTGCCTTCTTCGTTTGTTCATTTGATTCCGTTGAACGGTATTTGTAGCATCAGGGTGTGTCGGAGGGAGAAGAGGGTTTATCGCCGCGGGTTCTTGTCGGTGAGCTTGAGGGGCGGTGATGGGATTGTGGAGGAGCCTAGCGTGGCCTTGTCGGAGAAAAATGGAGACAAGTCGACGGAGTGTACGACGTCGGAGGATGTTGTCTCTACCGAGAAGAAGAGGAGGAAGGTGATGGTGAGAGGGAGAGGCAGAGGCGCTGTGAACACCACTAAGCACTTGTGGGCTGGTGCTATTGCAGCCATGGTTTCGAGGTCAGTGATTTCTTTTCGTGCTCTCATGAATTCTATCTTTTCTTCTCTAATAAAGGGAGTGCCACTTTCGTAATGTAAGGTTATGTCGGTTAATGGGGGAGTACATAGCTATCATCAGCAAGAAAATTGGTCAAACAGATACGAGATGAGATGTCCATCCACAAATGCATCTCCTTGTTTATATTAATTTGGGCTAAATTAATGTATGCGTAAATCTTTCTTGTGTTCTACCCAAAACAATGGAAAGTCCTTGTGATGGATGATTAATACTTGTCCCGGGTGGTTTCTACCCATGATGTGGAGAATTAAATCTTGATTTTAGGAGGCATCTGCCCCTGTTCGACATATATATGTCGGTATACTTTGACTACTTAATGAAATTGGTATACTAAGTGACGAGGCCGACTCTTCTTGGCACTGAACATGGTACTCTTTCTTGAACGTCCAGTTACAATTTGTCACTCAAGTTTGTAGACCAATTTGGTCCACCGGTTATAGTTTACCTAGCATCATTACCAAAAAACCAAATACAGTTATGTTTGCTTTTCAAACGGCATTGGCAATAGCCCATCGGTCCTGCTATGAAGCTTGAAGCTTGATGTGGGACTACCATTGTTAGGTTATACTTTAAAAAAGTTTGAAACTCGGCCTCATTCTTCTTAGCAGCTGATTAATTTTCTTGTGCCACTGCCAACTCAATCGGTCTAATCATGTTATGTGAAGTAATGCATTGAGGAAGATGTCATTATTGTTATAAGCATATTAATTGTTTAAGCAAAGACTTCCTTTTGGAAATGCGATACATTTTGCACACTGATAACTATGTTTTGATCACGTAGGTAAGGAATTTATTTTTTGATTAAAGAGAGATGGTTTAATATTGATAGCCACAAATCTTTTGTTCTACATGGGAACTTCTTAATATTGTTTATTACATAATAGTGTAAAGGGGCGAATTCCCATGTCTTTTGTTCTTTTGATACTAACTTCTCCACTGTGGTTGATTGTGGTGAATGTCGATTTGTCAGAACTTTTGTTGCACCACTTGAGAGACTAAAGCTGGAGTATATAGTTCGTGGAGAACAGAAGAATTTTGTTGATCTCGTGAGGACAATTGCAACTACACAAGGTTTATGTGGCTTTTGGAAGGGAAACTTAGTCAACATTCTCCGAACAGCTCCATTTAAAGCTATCAACTTTTATGCTTATGATACCTACAGAAAGCAATTGCTTAGATTTTCTGGAAATGATGAAACTACAAACTTTGAGAGGTTTATTGCTGGTGCTGCAGCTGGCATCACTGCCACTGTCCTTTGCCTACCACTAGACACTGTATGACTCTCTCTCTCTCTCTCTCTCTCTCTCAGTTTTAGCTCTTGAACTCGCTTTACCCATGAGAAGTATAAAACTTACGGCATTGCACAAGCATTCAAGTGCACAAAATTATTTTTCCTGTTGTTGAGTCTACTGCGTAAGATATGGTGGGTTTGGTTCAGCATTTGGAAGGAGCTTTCAGCCTAAAAGCTTCTTTGCAAAATGCTGAACTGTTTGGCAAGTTTTTTCCAAGGGAGCATTCGGCCAAATGCTGACCTTGGGAAGGCTGAAATGCTGGAGGGACCAGCATTCAGCATTTCAGCCTTCCCAAGGCCAGCATTTGGCCGAATGCTCCCTTGGAAAAAACTTGCCAAACAGTTCAACATTTTGCAAAGGAGCATTCAGGCTGAAAGCTCTTTCCAAATGCTGAACCAAACCCACCCGAAATGGAAGAAGTGACTGAAAGTTGTATCGGAAACATTGTACCTATATGTTTGTTGAGGTTGATAAGCTGAGAGAACCTGGTAAAATGAAACTTTAGAGAAAGGGAGGAAGGGATGCGAAGAGAGTGTACACATTCAGCCACAATCTTGAATTTTGAATTTTGCGAATGGTTAGGATAAAAGAAAGATAAGTCTGCCAATAACTAGTTATTGAAAGCAATCAAGATCCTCCATTACTTTTAATAGAATGTATGCTGGGTTGGCAACAACCAAGAGCCTTCGAAAAATTGTCCAAAAGTAGACAGAAGCTCACTTGGGTTAGGTTTATCTTATATATTTATGAACTTAACATACTAACGTTATGTGGAGTATGTCCTGCCACAGTAGGCTTGAGAGCATGTTTTCTGTACATAGCGTTGTTTTCTTTGATAAATAGGGAATCTCAAAAAGAAAAGAAAGAGAGAATACATTTATGTATAGTGCAGGAAAAAGGTTAAAAAATGTATCTAATTGCTCCAGTAAAGGTTTTTTTTTATGCTTTTCAGGTATCTGCTATAGAAGCTTAGAATAGTGAGCAAATAGTTTGTTTTGATTCAGTCACTGGACAAATTTGGAATTCTTTAGCAACAGGCATGTCAATCTGTTGAAAAATTTTCGGCTGATCGAATTGTAGGTGATATCTAGAATTAAGCACATACAGGTGGTTCAAGCTTAGTAATTTCAGGAATGATGGAATAATTGAAAAGCTCCAAGCTTTTTGTCTTGCAACGTTGTATTTCCCTCTATCCCTGGTGCTGTAGCAGTTGACTTTTGATTGTGCTGAATATTGGTTTCATGACCTGGATGTTTAATTGCCATTCTATATTAGTTTAGCAAACGTGTTTATTTGTATTATTCTTGAAATGATTTCTTTTCTCATTAGAAGAGTCTGGTGCAACGAAGTCCTGTGTAATAGTAAACTGCTCTTTTGGAACTCAGGTTTTTGGCTGAGATTCCCCAAAAGATATCACTTTTAATGTCAAAAGATCTACAGAGGACAGTGGAGATCATATTCAGATTTGGGGTTTAAGTCTCATGAATTTTTAGGGAGGACATCACTACTCACTACTTTCTTTACTTGATGAGGATAAAAGGTTTCTGCTTGGGTGAAGGAATCCTGAAAACTTGACCCTTTAAACAGTAAATCTGGATCTTATGGAAAATTTGCTTGCGTTCATCCTGCTCATTTATGTTGGCAATTCAATCATCTTGTCCTGCTATGGACTTATTTAAAACAGAGAGGATCTGCACTAAATGCAACACTAGCTTATTCTGTAATTTATTTTAATGATGGTTAGCCTATGTTTGGAATGCTGAGGAGAGGAAAATGAGAGGGTTGTGGATAAATTTTTATGTTTTCCCTCTCAAAAATTTCAAATCTTACCATATTCTTCCACACTCAGCTCTCGTTTTCCTCCTCTCCTTGGCTTTTCAAATGTAGCCTTAAGCTTGATTTACACAATTCAACATCGACTGATGGAACCTCCTGCAGTGCACAAAGTGGGCAATTTAACAGTGGAAAAACCTTCTTTCTGTTAGACTCCATCACTTAATCATAATATTAGGAGGCCGCCATATTGTAACCTCAGTAGACAAATGCATGAACTATGTAGAAAATGAAATATCACATAGCAAATGGACCCAAGCAAATGGTTAGAAGCTTACCATGATGTTATTAGTCACAGCGAACCAAGTCTACCTTACATGTACCATTTAATATACTAGACAGTGAACAATGTTTCCGGCCTTGTAAGATTGTAGTATGATTGATGAAGTGTTGCTCTCTATGATAATATTGGTGTATCCTCATTTTCATTCAATACTATTAGATTTGAATGGACTTGAGTAGCTTGTCAGCTAACAAGAGTAAGGATACCTTTCTGTTACTATTTTACTGTATACGACAGCAAATTTGGAGATATTTATCTCTGTTTCTCCTCTTCAGTTCTCCTAAATTGACTTTGTTTGGACTTTCTTGTTTAATAATCTCGCCCATTTTTCTGTTAACATTCTTAAGCTTGAGAACCTTATGATCTCCTGTTTCTCTTGTAGATTAGAACTAAGCTGGTGGCACCTGGTGGAGAAGCATTGGGCGGTGTGATTGGTGCTTTCCGTTACATGATTCAAACCGAAGGATTCTTTTCCCTTTACAGGGGCTTGGCACCTTCCATACTTAGCATGGCTCCTTCAAGCGCAGTTTTCTATGGAGTATATGATATATTGAAATCGGCTTATCTGCATTCACCGGAGGGAAGAAAACGAATCCAGAATCTGAATGAACAAGGGGAGGAACTGAACGCTTTGGACCAGCTGGAGCTGGGGCCTGTTAGGACACTGTTTTATGGTGCTATATCAGGTGCCTGTGCCGAAGTGGCTACATACCCATTTGAAGTGGTTAGGAGACGGCTCCAGTTGCAAGTGCAGGCAACAAGATTGAGTGCCATTGCAACTTTTGCCAAGATTATTGAGCACGGAGGAGTTCCAGCTCTTTATGCTGGACTTATTCCCAGCTTGTTACAGGTACGTATATCTAGCTCACTGGACTTGTACCCTGCTTTTTTAACTAGTTCCACCAAGACATTTTGCTTTTCTGGTGCTTCTGATAGTCAACTCTTCATCTTTACATTTGGCTCCACATGATTGATCAGTGTCAATTTATGTATTGTTGTCATTAAATTACCTTTTTTTTTAAGATTGGAGATTTTTATCGATTTGATGATGTGACATGTTGAAAATTTCCAAGCTATCAAGTCGGCGGATGTCATGGTTCATGTCAAATTATTGAACTGGCCTGAAATTTTACATATTGCTGATTACTATTTTGCTTTTGTCTGCATCAAGAGTAGCATATGCGTGTGGAATCTCGAACGATTTAATCAATGAGAAGAGGACAGTAGGAAGTAAGGAGGTGTATGGTCTTTTACTCTTATCTTAGCAAGATGATTATTGTGTATTGGAAAAGAAATCAATATGATAAAGTCGGAGGTAAGTGAGTTCTTATACGTGCCAGTTGTCATATCAAATGTCCTCATCCAATTGAGCAAAAGATAGAGATGTTGTAGCTTTGTCCTTGGAGCTTATTGATGCTCATATCGATTCTACGAACCTACTGACTGTTCCTTGCATGTGCAGTTTTTTCGTAAAAGGTCTGATGTCTTTCTTCCTTGCGTTGTCTTCTCCAGGTACTTCCCTCTGCTGCGATTAGTTACTTCGTATACGAATTCATGAAGATTGTTCTGGAAGTGGAATGAAAAGAATTCCACACCTTTGGCTGTCCAATGAACCTGGCATACGAGCTGTTCAATGAATCACCAGTGTTGGTGGGTGTTTGTCAGTTGAATTGGTAGATTGTCTCCTCAACACTTATCTAGTGTGGAAAGAGAGAAGGAAAATAAAACAAACCCACCTCAATTCATCAGCTGCCGCGAAGTGCTTCTCATGCCTACACACGAGTTGATTTAGTCT
>BCNH02000006.1:19072918-19087395 GCA_001662345.2 Metrosideros polymorpha var. glaberrima | reverse complement strand
TTTTTTTTTTTTTTTTGGTTATTGAAGATATCCTGCCTTTCTTCCCTCTCTGTCTTCTCTTTTGCTTAAACATTAATCTATTAAATTGTTATCCTTTTGGAGCTTCACACTGAAATACAAAAGGTGGTTATGAGTATATGGGCATATACTTCATGCCATTGAAAGTAATGAGATAGACCTAACATCTGTGTATGAATAATTTTCTTAATGCAAAACATCCATAATCCAGTGCATAAATTTGGAACAAGTGCTTGTTTCCCGATGAATCTTGTTCCTAGCTTGCAATAGTGCAGCAATAAATGCATCTCTGTTCAGCTTTTGCAGAGTTATTGGGTAGATTTGATAGGTTCCCCCCTAGTTTCTCCACAAAGAGTTTGTCTTTAGACTTTGTAGCCAGATGATATCAGTAATAATACATCATGTGTGAAATGGTAGGGTTTCCAGTGTTCTTGAGCGTTCCCTGAGGTAGCTACTTAGAGTAGATCCCAGGAGAACTCTGTAGATATTCAAGCATGGCAGTGTTCATAACTTTCTCTGCCTCAACACCTTTTTGTCTATATTGACATTAATATATAATTTTTGAACAGATAGTACATGGAAATCAGTCATGCAGTGCACATGCTATTTCTTTTCTGAGTGAAGCCTACAAAAGAGCATTGCCAGTTTATCTTCCGGTTTATCTTGTTCCTGCATTGATAGTTCATCGGAAAGGTCTTTTAAAAAGGTTGGCTTCCTTTTCCTTCTCTGCAGTTGATCTCGTTTAGGGTCTATTATTCTGGAAGGATAATGAAAAGAGAAGTCTCAACTGAAAGGCGGTTGTTATGTACATTGATTTTTCTTTGAAGAGCAGTAGATGTGGATACTTTTTTAAGGCACTATAGCAGTCACTTTTTTCCTTTCTTTCCTTGGGTAAGATTTGTTAATTTCATAAGTGCCAGCTGTCTCTAGTAACACCGCAGAAAATAATAATTATACTTATTAAAAATCTGTTTGCTTGCACAACTATGCGGCAAATTCTCACATTTTTGCACATACATATTAAAGTTCAACCTTTTGTGGTGAGTGTTAGGTGTCCGATTCAACTCTTTAGCTCGATTATCAACATTTTGTTTTGAATACCCACATTGGATTGACTAATTTTGCCTATTTATCATCTATATCACATTCTAATATATTGGTTCTATCTTACTGGTGTTGTTGCTTAGATATAACGTGCATGAAATATGCATGTGCTAGTTTCCTGCTTTTTGTTTGTCTAGTTCACAATCTCTCTAACATGCTTTATCTCTTTCTCATTTTTAAATAATTTCTTTCTGGTTAGTGAGACGTGAAAGATCCTTGTAGTAGTCCTTTCCGAAAGCTTGCTCATTGGGACCATTATGCTTTTATACCTCTTTCAGGCCTTACACTATACTGGGAAAGGGTCTCTTTGGAACTGCAAGATCAAGTTTGTTTCTGTCAGTGTATTGTGCATCTGCCTGGTTAGTAATCATATCTTTCGTTGTTTCCTTCTTTTCTCAGTTGATGTAAGGGGATATATTAAATTTAGGAGTGCTTTTTCTACCATCTGTTAGCTGGCTTGTGGAGGTACTCATGGGGCATTACTATTTCTATTATTGATTCATCCTTTGGCATATTTTGCCTCCTTGAATATGATAGTTTGGTTTAGATAGAAATTTTAACTACTTTTCATTGATGATAATCATAGCTAGCTACTGATATTAGAAATCATGGTGTATCTGCTATCTGGTTGAAGTTGTTTTAGTTTGTGGAAAATAAGGATTACAAATGACTTCATAATATTGTCATTACTGTAGTTCTGGTAAAATCTTCTCTGTAAGAAAAGGAATTGCTAATTGCCTGTCGAGTTTAATGATTCTATATCAAGATGTTACCTTGCCAATTGATGCTTCAATTCTGGCTGTTCCAACATTCTGATTGGATGTATCTTTGCCTATAATTTCTGTTGTGCTCCAAGTTAGATGGTCCAATAATCAGCAAGAAAGAAGTCAATATATCATTTCATGATTGTTAAATGTATGACAAAGGACTTGTAACTTGGTGCTTTATCAAAAGGTGGCATTCTTCTGTGATTAATGTATAAGAAAGTAAAGTATTATTTATAGTGTTTCTCCATGACCTAATACGGGATAAGCACATTTGCTGTGTTCATGGAGCCATTTGCAGAATAAAATCATTATATAGAGGGTAATAGAGATTCAAGGGTGTTAAAAGTAGTCTGTGACTCTGTGATACCATAGGGATTAAAACAACATTTGCATTACAAACACAATTTTTTTTAGCCAGGAAAATATTGTTGTCACGATAAATGGGAGAATTTCTGTTATGGTGGAGTTCGGATAGTTCAATATTAAGGGTTGGAGTACGTCTGATTCTATTGCCTGAAATGGATAACTTAGATATAAACAATGTTCATATAGAAACAGTTCGCAAATGCATGCATGAACAAGAGCAGCGTCTGATTCTTGAACAGGTTAAGATCAGCAGTGAGTTCCATTGGGTCTAAGAGGTAATTTTTGACCGGGTGAATTATCAGAGAAACATACCTCCTATTTCTTAACCGAATTTAATTTAAATACATTTCGGTGGTTAATTTAAACATAATACTGGTGGAAGAATATGATTCCTAAAGCAAAGTATGTTTGTTTTTTTGGCCAATGTTTCTTAAAGCAAAGTTTGTACTGTAATATATGGCGACAACTGTATTCATTCTCAATCACTTTCTATGTTGGAACCCAGAAGATGTAGGTTTAAAACTTTGTATTCCTGATCAATGATGTTACTTTTGAAATGGAATGTGTCATCAACTTTGATGGAGATTTGTGAATAAAGATGAGTAGAGTAGTGAGTTTTCATTGTCTTATTTATTTTATGAATCATTTCCTCTAAAGTATGTTTGCTTTATTGATAATTTACAAATGATTGCCAAGTTCGAAACTTACTAGTGGGTCTCTGTAACTGCCATTCCAGACTCATTGATTGTGATGTTACAGGATTGTTATCCCATGTCAATTTAAGTGGTTTATAAAGAGTGGCATCTCTTGGGTGAGGAAATTGGATGAAATGAACTTTGCTAATCAACAAACCCACATGCTTCTAGCATACTGCGGATACTTGGTTTATTTTTCTGAGCGACCACTCAGTTGATCATGGACTTTTAATAGAAAGAAGGGTCAAGAGGATGCCGCTAAACCACCTTTTCAGGGTTTAGTGTACATGGCAAGATCGAACCTGAAATAGTTAAAGTTACTATGAACTGTGCATGTCTCTCAAGCTTCATGTACTGTTGTATCAGTAGTTCTGTAGTCATACCATTCATGAGGGAATAATTAATGTCCTAAGGACACAGCTTTTGCCTATCCTGAAAGTGAAGGACTTGTTTCTGATGCTTTGATATCATCTTCCCCCCAAATCTCACAGTACTCAAATTACACTTTATAAATAAAGAACTTATTGCAAACCCATTTTACCCCTTATTCTGCCAAGTAGTTTTCCTCAGATTGGCATGGTCATTGTGGAAGTGAAATGGTTCTTAAAAAGATTGATTTTAGGATAGACATATTTAACAAGAATGGCAGTATTTTGTCCCAAAAAAGACAAGGAGCGGCAGTATGATGACTTTTTCAAGTTAACTTATTTTTGGATGAAAGATTTAATTGCTGGTGGGAGCTAGGTGAAAAGCTAATTTTGTGGATGGGTTCCCTAAATGTTGAATGCTTGTCTTCTCTTCTGGACAAGAAGATTCTCAAGCTTAGTCAAATTTCAATTGTACGTACTCTCTAGTTGGTTAACCAAAAGTCTGGGTCTAATACAACTTTAATTTGCACGCTGGACAGTGGAATTGCTGATATCAGACTTGGTCTGTAGAATTTAGTGTAGTACTTGATCAAACTGTGTATGGATGCATTACTGTCCCCATCATATATTAATGAAAGCTTTCAGAAGATGTACATTTGCTGATTCATCTAAATCTCTCAATGCGTTTGAACTTTAATTTGAGGGTGGATATAATGAAAAAATCAATAAAAAAAGTTCATTTAAACTCTTTGCAGGATGTGGACATGCATTCTTTTCAGGATTTTCAAGAAATGTAACATTCCCATGGTGGCCATGGGCACGGTAACGCTCTTTTTTGACTCTGCTATTTGTACTACCAAGGATGCATATCTGCCCTTTTAACATTTTACCTTTGTTCACGGCAGTTCCCTACTGGTCTGGCCTTGGCTATTGAAAAGAAAAGCAGGCGCATCGAGATATCACTGTACTGCCTCGCACGGGCTATCGAGAGCTTTTTTACATGCATGGCTGATGTTGGATACTTGCCGAAGTCAAGGCGTCTTACAAGAGTCGATGTGGTCATTTTTAGCATATCGACGGCCATTATTATGCACTGCTATGCACAGGAGAGGGAAGTATTCCGTTCAAAGTATTTGAACGTTCTCGATTGGGTGTTTGGCGTGCCCCCTCCTCCCTGTGAAATACCAAGGTGCAAACAATCATCTGAAAATTCATCTCTTACTCTGACTTGATAACTGAGCATTACTTATTCTTTAGGTTTCCTCTCACTAATTGCCCTCTTGAGGTAGCTTGTAACTTATGTATTCTTGTGCTCGAAAGAAGCTGTGGCTCAGGATGCCGCGATTCGACATTTTGTTGACTTCTGTCATAGTGTTATTAATCAGATTATGGGGTAGGAAATGACACCGAGTTTTGTCTTATACATGTAAATACTCCGAACAAGTGGGATTTCTTTCATCGCTGTTGCAACTTACAACCATCGGACAATGCCTTTATAGAGTTCTCAGACATTACCAACCTTTTGCCTGATGTAACTACTGTTATACAAGGTCTTCCCAGTTTGAATAACTTATCTTTTAGGGGGAAAATTGTCCAAAAGTCCTAAACCTATTCACTTTTGCCATTTTAGTCATAAATATTTTAATTGTGTCAATTGAGTCCTAAAATTTTTCATGTTTTGCCAATTGAGTCCATTTGACCAATTTTGACCGGAAATTACTAATGTGAACGCCGGCTGCCCTACGTGGAACAGTCAATGTTGACATTGACATTTTTTAATGATTTCTTTAATGTTTTATTTTTTTCCTTCTCTTTACCTTTTTCTTTTTTAGAATGAGGGCCGGCGACCCTCGATGGTACTAGGCAGGGGCATCGCGGCCCTCAATGTGGCCCAAACCTCGGGCGAGGGTCGTTAAGCCCTCGCCTGGCCCAAACCTAGCAAGGGTCGCCAGCAAACCATCATTCCAAAATACAATAAAAAGTAAAGAAAAGGAAAGACAAAAGAAGAAAAAACTCATAAAACTATTTTTAAAAAAAGTTCACATCAGCACCGGCCGTGCCACATTGGCGTCCACGTGAGCAATTTCTGGCAAAATTAGCCGGATAGAGTCAAGTGGCAAATAATGAAAAGGTTTAAGATTTAATTGACACAATTAAAAATTTAAGACTAGATTTAGCTCTAGGACTTTTTTTACCTTCAAGTTAAGCCTCGCTAAGGTCAAGCAAGCCTCACCAGCCCTCTCCTCTGGTGTCCGGCAACCATTGGTGGAAGAAGGGAAGGAAAAGAATAGAAAAGAAAAAAATGAAAAAATATTAAAATATTATTAACAAATGTCCGTTGGCCACGTCACGTGTCACAATCGGCATCCACGTTAGCGAAATCTGGTAAAAATTGGCTAAATGGATTTGATTGGTAAAACATGAAAGGTTTAAGACTCAATTGAAAAAATTAAAAAGTTTAAAATTGAATTGGCAAAAGTGCAATAGGTTTATGACTTTTTGGATAATTTTTCTTATGTGGTGGTCATGCCACGTAAGATAATTGGTATCTACGTCAGCGATTTTAGACCAAAATTAGCCAGAAGAACTACATTGGCAAATTGTTAAAAGATTTATGACTAAATTGGTCAAATTGAAAAGTTTAAGACTGAATTGGTATCGATACAATAGTTATTTAACATTTGTGATAATTATCCTAAAAGCAAGATTATACGACCAACTCAATTTCACATTCTTGCTTAAGATCTAACAATTATGAGGAATAATAATATATGAACATTATACCCACAAAAAAAAAAAATAGCAGGGAAAATTACAAAAAATGGTCACTGTACCGTTATCCAAATTCATTGTTCATCCATATACTTTTACTTGTTTCCACCATGACCGCTATGGTAGTCTCTGCTGTCAAATTCACGACAAACCAAGGGGAAATTCTCATAGGGACGACGAAGTTACTGCCATGGACGAGGAAATTCAATGTAAATGCTAGCTGTGTCAAAAGGGGTGGGAAATATGTTGAGTCAGCTCAATTTGGCTATGAAAACTAAGGTTTTTTTTTAACAAGAAAACTACTTTGGGAAATGGGTGGGAAATTTGCTGAGTCAGCTCAATTTGGCTATGAAAATTAGGGTTTTCTTTAACAAGAAAACTATTTGGGACTTAGAGAGAGAGAGAGAGAGGGGCATCAGGGGACCGCCCAAACAAGAAGCGGAGTAGAGACTCATCTCATCGATGGTCGCCACTAGGCCACTGTTTGTTTTGTCTTTCGTGGTGGGGGAGTAAATCTACATCGTCGCAGTGCTGCAATGGTGTACATATTCTATTATATGTAATCTGCTAAGAAGTTAGTACATAGACTCAATCTATGTTGATCAACAACATCATGGCTGTTGATCATATGATCCCACTATGGGGCTCACACATTTAACTGCTATTAAGGGTGAGCAAAAGAAACCGCTCCGACCAGTTCATAGGGATGATCCCACTATGATCTGAAATCGTTCGATGAGTGAACTTCCTTGCGTTTTCTCATAACATGCCACCGATTCCATTGGCTCACCCAAAAATCGGACCGAACCGGTTGATCCAATCTAGTTTCCGAATCATGTGGGCTGGTTCTTGGTTCTAAGAACCTGGAACCAACCCCTTTGATCTGGTTCCCGATTTTTGGGTGGAAATTGGACCACCCAAAAATGGATCGGCCCTAATTGCTATGATGGTATTGTCTACATATCTTAAGTCCACATAATAGTTTTCCTAATTTGCTAAAGCTTGTGTATGCACCAGCGTAAATACTAGGCCTCGTGGTAAACATGGCGTCAAGCTCACCCAGGCCCAACAACCCTGCAAGGGTTCGAAGATCAATTTCAAGAGGCAAAATTGTTAAAAAAATTCTTAAACCTATTGCACTTTTGCCAATTCAGTCATAAACCTTTTAAGTTTGTATCAATTTAGTCCTAAACCTTTTAAGTCCTCCTTTAGATTTTTAGGACTAAATTGTCACAAACTTTAAAGGTTTATGATTGAATTGACAAATTTAAAAGGTTTATGACTGAATTGGCACAAACTTAAAAAGTTTATGACTAAATTGACAAACTTAAAAGATTTAGAACTAAATTGACAAAAATTGTAATAGGTTTACGACTTTTTTGACAAATTTTTCAATTTGAAGGTGTCTTGGCACTGCTATTTAGTCGCCTCGAGCCAGGCCTACCCATACCTAAATAATATCGTACGTTCTCTTAATCATGGGCGGCCCTAGACAACAAAAGGCGATCTAGTGATCACCTGTGTATAGACACTTGGAATTCTTATTCGGCCTTACCAGGATTATGGTTGGCAACGTGCCGCTAAATACCGGTTAGGATGCATTCGATCTTAATCACTCTGGTACCCAAGCTAGCAAAATGCGCCAAAAGGGGAAGAAGAAGACGCTTTCACGACAAGCCGTATTGAAGTCAAAACAGATTTCTTGCATCCTCTTGGTCTTGATTTGGTAATCTGTGGAGGAATTCGCTCTGCACAAGTTACTCGTTTGTCCTTTACCTTATTGGACAAGTATCTCCAATGTTCCCCACCCCTCGTCATCAATCTCCATCTCACCTTAAATATCTTATTTTCCAGATCCCCACACACTCATGAGAGTTACATAATGGTTATTACTTTCATATTTGAGAACCCACTCACCGTATTTGATAAAGAAATTGACACAAATGATCCTCAAACTTTTAATCCTATC
The DNA here is from genome assembly GCA_001662345.2 of Metrosideros polymorpha var. glaberrima. Taxonomy (NCBI): domain Eukaryota; kingdom Viridiplantae; phylum Streptophyta; class Magnoliopsida; order Myrtales; family Myrtaceae; genus Metrosideros; species Metrosideros polymorpha. The sequence continues at coordinate 19,079,336 of BCNH02000006.1, read as the reverse complement.
GGTAAATGTTCAATCTATCTCTAAACTATATAAAAATGCTTAATGTCATGTTTCGGCTACATCATATTAATGTAATCTACCGATGTGGCTTCCAATCCGTTAAATTTGAATTGTGGACAACAGAAAGAAATTACACGCGAATTATTCAAGTAAGGTATACATTTTAAATCAAGATATATTAATCCATGTTATGAAATGACGATGAACATATTAACGCCCTAATTTTTTTTTGTCCTTTTCTGAAGTAGATGGATAAAAAGATGGACATCTTAACTCATCATTTTCAATAATCCGACTCAGCTTGTAATAATCCACATCATTTGAAACAAAGTCCAACGTCATTGAACAAATTAAAAATCTAGGGACAATATTGTACATCGATTCAAAGTTGACTATTTGTATCATTGTCCCATGCACGCTTTGGTAATTCCACATGTGGACACAATTAGAGGGAAATTAATAAGTGTTTCTAGGGTTTTAGTATACGGATTCTGCAGGAGCACCGGACAGTCGTTGGTTGTTATAATATCTGCATGGATTCGAACAGACACGTGCGGAAGCGGAGGTCAATGAGCATATGGCCACGAAATCTGGTTTTGGATTCATTGGTTGGATGGTTGGAAACCCAGAGATTAAGCAAACCAGTTGTTTATCTGACAGACTGACTCTTCAGACAGACAAAGGCATATTTAATTTGCAGGCTCTCAGCTTTGTATGACATCACCACCTCTTCGAATAGATTTGCACACGTCCGTATATCTACAGATCCAAAGTGTGATGTAACCGAGATAGATACTGATATTTTCACTCCTTCGATGTGTGAGAGCCACCTCTAGAATCCAATTTGTTCGTGTGATTCTGCATCGACCGTTAATGCTACAAGTGTGGACGAGTGTGATGAGCCTTCAGATATCATCAAGTAGAATTCTCCTGCATCGAGGTCTTTTGATATAGTTGCTAAATAGGACACTCTCTTTAGCCAAATATGTATATTCTAGGAGGATAACTCGCATCGCTTTGGCATTGAACCAAAACCGGTTCTCGGGTTGAACCGGTGGTTCTAACATAAGAACCATGCTAGAACAAAACTGGTTAAAGGTCGGTTCCAAGGTTTTGGAATCGAGAACCAGATCAGTTCTTCCTAGAACCGGCCAAGAACCGGTTGGATAAGAATGGCCAAGAACCGGTTGGATAAGAACCATATCAGTTCTTGAATTGGCCGGTTGCTCCCCCATACTACCTCCTGTTGAGGAAGGAAAAACTAAGATTAGATTCTACTTTACTCTTTCGTGGCGATTTTCCATAAGTTCATTAATTACCTTACATGTATTCCTAATCTACAAAGTTTAGCTAAATTTGTCATGACAGTCAATTGCAATAAGGAAGGAACTAAATGTGGCTTGGTAGAGTGACATATGTATATATATTAACACTTATTCAAGTATTAGTACTAAAAGAAGTGGAAGTGTAGAACTCTCCATGTTTGTGAGAGGGCTTAGTATAACGGAAAATAACAAGTTTAGGCCAATTGGCTGAGGCGTTTAGAGATTTTCAATTTTGGAACTAGAAGGTCACTCGTTCAAATCCCACCATTGACCCCGTGTAAACTACTCTAGAAAAGTGCTACATGCACCAGTTAAAGGCTTAAGCTTAACTGGTTCATTGGAGTTGAGGGTGTTTTATGGGCCTCCAATTAGCTGGGTCTCGATGCCCATGCTCTTAGATTATAGAAAAGAAAAATAACAGTTTAGGGATAGTTTCATATATTTGGCTACATGTCCTATTAAAACCATTATTTTATAAGGGTCCGGAAGACAAGGAAACATTGAGTGAAGGACCAAAATGTTGTGTGTGCGTGTGTGCCTTTTGTCTCTGCGTTCGAGTCAGCTAAACCGTTTACTAACTGCCCCAAAGGAGGTGAGAAAAAATGGGGGTGTCCAGAGAGAAAAGTTAAGCTTTCCTCGAACCGACAGTCGTTTTCAGTCCTCTGGCTGCTCCTAAGTTTAATTTGCTGACGCTGGGTCCAAATCGATACAAATAAATAATTAAGAGCTTACGTCTTGCAAGGGCAACCTTGAGCATATTGCGACCTGCAGCTCTGGTCAAACAAAAGCCAGAATCCGTGGCCCAAAAAAAAAAAAAACAAGGCAATAATTTGATATCCTAGTTATCGTTAATTTGCTGTACCTAGTATATGCATACGGGCAAGAGCAGCTATCTTGTCTGAGTGGTCCCAAATCAATGGTCAAGACATGTTTTGGCATTTGAAGCAGAAATACTTTGCCTAGAGGTTGTATCCATGTCGAATCGTTATCAGATTACATATGCACGTACCCGAAATCATCTTGATTGTGATAATCAGCGGTGGAGAGAAAAGAGTTTTAGTTGAGGAAGATGTTATGAGTGCTTTCGTCCAGCTTGATGTCCAAATAAAATAAAGCAACTATCCTTTAGTATCATCTTAATATTATTAGAGGTAATCAGGATATTTCCTTTTCTCCAGATCTCTCGTGATTGTGCGTATCTTGATATGATGTGCATATGTACTGCACCAGGTTACATTGGCTATGATCCCACGATTTTACTCGACATTATTGTGCTGGCGAAATCTCTGGTAGAGTACACAAAATTACAGCTTCAATTACCACTTTGAAGATTGAACTACGTTCAGTCGTTCCACAACTTCAAGAAACCGAAGTCAATTGGAAATACAACTTGTGCTGTCTCTACGGATCAGTTAATGAAGTATATAAGACTTCACCGGTCAACCCAGCAAGAATCACCCTTTGCATATGAAATTGCGGCGACTATATAACTGTAATGACTAAAAGTACAACTTTTAGTGAGGAATTTCTAATAGCCATTAAATTTGATTTTACAAAAGAAAAATTACGTGTAGAAAGTGATTATCCACACTAATTAACAGTTTAGTATGCGCTAGAGTAAATTTTGATTGATCAGAATATATCCCCCGCTTTAATCTCTCTCCCACATCACTCTCCTCTCTCTGCCTCTCTTTCTTCTTTTTCTTACAACTAGATCCTAACTTTCGCGGTTCTTTCTACTTTTCATGATTTCTCACAGGAAAACATGAAGGTTCGTCTATCATTACTCAGGCCGTGAGCATTGCTCGTGAAGGTTCCTCGGTCATCGATGGTGGTGTGAATTGCAGGCGAACGATACATGTACGTATCTAAGACCAAATCCATGCATGAACCAAGGTTCTGTAAATCTCCCGTCCCTAACTATAATTCCCTTCATTGTATTCTCATCGTATGTACGATGATATATGATCTAGCATATCAGTGATTAATATAACATATATCTTCTTCAAGCCCGTGCTTGCAAATAGTTTATGGTAATAATGATGTAAATTTGAAGGTGTTTGCTGCACCAACTTTCCCTCCAACTGCACCACACCACACCCATCAACTTAGGTCATCGTACATCCTGTTGTGAATCCATCCTTGAACCCTTAAAGTTTTAATCACATTTGTAATTACATAGTAAGTACTTCATGCATCTTCTCTAGATCTTTTTCGGCACATAACTAAATCTAATTTGGTGCTGAAAGTGTTATTCAGGATGATGTTTATCCACCAGCAACAATGGGAATATGAACAGAAGCTTGTGCAGACCGATCTTCAACCATAAAACCAATATGGGAATGGGGTATTAGACAATTTCTTTATTCTTTTCTCATTGCTCGTCGATGTTGAATCATGCGTGTCGATTAAACAGAAAATATGTCGAAATCCAATAAACATTTCACTTCTGTCGGTCGTCTTGTACCTTCAAAAGATACTCTACCCCCAACGTCCCCCACCAGAATTGAATAATACCAACTTGGATAATTATATTCTAAGTCTCTTCTAATAAATGAAGTACTAGTTGATCATAAACTAAAAAAGAATGCAAGTTAAACTTGACCGAAACTTGAGTGTATGAACTGGTCATATGTACTGCACAGATCAAGAACCTACTCTGCATAGAATCGTGTCGTCAAATGAATAATTAAGAAAAGAAATTACAGGTTGATACGTGAGGGAGTTTACATGCTGACTCTGACGAAAGAAGCCTTCTTTATGTTGCGTGCATGGATGAGACAAGAGCTTCTTTTGACCAACACTGACCTGCCACAATTACAAATTATTGAAATTACGACCGCAGTAAAAAAAAGAAAGCAAATCCTCAATCCATAGAGCTTTGAAAGGAAGGGCTCTTTTTTTTCCCAACATCTATTGTGTCCGATGGCAGTTGACAACCAACTAAACTCTTATTGAGTGTGACAATATCGGATCATATAATGACAATGTGACATTTATGTATAGCTTTTATTGTTGAAGTATTTTTCCACATCGCTTGACAATAGGTCATAAATGCTTTTTATATTCATGTAATCTCCCTCCACCTATCAATTTAAGCTTTTCAGTTGAACAATCTCTCACTTATCGTAGTCCCTAAGTGACAAATCTGTGTGAATTCTAGCGTATTATGAGCCTCGAATCAAAAGTTATGGTCATTATATAGCGCGGTTACAAATTCATCTGCGTAAACATAATAGTTATTTCTTTGATTAATCATATTCTCCAACTATTCAAACCAAGTAGGGCTTAGCTAGGGAGGACTGAAAACTGCACCAAATAGATTGAAGATTTGCATTTAAACGTACATAAGTAGTTACATTCAAACATATATCAAATGATGCAAGACTGTCTCGCTCCATCATGTTCGCTCATGGAATGAAAAGACTAAGCACCGATTAGACATTCGGGCTTCTCTCTATACATGATAATAAGGGTTAAATTCGTCAATCTAACACCTGTCAACATCGCTATATTGTTTAACAAGGTGGAATATGGATTCCAGCAAGTGTCTCACCAAATAAAAAGTGTCAACCATGTTTGTGCACAATAAAAATATTCAAGGACCGAAAACTATGATCCTATATAAACAAGTTGATACCACAGAGAAGCAACCAAAGCAGAGCCATAAAATTATTAGAGAATTGAACTCACTGCCAGTAGTAGAGACAGGGAACATGGGAAGGTCTCCATGTTGTGATGAGAATGGCCTCAAGAAAGGACCTTGGACTCCTGAGGAAGATCAGAAGCTCGTTGATCACATCAAGATTCATGGCCATGGAAGTTGGAGAGCCCTCCCCAAGCTTGCAGGTCTCTCTCTCTCTCTCTCTCTCTCTCTCTCTCTCCCCAAGCTTGCAGCTCTCTCTCTCTCTCTCTCTCATTTCTCTAAAAGCTTGGGCATTTCACTTCTGTTTTTGCAGGTCTAAACAGATGTGGCAAGAGCTGTAGATTGAGATGGACCAATTACCTGAGACCAGACATCAAAAGAGGCAAATTCTCTCAAGAAGAGGAGCAAACAATTCTACATCTCCATTCCATCCTAGGAAACAAGTAATACACAAATGCCTTTTTCCTAATTGCTATTGCCATCCATTATAATTGGAGTGCCTATAATCTCAACTAAGCATTTTTATGCGACAACATCTTTTAATTTGAACATATAGTTTATAAACGTGATTCGTCAATGAAATGGTTATCATAGCCTTTGTTCTCCAAACTTGTTGTCCTTAGGTGGTCTGCGATTGCCACGCACCTACCGGGCCGTACGGACAATGAGATTAAGAACTTCTGGAATACCCATTTGAAGAAGAAGCTGATCCAGATGGGCTTCGACCCCATGACTCACAAACCGAGGACGGACATTTTCTCGAGCTTGCCACATCTCATAGCCCTAGCCAACCTGAGGGACCTCCTAAGCAACCACCACCAGAACCCACTGGATGAGCATGCAATGAGACTGCAAACTGAGGCTATTCAGTTAGCCAGACTCCAATACTTGCAGCATTTTCTCCAATCTGCAACATCACCACCTTCTATGACCAGCACTAGCCCATATGGCCAAACTGGTTTTTCAGAAATTGATGCCCTCAACATGTTCAGTTCTCTCTCCCCCATGAAAGAGATCAATAACAATCTAGTTCTCACTTCGTCGCAAATGGAGAACCTGTCCTCGTTTTCTCTCGAATGCGCAGCCTCTACCATCGTTCCAGACCTATTGAGTAATTTGCCGGACCAACAAGTGCCTTTCGATTTTAATATGACCTCGTCAAACAGTGATCACCAGATAGGCCAATACAATATTGTCAACCAAGGCGATCACCATAACCAATCATCTGATGCTCATCATCAGCAATGGGGTTTTCTATCTTCGTCATCCATTCCTCAGGCCGTGACCGAGACTTCAACGAGCAACAACAATCCACGAGAAGTGAGCAGCACAACTTCTAGCTATGGAGGATCCACTCCATCTTGGCCTGAGTATTTGTTTGATGAGTCTCTCATAAATGAGATTTCTTAGTTAAGAATTTAAATTCCAAAGGCATCGGATTGGTTTG
>BCNH02000006.1:19036298-19068438 GCA_001662345.2 Metrosideros polymorpha var. glaberrima | reverse complement strand
ATGTAATCAATTTGGCCGGAATTTATCCGATTTTACACTTAAGTGGTCGTTTTTTCTCCTATTTAACACTAAGTGATCCGAAAAAAAGTTTTGGCGTTAAAGTGCACATTGTATACAAGTTTTGGCACTTATCTTTTTGCCGTTTTAGCGATATTTCTTCATACAACTAGTATGTTCCTATTATTTCTCGGCCTTCTAAGATGTGTTGCAGAATCACGAGCGATAACCAAATTTGTCATCGGGACAATTTTGTTGAAAACATACTTAACATAGTTCCAATCGAAACCAAACGAATTTTTTGTGGATAATTGATAAGTTAGTTCTTTTGCTTCTTATCTCACATGGGTAGCAATCTTCTGTTGCTTCCTCTATTGCAGCCCTTTTGTTTTGGTTGGGCTTGCTCATGTGTTGCCATGGGCTTCTCAATTCCTTTCTTTTCTTGGAAAAGACTATTCGTGATGCAAGTCGTTTGTTCATCTAAACCTTTGTCATTTCTTGCTAAAATTCGCAGACAACTCTGCTTGATTATCCGCACTTGCATTTTGTTCAAGGCGCGCACTCTGACTAAGGCTGCGTTTGTTTAGTAGAAAATAAATTATTTGAAAAGTATTTTCCTAAAAATGATTACTTTTATCGCTTGAAATAATTAGTCGATAAAAAATATTTTCATTATCAACAACAATTTATGTCTAAATATCTTCGTGGATGACGAAAATGTTTTTCGTTCATTTATTTTTGTAAGTGATATAAACAATCATTTTTAGGATTTTTTTTTAAATCATTCATTTTTCGCGAAACAAATAGAGCCTAAATACGCATCTTATTTCCTCACCGGTAACTTTTAACATCTGTTGGTAAGTGTCAAAAAACTGTTACGTCGAAAAAATGACCGGTGACTTTTTTCTAAGTAACTTGCCAGTACTTCTATGTGATTATTAATTGTTTTTGGTAGTTTGCATATTAATATTTTGTTTACTAACTCTCATATGAAATTGTCGAGAAAACCTCATATTATATTTTGAAGTTGACAAAACTATCCATTATTAATATTGATTTTGATAAATACAAGAAGTTTTATATTTCAGGTAAAATTCACGATGAAAGGATTCCTTATGACTAAAAGATCTACTTGAATAAGTCTAAAGGAATGAGAAATTCATTTTTACTTAGAAGCATCAAGGTTTTATGTCTACAGAATCAACATCAATATAATTGTCATACTATATTGGTAAGAACAGTTGATCATACCCAAGAAGCAAGATACAACAGACTGCGTGAATATCATCAAAGCTATTGCGTGAATATCAGCAAAGCTACTAAGTAAATATCATGGCAACTGCATGGATATTAGCAAAGTTTACGCTTGGATATTAGCAGGACAAAAGCTAGATATTAGCAAAGTTTACTCTTTAATATTAGTAGAGCATTGGATATCGCGAGAGTATTGCGTTGGCTGAATATTAGCATAACACCTATTCTACTTGCGACGACAATCTTATCTCGTACTTCAAGACAATTACTTTGAGATATTTTATCTCATTGCTTTAAAGCTTGTGATCTAGTATGGATTCCAACTTTAGAAAATCTTGATTGACCATCAATCTTAAAGTTTATTTTACCAAAATATTCAAATCTCGCGAGATATCTTCACAGATTGACAATCATCCTAAAGACATGATTCTTTCTATAGATAAAGAACTCCACTTATGAAAACCTAGATTTGATTGTATGGGTGACCAAATCAACGGGATCTTTGATTGTCTTAACGGCTACCTTAATCTTCTCACCAATTATCCAACGGGTAGCTTCGAGATTGATCCTCTTGAAGATTGTCCAACAGAAAGTTTTGGATGCTGTGAAGTTATAAAAAAAAAGACCAAGGCACCGAAGAGACAGATAGATCAAGAGTAAAAAATTCCAAAGTTTGAGATAGGTTCAAATTTTCTAAATTGTCTTTCATGAGCATTCAAGTTGTAATCTCTTGAGAGGTGTTGGCAGTGTTTATTTTGTGATTAGGTGTGACTTTGCTTGAGTACTAGCAACACCTATTTTGTGGAGAAGTGCCTTGATACAAGCAGCACATTCGAATGTAATCTCTTATTGATTGTTTAGTGGAATCCAGCCAATAGGCTGTCAGCATAGGAGAGTGAATATATGTTTTACATTAGGCCGAACCACTACGAAGCTCTGTGTGCAAAGTCTTCTTTCTCTCTTCTTTTATTACTTGTTAAGGTCTTTGCACTACTGAATATTATCAAGACACTGATCATATTCACATTCTGTTTAACCTGTTCTTGATCTTATTCATCTTGACTTTTGAATTCCGACTTATTTTGTCAAGATCTTTCGAAATCACCTATTCACCCCCTCTAGGTGATAGTGTTAGCCAACCTCAGAAATTAACAAAGGTAAGTAACTCAAAAGGGAGCTAGTTGGAAAAAAGATGATAAATCACGCAAGCAAAAACCGGTAAGATCATAGAAGTTGGTAAATTGAACGAGTTTGTAAAAAAGCCAAATAAAAATTATTAAAAGAAAAAAAAAACCTTTGATAATTCATAAATTGTCAAAAAGAATTAGTAATTTCATAAAAATATCGGTAATTGCCCAAAGTTCAAGTGATTGATGATTTTCTTCAGCAACTGTTCTTTTGCAGTTACATACTCTCTCAGAAATTTACTAAAATGAATAAATAAATCTGTTTTCTTAGGAACGGAACATAGATTCGTCCTTAGGTTTTTGCCTCCTTCAGATGTTTCTTCCGTTTGAAATGATGGGTTAGTTGGAATATCAAAGAGCATAGTCCAAGAAAGGGAAAACGTTGCAGAACATCTCCCAGTTATTTAGTTTTGTAAATTCTGTAGATTCTCAAAATGATATTGGGATGGAGAATTTCAGCGCAAATACAGAAGCTGAATAATGGAGAAGCGCATTCACTAGCTGACCAGGAACATCGAATACATAGTATACCGTAGTAGAATGTAGTCTTTTTCGGACTTCTCATTTGTCGTTGAGCTGAGATGAACTGGGAAGAAGCTCCTTTTAGTCTGAACGTCTCAGGCGCAGTGCGACAATCCAGGCTTAGTCCAGGACCGCACCGAGTAAGCCTAGATGAAGCTCAGAGGCAATTCACTTCTAGCACAAAATCGTGTATACGGCTTTTAATTTGTCTAAGGATCATAAGAATCATTATAAACATTCCTGGTGATTTCTACAGATTTTTCTGCTTTAGGCACCCTAAGTACACTGTACACCATTGCTGCTGCACAGGCTCCGAAAATAGGTGCCGCAATGAAGACCCAGAGATTCTTGTAAACACCAGAGGCAACCGCGGGGCCTATACTCCTCGCGGGATTCATTGACGCTCCCGTGATTGGCCTACAAAATCCAAAAGTTCTTTGTTAGCACGTGCACTTTCAGCAAGGCAGACTAAACAAAAGAAGAAAATAATAATCGTTCTCGTTCTTTTACCCTGCAATCATAACATTGAACAGCAGCGTACCCCCGATCGCAACTCCGCCGATGTCTTTGTTCTGCATTTTTAATTCAGTCAAAGAAGTTAACTCTCCTAGAAGAAAACCATTGTGTGTAGCGAGGCAGGAAGAAGCCTCAAGTCAATGTTTTGAAGGAAGTTCCCGCAGAAAAGAACGATGGAAAGAGATGGGGAATCACAAAACGGCGAGCTTTGGCATCCTACCACTCTGTGATCAGTTGCGACAGCACAGATCGTGAACATCAGAGTGAAAGTGATTATGAATTCCCATGCAATTGCCTCTAGATCGGAAGTTGTGTCCTTGTACTGAGTCGTGGTTGCTTGGATATTGTCCAGGTCATGGAACAATACTTTCAGTGTCAGGCTAGCAAGGGTTGCACCAATTAACTGGGACAACACATACACTGGCACCTGCGAAAGAAACTGCAGTTGTCAATTTTTATACCAGAAACAAAAGCAAATGGTTCACAAGGTATTTTTCTCACATGTTTCCAGGGAAACTTAGTGGAAACAGCTAGCGCACATGTGACCGCTGGGTTAAAATGCGCGCCGGAGATGTGTCCGACTGCATATATCATCGCCATCAGAACTAAGCCCCACACGATGGCTATGCCCACAATGTTGAGTCTCTGCACTTGGTCTACAAGAGCAGCACCACATCCAGCAAATATCAGAATGTATGTGCCCACCAGCTCTGCGACGATCTGCACCAACTCAAATGCTTCTTAGAAAAAGTTAACTCCAGATATAAGAGCATAGTAAAAGATGGAATGATACTTGAAATATTCAGACTTGTTTACAATTTGACGTGCCAGACTCTTAATGAACGCTGAATATGTGGACCAATTAAATGCTCACTAACAATTGGCCACCTCAATCTAATTATCAACTTTGTAAGTGAGACTTAATATACTAAAGATAAAACAGAACCCTTTATTCCTTATTTTGGTTTAGTCTACCGTATAGACCTTTTGGAAATAAGATGCAGAAACAATGGCGTCGTCGGTTCCATAATCTTGGGGGCGACTGGCTTTGACCTCCTCCATGGTTGAGTGCTCGGTTGGTAGCCTAACTTTCGGAGAGACTGAATGAATGCTTGCAGGTGTGGAGGCCATTGTTGTAGAACCAAAAAAAGAAACAATGACCTCACCACAGTCGTTAGTGTTCTCACGATCTCACTTGTCTTGACAAAGTTCTACCCGAAAAATACGGGCATCAAATCATTATATATACAAGCTATGAAACGTTGGCTTCCTATGTACCAAACACTAAGACTAATTCAATGATCACCGGCATAGAATGTATTTGGGAAATCTATGGCCAGGAATCTGCAATGAGGCTGAATGGAGAAGTTGCAATTGTCCTTTAAGCAAACTCCTGCCAATAGAATACAATGGTCAAGGATGGGAAACACTCTTGACAGATTTTTACGCATAATATGAAGTTCTCATTGTCGGGTTATATCTTAGTCGGCAAATTCGTTGTTTCAAGTAGTATAATTCTTTTGTCTGCTTTTGCTGGCCCAAGTAGTAAGATCCTATACGCCAAAAAGGCATAAACAGATCGCATTGCCTGCTTCTTCGTCTGGTGGAACATGTGTCACTGATGAAATTAAGACATAAGAGGACATGTTTCTTGTGAGTTCTTCTCCAAGTATCATCAACAGAAGCTGCCTCTCGTTTTCAAAAGAGCAAGCCAATGCAACATTGCAATTATCGAAGTTGATCTACATACTTAGACTAAGGGTTAGTGCATCAACCAAAGTCTTAATGCACTGAAGAAGTGTGTGAATGTGTGAGAGTACACGAGAATATATCTTGAAGGGAACACTCACATGATATGTGTATAGAGACGTGCTTTTGGTCTTTGGAAGTCTCTGTTTGTCGGTCAAGAAAATTGCAAATCTATTATTATCCGAGATGTGACCGTGTGAGAGGGGACCTCTTCAAAGACGTATGGACGTCTCCTATATATTTATATATGTTGCCGCATACGGTTTATTCCTTCAAGCCGCACGGTGACTCGGAAGGACGAGCAGCGGATAAAGAAAGGGGACGCACAGTACGCTCTCTTTGATCGCACGGAGGAGTTTTGAACACGGTGAATTTTGTGCCATGAGTTTTACATCCAATTGAGTTGGTTATTTGTAAACATTGTGGGTTTTGGTGTAATCTAAATGCGAAAAACACTCGAGTGTGTGAGATATTGTAACTCTTATTCTATGATTATTAGTGGATTATTTACCATTGACTCTGTTCCGGCGAAGTAGGTTCCAATACTCGAACTGAACCATGCAAATCTTTAATGTTTTTTATTGTTCCTCATTTATTTCTATGATGATTTCGCGTTGATTTAATTGCAAGATCCGGTTAGTTTCCGCATTATTTTATAAGAATTTGCATCAAAGCTAAGGACAGGATTTTTTCTGGATTTGAATTGGGGTTTTTGCTTGTCTAATCTTGTTTGTTGTTGCAACCATGTACGGAGCGAAAGTAGAAATTAAGAAGTTTAATGGAAGGAACAACTTTGAATTGTGGAGCATTACAATGTGCGTGCTATTAACGACCCAAGTTTGGCGGAGGCGTTGGATGGCAAGGCTAAATTGTCGGAAGCAATCAAAGATGACGATAGAAATGAGTTGATGGAGAGAGTAAAGAGTATAATCTTGTTGAACCTATCAAATGAGATGTTAATAGAGTGGTCGAGGAGAAGGATGCTGCAAAATGATGGGTAAAACTTGATGCCATCTGTGTGACATAGGGTTTGAACAATCGCTTATACATGTTGAAAAGGATGTTTCAGCTTCGATTTGCTATTAGAGCCCACCTAGATGAGTGTAACAAACTCATGATAGATTTAAAGAACGCTGTAGAGGCCTTAGATGATGAAAAATAAAGGATGATGTTGTTAGCTTCTTTATCAAAGTCGTGGAAGCACTTCATTAATTTACTGTTAAAGAGCGTACTACGATTACCTCAAAAGAGGTCAAATCAACCTTGTTCCTTAAGCAGTGGTAGAGAAAATAGTGAGGTGGTGATATGGCTCATGATGTAGCGTGGGTAAAAATGATACAAGTTAGAGATCAATATCAGGGATCTAGTAGCAAAAGAGGCCAAAGCATATCAAAGTCACGCCATAAAAAGTCCAAGGAACGCGTGAAGTGTATATGACATTGCAGTTCATGAAGTTAGTGATACTGAACAACCAGTAGAGCCGCAACACACTAAAGCCGTAGGCAAACAGAGAAAGTAAGTTAAACTACCAGTACGTTATGGTTATACATATCTTGTCTATGCATTAACTATAGGTGACGAGATGGAGATTGATAAACCTTCACCTTACTCTAAGGTGATGGCTAGTATTGAGACATCGTAGTGACTGGAGGTTATGAGGGAAATAATGTAATCACTCCATCAAAATCAGACATTAGAATTGGTCAAGATACCAAAGAGCCTGAAGATTGTCAAGTGTAAATGGGTTGCACGAACCCAAGCAACCAAAGGAGAGCGTTACCAATGTCGAGGCAGCAAGGTATAAGGAGAGACTTGTTGCGAAGGGGTATACATAGTGAAAGAGACCAAGGATGAAGGCAAGCTTTGTGGTGTATCAACGCAATCCCAATGGCAATATTCATGGTTCGGTTTGGCGAAAGAAACCAGGGGTGAAGGTAGGCGTTGGAGATTCGAATTGAAATAATGTTGGTATGGAAGAATACATGAATCAAGGGGGGAGGCAGACTTAACACTAAGCTCACACGTGAAAAGAAGATTGTTGAAATGCAATATGAGTTGCGTTAAAAAAAGTCCCATATCGGATAGATAGTATGGTATGAAACAGTTAATATTCTAATTTGCTCATCATAATTCATTGGTTTAAACTTTTGAGTAAAGGTATATTCAACTTGATGTATTGACTGGCTCGAATTTAGACCCTCTCTTAGTAATCTCCTCGAGTAAAGGTATCATGCATCTGTTGTGCTCTTACAACAATATAGCCCTCTCCTACCAAGTGGTTCGTTTTTCTTGTTTTTCTTCCTAGACCATGTCATTTTTCTTATTACTTGCTTCCTTTAAAATTTTGCAAAAACCAATATTAGTAAAACTATTTGGTTAAAATAATCATAAAATGGAACATGAGGGCCCCTTAGTTAATTTTTGGGAAAACATTAAAATGTACATCATTATCCACCCAAAATCACTTACATACCTCTACTTTTAAAAAGACTAAACGTATACTTAATTTTATTTTTGGAGACCACTTTGCACCTTCACATCAATATTTGTGTGTCCCTATTTACGAAAGTGACATTTTTATACAGAAAATGCCCCTCACATTATCCTAAATTCTCACCCTCACCCAACTAGGGGTGTGCACGGTCCGGGTTAGTCCGGTCCCCCCCGGAACCGCGGACTAGATCGATGGTCCCAATTCCCCTATTTTCGGAACTAGGGACTGGATTGGACCAGACCAACGGTCCAATCCCAATGGAACTTGTAAATTTTGAAGGACAAAATCAACAAATCAAATTTCTTTAAGTAAATTTGAATCTCAAAAACCCATTTGTTATTCTTGGCAGTGATTAAATTTATTGTTAGACACAAACTTCAACTATACGATTTGTTTTATAAAGGAAAATAGCATGTAAATTTTCCGTATGAGAGTGAAAACATACAATTTACCACAAAAAATAGCATGTAAATTCATTTGATATCTCTTGAGATGATTTCCCAACCAACAAAGAATTCATCAATCTTAACTTTCTTTCAACCAATTTAATTTTAGCTTAAGAAATAAAAAAAAAAATTATGTGTGTGTGTGTGTTCCGATCCAGATGGTCCGGTCCGGTCCAATCTCCCCTGAAACCGGGAACCGAACCACTCGGTCACTGGTTTCACTTTTAGGAACCGGGAACTGGATTGGACCAAAAAGGCCAGTTTGGTTCGGTCCCGGTCCGGTCCGGTTTGGGCGGTCCACAATGCTCACCCCTACACCCAACACTCCCAAAACCAACTAAATAAGTCAAACCACTCAGAGCTTAAGCATGATGTCAAAATGGGTTTACAAGTAGGGAAGATGCTAAAATGAGTTTACAAGGAAGGGAAGTTTCGTTTTTTCAATGTAGAATTTTGCTTAGAGACATGCAAATGGTATTTTCAAATGTAAAGATATATAAACAGTCAATAGATTGAGAGTGAGGTAGATCTTTGGTATTTTCCCTTTTTTGTCGTTGTAGTAGGTTGCTTCATTTTTAAATGGCAAAACTAATATAACTAAGAACATTAAGTCCAAAAAATTTAAAAAAGAAGTAGGAACGTGAGTAATTTTTTTTCTATTTTAAATACAGAAGTTATACAAGAAAAAAAAAAAGAATTAATCTCCTCTTGGAATTTTAAAATCAAGTACGAACGAAAGAACCATATTCTCGTAAGTTGTTTACAAGAGAGCATAGATATAGCATTCAAAGATTGAAATAGGCTTTAATATCAACTCATGAATTAGTAGTTGAAAGAGTTAATACCGCGAAAAATCTCAAATTGATACATCACAAATTTATCCCAAATTAATTTTTTTATTACCAAAAATCCCAAATTGGTACATCTTGACAAATTTGCCCTCCATTAATTTCCATCGTTATACTTTATAATATTGCACTTCAGGAGATTATCAACAAAATCCGGTGCATAATATGGGAAAAGTACTAGATAATGCATAAGAGTAGAGAAGCCAATAAAAGTGTATGGAACTACCATTACCCTGTTCATGATCATACTCACAGCAATATAATCCCACTATATTTACAATTCAATTTATATTTATCTTTAATGGGTCTAGTGGAGGACAAAGAAATAAAGAGCCATCATTATACAAAGAAAGTGAAATCATCCCACAATTTGCAATCAAGACTCATCCGGTCGAAAGAAACAGACTAGAACAGTAGAAACCAGCCAAGTCAACGGCATGGAAGCTGGCTTCGGGCTTTTTCCTTTCTCTTTCCCGTCACGGTGAAGACTCTTCAAAACCGTCCTGAATTGTCAAACGGAAAACAGGGCAGTTCTAATTACTTCCTCTGACTTTCTTCCTTTTCTATAGGATGATTATTAGTTTGTGTGTCCCGCTTGCCTTTGCATATTTTTAACTTTACAAAAGTTCTGACTTGTCCACCCTCTTTTCTTGTTCTCTTTCCATCATATTTCTCTCCCCCATCGTTTCATGCGCAAACTAAGAAAGAAGAACCAGCCGGGATGGTTTTCCTGGTTGTGAGCAGAGGTGTTTGATTTCGATTCCGGGGTGGTTGTGTTCCTGCTTCTGATGAATTCTATCTTGCAGTTTCATAATTCTGAGACGTGGGTCTGAGGTGGATTACGGTTTGGAGGTTGTGTGGATGATGGAAAAGTCAACTTAAGAAGCTGTAGTTCTTGCTTGTTGGAGGCTTTTTTCTCATGGATAGGCTTTGCTGCTTCAATTCTCCTTACCCTCAGGTACCAGACATTAACTTGACAATCTTTATTTCCAAATTAGATTGGTTATCTTCCCAAATCCCAATTGTACTGGTGGAAACTAACACAAAAGGATACTGATTCAATTAGATCGCCCTTAACTCCTATATGATGACACGGTGTCAAGTGCCTATGATGTATCTGCTCCGGGGATTATACTCGACTTGTGATTTATATCCACCCTAACCTATTGTATACAAGAAGTTGCCTGCTTTAATTCCTCAGGCTGCACTCAACTAGATTTTGGGTTTTTCATTTGGGCAACAGCATCTCGGAGTGGTTAGTTGCAAGTTGCAACCTACCATTTGATACTATTGGTAATTTGGATTTCTGACGCGATTTTGTAGGCAAGACACTTTTTGTTGTCTGTATCAATAAATTGTGCTTTGGTTCATGTGTACTTACTTCTCAGGCTGACATGTTGTCTGAACTACTCTTGACTCTCTAACTTTCGAGTGCCTTGTACCGAAGCTGCTTGCTTCTGTTCTGTTCTGTTCTTGTTGTCTTGGATACTATACGAGGCAACGTTCAATGGCAATGTCTTCCTTATAACTCACTATTTGAAGCGCTTCCTGAAAGCTTAGTCTGCATTTCTATCTGTACTGATGATGAGCATGAATCAAGAACCTGTTTTGGAACAAGTCTTCTAGTCCATCTTCGGATATGAAAAACTGGTCTTGTTAATCTGGTCCAAGCAGTTAGAAATGCAGAAATCAGCATTTGCCTATTCCAATTTGATGCTTTACTTGGTGGGACTGACATTGTTAGTCATCAGTCTGTTTATTATTTTGCTTCTGGATTGATAAACTGTCAACCCGGTTGGTCTTCTAAAAGTAGTTTGCACGCCTTTTTCATCTTTATGTTAAGTTATACCTAGTCGTGTGCGATGCATGACTTAGGATTTTGAGCCTGCTTTGGCTTGCTTTCTGTTTTTAGGTTAGTTTTATGCTTGCTTTTCAGGTTCACTCCTCAATGAGATGGTTTTCTCTTTCTTAATTTTTGTTCATTATCTCGACATTAGCATGTAGGAGGACAAGCATCGTCTTTCTCCGGTAAGGGACGAAACCATGATGGCATCGTCAAGTATGGTTTCAGCCTGGTTAAAGGGAGAGCTGATCATCCGATGGAGGATTATCATGTTGCTAAGTTTGTCAAGACTGAAGGCAATGAATTGGGATTATTTGCTATTTATGATGGTCATATGGGAGATAGGGTTCCGGCATACCTACAGAAACATTTGTTCTTGAATATATTGAAGGAGGTGCGCTTTTTACGAGGAAAAGATTGAAAGTTTTGCTCTCCTGTTAACAATTATCTCCAAGGGAGTTGTCCTTACATTCTTTCCTTTTCTTTTGGTGTTAACCAATGTAGGAAGAATTTTGGGTCAATCCGAATCGATCCATTTCAAAAGCTTACGAGACGACAGACCGAGCAATTCTCTCAAATAGTTCAGAGTTGGGCTACGGTGGATCAACTGCCGTGACAGCAATTATGCTGAACAATCAAAAGCTGTGGGTTGCTAATGTTGGAGATTCAAGAGCAGTCCTCTCGAGAAAGGGTAAGGCGATACAAATGACTACAGATCACGAGCCTAGTAAAGAGCGAGACAGCATTGAGAACCTAGGTGGCTTCGTCACGAAGATGCCAGGTTCCTTCTCCAACCCATAACATTCGTAATCTCTAATGTAAGTGCCAAGATCCTTACTTGTACATTAACGACATTGCTATTATTAACGCAGGCGATGTCCCGAGAGTTAATGGGCAGCTCGCAGTATCCCGTGCTTTTGGAGATAAAGGCCTCAAGTCTCACTTACGTTCCGACCCCGACATAAGAAACACCGATATAGATGCACATACTGATGTATTAATCCTGGCAAGCGATGGTCTTTGGAAGGTAATATATATGTTTCCTCTAGTAATGTTTGTCAAGACCAGTTCCTGTGACTATAGGAATAGGAAGACTCTCCTGACAAGTTATTTCCTTCTTGTTGGGATTAATTAACACAGGTGATGAAAAATCAGGAGGCAGTTGATCTTGCAAGATCAGTGAAAGACCCACAAAAGGCTGCCAAGCATTTGACGAACGAAGCTTTGAGAAGAAACAGCAAAGATGATATCTCTTGCGTTGTTGTTAGATTTAGAGGATAGTGTTGTGTCTCCTTGCTGTGATTTTTTTTTATTTTGCGTCATCTCAATAAGGCTACTTAAACATAGGAGTTCTTGATGTAAACTGTGCTTTTTAATTCCCTTCTCGTTTGTTATTATTTTGGTTGTAGTTTTTTATCTGATCTTAGTTTTGGCCATGCTGTGCTGAAACTGAAATCGAAAGCTATGTGCCCCCACGACCACTCGTTTGTCAATCTCATCAATTGCGATGAATAATCTTTCGTCTAATTTGCCGCGCACAATCTCATCCTTATTCACTTCGACGGTTAGAAGAAACTTCTCGTCCATCTCGTTGGTGTGGTTCGATTCAATGGCTTCACACTGAGTAATTTCGGTGAGCTGAACATTTCTAATCTTACTTAGCTAACACTTCAGGATGGTTTCAGAAAGACCAGAGATGGGCAAAACCTTTTTGCTTAAAGCTCAGATCTTGGCCATCGAATCAGTGGCCTCACCTAAAACTAAAGCAACTGAACTCGTCAGCCCAGATTACCCAAATTCACCATACTGTCTTATAAACAATCAACAACGCCAACTATGTCTCAGCAAGGCGTTCCATCTTCTAGGCACTCCTAACAAGTTTTCCTCTTTGAATAGACATTGATGCATCTTTTTCTCCCCTCGTACCTATTTGTTGTTTGCAAGTATACACTGCACCCATGAAAAATGATTAATCTACAGTCATACCTCTATCACATTTCGACTGTGGCAAGACAAGAGACGATATCATTGAGAGGCAAATTCTGCAATCTTGGCTTATGGACTATGACCCCTTTTGATCTTTAGGGAAGAAAAGAAACGTTTTTGCTCACTTGGTCACAATTAGATGATGCAGAGAGAGAGAGATGGAAACTGGAGAAAATGTAATGTGCTGCAGAGAGGGGAATCCAGAAAAGCAAGAGAGGTTCGGCCAATCTGGACCAAAAAGAAAGACCCCCCCAACAGAGAACGTTGCTGTGTGCCTCCAGAACAAAGCCGGCAAGCAATCGATCCTTTTCGGATCTCGCTCTTGCAGCTGAAAGGAGAGGCAACTTCTCAAGTACGCACCAAACATAACATCATTCACACAAACAAACGCAGAGAGAGGGGGAGAGGCAACCTCTCAGCAACATCATTCACACGAACAAACGCAGAGAGAGAGAGAGAGAGAGAGAGAGGGGCACGGGAGCAAACGGGCGTAGCTCTGGATCTGGATTGGCAGAGAGGAGCAGATGTATGCGGCATATATATAGGGGAAGGTGGAGCTGCAAACCCTAGCACGATTGCAAGCGTGATACTGCGGGCTCATTTTGAATATCCTTATAGTTCTTTGGGGTAAATTTACATTTTGCCCATAAGATTTGTGCACTTGTCACAATTTTTGTCCTTTGATTTTTCACTTCCTTCCAATTTGCCCCCTGAAGTCTTGAAATTGATTACACTGGTCCTTGTAGCGTTCACTTTGCCCTTTTTTTTTTTATCGAAACTCCGGTCGTGCGCATGTGCTTGTCGCGTGACTAATTTGCTCCTTTTACCGAGAGCAAATCTATCGGACAATAAAAGTGAATCGAACTTTATCCCTCCCAAATTCTGGCACTTGTTGTAAGTGGTGGTCCCTCTACTTTTCGATTTTTGCAATTTCCACCCTAAAATCTCAAAATCGATTGCGATGTTCCTCTACTTTAGACTTTGGCCAATTTTCATAAAAAGCCTACACTTTCAATAATTTCTCAAATCTACCAAACCGAATTTTGTATTTTGTTTCAATTATGGCCTCTAAATTTTATCCAAGTTTTCTAAGCAATCAATTAAAATTCCTATACGATTTTTGGAAAAATGACATTTAGGGCTTTCAATAGGGTAAGACATAAAAAGAAAACTTACAAATGAAGAGAAAAATCATAACATCACAAGGCACAATACAATACACCCATTTTGTTTCTTAGCACAAACCAACGTGTTTACTCTATGGCTTTGTTTGTTGCGCAAAAAATAAATGATTTGAAAGATATTTTCCTAAAAATAATCGTTTAAAATAATTAATAGATGAAAAATGTTTTCATTAACGATAACAATTTATGTCTAAACATTTTCATGAACGACGAAAATATTTTTCGTCTATTCATTTTTGTAAGTGATATAAGTGATTATTTTTTAAAAAAATGTTTTCCAAATCGATCATTTTTCGTTAGACAAACACATGACAAGAGATCAAATTAGTCACCTGACAAGCACGTGACTAGAGATTTAATTGAAAAACGATCATAGTCCATGCAGGGAGAACGTTGCAACAAATTTCAAGACTTTAAGGGGGGACATTACAAGAATTGAAAAGTCGGGGAGCAATTTTGCCAAATGCCAAAATCTAGGAGGAAAAATGTAATTTGCCCATAATTTTTGCTATTAGCATCGTTATTTTGCCAGCTCAAAAATCTCTACATGCATTCGTGGGTTCAGAGGGCTTAGATGATATGTAACTTTCCGCAAACTTCTAAAATATCAAAAGGGTAAAAAATGGACAAAACACGTGTTAAACGGGAAAATTACCAGAAAAGTCTTAAATATTGCAATTGTATCAATTCAGTTCTACATTTTTTTATTATCAATTGAGTCCTAACATTTTGTATTTGTGTCAATTCAATTCATCCGGCCAATTTTGGTTGAAAATCGCTGACATTAACGCCAGTTATCCTACGTGGCGCAATCGGCGTTGATGTGAATAATTTTTAATCATTTTATAAATTTGTCAAAGTTTTCTTTCTTTATTTCCCTTCTTCCTCTAGCCTGTTGCTAGCTCTTAGTGATGGCCGACAACCAGCCAAAAGGCTAAGGTCGGCGAGGTCAACCTCGCCAAGGGCAGGTGAGGCTTGCCCTCGCCCAGCAACAACAAGGTGCGATCTCGCCATGGTTGGGTGAGAGCGAGCCTTGCTCGCCCCTGGCAAGGCTCAACCTCACCCAGCGACAGCGAGGTCAACCTTGCCAGGACTAGGCAAGGCTCGCCCTCGCCAGTGACAAGCGAAGGCAAGTTTTTCCCGAGGTGGGCAAGGTCAACCTCACTGACCTTCGCCACTAGCCAGTCACTAAGGTCCAGCAATCGACTAGAGGAAGAAGGAAAGAGAGAGAGAGAGAAAAGAAATAAATAAAATAAATAATCAAAAAATATTATTAAAAATTATCTACGTCAGCGCTGTCCGGCCAAATTAACCGGATGGACTGAATTGGTATAAATGCAAAAGGTTTAGGACTCAATTAAGGAAAAAAAAAGGTTTATGACTAAATTGGCACAATTACAATAAGTTGAGAACTTTTTATGTAATTCTCCCGTAGGGAAAACATCATTCTGAATAGACAAAGGAAATCCAGAAATTGCAAGAGACTGACTGCGTAGTCATCATCTACTGTATCTAGCATGATGTTGAACATGGTAGCATGTTGAAGTAAGATGGAGTCACATAATACGGTCAGTGCCCTCCCTTCACAAAATTGTGAAGGAAACAACAACAAAAGGTTTAGTGGCTGAAGAGAGGGGATTAATACATACTTTCAGCGCAGGTTCTCCACAGTATTATGAGAATGGCTGGAAGAGAAATTGACACATTCATGAAACTATCAGATAACAAAATAGCTCATCTTAAAACTCAAATTTCCCAGCACTGTAGTGATTTTGAAATTTGAACGAGCTCTCGAGGCAAGCCTGGTGAGTAGTAAGAGCACTGGTTAGATCCTAACGAACGATGGCGATAGCCTTTGTAAGCATCGCTGTGAGTCATACAGTGTAAGCAGGCTAAATATATATTCATGCTCAAGTTAAATGATCCAAAAACTAGTAATGAAGTCTTGTTAACTCTGTAAAGTAACCAAGACGAGACTTTTTAAGTTCTTGTGGCCCAAAGATCTCATGAACTGTATATCTCTAAACAGCCTTTCAACTTTTCTTTTCTCCATTTTATGCTAAGTAGCTAACAAGTGGTCATCAGCAGATCAAGATGAGGGAATACTTGGCACCTCTGGAGGCGATCAATGCTTCCCAGAAGTTGTACGAATTGGGTTTATGCAGGAATTGAACTGAATAGGTTCGAACTGAAACTTCAGATTTGTTACTTTAGCCGGTTCGAGTTCTGCTCGGGCAATTCCCATGGTTGGGTTATTGGTTAGTTCACATTTTCTTGGTTTTCAAAATTGATCATCCCATCAAGCCTCTACTAGTACTCGGTTGATCAAAACAAAATGGTATAATTCAGTTGGCAAAATCGCCGTTCATCAGGTTATTGGTTGGGTTATTGATTAGTTCACATTCATCCCATCAAGCCTCTACTAGTACTCGGTTGATCGAAACAAAATGGTATAATTCAGTTGGCAAAACCGCTGTTCATCAGGGATTTTCATCTATCTCATCATAAACATTGCATTTCAAATCTCGACAAGCCAATCCATTCTTCCTACACAGAGCTTATAGCAATTTTCTCTTGTTTCCCCTTGTCTACTCACTACTGACTCCTTATCGACGTCGTCTATTTTATGAATTTATGACCCATTTTAAGGTAAAAGTAGCCACAAAATAGATATCGTTTGTACTTTTGGGTCATTTGGATTGTGAAATCATGTACTCGGTACTTTGTTAAATGGGATCCATGAACTGCCCATATNGGGAAAGCTTTCCTTTGAACTTCCTAAATGGTGTATCTTGGAGATGAGATCGATAGCCCAGATTTTACAGGTTAATTCTCAATTTATTCGCAGTTCATGGTAATTAGTGCCCTTGATAAGAAACAAATAAAAGGTGGTCATAAATGTGGAAATAATTTGCATTGAAATGACCTACTGATGCTGTGAATTGACAATCACTAACAAGATTCAATTATATTGGACTGTACGCTTTTCAGCTGCATCACTTGACCTCTTGACCAAACAACATATCCACAAAATGCCATGTCGTTAAGAAGAACAGGCAAACTGTTTTGATTTAATTATGAATAAAATGAGGTCTTGTAATTTTAATTGGAGGAATATGTCTGGACGTCCATGACCTTATAATGTTTCTGCTGTTGGAGTTTCTTGTTGATGTCAGTCTTGGGAGTTAGAATAACTACAACACATAGTATAACATACGAGACAAAAGAACTACGAAAATTTTCTACATACCTGTACCAAGATCGTATCCAAGTTTCTATTGTATCCACTCTAGTACGCAACCTGTACAGAGGGCTTGTGCTATTTCTGATGTGCTAGGTGAATCACTTGTACTCTGGATTATATTGATCATAAATTCTAGTTTCGTCCAGTTGTTTCCTCTCTTTTCTCTTGAAAAGAGTTTTCCAAGTAAATCTTGGCTGCGCCGAGCTCAGTAAAGTGGGCATGCAACCGAGTGGGGCATTAAAGTGATGGAATTATGGATCGGTCGGACCAGTGCATTGGCTAAGGCCCTTTAATCCATGCTCACCTTGCGTCCTCCTGATCCCTGGATTAACAAGGACCCGCGATCACCGCCACTGGGATAGCAAAAGTACATATCGATACGTCACTCGTGTTGAACTCTTGTTTTATCAGCTGTATGGAGGTCTATTGTTGCTGCTAATGTTTGGCTTTGTTAATTGACATCCTGAACTCATCAAGGTGAGAAACAAAAAGCTACAAATAGCATTGATTTAGAGCAAGACAGGCTTAACAGAAAGGGGTTTCGAAGGATGAAGAAAAGCGAAAAAGAGCAAACCATCAAGCTTGATTTAGCAGGAAGCCTTTCATAGATCACACATTAATTGGCTTGACATATGCTTGGACAAGCAACTCACTCTCTCTAATCTTGTATCTTTCTTCGCTAACTATGTCGCTTCTATAAAAGCACCGAAGTCGTCATTATCGCCAGCGTCGCAAAATCGAGTGATCAAAATGTTATGTATCAAGCAGTAGAAAACAGATTTGAGGTGACTTACAACTGAAGTAGCAAATACTAATTTCAATGGGAGCTACAATATAAAATCTTTGGTTGAGGCGATTAACGCTTCAAAGAAAAATGAATGAATTGGATTTACACAGGAATCGAACCATATAGATTCGAACTAAAACTTACGATTTATTACTTAAGCTGGTTTGAGTTCTGCTGAGGTTATTCTCATTGTTGGCTCATTGGTTAGTTTACTTTTTCTTGGTTTTCCAAATTGATCATCCTATCAGGCCTCTACCAATACTCGATTGATCAAAACCAAATAAAATAGTTTAACCGGCAAAAGCGCCATTCATCAAGATTTTCGTCTATTATATCATAAAAATTGAATTTCAAATCTTGACAAGCCAACCCCTTCTCCTCATAAGGAGCTTACAGCCGTTTTTTCTGGTTTTCTCTTGTCTACTCACTACTGAGTCTTCATCGATATCGTCTATTTTATGAATAATTTACGCGTTTTAAGGTAAAAGTAGCCACTGCATAGACGTTGCGTGTAATTTTGGATCATTAGGAAAGCGAAATCATGTCCTTTGTGTTTTGTCACTCGGGATCGATGTACTGCTCATTTTAGGGGGAAAAGGCTTTCCTTCGAACATCCTCAAGGGTGTATCTGTGAGATGTGATCGATATCCCAAATTTTACGGGTTTAGTTCTCAATGTACTCAAAGTTCATGGGGATTATTGCCATTGATAAAACAAAAAAATAAAAGGTTGACATTAATGTGGAAATAATCTGCATTCAAATGAGCTACTGATATTGTGAATGGACAGTCACTGACAACATCCGGCTTTCACTAATTTGTATGCCTTCAGTTGCATGACATGACCTCCTGATCGAACAATACATCCACAGAAGGCCATGTTGTTTAGAAAAACAGGCAACCAGTTTTGAGTTAATTAGAAAATAAACGAGGTTTTTTAATTCTAATTGGCAGAATATGTCTGGTTTTCCATGACCTTATGATGTGTCTACTGTTGGAGTTTCTTATCCATGTCAGTCTTACGAAATTAGAATAACACAACACATAGTATAACGCACATGAGAATAAGATACTAGGAAAATTTTCAACATATAAGTACCAAGATTGTATTGTAAGCAAAATTTTGACTAATTCACTTCATGTAATTTGTGGTCGATTTGACTGTTGTTTGCGACCTGTATAGAGAACTTGTGTTTATTCCGAGGTTCTTCGGTATGGTGAATCACTTGTACTCTGAATTACATTGATTATAGATCCTAGTTTCGTCCGGCTATTTCTTCTCGTTTCTCTTAAAAGAGCTTTCCAAGTAAATCTTGGCATGCCAAGCTCAGTAATATTGGCTTGTAACCAAATTGGGCATTAAAGTAATGGAATTACGGATCGGTTGGACCAGTGGATCGACCAAGGCCCTTCAATCCATACTCACGTTGGATACTCTTGACCCTCGAGTTAAAAGGGACCCCCGATCACCATGACCTGGGTAGCAAAAGTTAATATTGGCACGCCGCTCGCGTC
Source organism: Metrosideros polymorpha var. glaberrima (assembly GCA_001662345.2). NCBI lineage: Eukaryota > Viridiplantae > Streptophyta > Magnoliopsida > Myrtales > Myrtaceae > Metrosideros > Metrosideros polymorpha. The sequence goes on along the minus strand of BCNH02000006.1, from coordinate 19,048,867 downwards.
AGATTCTTAGTTTATCACCTGCATGGAATTCAATAAATACTTCTCTGAAGCCCATAAAAACAGATTCATTGTCGTCTGGGAATCCTTCCGCTTCTGGTTCTAATCCTCTACATTCCTCAACAACAACAACAACAAAAAAAACCTGTTTCAAAGTTTCACAGATTAATGTAAGTTCCTTTTAACTTTGGTGATATAATCAATGGTAAGATAATCCAACAGTCCAAGATTGAGTTAATCCTTATATGAGCCGAGGTAATTTCATATCGATAAATCTTGACGAGTGTTTCTACGATGGACTTGGCCGAGTCCATGATGATTGAGATATCGAAATTGTCCCACATGGAGTCTACAAAAGAAGAAGATTTCTAGCTGATAAAGACAATCTGAAACGACAGAGGAAATCCAGAAATTGCAAGAGACGAGGTGTAGTCATAATCTACTGCATCTACATGATCTTGAACACGGTAGTGTGTTGTCGTAAGATGTAGTTCACATGATATGCTTAGTGCCCTTCCTTCACAAAATCGTGAAGAGAAAATGTTCAGTATTATAAGAATGGCGTTCATGAAACTTTCAGATAACAAAATAGCTCATCTTAAAACTCAAATTTCAGATACTTATAGGGTTCAAAATTTCCCAGCACTGTAGTGGTTTTGCATGTGAACATGCTTACGAGGCAAGCCTTGTGTATAATAAGAAAACCGGTTCAATCCCCAACAATCGATGGCGATAGACCTTGCGAAGATCACTTGAGTTATCAAGTGTAAGTAGGGTAAATATATTCATGCTCAAGTTAAATGATCCAAATACTAGAAATACGCCGGTTGCAAGGGATGATACTGGTTACAAAGTAATCAAGAGGAGACTTTGACGTTCTTATGGCCAAAGATCTTATGAATGGTAGACCTCTCAATAGCCGTTCAATTTTTCTGTTCTCCATTTATGCTAAGTAGCCAACGAGTGGGTTATCAGCAGACACAGATGAGGAATACGTGGTACCTCTTGAGGTGATTAATGCTTCCCAAAAGATGTATGTATTGGATTTATGCAGTAATTGAAGTGAATAGATTCGAACCGAAACTTACGATTGATTACTTTAGCCGGTTTCCAGTTCTGGTCAGGCAATTCTCATTGCTGGGAAACGTGGTTAGTTCACATTTTCTTGGTTAACCCCGATGATAATCCCACCAAGCCTTTACTAATATTCGGTTGATAAAAAAAAAAAAAAATAGTTTAGCCGGCAAAGCCACTGTGCGTCAGGGATTCTCATCTATCATATCGTAAACATCGAATTTCAAATCTCGACAAGCTAAACCTCTCTTCCCACACGGGGCTGATAGTAATTTTCTCTTGGTTACCCTTGTCTACTCACTACTGAGTCCTTATCGACATCGTCTATTTTATATATACTTTACCCCATTTTAAGGTAAAAGTAGCCACTACGTAGGCGTTGTTCATACTTTTGGATCATTTTGGAAAGCGATGTCATGTAGTTTTTGTTTTGTTCTGCTGGGGATCGATGTACTGCTCATTTTAGGGAGGCCAACAAGATCCTACTTTCATGGAAATGGATGCTTTCAGTTGCATGACATGACCTTCTGATCAAACTATACATATCCAAACATTGTCAAACTGTTCCGAGGTTAACTATGAAATAATTGAGGTCTTGCAATGTTAATTAGCAGAATATGTCTGGTCGTCCATGACCTTATTAATGTTTCTGCTGCTGTAGCTTCTTATTGATGTCAGTCTTGGTTGCTAGAATAACACAGTACAACGCACGCTATGAAAATTTTCTGCATATACGTACCGAGATTATATTATATCCATAATTTAGACTTCAATTCACTTCATGTATGTAGGGATAGATCTGCTGTAGTTTGCAACTTATATAGAGGGCTTTTGAATTTTCAGACTTACTCGGCACGGGGAATCACTTGTACTCTGAATTACCTTGATCATGGATTCTAGTTTTGTTCAATTATTTTTTCTCTTTTCACTCGATAAGAGCTTTCCAAGCAAATCTTAGCATTCCGAGCTGAGTAATGAGGGCTTGTAACCTATTGGGACATTAAAGTGATGGAATTGTGGATCGGCTGGACCAGTGGATCGGTTAAAGCCCTTTAATCCATACTCACATTGGATCACACCCCCCAACCACCAAACCCAACCACGACTATGGTAACAAAAGTAAATCTTGGCACGTCGCTAGCGTTGAATTCTTATTTTATCACCTGCATGGAGATCCATTGTTGCTGCTAATGTTTGGCTTTGTTAATTGACATCCTGAACTCATCAAGGTGAGAAACGAAAAGCTAGAAAGATCATTGATTTAGAGCAAGACATGCTTAACAGAGAGCATTTCCAAGGATGAAGAAATGCAAATAAGAGCAAACCATCAGTGCTTGAGTTAGCAGGAACACTTGCATGGATCACACACTAATTGGCTCGACATATGCTTGAATGAGCAACTCACTCTCTCTAATCACGTGATCTTTCTTCACTTACTACGTCACTGCTGCAAAACCACCAATGTCGTCATTGTCGTCGTGGACATCGACCAAAGTCGAGTGATCAAAATGTCATATATCAAAGCAGTACAACTCGAGTAGCAAATACTAAGTTCAATGTGAGCTACAAAATATGATTGCTTCTGATTCCAAATCTTAATCATCACAAAGGAGCCCCGAAATCAAATTCATATCCTGAAAACAAAAGGCAAAGAAAGAAATGAAATGGGAACAATTTTTCAAAATTTTGTCCTGTAAAAAACCCAAGAGTCCAAAATTGAGTGAATCCCTATATGAACTGAAGAAACTTCATATCAATAAATCATGAAGAGTGTTTATATCAATAAATCATGAAGAGTGTTTATACGATGGGTTAAGTCTAGTAAAGAATTTACCATTTCACAAGAAGTATAAATAATTGTCACGCTAACGAAAACATATCGAAATTGTCTTCCCGCCGCCACATGGACTCTAGAGTTCAAATCCTCCCATGATTTGAAGAGTCGTTAAATTCAAGCAAGTCTCGCTTCTCAGTTGACAAATAGGGAAAATACTTCTTCTGGAAAGAAGAACTTACTGTGAAAAATAGATTTACAGATGAGAAAACATTCTGAAACGACAGAGGAAATCCAGATATTGCAAGAGACCGATGTGTAGTCATCATCTACTGTATCTACAAGGCCTCTAACATGGTAGTGTGTTGAAGTGAGATGCTCAAGTTGAAAGATCCAATGCTGGTTGAATATGAGTCACTAGTCAATAACTCTTGTCAACTCATTAAAGTAACCAAGACAAGACTTTTGAGTTCTTATGGCCAAAGATATTATGAATGGTATGTCTCTAAATAGCCTTTCTATTTTGCTTCTCTTCATTTATGCTAAGTAGCTAACACGTATTTATCAGCAGATACAGATGAGGGAATACTTGGTACCTCTTGAGGCGATTAATGCATCCGGAAAAAAAATGTATGAAGTAGATCTATGCAGGAACCGAACTGAATAGATTTGGACTGAAACTTAAGATTTGTTACTTTAGCCGGTTCGAGTTCTGCTCGGGCCATTCTCGTTGTTGGGTCATCGGTTGGATCGCATTTTCTTGGTTTTCCAAATTGATCATCCCAACAGGCCTTGACTAGCACTCGGTTGATCAAAATACAATTATATAGTTTAGCCGACAAAACCGCCATTCCTATAAAACTTTGGTCTATCATATCGGAAACATCGAATTTCGCATCTCCACATGTCAACCTCTTCTTCCCACATAGAGCTGACAACAATTTTTTCCGATTTGCCTTCTCTACTCACTACTGGATCCTTATTGACATCGTCTATTTCATTCATACTTTACCCATCTTAAGATAAAAGTAGCCACTACATAGACATCGTATGTACATTCGGATCATTTGGAAACTGGAGTCGTGTACTTTGCATTTTGTTAATTGGGATCGATGCACTGCTCATATAAGGAGGGGGGAAAAGCTTTCCTTTGAACTTCCTCGAGGCTGTATCTTGGAGATGAGATCGATATCCCAAAGTCTGCAGATTAGTTCTCAATTTTTTTCACGGGTCCATGGGAATTATTGTACCTTGACAAAAAGAAAAAAAATAGAAGGAAATAATTTGCCGATACTGTGAATAGACAGTCACTAACAAGATCTGGCTTTCATGGAACTGTATGCTTTCAGTTGCAGGACATGACATGACCTCCCGATCGAACAATGTATCCACAAGATGCCATGTCGTTAGGAAAAAACAGGCAAGCTGGTTTGAGTTGATTGTGAGATAAATGTGGTCCGTCCTGTAATCTTAATTGGCGGAATATGTCTGGTTGTCCTTGACCTTATAGTGTTTTCGCTGTCGGAGATTCGTATAGACACACCTATACGAGAAAAAAGATCTGTGAATATTTTCTGCGTGTGCGTACCAAGATTCTGTTTAATCCAAACTTTAGACTTTAATTCACTTGGTTTAAATGGTGAACGATACACTCTAGTTTGCGACCTGTGTAGAGGGCTTGTATTTTTTTCGAGATACTCGGGATGGTGAATCCACTTGTACTCTGGATTACGTTAATCGGGAATTCTAGTTTCATCCAGCTGTTTCTTCTCATTTTTTTTGAAAAGATTTTTCTGAGTTGATCTTGACACATTGAGCTCAATAAAGTGAGTGAGCGTGCAATCGAGTGGAGCAATGAAGTAATTGCAGTATGCATCAATTGGACCCGTGGATCGACTGAGACCCTTTAATCCTTATTCACCGGGCGTTCTACCCGGGTTAAAAGGGGGCCCCGATCACCACGACTCAGGAAGCAAAAGTAGATCTCGGCGCGTTACGCGCTATGAATTCTGATTCAATAACCTGCATGGAGGTCTATTGCTGCTGCTAATGTTTGGCTCTATTTACTTGACATACTGAACTCATCAAGGTGGGAAACAAGGAGCTACAAATAACCATTGATGTAGAGCAAAAGACAGGCTAAACAGAGAGCGTTTCCAAGGATGAAGAAAAGCAAGAAAGAACAAGCCCATCACAATCTTGATTTAGCAGGAAGCCTTGCCTAGATCACACATCGATTGGCTCGACATAGGCTTGGTTAAGCAAGTCGCGCTCTCCAATCATGTGATCTTCCTTCGCCGAATTATGTCGCCGTCGCCGTCGACACCGCCGAGTCGAGCGGATCGAAATGTTAACCAAAGCAGTACAGCTCAGATTGGTGGAGACTCGCCACTGAAGTACCAAATGCTAATTTCAATTTGAGCTACAAAACATGATCGTCTCTGATTCAATCTTAATCATCAAAAAGGACATCCAAATTCGAATATTTTCCTAAAAACCCAAAAGAAGAATGGGAAAAAAATTTCAATTTTGTCCTGTAGCTACTGCTACATGACCTTCATGGAGTCCTCCAATCGAACCGAATCTTCGTTCGAGTTCGTCTCAGTCGCCACCCCTTCGTCTTCCTCGCCGTCGTTCTCGCACGACCGGGCGCCAGCATCGTCGCTCTCGTCCAGAATCGCCGCGTTCTTGCATTTTCTTGGCCGGCCTCGCTTCCGCTTCACCGGCCCGAGGTCCACGACCTCAATCGGCACGCTCTGCACCACAGTTTTAGAACAATCAGTGAGGCGCTCGTCGTATTCGATCCGAACTTGAATTAGGTCGGCGTCGCCGTGCCGACCGGAGGCCACAATGGGGGGGCCGGCCTCGGCGCCCGGATTGATCGAGGGGGCGTCCTTGGCGAAGAGGTGTTGGAGGAGCGAGATGATGCGGGAGTTGTCCTGGTCGAGCGGCTCGTGAGGCGGCGGCTTTTGGCGGGAAAGGGAGGAGGAGGAGGAGGCGGTGCCGCGGGGGGCGAGGCGGAGGCGGGAGAAGGTCTGCTTGCGGCTGCCGGCGGATTCGTTGAAGACGGAGCGGTCGATCTTGGGGATGAGGACGCCGTCGTCGTGGGCGGAGGAGGCGGAGGAGGAAGTGGAGAGGGAGAGGGAGTAGAGCTCGGATTGGCTCAGGAGGCGGAGGTCGATGAGGGGGAGGGAGTCGGAGTGGAGGCGCGGACGGCCGGAGTCGTCGACGGCGGCGGCGGCGGAGGCTGCGGCGGCGGAGTCCATCGCATCGAGAGATTTGGGGATTTTTTGGGCGGCTGCGATGCCGTGCGGAGGAGGCTGGGTGTTGAGAGAGGAAAGAGGGGTGCGATTTTGATTCCGCTGTGTATTTATAAACTTTGAGAAACTTCAAAAGGCTCGAATTTTTCTTAAATGGAAATTTGACTGGCCATGTTAATCTTTGTTATTCCCAAAATGGTATGGTAGCGACTAATTCAGGGAAATCTAATTTTGTGAATACTTTAAATGATGATTTAGCTCTTGGATTAGAGTCCGCCCGTGCGTGAAAATTCCACGTCTTTTTATTAAATTTGATATCGAATAGGATCTTATTGACATGTACCGTATAATATGAAAGAAAATGCTTTTATATGCAACGCAATGATTACACATGACACGGAAGAAATATCGCATTGGTAATTACAATCTTTCTTTCGATGTGCGTATAGAGCCTCACTCATTAACACAATCTTATTGAATAAGTTACAAATTCGCAAAATTGACTTATTTGAATAATTCAAATTTTCAAATGGGAAGTCAGTTTTTTGCTTTTCTTTATGCAGAAATGAGTGTGTTCCTTTGCCCAGCATGAATGGAGAATGAAATGAATTGATGGAGTAGGCATAAATCATTCTTATGGCAGCCAACATTTTGGGTAATGGCTTTGTCAAATCTATTGAATCATATGATAATTTTAGCTTCAAATCTATTTGCACGACGACCGGATTACTTTGAATTCAGTAACTCCACAAAAGCAATCTGGCACGTTCTTGCGTTCCTGTTGATATCTATCTCGCTCGCTCGATGTCATAAAATTGCTAATGTTACGTCGCTTACATATTATATCTACCGACGATCGATCCATTATTGAGTTATATGAATTGAAGAGACGCTTAATATGGGCAACTTGCAATCTTTTTTTTACTTTTTTCTTTTTTTTGGCCAAAAGAAGAATGTAATTCATTCCCCGAAGACTTAAACACGAGAGAACCCACAAAGGGGCTTTACACGGTGGGCTACCCAATTTGATGAAAAAGGGCAATTTTGACTTTGAACTTTTAGCTGCCCAAAATTTGTTTAGGTGCAAATCTTAAAATTGGACCGACAAATCACGGCCCTCCACAATAAGCACCCACTCTTCCCACGAGAACTGATCTAGACACTTCATCGCACTTTTGAGAAGAACCAAACCTGTCCGACCCCAACACCAAGCATTCATGCTTTTTATTTGACAAACAAATAGCCGCTGCTGCAGCTGCCGCCACCGCAGCTGCCGCCGCCGCAAGCTTGAGCTCGCTAGGTCACATTAAGCTCGTGCTGGAGCAATTACACGACCTCACAGCAAGGTCGCACGCAAGCTCAAGCCCTAAGCTTGCAATATCACATCAAGTTGACACTTGCGCTCGAGCACGAGCTCATGACGTCGGGCTCGAATTCCAAAAGGTGTCTAAGCGCTCGGCAATGGCTCAGCCGCGACGATGATCCGACGACGGCAAACGACTCCCCAGTGGCTACCAAGGTCAAATTCGAAACGTGCAGATCATACATGGATTTGCAACGATGGGTCTGTCCCTTTTTCCATCTTTTCGTCATTTTTATATCTCATATCTACTGTGTTGTTTTCTCCAACTCCTTTTCAAATTTTGCTAGGTAAATATTAATTTGCTAGTTTTCCTTTTTTAATCGATTTTCATTTTTTTTTTTCGACTGAAACGTACTAATAGAAAAGTTAAAGGGGTTAAATGGACGAGTACAATTTTTTTTCTTGGGTCAAATATAATATTAGGTCAATGTCAAATAAAAGCATCTAAATGAGTTAAATCGGCCCAAAAAAAAAAAAAAGGGCCGGCGTATCCACGACCCGACCCAGTCCACCCATTAGCCACCTCTGCCGTAAAGTAAACAAAAAGCAAGGACTTCGAATTGAATTAAGGTCCAATTTTGGAGAATCGTGAAAGGAAAGGAAGGTTTGATCTTGTTTGACAACGTAATGTGCGTAGGAGAAATCTCTCTTCCCTCTTTGGTGTTTCTAATCCAATGTGAACACTTGGATAATGTAATTGCTAGGCCGAACGAATGGTTTTTTTTTTTTTTTTGTCAAAGAAAAGCTTTCATTAACTTATAAATAAGGTCTGAAACAACCCAAACAAGGGGAATCTAAGCATAAAAGAGCCCAAAGGGTTTGCGGGGGAACAAAAACCCAGTTTCGAGAAAGAGAACCAAAACGTTGGGTCTTCGCGATCCAGTCTGCAGCAGTCTATGTGTTTTGAATCAACGGACTGTATGCCGCCGTATGTCGTGAGGACACAGGGGTCAAGATAAGTGGCCGTAATGGTTAGAGGTAGATCAAGTCGGACATTTTCTTACAATCTGTACTCTGCGCCCATCAAGTCAAAACTCTCCAGGAAGACTTGAGGAAGAACAAGGGTAGTGCTTCATGTGTAGATGACCGCCATAGAGAAAGGCTGTGAAGAAGACTCGCACAGAGAACTTTGCGAGGAGAAGGTCGCGAGGTGAATTAAGTTTTGAAATAGAATTGAGCTCGGAGATAACGCATAACCAACAAATGAATTAGGAAATGTTTGGAACAAAGTTAAATTCCAAAGAATTAAAGTAGTAAGTAGTGACAGAAAATGGTGAGATGTGGCTACGTCACAAAAGGCAGCAAAGGAAATCCTATACCGAATGAGAGACATCATATCGAGTCCATATCGAACTACCTTGTGGGATTACTCGAAGTAATCATTGAGGGGGCTTGCCCCATATTTGAACGGGTCCGAACGTTTCAGATAGCCTCCAAGTGTGCGATTTATGAATGGACTAGATCTATACCAAAATAAAAACAAGAGGCAGGAATGATCATTGGAGCGAGAGAACTTGGATAAGGTGCATCTTCTAAACAGACTACTAAGATGGTGGAGAAGGCATGAATCGACCGGACCACACATCGCATAGAGAGAGTATCATTGGACAATACAGGCCAACGCTAGATTACAAAACCAAACAAGCTTCCAGAATGACAAAGGAGGCATAAATCGATCGGAGCACGCATCAAATAAGAGGAGATCAACGGGTCGAAACTGCGAGAACATACATTTGATTCTTCAGTTGGAAAGTTTGTAACGTCCCAAAGTTTCACATCGGAGGATATAGCCCGTCAAATGATAAGTAAAGTCCAATCCCAAACCATCGTCACTTTATGAAATCACTCATGGTACATCTCTTCGGGGGCTCGGCCCACGGGAATGTGCTTGGAGTGCTTGCTGTTGAGATTCCCACGTTATCCAATTCAAATCTAATCCGCACACCATTTGCTTTCTGACACTCCCCACGTTACCTAGCTACCTCAAAAGTTGATCTCAGAAACCGATATTGTCACCGACACCGTCTATCCGCAAGCCTTGCAATTTCCAATCAGTAGGGAAATTGTCGTTGCTGTCTGCGTCCACTTCTCTAGCCTGTTATTTCATCTTGAACGGTCTGTATAAACTAATCACTTCGACCATCCACGTTAGTAAGATCTAGATCCCTTCTTTCACATTAATTGACTACGTTCTTACCTAGTACAAACCAGAAGAAACGGAAACTAGGGCAAAAGGGACACCCGTTTCCAGTGAATAAAAAAGATCTGCTCCTTTTCCTACGAGAGCTATCGAACACGCTCGCCGCCCGCATTGCCGTGCCCATGTCACATATATGAGTACATGTTGACATTTAGCCCTCGCATTCGATTGTTTCACCGCCACGGATCAGTTAGGGTCGAACAAGTATCGAATCGCAACACGGTATCTAGAAATATAAACAGGGATGGTTAACTTATATAACCGTTTACTGTTTGCCACGAAATTTAGTAAACCCACTTAGTATATTTGTCTTCATTATCTCTAGCTTTACATAATTATCCACGTTGGCTGAGATGAAATGGTTTGAGTAATATACCCCGATAATAAGTGCAGGTTGCAGTTCCTTAGATCCATTCATATGCAAATCATTGCAAATGCCAGGCGCAGTATCTGATATTCATCCTCGGCCTCGATTTGATGATCATTATGAGCAGGATCCAAGAGAACTATGTTAGTCTCGAAAGAGGTATATTAAGTAGGCTCGAAGTGTCTGAAAGGAAAGACCAAGCGGGTCCGCCCAATAAGTAGGCTAAGTTACGAGGTGTAGTGTTCTTATACTGGTCTCAACTCATATTTTCTTGATGAGGCTCAGATCATTAGTTTCGGCAATCGGTAGCGTGTGCTATTGGCATTTGGATAGTAACATGAAGTTCATCCTCAAATCATGACCGAAGATTAGTTTAGAGCGCGATACTTGTCAAACAAAATGAAATGCGAGGACTGAAATTGAGCAAAGGGCAATAGTAAAGAGACCGCTTTCAAAGTTCTCCCATTGATAAATTATCAATCTGTATTTCTATAAAAGGATTTAGAATTTTCTCCATTCTTAGTTTGAGGAAACTTATTTTAATCATTTTATTATTATTATTATTGCATATGAATGATGTTCACACTTATGTTTAATTCGGTTTTTGCATTAATGATGCACCTAATTTGTAACCCACCAATTAAAGACACGATTAAAGACTTTTTTTCAACCGATATAAATGTAAGTAAATTTCATGTTTATAAACAACCGAAAAAAATGGCCCTCAAACCAATCAAGTGATAAATATTTTGGCACGACAACAATTCATATGAAAATGCGAAAAAACAAGGGTGTTGCCCGCAACTCAAATCACATCAAACCCTATCCTTTTCGACATTAAATCTCGTCCATCGTTTGTCACCGCGACATAATGCCAAGTGGCCCCTAACAAGGCTAGTGTCACGTTAGTGTTCAACTGCCGATCCTTTTCTCGGGCATATTCCACTGGACACCCGTAATATAGAGTGGGACGCCCTTCTCATGTGCCTCCACATAAATTGAATCAATCGAAACCACCTCGAGATGCCTCGCGTGAACACATAAGAGTAGTTAAGTAAGCACGATACGAGACGATACGATACGACACAGTATGCTTAAATTACAAATTAGTTTCGACATATAATTTGCAAAAAAAAAAATCGAGGAAAAATTTGCAATTCAAGTTAGGGATGAGTGGTTCCAAGTTTCGTGTAGGTGTTACTTGGAACCTATCCATGACCGTCGGAACAGATTCCTCGTTTTTTAGAAATCGAAACTACTCTACATACCCTGAAACATATCCCGTCACAAGTTCCATTTGTATTCTAAATTGAACAATTGTGTTGCGACCACTTTCTGTTATAATCCACTGACCACAAATTATATTTAGATACATGAAGAATATGAAACATTAACAAAATGAAAGTCTCTATTATAATTATTGTCAGAAATAGAAGCTCAAACTAGTGATTTTAAATTATACACTAATCATAGGACATCATGAAATGCCGCTGGATTGCATGAAGACAGACTAAGAAAAATTAAAAATTAAAAAAAAAAAAAACTTGTTTTAGGTTCTAAATTCCATATATCTAGAATCCGGAACCTATCCAGTATATCTTGAAATTTTGAACTGATAGGTTTCCATCGGTATAATTCTTAGGTTTCTAATTTTTACTTTGAAACTATGCTCACCCCACTTCTGTTACCACATGAATTACAAAGTCGATGTTTAATCGTGCGTTAGTGGAGATGGCGAGCGTTGATGATTGGAGAACTCATGGGGAATTTCTGTCCGCGCAATTTAACTTTGAGATGGGTGGCCTTTCCCCTGTCGTTTGGAAGCAGGCCACAGAAACCTAATCGCAACTGCATGAGTTTAAGGCGCCTAGTGGCAGTCGTGCACTCAATAATTGCAAAGATAATTAAGGTTTCTTTTTCGCATAACCATTCAATAAAGTGGATGACAATCTTGATGAAGATTCGACGATGTTGGCGGTCGTGGAAATGTTGGCATGTTCCGTGCATGTGGCTGTCTCTTTCACGAAAAAAAAAAAAAAAAACCCTGATTCGCGATACAAAAGGCCACCAACAAAGACATGGATTGCAATTCATCCATAAGTTTTTTCGACGGAAAACCGTTTTCAAGAAATTCTTTTGGAACTTTTCAACGTTGGGAGGACGGGAAAATTAATGAAAAGCCTTTTACTATGGACAGAAAAACACTACTATAGCACAATATTTTACAAATATGATTTCATTATTCTTAATTTTTCTATTATTCTTGTTATTTTGATAGGTTATAGAATAAAAGAAAACGCTACGTGAGAACGTAGCGATGCTCAAATATGAACCGTTGGCAATTCGAGAGGAGGCGGTTGGGGGAGTGAAAGCGGGTGACGTCACGGGTGACGTCAACGTTGGCACTGATGTGGAACTGACATGATTGCACGGTCGTGCGTACGACATGCACTCCCCCGTTTCTCGATCCCACTGCAAAGCTGACCCCCTTATGCCTACTTTGGCGTCTATTACCCAAAGAAAAGTACGTGCAA
>BCNH02000006.1:19019937-19034342 GCA_001662345.2 Metrosideros polymorpha var. glaberrima | reverse complement strand
TACCGCCGCCGCCACCACATTCTCTCTCTCTCTCTCTCTCTCTCTCTCTCTCTCTCAGAGACGGGGTCACCTTCTATGTGATCTACACGACTCCGGCGTTAAATTCTGTTCGATTGCTTCTGGAGCGAGAACTCTCTCGGTGGATTGGCGTCCATCAATCTGGCAGACTCCAGCTTCACCAGGTATGGTTCTCTTCGACCGGAGTCCAATGTTGCTTCTCGAATTCAAACTGAACATTGCAGAATCGAGGGTATGTTCGGTTTTTGAGGAACGTCTTCGCTCGTCTCGTGAAATTCGACTCGGCATTCATCGGTTTTTTGGTAGTAGTTTCGCTGTCCCAAGCAAGAATCGAACCCATGGCTAGTTCTTGTCGGTTGAGAGACGGAATTGCTTGTGTATAACCCCTAGGATTCTGGGTCCGCTTCTTTTCTGGAAGCCCTGTTGTCATGGAAAAGATAGCTCAATTGTGGCCGATTCTCTTAAACTTGATCTTGCACGGTCGAGTCTCGCGTGCTTCTTCTTCTTCTGTTCTTTTGAATTTTGTTCATTGCGACGTTGAAATTTGTCTGATGTGTTTTGGTCTGTCTTGATGGTGCCTAAGCAGGGAGGGTTTGGAGGAAACATTCGGTGAAGCTTCTGGAGAGAAGCTGTTGCGATTACAACTCTGGCCTACGCTGTAGCGGTAGCTTCTGGAGCCAGAGCAGGCCTCGGTCCTTCGCATTCTGGGCTTCAGTCCTCTATCGATTTTGCCCACTTTCTGGTTTGGTGCCTTCCCATTGACTATGGTTAACGTTTGATTTGATCTCGTCTCTGATGTGATCTCGACGAAAGAGCATCTGATTGGAAGAGTTCCATAGAGGAAAGTCGGCGGAGATGTGACCATCATTTCGATAGAGGAAAGAGTTCGATTATCATTCGGTTAAGCTTCTGGAGAGGAAGTAAGAGAAATAAAGATAACTTACATAACTTCTCTAGCTTCCGTTTTTAGCTCGGTCGCGCCTTCAAGGTTGCAATATCGGGCGATGGCTAAGTTCAACTGCTTTTCCGGGTTTGTGGGGAGGAAGAAGAAGGTGAGAGTTTAGCTAGTTGTTGATTGAAAATTGATTTGACCTCTGAGGTTTCTTTTGCCTTTCTTAGATATGTGCTAACTTTACCCTTTTGATTCCTTGAACATAGGTTGATGAGGAAACGACCGTAGGTAAGGCTAAGGCAGTACAAGTGACTCTTGAACATCCCGTGAAACCATATAAGACTGATGAGTTGAAATTGACAACTTTCAGTGTGTCAGTTCCTTTCGGTATTGAGGAAAATTCTAAATGCAATGTTAAGATGGTGAGTGATGAGAGGCCGGTTGTGGTTGATTCAGCTGAGGTAGCATATGAGGGGGATGACGAGGACGGAGAGCGTGTCTCCATCAATAGGAACTTCTCTGATTTTGATCTCCAATCGCACGAAGCTAATAATTTGGTCGGAGAAGAATCTCATTCAAGTAAGGGAAAGATGAAATCCGGTGACCTTTTTGACAACGATTTGGATACTCCGGAGATTAAATCTGAAAATTTTGCGGAAAGGGATAATGACATGATTCAAACTGGACATGTTAGTGATCCGGGGATGAGGAAGGCAGAGTTCTGGGGTTCGCCGATGCTTAAGCGCTCTTGTTCTGGCCTAGAAACGAGGGAGGTGATGAGAACGCTGGCAGATCAATTGCCTCCATCCAAATCTCAGTCATTCAAAGAGCTGCAGGACTTATCACGCGGCGTGAGGGAGGATATTATTCCAGATAGCCCAGTGTCGGTGATGACACGCTGCAGCGCTGATAAAGTAATGTTGAAAAAGCTTTCGTCTAGCCAGGTTCTTCCTTCGAGGAGTAGGAGATTGTGGTGGAAGTTGTTTCTCTGGAGCCACAGAAACATGCAAAAGCCTCAGAATAAAAAACCAAAGCCAATTCCTGCTTTGGCCGCTATCAACCAGCTAGGAGGTTACTCTTCCGACACTATTGAGCCTAACAGGGCATTCAAGTTTGGTGAGATGGAATTACCAAGATCGTTCACAGAAGAATCCATAAACCAAGTTGAATATGATAATAAGAATGAAAAAAAGGGCTGGGATGGTCTCAGAGGCTCTTCTGGCCTATGGCCTCAGAACCAATGGGTCGCCTTCCCTGCGGAATCTTCATCATTCAAAAGAGTAGATGAGTGGGTGAAGGATCTTTGTACCGATCCCTCAATTGTGGATGATGATGCTGACAACAGTGATGAGGCTGTCAATTACCCGCCTTCGCCCGATACTATCAAATCTCCAACAAGGAGCGCCGTGCATTTGCATAGGCATCAGGATATTAATCTCTCGGAAGAGATGCTGCATGCGAATAGCGTCATCCAGACTCTCAATTCTTCCTCCTCTGTGGCTCATGTATCTGGAATGGGGTTGAAAGTCATTCCCACCATGTCTCTTTTCTCGAGTCTCAAGTCCGTCAACTTATCAGGCAACTGCATAGGTATGCTGTCCATTTATAACAACTTTTTTCCAGAGATATAACAATGGTAGCATGAATGTACTTATCCAGTGATTATCCCTTTTGCAGTTCGCATTCCTCCGGGTTCGCTTCCGAAGGGGCTTCACGTACTCGACTTATCAAGAAACAAAATCAATGCCATTGAAGGGCTTAGGGAACTGACCAGATTGCGTATACTTGATCTCAGCTACAACCGTATCTCTCGAATTGGACATGGTAATTAGCTATGCCCTTTGCTCATGTGATACAATAGAAAAGTTGTAACTTCTCCAATTTTTTAAGAGCTCTTTATGACAATGCCTGGTTGACATGACACACTAATTGGAATTTAAATCTCCATCGGTGCTAGGGCTCTCAAACTGTACGCTTATCAAGGAGCTCTATCTCGCCGGGAACAAGATCAGCAATGTCGAGGGTCTTCATAGGCTGTTGAAGTTAACGGTCTTGGACCTCAGTTTCAACAAAATAACAACTACAAAAGCTCTCGGCCAACTCGTGGCTAACTATAATTCATTGCAAGCTATGAACCTTTTGGGAAATCCAATTCATAGCAACATCAGCGATGACCAACTCCGCAAGGCAGTTTGCAGTCTCCTTCCAAAGCTTGTTTATCTCAACAAGCAGCCCATGAAGCAACAGAGGGCGCGAGACACACTCACTGATAGCGTAGCAAAAGCCGCACTGGGGAGCAGTAGCCGCGGTTCTTATAGAAAAGCAGCAAAGAGATCGAGCCAAGGTGGGTCGCTCTCCTCCAAAGTCAACAAGAGCAGCGCCGGCATTGGGCAAAAGAGCAAGAACAAGTCAAAGAGCCATTCGGCTCGCAGAAATGCATTGTCTGCACTTGTTTCGACCGCTCACTGATCATATCCCTTTCTGAGGTAGATGACTTTTTGTCTCTGAAATGAGCATTCGAGGTCGCCATGTTCTCAAAATGCTGCCTTGTAGATCACTTTGCCGATGATGTCGAGTTCGGTTCAAGAAGAACTTGTTCTGGCTAGCCTCACGCGTATATTTGGAAGTCCAATCGTGTTCGTGCATGTACCGATCGTCTGTGTCGCCTCCTTTAGTTATCGTCGGAGACTGATTGCTCTGTCTTTATGTCTATGGTGATTGATGTTATCCTGAGTACTTTGGAATGTCGAATGTATATCTTGGTACTTCCTTGCGTTGAGAATAATACGGCTGGGTACGTTAAAATTTGTTTACTTGATTGGTATAGTGTTGAACTTATGTAGAATGTCCTGCTCATCATGTATCGCATCGTTGAATATGTCGATTTTGTACGTTGCTCGGTCGACAGAACATGATTTACTAGATGTGACCTGCAGCGTTATTGCTGTAGATAAACCACATGGGCTCTGGTTCTGCATAAGTTTTTCTTAAACTGCAAACTACAAGTGTAGGAACATTACTTACCGGATTCCTCCTCATTCCCATCAACACTTAGAAGACATTTGTTTCGCGAAAAATGAGCATTTTCCCAATAGCGATTACTTATATTGTTTGAAATAATTAGTCGATTGAAAATATTTTTATTATCAGCAATAATTTATATCTAAATATTTTCGTGAATAATGAAAATATTTTATTCGTTTTTGTAAACAATACAAGTGATCATTTTTGTGAAAATATTTTTTAAATCGTTCATTTTTCGCGAAACAAACGGAGCCCTAGAGTCTTCTTTTGTTGAGTAACAAGGGAAATCGAGAGCCGACTCTAGCCTAGCAAGAGCATGCGAAAATCATTTATGACCACTCAAATTCAAACACTTGCATAATAAACCTATAATTTAAGGGAATCAACGAAAAAAAAGAAAAGGTAAAAACCACAAAATAAAACCTCAAGGTACAAAAAAAAAAATTGACACGTAAAATGAAAATTAAAAAGAAACCATCCGACCTGCCGGATTCGAACCAGCGACCTAAGGATAAGCTGTGAAACCCCACTACAGTCCTCCGCTCTACCAACTGAGCTAAGGTCGGACTCGTTGATTGGTTCTACAATTATTATATTCCAATCAAATGCAGGTTAAGATTCTCCTCCACGACAAAACCTGGAAGGGTTCTGGGGCGCCGATGTGTAGCTCCATGAACAGGACAAGGACCGAAGATGGTCTGAAAATCTGAGTAAAGAGGTCTTTAATTTATGAAACGGACTTGGAGCATTAGAAAAAAAGGAAAGGAAAGGAAAACCGAAGTGATATCCTCAAATTTAATAGAAGAGCACATCGTTTCGACCTCTAAAAGCAATCGGATTAGAGCCTTGCTATATGGGGTGGATCGAGATTTCATCGTGCCTCAATCAAATCGAATTATGTGACTCGACATTACACATTAGGTTAAAGTTTTGGAGACTACATTACACATTGAGTTAAAGTTCAGAAATCATTTGTGTCATCATCCCAATAAGAAAAGAGGGTGAATTTCAACGAATTAATTACTCAAATTAATTAACAAGCGAGATTAATTAATATTAAGGAAAGGAAATAGATTTACAAAGGGGAATGGGGTGAGAGAGGCTCGAACTCTCGACCTCAGGATCACTCAGAAGCTATGAGACCTACGCGCTAGCCAACTGCGCCACCACCCCACCAACGTGCTGGGTCGGGTACAAAATATATATTAAAGTTTAGGTCGGCTTCGACGAATAAGTAATTCACATATTCCTTCAAATTGTGAGTAATTTGTCGTGAGGAAATGACTTGAAACGTTTTATTCTTCCTAATAAGAATTAGATGTAGTCCCCCTATCCACGCATTTTCGCACGAAACAAACACCTATACTTCGCAGACGCTTTCGGGCAACATATTAAGCATGTCATAAGTTGCAGAAAGCCAAATCCCACGACGACGTCATCCTTACGTGACTCTTGTATGATTGCGGGTTTCCCACCACAAAAGTATCGATGGTTAGGTTAGGTTAGGTTAAGATTTCCCGAGGCTCGACGCCGACGGATGCAGGAGATCTCGTCCTGGTCGCTGCCTGTCTCCTATTCAACTATCTTCTCGGGTTAACCACGCGGAACGCATAAGAAGGAGTGTCATCATTGTTGGGAAACGCTTGTGGACCATATAGTGCGGACCACATATCAGCTACACGATGCTGGGAAAGCTACATGCATGGGATGAAAGTAGGACTTTTAGACACTGTTTCCTTTTCCATTTCGAAGGCTCCAGGCATGTGGTCCTCAAAGGAAAAGAACATACACGCAATGAGTCACTCACTGCAGTAGAAGGCACGTCATTATAGGTATAAGCCTGGAACTCTTTCCCATTTGGATACGAGCTTTACTAATCCAATCCACAAAGGTTGGCTACCGACATGGAACGCAACTCATGTCTGGTCTTTAGAGTGATCGAAGCCAATTGGGGGCAGCAAGCACAAGGGAGACCCCCGCGAGAAAGCGAAAGCTAAAACTCTAATCATCGCGTCAACAGATATCACGATCTTCACGAGAAAGAAAGAAAGGATTAAATAAAGGGGGGCGAAGCATGCACGAGGCATTCGACTACCGTAAGTGGGTTGGAGCCGGAGGAACGACGCGAGAGAGAGAGAGAGAGAGATTGTCTCCCCTTCTGTACGTAGGGAAAAGCACAGGTCTTTTCTCTCTCTGTTTTCCCTTTTCTTTTTGCAAGCAGGGCAGCTTTTAAAATGGAAAAAGAAGGAGAGGAACGCACACCGGCGTGGCCATCGATTGGTGGGTTTTTGCAGGGGTGGATAATAAGAGATGGTGGGGTTGGTCAGTCAAGTTGTGCCCTGCCAAAACATGGAGAGAGAGAGAGAGAGATTATGTTATGAAGTGAGGAGACTGTGGGTTGGAGTGAAAAGGGAAGAAGATGGGAAGACAGCTCATCATTCAAGGTAAGTGAGACGACCCCACGTGGAACAGAGGACTGACTGAATCTTCTGCCACTTCACGGGCTCCCACCACCATTGCCCATGAAAACGAAAACTATACGAGGGAGAGAGAGACAGATAGGGAGAGAGAGACAGAGTAGTCCTTAATAGCTGTCTCTCGTCGTCCCTAACGCTGGCATCTGATATAGCACGAGCGGGCTATCCCTCTCTTCTCTCTCTACGGGCTAATTGCCCTGTACTCGAGTCGAGTCGAGCCCATACGAATTCATATTATAGCTCATCTCGACTCCAATTAATGTATGCCACGCCTATTTGAATCGTTAATCACGCGGGGCGCACATTACCGATGATTTCGACACATTTCATCAGCATGATTTACAGACTGTGCAATGTTAGTTTCGGAAAGTTTCCGTTCGCTTTAATACGCTAGAGTTAGTGATGGGAGGGCTTGATTATGATTCTATGAGCTCAAGGGATTATTTGCCTGAACAATAGGTTCGAGATGAGCCGCTTTAGCATTGGAAAATATAAAAAGTTCTTTATTCTGTTATTTAACAAGTGTCTCGGAGCATTTCTTAACAAAATCCAATGCATTGAGTACGGATAAGCATCTCGTCCCGCGTCCCCAAGTTGATTGAGCATGGACGACAAGTCCAGTTGCATATGTCCCCCAAAAAAATTTCCAAAAGAGAGTTATGAACGCTCACTACACCAAAATCTATTCAATATTTTACCTAGCGACATAAGTTGTAAGTACAAAAAGCACTATAGTAGTTGAATAAAAAAGGACTGTGGACTTATAACTATTATTCAATATTCTAGTTCATTGTCCATCTCACGGTAATGAATGCAGATGTCCAGAAGATAAAGATACAAGACACGTTACTAAATGCTGTCACTTCATGTGCTTTTTCTCATGAATAGAGTTTGATTATGTTAGACACTATTCGTCTATAACATGCCCGGGAAGCAAAATACGATGTGCACGAAAAGTGTATACGATACGTACTTCGATACCCAATTACGAGTATACGGTACATCAACACATGACGTGATTATGTATTATTGGTGCTGGCCCTACTAGTCCCATCGAAAGAACTCCCTTTCCAAATATTTTCTATTCTTAGAAAGCCAAAGCCATCGTCCTTGATCTTTAAATGAACCGACCTTTACAGCAAATCGTTGGAAAAACTCAAACTCCTAGGTGACGTTCAAGATAAGTAGACCTGTGTATCCCAATTTGATAAACTATACAAGACGTCCAGACCACATTGAGATATCTTTTTAGCGGTAAGATGATTTATTGAAACACAACATGATTCATTAGTGCTCTTAATTCCGGAGGTTTCCACATAAGCCTCCACTCACCCGGATTTGTTAGAGCTTATTAAGTTCGTTGATCGCCTCGGACGTACTTCCTCTCTCCGAATCGACGACGCGATTCCTTGCTAAATTCGAACCATGATACTTCTGGATGGTTGAGCTGCCAATTGCTGAGACTGTGCATCTGCTTCGTCATCTCAATTGCAGCCATCTCTACTCTTTGATGATCGGGCGCTTGGCACGACTGGAAATATCTTTGGCATCTCCTCAACCATCCACGAGGATTGTTAGCGTCAATGGAATGGGAGTGCAAGGCACAAGATATGCTGATCTAGGACGGGTCTCTGAATTGACATCAATCGGTCGAGGGTTACTAGTAAGGCCTGCTTATTGAGCACAGAGGGGCTCCACCCCGGCGTCGGAGCCTTCCCCTTGCTCCAAGCTTGTCGCTCCTTGAGCAAGCCGACGTGTCATTCTGAGTGTTCCTCGCCCTTGCTATTCATCTCCTCCAATTTCTTTCGAGTGCCATCCATCATCGCTCACACTAGACAGACCTAAGCTCCGAGGATCTCCCTCAGCTCGTCGATCGTCCTCAGTCCGGTCCCGTCGTGCTGTAGTTGACTTCCGTTCAGGGTCGTTCCTTTCTTGAGGTAAGTTCACATGTTGGTGACGACTGGACGATGAATGACCAGTGAGGGCCCGGGATGAAGGAAACTCCGCAACCTCGGTGGCCGGAAGAAATAAACAAAAGACAAAGCATCCATTTTCCAGTTAAGAATGCGAGGCTGAGTACCGACTTCAAGCTTTCCTGATGGCTAGCGGACAACATAGTGGTCAGCCATCAGTGCATAACCTTAAGAATAATGTAATAAACACTGTGCTTACCAAAGAAACAGCTTTTCCCCTTCTGGGTTTGACCGAGGAATGATCTGTCTCTCTCGGGTCAACCTTGTTCACATCGCAACCGCCCATTTCCACATGATCTCCCACCACCTTTCCTAGGGTTTCGTTTCTTTTGCACAGGATAATCTAAGTTTTTCCACAAGACTGTCTCGAGCTGTCCCATGCGATCTCCCGTCTTGTCGTTTGGAAGTTGGCAAACAAAAGCGTACGCAATGTAACTTCGGAAAGGTCGGTAATAACACGGGGGTCATGTGGGAATGTTGGATCGGGCCTCGAGGAAGTTGGCGGATGTCTTCTTTGCCTGCCTATAAAAATAAAACCGTAGAATAATAATAAAGATATATATCTACGCAAGACCGGTCAAAACTATGAGCAGATATTAGGGTCAAAGAAGCATCGGAATATGCATGGTGTGAGCTGAGCTGTGCGCGTTGTTTATGCGCCTAAGCTGTGTCCAAAGCAATGACAGAGAGAAAGGCAAAAGGGAGGGAGGGAGGGGGTTAAAGATAAAGAGAGGGAGCATGCATTGGGAGCAAAGCAGGTCATAGCCTCCTGTCCTAGTGATGGTCATTTGGCAATGTATAAATTGTGCCTTAAATGGTCTTATTTTATATGGATAATAAGTGTATCCGAAGTCCTAAAACTCGTCACGAAAATGCAATCGAGTCTTAAAACTTTCAAAAGGTGCGATCAAACCCTAAAACTTGTCACGAGTGTGCAATCGAGTCTTGAAAATTTCAATAATTGCAATCAAATCATAAAATTTATCATGAAAGTGCAATCGAGTCCTAAAACTTCCAAAAATTGCAATTAATGGAAAGATTTGATTGGAACAATTTTTTTTTGAAATTTTTAGGACTCAATCATACTTTGTGAAAAATTTTAGGACTCAATTGCACTTTTTAAAAGTTTTAGGATTCAATTGCACTTTCATAACAAGTTTTTGGACTTCCAATGTACTTGTCCATATTTTATACACTAGATATCAACAATTTAACTACTAAAGGCATGAAACAAGACCATTTAATGCAAAGATATCACAGAGGATAGAAATTCGCGATTAAGGCGAGATTCTTCCGGGCGCTATCTTATTTGACAAGAATTTGACTAGTGCAAGGCGCGAGATCGAACCCAACATGGCACCTCCATCCGAAACTGGATTAACAATTTGACGGGAGTAGCTACATATTCGACGCGAAAACCTTGATGAGGTCATTAACTTTTCTTAAGTTTGTGCACATAAATGTCAGCCCCAACACCACACCTACACATATTTACGCACACAAAATTCAATCGTGCGACAGCTCGAGGGGGGCAACGCAAAGCGAGAGCTCTTCCAAATGGAAGCACTAAATGAGATGCGAACTGTCATAGTTGGACGAGGGATTATTCAATTTTATAAATAAAAAAAAACCCTAAGAATCACAGCTGACACCAAGACGCGGTTACGCAGGGGAGACAACCGTCTTCGCTCCTCCCTAAACCCTATCCATCCCCCTCGATGCGATCGAGAGAAATGATCAAATCATTTGACTCGGGCAGGCCCTGCTCGAGTAGTAGCACTATGCAGGAAATGAAGATCAATTATTGGTTGTCGAGGTACGGAAACCTTACGTGAACCGTGATGATCGATCTCTAGGATTCGTGGGCAGATCGATCTGTGACGGGGTCCCGCAGAGAAAGGAAGCAAGTTTGCTCGTTAGAGATCGAGATTACTGGCAAAAGTTAACGAGCAATGCTGGTACTCTAGTCTTGATTGAGTAAAGAGAGGGTACATTATGTCTTTTCTAGTTTCGATCTCATTGCTTGTTTTCGGTATCGTCGTTCGGTTTTAACGTACGTATTATCATCAAGTCACCAGGCGATAATATTTACTGGCTAACAACGCGAAAGGGTTAACCCTGATCAAGATGGGATGGAAATTACGAGCACCTGTGGAAAGAAATTAAAAGGTCTAATGTTTCGAGTCTAAATGGCTAGTTATAACAATAAGGTGCGGGTCTGGATAATGTTTTAACAGAAAATCTTGTATTGGAATCATTATATTACCAATGTATCGGGCAGAATAAGTCCTACTATGGAAATCGTGTTGAAAGTCTTGCAAGGACCGCCACCGCCACGATCCCTACGGTCGATCCAACAAGAGTCCATGAGTGAGAAATTTTCACCTCCTAAGCAAGAGGAAGATGAGAAGGAAGCCATGTGACATGGCAAGAGAAAAGGGTTGATCAAAAGTACTTAAATTAGTCAAGATAAAGATGGAGTGGATGTAAGTAAGTCCTTAAACTGCTTCATCTAGACCTCGAGATTTTTTGGACGTAAAACACATAAAAGGTACTACCAGTAATGAGGCAGGAAAACAATACTATACCAATTAGGAGAGTTTGAATGCGTAGGTACAGGCACGTTAAAATAAAAAACGCATTTGTGAAAGAACAGAAAAAAAAAACAACACAAGAGACCAACCCGGAGAGGGTCAAAACATTGGAGAAAAAAATTGAATCTGATTGATTGGAGGATGGGTGTGTAAATTAATGCATCAGACAGTGAGGCCTCTCTCTCTCTCTCTCTCTCTCTCTCTCTCTCTCTCTCAAAAGCGCCTCACTCGAGCAGCTGTCATTCCCACATATACAAACCCCACCCCCTCCCTCTTTCCTCAGCTCAGCCAGCAAATTAGCGCTTGCACCTGTCGGATCTCCCTCTCTCTCTCTCTCTCTCTCTACGACACACAGGTGCTCTTTGTTCTTTTAATTGACCTACTTGCGTTTAGTTTCAAGAACAGCAACGATCACAGACCATGATATCAACCGCAACGAGCTGAATGGAGGGGACGGCCGTCAAGTTCAAGTCATGCGGCGGTGATGAGGCGTCGTGGGGCGAAATGAGGTGGAAGAGAAGATATCGCGACTGAAAAAAACAGAGAGAAAGAGATAGAAACGCGTCCTACTTGAAGCTGAAGCTCCTCTTTGATGACATTCGCACTCCGATGGCCTACCCACCGCACTACCGATCGCAGTTCGGCGACACCACGCTGACCAAGGTGTTCGTCGGCGGCCTGGCGTGGGAGACCCCGACCGAGGACATGCGCCGCTACTTCGAGCAGTTCGGGGAGATCCTCGAGGCCGTCATCATCACCGACAAGAACACCGGCAAGTCGAAAGGCTACGGATTTGTAAGTTCCACAGCTTCTTCCTATTTCCGCCGCCTGCGTATCTTTTTCATCCGACGTCCGTGTCTGTAGAAACTGATGGGAGTACTTTCATGCCTTTTCCTTCCACACCGGGAAAAATAATTTAAGGTGACATTTCGTGACCCGGAATCGGCGAGAAGGGCCTGTGTCGATCCGAACCCGGTTATAGATGGAAGAAGAGCAAACTGCAACATTGCTTCCATGGGCAGACCTCGGCCTTCGCCGCCGCGAGGTTTATTACAATTTTACGCATTACGGCGCCGATTGCTTGTCGTTTCGATATCGAAACTCGGCGAGATATTTTGTTTAGCAAAGTCCGCAGATTGCGAGCACCGAATGATAAAACATATGATGTTTGCGATGAACAATGCCTTCACTGTCTATTCTTTATCAAGAAGCTCAACATGTTGTGGACCACTGTAGGGAGAGCGCAAGGTGGCAATTACCCCTACCAAGGAGGCGCACCGCCGGCAGCCAGCGGCGCCGTGCCTTACAGCGGACAAGCATCACCGCTGCCGCCGCCGCCGCCGTTCGTTTATCCGCCTTACGGGTCAGCTCTCTTATCAATCTATCCACCTGCATATACATCTAGCTGCACATGCATTCAATTTTGTTTCGTGGTTAAAACGAGGGCCGGTCGCTTTTCTGGGCACTCGACACGCCAGGGGTTGGCCATACATCCAGAGAGGAAAATGGTCCACACCACACAACACAGCACCAGACATTTTTCACTGTTCTCGATGCCCGGATTTGTATGTGTGTCCTTACGTTTTATTTATTTATTTTATTATTTATTTTAACGTGGATATAATGAACACTACATTCGCAGTGTACAGTTGTTGTCATCATTGAAACGATCGGTCAGAGTTGACCAGGCATTGTAGTTTGTAGGTGAGAGAGGGTAGGGATTGGGGGCAGTGCTCTCTCGCCTGACCAGCATAAAGATTCACATGTGCATCCCTCGTTACTTTCCTGCGCCACTAAGGAAGAGCTTGTTATTTTAGCACTCACTTCTTCCTTCCTTCCTTCCTTTTTCTTTTTCTTTTTCTTTTTAATTATGCTTGGAGTGACTTAAGATTAGGTTACGAGATTGATTTCCAAAGTAATGGTTAGATATAGTCCCTAGCAAAAAAAAAAAGAGTGGGGTCAATCCGTGGTTGCCTAATATATGGGATCTAGATTGGGCCCATAAGAAAATCCCTAGGTCCCGTAGCAAACAATATAGGCTTTTACCTGAATTTCGAGAATGCGATTGGTTCTTACTATGACATATGTCGTGAGAAATTTACATAATAATATTGTCGTATGAGTCGACAAGATTAACAAGACCCGCCTTGAAATATCGCACTCTAATATAGTAACGGCGCATAACGGGATAGTTACATTAGAACTTACAGCATTTTTTCCACAGAGACTTCATAAGCATCTGGAGACACTCGTTAACGACGATATCCTTTCGAAACTTGGTTTAGAAACGAGTCTTAAAGTCTCGGGTGCCCTCGACTTTGAGCAAGTACCTCTCCACCTTTCGAAGTACATTTACCTTTCCCCAGACGCGAATCCCACTTCCATTTGTGCAAAAGCGCAAATGGCCATGTACCGTGGTGTTACAGGACTCTGGTCTCCCAACGTGAGATCATGAATCCTGGTTCAACGTGGCCTAGGACAACCGTCCGAAGAAGTACCATGTTCTTTTTCCCCGTCCTTCCTGATCACAAAGCTCTGGTACTCCCGAGCACCAAAGGGTGAACGGCATTGTGGACAGTTTCATTGAACTTTCGCTTCCCTCGTCTTTTGTGCATGCATCGCTGTCCCCTCTGTCCTTTGAAGTTGCTAGCTTTGCACCGAAACAGTTCTTTCCAACACGGTACCCCCAAACTCCATAGAAGCAGTAAGAGCTAAGTCGTCGCGCAAGTCACCGTCATTCGACGTGGTTAACCTCTTTCCCCGATTAGTAAGATTGACCGAGGTGAATTGCGATGCTTTCAGGTACTCGACTTACCCTCCTGAATATGGATACCCCCAAGTGAGTCTCTCTGTCTTTCTCTCTCTCTCTCTCTCTCTCTCTCTCAATGTTGATTGGATTGTATTAGGGAAAGGTTTACGAGGTTGATACATGTGCTGATCAATTGATTGATTTGAATTATGTGGGGGCAGGCGATGTACAACCCGATACAGCAACAGCAGTACTATCAGCAGATGTACGGCGCGTCGCCGTCCTCCACATCCGCCGTGGGAGGCGTCTCCCCGTACTACTACGGCGGCTACTCACTGCAAGCCGGGAGGGGAGCTTACTCTGCGCCGCAGCAGGCGCACCGCGTCCCCGGACCCTCTTACCTCTACTATCCTGCGCAGGCGGCGGAGGGCTTCCACCCTCCTCCCCCTCCCACTCTCCAACCTCTCAGGCTCCCCTTCGCTTCTCCCACAGCAGGTGATCTTCTCTCCATCCCATCAAAAGCTTCCCCTTCTCTTATTCTCCATGTTTACTTTCGTGAGCTGTTTAGAACATGGCTCGAGTTCTTTTCTTCTTTTTGCGTGACTGGCCAAAATTACATTGGAAATTATATTGGAATATGTGCGTGAGTGTGTGTGTGTGTGTGTGTGTGTGGGGGGG
>BCNH02000006.1:18998128-19016374 GCA_001662345.2 Metrosideros polymorpha var. glaberrima | reverse complement strand
TTGCCTTTAACCTTCTTCAATTTAGCATCGCTCCCATATAACATTATAAACCTCAAAAAACCAACAAAGAAGGCAATTTGATTGGAAAAAAATCTAGGCATATTAAGACAAGCTCACATAATTCTAAGTCACGTCACTAATAATTGTGATTGGTCGTGCAATTTTCTGCATCACTTAAAATGTTACTTTTGGTTATATTCCATCGATGCTTAAATGATTTCGACCGATCAATGTGTTACATTTTCATCCTTTTGCATTTGAGGCACTTTGGCGCCATGGGCAGGCAGCCAATTTTCCAAGCGTCTCGTCATGTTTACTTCCTTGTGGGTTATATATGTACATCGATAGTTCATATGGAGATTGAGTAGATTTCGATTGAAGTGTTTCGATTGCAAAAACTTAAAAAGCTTGATGGATTGACCAACCGAAATCAAAGCATCATGACTTGATTTTAAAAAAAACTTCCAGGAGAAGTTTAATGACCAGCAATCAGATTTTGATTCGATAATTTTTTAAATAAGTTTCCGAATACCAATATCATAACATCGCTAAAAAAAACATTCGACAGAGAAAATTAGCTATTCCCCAAGTTAATAATCTTAGATTCAAACCAAGTTCCTACAAATATGTTTCAAATTATTCGATCCAACAAATCATCAATAAATCAGGACATGTAATATTTTCTCATCCCCAGGCGAACCTCCCTTGGTTTTTGCTCGGACATGTCGCAACAAGCGCAGCCAAATTTTAGGGTCGGCCTCCTCCTAATTCTGGAGAAATTATTTCCTGCGTCCGGAACACATGAGCTCGGCTCGCGCGAACCGGTAGATCATGCGAATACCATGCCGAAGTTCATCTCGACCGACGGTGGATGTGAGCTAGGCTCACGTGGTCCAGCTTCTGCTTAATGATCACTCCTGGTTTTGACCCCAGCTTGGTCAAACCAATCAGCTCACGCGTCTATCCGAGAGACATGCTCATCACTCCTTTCTCTCTCCTGGCTTCTCCGCACCAATGACCCTCCGTATAAATACACACACAGACACTCTTTCGTCGTTCACGTTCACGATGGCTTCGTCTCCTCCTCCTCCTCCTTCTTACATCCTCGTCGCCCTCCTCCTCGTCCTGTCCCGCTTCGCCGCCCCGTCCTCCGCCGCCGCCCCGAGGATGCTGTCTCTGGTCAAAACAAAGCCCCTCGTCCTCAAGTACCACAAGGGCCAGCTCCTCAAGGGCAACGTCACCGTCAACCTCCTCTGGTACGGCCGCTTCTCCCCCGTCCAGCGCTCCGTCGTCGCCGACTTCTTCCTCTCCCTCGGCACCCCCGCCAAGCCTTCCCCGTCCCCTCGCGCCCCGTCCGTCGCCTCCTGGTGGTCCACCACCGCCGCGTACGCCGGCGGCCCTGCCAACATCATCTTGGGGAAGCAACTCGTCGACGACAAGTACTCTCTTGGCAAAGCGCTGAAGAGCCAGAACATCGTGCGCTTGTCCTCCAAGCTCACTCCCGCCAAGGCTAGTAGCGATGACGCCATCAACTTCGTGTTGACCTCGTCGGACGTCGGCGTCGAGGGGTTCTGCATGAGCCAGTGCGGGTCCCACGGGTGGTCGGCCGCGGCCAAGGGTGGCAAGGGCGCCAGGTTCGCGTACGCGTGGGTCGGCAACTCGGTGACCCAGTGCCCCGGCCAATGCGCGTGGCCCTTCCACGAGCCGATCTACGGGCCTCAGGTACCTCCCCTGGTGGCCCCGAACGGGGACGTCGGGGTCGACGGGATGGTCATCAACTTGGCCACCGTCCTGGCGGGGGCCGTCACGAACCCGTTCGACAAGGGTTACTTCCAGGGCCCCAGCGACGCGCCCCTTGAGGCCGTGACCGCGTGCGCGGGGATATTCGGGGAGGGCGCGTTCCCTGGCTATCCCGGGGTCGTCCTGGTGGACAAGACGACGGGAGCGAGTTACAACGCGATCGGCTCAAGCGGCGGACGGAAGTATCTGCTGCCGGCGATGTGGGACCCCAAGACGTCTACTTGCAAGACGGCCGTGTAGAGCAGCAACCGAGCAATACATACACACGAAGGAGTACTTCATTTTCATACGTGTATAGTGCACACGTGGGGCTTATCATTATACACCATGTTTTTTTTTTGTTTTTTGGGGTGGCTTTAAATTATGTTGTCGAATATAATATTTCGGAATTTGCGGATTACTATGAACCGTGGCTATTGGAGATCGCCTGAATAATGTGATTTCATTGTAACAACGGAACGTGAACGCATGTCAAACGGCTCTCTCGCTTCTCTTCTGTGTGGGTATCTACGTGGAGAATTTGTGCGCTTTTGTGGAACAGGCTGTTGAGAGAAAGGAGTGATGAGCACGTCTTTGGAGAAAGGAGAGATCAGCTGATGAACGAACTAAAAACTCTATATTTGAAGACTACAATCGAATCTTGTACGATGGGATTTCCCAATCACAATGTGCATCGGCCTCGGTCTAACCTAGGAACAAGACTGGACTAGTCAATTTTGGGTGGTTCGTGGTTCTTGGAGAGAGACTGGACTAATTGGACAAAACTGGCTCAAAGTATATTTTATTTTTATTATTTTAATTCAGTAAGAGCAAAATATACATATTATATGTATGAATAATCTCTTCTTTTACTAGTAACTTCCCTGTGATTAGTAATTTTATTCAGCACTAAAATAACTTTCAAAAGGGTTGGTTCTTCATTCCACGGACTGGGAACCAATCATGTCCTGTCCAGATCCCGATTTTGGGGTGGGAATTGACCACCCCTATTTCTCAACACGAAACTCTTACCAGCTAGCTCTAGAGACACGTCAGCTTTTTAAGCGAATTAGGAGATGGTTTTGAAAATCGATAAGCAATTCGAAAGGCTTAATTAGACAAATTAAAAAATATATAAGGACAGTCATCGGAAATATGCGATATTTTACCTATATTTCTAATTTTCTAAATCGCAAACCAAGTAGTAATGGGCCTCGGAACATCGAAAGAAGCCCAGAAAAATCTCCAGTTGGACTTCGTCTTATATCATCAGTTAGGCCCAAACATAAGCAAGCATCACCACCGTCGGTTAGTCGGAACTCGGAACTAAGCAAAACAAAGGAAGAACCATCCAACGCCTTGAATCCGTGCACCACTTTTAATCACCACCGTTCGAGTCCACGAATATTCACACCGCCAAATCACCACCGTTCACGTTGCCGACCTCCTCCTATTCTCTCGTCGAACATCTGCAAATTTTGTGTTCCAGGAAATCGGAAAAACCCCTCCTCCTCACCACTTTCATCTCCAATGGAATCTCACGGCGACTGCCGCTCCCCAAACTCTCTCGAAACACCTGACCCCACCGGTTGCACCGCCTCCGCCGCCACCTGCGCCAAATGCGGCGGCCCCACCGCCTACCCTTCTCCCCCGCCTTCCTTCTCCGGCGTCTCCTCGCCGCCTGCCTACCGTCCCATCCGCGCCCCCGCCGTCAATCTGTCGACGGAATCTCTGTACTCTCAGCAGCAAGCCATCATTCTAGCGCCGGTGCCTCAGTCGCAGAAGGTCCCGATCGTCTCTCCGCCTTATCAGTTCCAAGTTCCGGTCAAGAGAATCCAGTCTCCGGACGATATCCGCCGGTTCCACGACTCCCACGTCTCCAAGAACTTCCTTGGCTTCGTTGTCGCTCTCTCCGAGTCGATTCGGGGCCACAAGATTTCGGACTCGTGCCACGAATCGTCCACCGTGTCCGCGATCGTGTCGATTCTCGAGACTCTGAATCGTTGGATCGAGGAAATTCCTCCGGTCCAGCAAGCAGCTCGTTACGGCAATGTCTCGTACAGAAGTTGGCATGAGCGTCTGGTAGAAACTAGGGAGTCCTTGATGCTTACATTTCTTCCCGATGATCTGCGATCTGCGACGGTGGAGATCATACCCTATTTTACCGACAGTTTTGGTAATTCAAGTCGTATTGATTATGGCACTGGGCATGAGACCAATTTTGCTGCATGGTTGTATTGCTTAGCGAGGATGGGAGTTATTAAGGAAGAAGATTACCAAGCTGTGGTGGCTAGGGTTTTTGTGAAGTATTTAGAGTTGATGAGAAAATTGCAGTTGGTGTATTCTTTGGAGCCCGCTGGTTCACATGGGGTTTGGGGCCTTGATGATTATCATTTCTTGCCTTTCATATTTGGGTCATCACAGCTGATTGGGCATAAGTATATGAAGCCCAAGTCAATTCACAATGAAGACATATTGGAGAACTTCTCCAATGAGTATATGTATTTCTCTGGCATTGCTTTTATTAAGAAGGTGAAGAAGGGACTGTTTGCTGAGCATTCACCGCTGCTGGATGATATCAGTGGAGTGCCTAATTGGAACAAGGTGAATAGTGGGTTGCTGAAGATGTACAAGGCAGAGGTCCTGGAAAAGGTCCCCATTATGCAGCATTTTCTGTTTGGCTGGCTCATTAAGTGGTACTGATTTTGTATCTGATCATTTCTATGGTGATATACTCTTCGACTGTGGTGAAATTAATACATGAGCATGTGTATGATAGGATAATATTCTTGGTTGGAAGTTTTAACTTCAATTGGAGGATGTGATGTTGGTATTTAGTGATGTTTTAGCTGGTCTACATATTATTATGTTACAATAATCATGTGATATGCATGGGTGACACATCTGTTGAACAAGGCATAACCACTGCACATCTTATAAAATTTTGCTTGCCATCTCTGTTCAAACATCATTTAATGGGTTCTAGGTATTTCATGATTAAAATGGTGATTTGTAATGTGTTTGGTATGCTGCCACGGTAATGGATGCTGTTGAGAGTAATGTTCGTCAATGTCATGCACCATAGTAATGCTTTCACATGAAAATCCTTGGGTCCCGTGCTACTTGAATCATGGCATAAGCTAGCGATTTCGGGTATTGGACTTTACCATCTAGGGTGCAGTACTTTACTCTGTCACACTTGCTTCTTCACCTGATTGTATGAGACCAAGTAATTTTGTATTTCTATACTGGTATTAAAGATAAAAGCGTGAAATGCTGCAAAAATGATTTGATTTTTGGCCTTGTGATATGTGATTAAAGTGGAATGACTATCCTGTTTGCATATGTATGCCGGGAGCTCTCATGAAGGGCTTCTCGACATAGTTTTGCTGAAAATCTGCACTTCTCACTTGCTTTACTTGCCTTCTTCCAAAACTAATTAATATCTATCTGTACAACTGTACTTTTACTAGAAGGATCCAATTTATGTAGCTTTATAGATATCTACTGTCCCATTGGTACAGAGTTTGGCGCAAAATAATTTGTTGTCACATTCTGTTTTTTAGTTGTGGATATTTTAGTTGAATAGATAAGATATACACGATGCAATTTGCATCCATTTCAGGAGGACCATATATTTGTTGAGCATTCTTTACTTTAACTCTAAACAGACTTTGTATCTGACTGTTGGTTATTTCTTTTTGGACTTCTATGACAATTCATCACATGTATTAAAGGTTTCTAAGCCCTGTTCCAGGTGCATGGTTTCTGCCGTGGTTTTGAAGTAGCTATTAACCTTTTCGAGATATGATCATATCTGGTCTTTATCCAAATAGCCAATCAACCTGAACATCTGAGTTTATCATATTGTTTCGAATTAAAACCCATGTGGCTGTTGAGATTCTTAGATGGAGAATCTAGTAACTATGAACCATCAGGGTCTCACTTGGAGGTAGAATTCTAATGCAGTGTCTTCGGAAATCAAAATCTAATTGGTATAAGTCTTTAATTGAGCTACTACCAATTTTGGATTTAAAAGATTTACGTTGGGTCCCGATTTCAATTGTGCACAATTTCTTTGAGTTTGTTGTTCTTACTAATGTCTCGTCTTGTTTTGGATTAAACCTCCCTGTTATGTTTAAGCTGTTCCTTTTCAATTTAACACCTGATTATAAGACAGGGGCACCAAAAAGCCCATGGTAAAGTATCAATTCCATCATTTACGTGTAGCCGTGCTGTTTATAAGACCTATGCTGCTTTCATAATGTCTACATCCAGTTCTTTGCTACTGATGTAGAAACCGCGCATTCGATTTTTTGTTTCTTTTGCTAGTTCAATTTAATTGACACTGGTATTGAACAAGTAGAAATATAAACCTAGTATGGCAACTTGAAGAGAGTAGTTGAAAAGGTGCATTGATTTGTCTTGAGTATGCATTTACTTTGCTCGCATGGATTCCTAATTTCCTTGACTTTGACTACCAGGGCAATTCTCTAGTTTGATGATTTTTTGGGCATAGGAACTTTTTGTGGAAATGAGAGTGCTTTTCTGTTGGTACCTCAAAAGGTGTTCATTTTCATAGTGTGCTCAAGTGCTTGTATGATCTACATACTAACAACAAACTATTGTAATTGTGTTCTGTTGGTTATGTCGGTAGGCATAGGATTTTTCATATGCTTAAGACAGAAGAGTGTCTACCGGAGCTTTAACTGTTTTTGGTTTCTTTTTTCCCAGGGAGTAGGCGTGTGCTTGTCTCCTGGTGCTGCCTGCTGATCCATAATCTGAAGATATCTAGATACAAACCCATTAGGCAGCAACAGCAAGTTACAATCATCTGGTAGTTTGGTTGAGCTGTTACTAGTTTAATATCTTTACGGCGAGTTGGTTAATCAAATGACGGTTTGGTTATGTCGATTAAGTTGTTCATCGGATTAATTTTTTGAATCTCTGACATGATAACAGAGTAGATGTACAGAAACTCTTATGGTATGATTGGCAATGGCAGTTTGTCTTTGCAGCTGAGGGGAAAGTAGTTGATAAGGGTATGCGCGAAGGCAGGTAGTTGTGTTTGAGGTGCCAGCTCCACCAGTAGTCCTGACAATGATAACCATGGAAATCCGTGACTCCAAGGTCGGTTCCAATCCTAGACTTGCTAGTATACTTTTGTGTTCATAATCCTGGATGTCAAGGTCATCAAATGTTTGGACAGTGTGATTCCCAAATTGCCGGAAGTTTTCTCTCGAAGTCAGTGTTCGCTTGTATTCAATAGCTCGATGCTAAGTTCCTTTCTGGGGAGGAGAGTATTCAGTTTCCACAAAGCAAATCTGATAGTGTTATACGTTTCCCCATCCTAGAGTGAAAGCCGGAAAGATAGATTGAGTTTAGCCTCTTGATGGACTTTAGGGGTCCAACGTATTTCTGGTTGGTGCATTACATGCTATGGACATCAACCCACCAATCAAAAAGACCAGTTGGAGGAAAATATGATTGAGTTTAGCCTCTTGATGGACTTTAGGGGTCGAGCGTACCTCTGGCTGGTGCATTACATGCTATGGACATCAACCCACCAATCAAAAACACTGGTTGGAAGAAAACATGGCCTTCTTTGATATGATTTCCTTATTTAACATGCGAAATATGACGGTGCCAATTTCGACACTCGAGTCGTAATTGCATGCCAATACCTAAATGAAATAGAGACCTCAAATCCCATGAATAGAGTTTGCCTCCATGGAGAAGGGAGACATCACTTGCCAATTGTAAGCATGGCCTCCACGCTACCGTCTAGCACTATTTGCTGGTCTTAGAAGTGGCCTCACCTGAAAAGAAGAATGATCCCTGAAAAGAAGAATGATCTCGCGTCAAGCCTCTTGATAACCTTAAGTATAAATATGATACATATATATATGTGTAGAATATGAGAGATTGATGGTCCATGAAAATGTCTATATTGAAAAATCAAAACGTGAAGAGGGAGCGCACATGGGAAGAAGGGGGACCGTGACACACTGAGGCAATTTGCTGTTTTGCCCTTTGAGAAGTTGGTCTCGTGACACTTCGGGATGGAGTTTGCTGTTACTCGGTCCTCGCGTTTCAATCCACCGTCCACAGTCGCAT
The DNA here is from genome assembly GCA_001662345.2 of Metrosideros polymorpha var. glaberrima. Classification (NCBI taxonomy): domain Eukaryota; kingdom Viridiplantae; phylum Streptophyta; class Magnoliopsida; order Myrtales; family Myrtaceae; genus Metrosideros; species Metrosideros polymorpha. The sequence continues at coordinate 19,008,478 of BCNH02000006.1, read as the reverse complement.
TGAAACCTGCTTCCTTTCTCGGGTGAACGAACGATCCCATTGAAAACCTGGTCATTCCAAATCCACAAATGCCAGGCTTCCCTTCCGTAAAATCTTCACAAATTACGCCAAAAAGAGACGGAAAGAAAGCGAGAAACGAGCGACGAAGAAGAAGGGACCTTCCCCCATTATTGCCATGGTTTGAATTCTTATCCGAGGAGGTAATTTATTAATCCTTGAATTCAAGCCCCTGGCAATTTCCTAAGATTCTTTTATTCTTGAAACCTGGATTTTGAGTTTGACCCCCCCTCTCTCTCTCTCTCTTCTCTCTCTAGTTAAGCTTGCACGCCACCAACTTGCATTTAAAGCTGTCGTAAATACCAGGTTTGACAGTTCTCGACTATCGCCATAATAAGACTGTCTTGTCCTCCTCCTCCTCCTCCTCCTCCGTTCGGGGGTACACCAACACAACACTTTCACTTTTTACAAAAAAAAAAAAAGTCTTTCTGATTATATATCTCCTCCTCTACTTTTCTGCTCTCTCTCCCTCTCTTGTTTTTACTCTTGTTCTTCCGCTTGTTTGCTGGTGGTTGTAGTGAAAGGCTTTTTCGGTAGGTAGGCAAATATCCCTTCCCCTCTCTCTCTCTTCTCTCTCTCTCTCTACTCTTCCTCTGCTTCTGTGGCGGATAAACCGGCGGGCTTTTAGCAGAAACCCAGAGAAAAAAAAACTCAGGCAAGATCTCACTCCTTCTTGGGTACATCTTATCTTTTCTCATGCTTGTGTAAAGTTCCTTTCTTTTATCCTTTCTTTGTCCGTTCCCTCTCTCTCTGTTCATACTCTGCTTCACTGAGAAACCTTAGGCAGAGCAAAAGAAAATGTCGGTAGCTTTCATTTGGGTTTGGTTTGTCGAGCTCGGACGTTCTCTTCCACTGTGAAATTTCAGCTCTCAGCTGAAGTGCGACTTCCAGCTTCTTGATTTTCAGCTGAGAATGCAAAGTCTTGATTTTTTTTCTTTTAATTCCTCTCTCTCTCTCTCTCTCTCTCTCTCTGTGGCCACTTAAAGCAAGAAGATTTCGGGAGAGGTGTTATGGAGTATTTTTTTTTCCTTCGTCTCTTGGAGTAGGTTCTCACTTCTTGCCGCGTTGCAGACTTTATTGCAATTAGCTTGCTTTTCAAGTTCTGTATTTGATTAACTGCTAATTCTGTCTAATTACTTGTTTCAACTATGCAAAGCTCGATTTTTTAAGTTCCTGATCTCATCTGGTTGTCGCTCAACTTTGCAAGCTCCATTTTTTTCGGTCATTCGGTCGAGAATTTCGCTCAGATGTTTGCAGATGTACATGCTTGTTTTTCTTTAGTTGTTTTAGTTGTGATTTGAGTGAGTGATATCTTTTTTTAAGAAATTTCCACTCCCACACTGGAATTGTTCACTTTTTTTTTTTGTGTTTATTAAATTTGGTCTCTGTCCTGTTTTCTCCTATTCACTTCTGATGAATGAGCGAAACTATGGAATCTGCGTGCTGTTCATTTGCTTCTGCCCATCTGTTGCCATTTCTTGAATTTGAAGCTTGAACTTTGTGTGTGCATTTTGGCGTATTGTTGTGAAAGACTCGATTTTGAGGTGCTTCTTGCAATCTGTTTTTGTTGCAGGGTCCAGGATAGATGGAGGAGGGAAGTGATTATCGGCAATGGGACGAATTAATACCCGACGCTTTGGGATTAATCTTTAAAAATCTGTCTCTTTATGAGATACTGACCGTGATTCCTAGAGTTTGCAAATCTTGGGGAAAGGCGGTGGTTGGACCTTATTGCTGGCAAGAGATAGACATTGAGGATTGGAGTAAGGAATGTTGCTTTCCTGGCGACATCGATCGTATGCTCCGGATGCTGATCACGAGAAGTGCCGGATCGCTCCGAAAGCTCAGTGTGTCAGGCACCGGTCTCCATGATGATGGAATTTTCTCCTTTATCGCTGATCAGTAAGCAAAAACCAATCCTTTATTCTATTTTCTACGAATGATCCTTAGAATTGTGACATTCAGACTTTACTAGTACGTGAAAAGAAGATCTAGGAACAGATGGGTTGTTGCTCTAGATAGGGAAAACTACGGCGATGCGTAATCCTAGTTTGTAGCATATTCCTAAGTACTACATCAGAGACTACTGTTGAAGTTGTACTAAATGATGCACTTTGGTGATTTAGATGATTTTGAAGTAAATCCCACATCAAACATTCCTAAAGGAAAGCATTTATTTATGTCCCTTTTTATGATAAGAAAATCAGGATGAACTTATATTTAGAAGAGCTTGTGATCAATGGCTAGAGTTCATAAATTGTAATGTGTCCTTTCTTTTCCTTGTCGATGTTGCTAGTGCTGGTTCGGTCCACACGTTGCGATTGCCTCGTAGTGAAATAACAGATCCAATAGTAGAAAGCATAGCAGGAAGGCTTTCCACGCTGAGTTTTTTGGACCTAAGCTACTGCAACAGGATTGGTGCTTATGCCCTCGAAGCCATTGGGAAGAACTGCAAAATGCTTTTTGGTTTATGCCGGAACATGCATCCGGTAGATACCGCTGGCAAGTCCTCATTGGATGACGAGGCTCATGCCATTGCCTTGACCATGTCCAAGCTCCGACGCCTCGAGATGTCTTACCACCTTGTGAGCACCCAGAGCGTTCTCAAGATAATAAGTAGTTGTCCTGAGCTAGAATTTCTAGATTTACGGGGTTGCCACCATGCGAAACTCGATGAGAAGTTCCTCAAAGAAAGGTATCCGAAATTGAAGGTTCTTGGGCCTGATGTTGTGGATGAGTACGAGAGGAATGAGTGGGAGGAGTACTCCGATTATTCTGATTTCTCCGAGTATTTGGCATGGGAATTTGTGGCCGGAGAAGTTGGAGATTACTATGATAACGAGAGCTTGGATGAGATGTGGGACGATGAAGGGAGGTTGGAAGACCTTGAGCTGAGGTTCTACGAAGGAATTGAAGATGCAGGACTTTATGGTTGGCCCCCATCTCCTTGATCTTATATTTATATGCATGAACTCTTTTTCTTATTTGCTGTTTCCTGCATTATCAATATGCTCTTAGTACTGCTACATGATCCATCTATGATGTATGTACATGCTTCTGCAAACTGGTATGTATTTCCTTCTGGAATGAATATGAGATAGGAATGAATACCTAGCCTATGTCCAATGAAAATTATTCCCGTATGTTTTGTTATACTCGCTAAGTCCGCAGAAATTTTCACTGATGATATTGAGTGGCTCTTTTGTCTATGCTCCATGGAGACATCGATTTCAATGAGGATTTTTTTCAGTGTGCAAGCTTTTGTGATGCCTTGCTTTCGTCTGTGATCAACTGATGGTGTGTTTGGTGTACTTATCAAGTCGCTGTTTTTGCTATGACCATTCTCCAAGATGCTGTTTGGAGTTTCGTATTCGTAGTTAACAAGTTTAAGAGAAAGAGAACATTCAGAGACTCTCAATCCATTTAAAACGTAGAATATATTTCTTTTTAGGTGTCGTTTTTCCATGTAACCATTACCCCATAATTCTCACTGTCTCCACGAATTCAAATGGTTCATTGAGTATGAGAATGGTTTATGGTCTCTGTGTATTCCATGGCGGCAAGCCATATATATCTGAACTTTCAGATATGACTCAATAGCATAGGTTGCTGAGGGACTAGACAAGTGCACCGTGTCCTTACACTACATGTCTTTGTCAGTGCGACTTTTGTCAAACTCGTAATGCAGATGTGCCTCATGTGTTCGATCTGTCCTCTTTAAGTTCAAGAGCTTACCAAGCTGTTGATTATTGAGTTGAATGTGAAAAACCCAGAGGTTAGGAGTTCCATTTCTCAAGTTTGCAAGTATGTACATAGCTGAGACTTGGGGCCTAAATATCATCCAATTGGTACCAGAGCAGATGATCAGCCATATTTCACCTTAGACAGAGAGGAGTTGATTGGACAATTTCTCGTCTCTACCAAGCTAAATTTTGGCAGATACTGTTCTTTTGAGGTTTTTCCTGTTCATAGTTGATGAGCAGGAGTGTCTTCTTTTTCTTTGATTTATTTCATACCCAACTTGGCTCTGAAGTCACATGATTACATGTGATTAATGACTTTGGATCCTGCAATCTTGCAATTCATAAAGAAAGCATGTTAAGACAAGAAATTTGTGTTTGGCCGCTCAAGAGATAGATAAATCCAATCTTGAACCTGGTGCAGCACGTGCTCTATGTAATCTCAGCATAAAAAACTATTAAGAAAAAAGAGGAGCACGAAGAAAAAGTTAAGACAGGCATCATCGGTTCTTGGATTTCTTTGCCGTGACGGTGTGAATGAGAGATGTACTCACTATACCTTGTCTGCTTTTATTTACATTTCACTTAAACTGGTGTGGTGGATGCAATAACAATAGTTTAGGATTTACAGAGATTAAAGGACATTGAAGTTGTCCAAGTATATTGAGCGATAGATCGTCGCCATTGCCAATATCTAGCTACCCGCCAGCACGAAGGATGTTAGATCTTCTGTAAAGTCGATCCTGCTCTGCACGGGTCAATGATCGCTCCTACTGGCCTGAGTACCATCATATCGTCGATCCAACATTGCTGCAATCAATTATCACTCAACTATCACAACTAAACGACCGCCGCCACTATCTCAATCACTTGCCGCTGCCGCTGCCATCATCACTTGGTAATTTTCAACATGACCAACCTAGCCACCCTTGTTAGGATGGCGAACTCGAGTGGCTGCGATGCAAATGCCCACAGTAAAACGGTACTAACAAGGCTTGTGAGTGGCTCAAGCCGTGTGTTGGCTTGAGCGCGTTGAAATACTATCAGACTCGACATCAACTTGATTCGGTATTCAAGCTACTCAGAACAATTTGCAGCCGATGAAAACGGAGCTGATCTTGTTCAGCTCCGAACACGATACACGCCTTCACCATTTTCATTCTCAGGTCACCACTACCAAACCATCTTCTGCTGCTACAAACTCCATGACTATTAGATGCGCTGTTTCAAAGATGAGAACTCATGTGAACTTTTTCGCTTTTGCCTTGACATGTGATTTAAGAAGTCACATGGATGGTCCCCTCTCTCTCCCCCAAGAACAAACAGGAACACACATGCCTCCTGGTAATGCACTTGTGGATCCAACGTGGGGGGGAAAGAAACAGGTCGAGTGAATTAACAGCACGCGCGCAGTTCAAAATGCCAAGATATCAAGCATGTCCCAGGTGGGCCCACTCGCGATCCCGTGTCAGTGGTCCATTGGATCCGGATCCAGGCAAGTAATTCCCACTCTTTTCAAATCAAAATTGCAAGTACAATTATTGATAGGAAGATTCGCAAGCCCAGGCTTTTTTCCTCCTTTCTCTTGAGTAATTTTGGGTGGGAGCAATCAGGAATATGGATGCATTGTAGTTTGGAAGTTGTGACTTGCTCTTTACCAACACCCATGAATTGTTTGATTAGTGTCACTGTGGGGGTATTCTATGGATTTTCCGAGGAGTCAATCCCTGTCACAATGAGTCAGTGCTCGAATTCGCCGCGTCGAAAGGGTTAATAAGCTCGTCTGGAGTTTGTAATTCTCCCCTTCCCTACAAGGTTGATGATGAGAATACTTGAGGGATTGTTTAGCATACTGGACAAGTTCATACTCAAGTATTAACTGGAGAAAGGACTTGATAGTAAAAGCTGCTGCTTTCTTAGTTGATCACGAAAGAATATCATCTGATGAGCAGATCTCTTTACATTTCTCCTGACTGGACCACCATTACTGCCTCCTGCCAGTGAAAGAGGTCTCTAACAATGTCTCTTCCAAAAGATGTGAAACAGTTTGGTGTCTATGGCTCCCTGGGAGTTCATCTTGCAATAATAGCATATGCACCTTGTAAGAAGTTCCAGGGTTGACTTTTCTTATGCTCCTGACATGGAGTTTTGAGTTCATGTCAGCAAGAAGCTGAGTGGCGAAACCGATTCAGTGGGATAGGTAAGAAAACTGAAGGACACGGTAGAGCAAGTATAGGATTCTCAAAACATGCGTCCGCTGACTTGAGTGAGAAATTTTCATGGTCGGTGGGTGCTCGCGCGTGTCTGCAGCCTGCCAATGGTTTTAGCCCAGCACCCACCCTCATGTCAACGTTGCCTCGTCATTTCCACATCTTAAAGCTCACTAAACGTCCCACTGTGCTGTTTTTCTTTTATGAATACAAATTAGCGACCTTTGATCAACTGTAATTTAGTTTGAACTGGACTAGCAGTTGCAGCATCTATCCTGGACAAGTTAGCAGCTCCTGAAACAAACTACTTCTAGCCTTCCTTTGTTGTAACGCTGGTTTATTGCTTGGACAGGCTGAAGTGAGAGCCTTCTTCGATGTGCATGAGCAAGAAGGTAGCCACCCCAGGAGGCGGACGTTAAAGAGATGACCGGTCAGAACGTGAGAGAGTGCATTGGTGGCTCGCGAAACCGTGACATTTGATGACCTGAGTTCGCGTCACCGCACCCGCTGTGATTGTAGGCTCGATGCCTCTCAATCCCTTGAGCTTGCTTTCATCATTGCAGAATGCCTTCGGAAAGGAGGATGAATTCTCTTACTTCCTAGGCCTCTGTAGAATAATCCACCATTAGTTCTTATGTCTGACTTCTTAATTGCTTGTATGCAACTGGGACAGTGTGTGTTCTAAATAATTTTTTGCTGATGTATACATTTATATGCCGAATAAAAAATTAAAAAAGATGCTGATATATGTATCACAACTTAAGTGAGATAAGCTTTAAGAATCACAACTTAAGCTTGCTAAATCTCTTCGATCGCGTGCTCCAAGATATAAAAATGATCTACTTTGAAAGTAACATCAGCACGCATTTTGATTTTCTGCAAAAGATATCTTCCTTCACAACCATTTCTAATTGAACAAGAAACTCGCTCTGCGCTCATCTTACATGTTGTAAAGACTTCCCTTTGTAATGGTGAATTTCCTAATCCAACTAAGAAAGCCACATACCAACAGACCTGGACAAAGTGCATGCACCCAGCAACCTTGGCCAAATATTAGTGGCCTAAAGGACATTGAAAAAGTACACAGCATCCTTTCTTTTATAGCAAACAACTCAAAATGTGGAGCATCCATCTGACCAACCAGTCCTCAGTCTCAAAGTCGATTAACAACACAAAGCTAAGCAAAAAAGTAATGCCTGGGCATACAAGGATCAGGTCAAACCAACCAGTGCCAAGATACTCTTCCCTGTTTATTGAAAATATAAACCCATGTACCAGAGAAAAAACACTAGTAGGAGTCTTAAAGACATAAAAGCACTATAGCAGAGTGGCCCAGGAAAAGAACTTTATCAGGCAAGAATCCATGAAAAGAACACCAGCCAAGGCAACTGGAATCAAGCTTTCATAAGTAAAAAGAACTTCATGATATGGTTATACAAGCCATGTTCCAAATCCAAAAAATCAAAGCTTTTAACAAGCAAACCCACTTTCCTTTAATGACCGCACAACTTTAGTGCCCTCAGCATTCAAGCCACTGTCCTGCCAAAAGGAAACTGTATTTGAGCTCCATGAAGCAAATCGCCTTACTGCCAAAATTCCCTTGCTATGATGTTTTTACCAACTTTTAGTGTTGCTTCTCTGCGTGTCTTTAAGTGCCAATCTCCACTAAAGGTCGAGCTATGATAGTTTTAGATTTAAAAGTTATCTTACAGAGGAACAATCCGCTTGGTCAATACTAGGCTAGTGTGACTATGGTTTTGATGCGGCAGCCCTTTCCTGTGGTCGTGTTGTCTTGCCGTCGCCGCTGGCATGAAGTCTGAAGAGAGCCTATCTTAAGGTCTTCAATAGAAGATATTCCAGTTCTTTAGGTGTTAAGGAGTCGGTTTACAATTAGGCCTACAGCTCAGTATTCTAGCCCAACATACAATTCAAAAAATTAGCGGCATTTCTAATTATGACAGGTTACTACCTGCGATTTTTGTTGTTTAATGTGCATAGAGTTGCTACTACTTATTAGAGTGAGGGACAAACAAGGGGTTTTAAAGGATACTGGATGCATTTGTATTTGACAGCATCTTGCTAGATGATTTCAATTTGAGTTTCGCATGATTTAAAAGCTCATCATATGCACCGGATGCACGCACATCCGAGCAAAAGTAGCGCCTTCCTTGTTGCCTGTTGGTTGCGTGCGAGGCCGAGGTCTTCTACTTTGTCATAGCTTTCGGACTCCTGATCATCAGCCCTAGCCCTAAAAAAAAAAAGAAGCTGCTCAGTCCTCTGTGTTGGTCATCCGTTGAGGACTAGAGTTAAGAGTCTGGCTTGAAGTGCCCAGCTCTCTCTCAGCTCTGGTAGGGTGCATGATTTTATCATCTAAGGCAGAAGAAGGTGACATGATGGATATATCTTCTTCTTTTCTGGCCAGTACGTGACATGAACATGTTCGCCATTAAAGAAGAATGACCAATCAACAAGACAAAAGCAAGGTCGCTCCTTTTTGGTCAAACACATAAAGACCACTGCCAAAAAGGGAAGACCCATCTTTCTGGTAGTGCGCATTACATTCTATGATCAAATTCTTTGGCACCCTTTCAACCATCCTCAATTTGTTGAATCTTCTTCTTTCACGATCCAAAATGGAAAGGGCGCTTTTTTTTAAACTTTTTTTAGCTTTCCAACAAATGCAATCGCCAGATATTTAATTGCTCGCGTAATAGATTTTATGTCAAATCAAATGTTTGTGTTCATAAAGAGCCCAAATCATCAAGAACATCACCTGCCTCCAATGACCCATCAGCCTCATCACAGAGAACACAGGCTTCCAAGATCCCTCTCGCGCTTTTCTCAACTGCACGTTAATGTCAATCGGCCAAGTGAAAGTCCCACTCCTGAGGCTCTACAACATCCAAGGAAGGCAAGCGGGAGTAGCTCCTCACCCTGGAATTCCCCACTCGCCGTCCGTCCTCAGAATCAGCCCGGCCGCGCATTTCGTCGAACAACCGGCGCGCGCAGTCTACTCCCCTCGGCCTCTCCTACCTCCCCGTCTCGATCTCCTCCCTCCTCGGCCCGACCCAGCTCGCGTTTCGCGTTCCTGGCGGCGAAGCGCAGGTTCCCGCACTTGGGGGTCGGTGAACGAGGCGGTTCTGCTGACGACGTTCGGGCGGGCGGGGATGGACGCCGGGGAGAAAGCAACCGCGCATCGATGAGAGAGAGACCCCACATCACAATCACTCATTTTCATAGAATTTTTATACGAATGTAATGATTCACGTTGCAGTTTTTACGAACGAAGTGTCGGATAAGTACGAATAAAGTGGGGGTTGACAAAAAGGTTGGGTGGCCATCATTTCTCTCATCTTATTATGTATATCGACATCGATGAACCTTCGACTTTTGCGACCTGGTATGCCTTTTGCGACACATAGATTTGCCACCATGAAAGCTCTAAAGTGTTGCTGTCCGTCTTTCCTTTTCAATCAGCTAAATTTCTCTTTATGTTCTTCCTACCATCTCAGAATTAGATTCTCTACATTTCTTCAATTGACTAGTACGAAGGGAGAATTATAAAAAAAAAGTCTTAAATTTATTGCAATTATGTCAATTTAGTCATAAATTATTTTTTTTGCTAATTCAATCCTAAATCTCTTGTTTTTGTATCAATTTAGTCCGTCTGCCCAATTTTGATCGACCGGCACTGACATGAATAATTTTTAATAATTTATTATTTCTTTCTTCTTCCTTCTCTTCTCTTCTCTTTTTTTTTTCTTCCTTTTTTCTTGCTCTAGCCAGTTGTCGGAACTCGCCGATCGGCCAAAAGCGATGGCCAACAAGGTCGCCCTAAGAGTTTGCAGTGAAGATTCATGCACTTTACTGTTCTCCTCCTAATAAATAAATGTCATCCTAAACTTAGAGGCACTGGATAGGCATTCTCTTGAGAAATCATTTTGGAAATAGTCATGAATAGAAGGAAACCCAAAGGAAAAAATAAATTTGTCGGTCCCAAGTTAACTCAGTTCGATTTCAAAATCAACAGAATAGGTTTCAACTTTTGGAGTGAGAATCGTTCATCCCTAAGCAAAGGCAACCAACCGATGCCTCGGCACCCATATTTATAAACAGATCGAAGTCTCTTTTAAGCGTCAGCGACAATCGATTGATTGCGAAAGCATTTGATTGTACAAAGAAAACCGTCGGAAATATTAAGATACATACGTGAGAAAATTGTGTCAAAATATCTTACATAAAGCTGTTAATATATTTTAATTGACTCATATTTCATGCCGCCCTCCTGACAAGAAATGAGCTTCGAGAAAATTGGACTCGGTTGCCTTGCCTTGATCCCCCTC
>BCNH02000006.1:18962884-18998111 GCA_001662345.2 Metrosideros polymorpha var. glaberrima | reverse complement strand
AATCCAAATCTTTCGAATTTTAAAAAAAAAAACACTTTTCGGAGTCAAACAAACAACGCACACGTCCCCACCTCCCTCTCTCTCTCTTCCTTTTCTGGACCGTCCCCGTGCTCGCCAGCTCAGCATCATCTCCCACCTGCCGAACAAAACAAACTTCCCCTCCCCCAAATCCGACGGCTCTTGTTCCATCCCCCCGTTGTCCCCCTCCTCCCCACGTAGTTATCGCCCTCCCACTCATCTCCTTTATCTCTCCTCCCCCCTCCCTCTCTCTCTCTCTCTCTCTCAACCCGGCGAAAGCAACGTCAGACGAATTTCGAATCCGAGCTCCCTTCAAAGCCCCTCCGATGGCCGCCGCCGCAGCACCGTCACCGCGCGAGGAGTACGTCTACATGGCGAAGCTCGCTGAGCAGGCCGAACGCTACGAGGAGATGGTGGAGTTCATGGAGAAGGTCTCCGCCGCCGCCGATGCCGAGGAGCTCACCGTCGAGGAGCGCAACCTCCTCTCCGTCGCCTACAAGAACGTCATCGGCGCCCGCCGCGCCTCCTGGCGCATCATCTCCTCCATCGAGCAGAAGGAGGAGAGCCGCGGCAACGAGGAGCACGTGGCCGCGATCCGCGACTACCGCGCCAAGATCGAGGCCGAGCTCTCCAAGATCTGCGACGGCATACTCAAGCTCCTCGACTCCAGGCTGATCCCTTCCGCCTCCGTCGGCGACTCCAAGGTGTTCTACTTGAAGATGAAGGGGGATTATCACCGGTACTTGGCTGAGTTCAAGACCGGCGGCGAGCGCAAGGAAGCCGCCGAGAGCACCCTCACCGCCTACAAAGCCGCTCAGGTTAGTCCCTTCCGCGGCTTGCCCGTCCTCTTCCTTCGCGCCGTCGATTACGATGCATTTTGATTCTGTTGAAAACTCAGGGCTTTATATTTGAATATGCTGTTGTGGATCTGGTAGGCGTAAGGTGATCGGACCTGATTGGCTCCTTTGATGTGTAAATTATGTGGAATGTTTAGATGATCGCGTCTTGCCTTCCGAGAGATAAGTAGTTGTTGAGAAAATGTAGGTTACTGCTTCGAACTATTGCTATTCGGACTTTCCATTGTTTCTGTATTTTGTGCAAGACATCGGTATAGCTTCGTGGTTGTCTTCTTAGATCCTGATACTTCTAATTACCTTCGATGGAACTGATGCGTGTGCACTTTATTCGGAAAGAGGAGGCTACGCTCGTTCTTCTGTAAGATGAGTAAGGAAAGATTGTTCCCCCTATGACGTACCCTTTGATTCTGTCTTTGATATTTGTGCACGTTTCATTTGATGGACATTGAAATATAGAGAAAGCTAACTGCACAGAGAGAGAGAGAGAGAGAGAGAGAGAGAGAGAGAGAGTACAATTACCTGTTTATACAAATTACGAGTTGCTTAACTAGCAAACTAAGGGCTTGTTTGGTAATGCTCTTGTTTCTTTGATTCCTGATCTTTTGTTCCGGGGAACTGAAAAAGAACAAAAATTTGTTTGGTACAAAATTGTTCCTGGGAACAGATTTGGAACAGAGAAGCAAAAAAAATCTACTTTGTTCTCCGGAACAAAATTAGAAAAAAATCATTTTTGCTCAGAAATTGTTCCTAAGAACAGAATTGTTACCAAACAGGCCCTAAATGCCACTCGGATTGCTCACAGTATGAACTGACTTATGAATTTCTCAAGTTCAAATATTCCCTGACCCAATTTGCTACACGTCGATAGGATCTGTTGTCGGTTGTCTTTCTTGTCGTGCTTGGCGTAATGCTATGGCTTGTTTGCAGGATATTGCAAATTCAGAACTGGCTCCTACTCACCCAATTCGGCTTGGGCTGGCTTTGAACTTCTCTGTCTTCTACTATGAGATTCTCAATTCTCCCGACCGTGCTTGTGGTCTTGCCAAACAAGTAAGAAATTGCAATCTTTGTTTGTATCATTTGCACTATCTTCAGACTTCAAAGCGCTGATTCATTTTATTTTTAAAACCTCTGGATCTGTAATGAAGTTTCTTATCTCAAAACCAATGTAAATTACGAAGATGGAGTTTAACCAGATATTTAATGTTGTCATGAGTCATGATGCTTTAATTCTGCTCAAGCCTAGCTTATAGGGTTTGGTTCCAATTTATGTATGATGTGATGTCCCTTTTGTTTATGCATAAATCCTCGCTCTTTTGCAGGCTTTTGATGAAGCAATTGCTGAGTTGGACACTCTTGGCGAGGAATCCTACAAAGACAGCACTTTAATCATGCAGCTTCTCAGAGACAACCTGACCTTGTGGACATCCGACATGCAGGTACTCATCTATGTCTTTTGATGAATATGATACAATTTACACTTGGGATATGAGATATGCACAGCTTTTTTCAACGGTTCAACTGTTTGTATATGACAATCTCCGTTTATGCCGCAGGATGATGGAGTGGATGAGATCAAAGAAACAGCCAAGCCTGATGAGCAATAGTGATGTCTCAGCTGCTCCATCAATATCAATATAGAAGTTATCCTCTATCTGTTTTTAACTGGGGAAGATTGCTGGCTACTGATTCATGTGCAATTCTGGGTTCTAGGCTCATTGTCTCTGTAACAGAATTCTGGTGTCGCTTGTCTTATCGAAGTCTTATGTATTTCCAAATGACTCTTGTTTCTCTTGGATTCTTAATGCTTCAATATCTCAATTGAACACAGTAAAAGTCCTCCATGTCTATGCAGCTTGTTTCTACTTTCGTGATGGCCTATGCTCTCTCGGCTGCTGATTTATCTGGTCTGGTAGTTATTTTTTGTTGTGTTAGAAGGGCATTTGGCAACAGTTCTTCTGTGAAGGTCGACAACAGGGGATAGTCGTGTGAGTTGACTTATTTATCTGAACAAGTGAGTGATTTTACGACCAGACAAGTGAATTAACGTGTGAAGTGAGGTTGCTTTGGTTTCCAGCATTTTGCTGTAGATATTTACCTGGGCTTGGGACATTACGGCCAGTATAACGTATGGTTTTGAAGAAACAGGAGACGAAGTCGTGTTGCCCCTTACTTGATCTCGAGATATTACATAGAGGGCTCAATTGTCTAGTGTCTCGGCCAATTTCGAACGGGACTTTTGTCTTGCCCACCATTCTTCCCTGGCGAAACGATTGTCGTGATGAATGGTTCTTAGGAGATTGTTACTGTTTTGATGATGTATGAGCGGAGGAGTGTTCAAAGAGAACAAAAGTAAGTGGTAATTTCAATTGGATCAATGATCAAAGTATCGAGATGAATGGTTCTTAGGAGATTGTTACTGGTTTGATGATGTGTATGAGCAGAGGAGTGTTCAAAGAGAGCACAAGAAGTGGTAATTCCAATTGGATCAATGATCAAAGTATCGAGATTCTAGTTATCGTTCAGTTAAAAATCCAGGCAATAGCTTCCAAAGAGAATCGAACAAAGCCCGAATCACTAAAAGTTAGTCGCATGTCGACATTCGCCAAATGCCGCCAAATGCATGCAGACTTAATGAGTCGATGAATCCAATTTAGGACTCTTGATTTACTCTCCCAAATCCGTTCAAAAATTTAAGTATATTGTTCGTGATGTCATGAAAAATTAAGTCGCTATTTTATGTCCGAGTCAAGCTACATATGCTCAAAAGATCAATTACCCTAAGAGAGCCATCATACAAAGTTCCCTAACACCATCTGGCTTCAAACATGGAATAGAGAAATTTAAGACCCACCAAAGACATCTGTCATAAAACTTACAACACAAAAAATTAGGGAAAGACTTGATATTCTCGATCAAAATCCTTATCAACTATCCAAATGGACAATTAATAAAATATCTAATATAGGGTTGTCTAGCTTCTAACTGTTTCGAAGCTTCTTGCAAGTTATGAGCTGCCTTCCTCGCCCCCTTAACTCCAACTTCAATTTCGTCAAGACTTTCGGCCAAACTTTGGTTTATTGTTGACAAAGGGTAGGACCTCATGGTTTTCTAAGGTTTCATGCTGTGTATGTATTCTTCTCCGCCTCTTGTTTCTGCCTTGAAAACCAACGACAGGTAAAGTCGGTGGACTCTCATTATCTTTACCTACATTATGCGATCTTAACAAGATCTTAAACAAGCGGGTCTGTACCGGCTTTCGATTGGAACAAGAGTTGAATTCCTGAGTGGTTTCTGGATTGGAAAAATCGTACAATTCCATGAGCTGCATTGCTCAAACAACCATGTTAGTGTCAAGATTAATCAGAGAGAGCGTCAAGTCACGGCAAAATCTGCAGAGGCGAGAGTTGCAGCAAAAAATGATTTTTTAAGATGTATCTGAAACCTATATGACAAACTTTATATGGATGTTTACAAAAATCTCGCTTGTTTGCGTGCCCACTTAGTATTTGCCGCATCATCATGCGAATACGTTCCTGTAAAACCGATCTTGCATTCCCCAGCAACTTCTTGTCTCGACCTGGTCGGCGAGTGGAGTGACCGGAGCCGTTGCAGGGGTCAAGGTCCGTTTGGCTCCCAACCAAGATCATTTGCTGTGTTATACTTGGTCCAAGGTAATAAACACTCCCTAGTCATCGGCTCGTCTTACGTATTAATTGTTATTATTTTGAAAGCGTGCTTAACTCTCAATGGAGAAGATAATAATTTGTGGTGGGTGGTAGAGCCGGTTCCAAGAGTAAGGTAGACCTAAGAAGATGTGGACAGGAACCAAGAAAGGTGAAAGAACACTTTCATTAGAGACCAACACTAAGCAAAGAAGACATAATTTCATACTTGAAGTTCAAGGATAAGGCAGACTCAGGAGGACATTTGTAGGAATTGAGATGAGACAAAGAGATTCGAGTTTTATGACAAGAGACCTTACACTTTACTGGTGTACAGAAAGAGCGCGATAGAGCCCATTTCGCAATTGAACACTGCATTGTCGGGTGCTGCCGAAGCAAGGAGCTTCACAACACAAATGGTCCCACGTGAATAAGGGCAGCAACCTAGGCCAAGTGCCCAATACGCAAATGGCCATGAACACGAAGATCCTAAGGCTTCGCATTTCGCGAATTTCCTTACGGTTTTGCAACGTTCGGAAGGACCTAAACTTCAGATGCACCTCATTAGAATATCCTAATGGATGTAAGCACAAGAACAGTTGCGACATTAGAAATGCTAACATGAAATTTAAGTCCGCAATCCCGCATAGAAAGAAACAACTCAGCCTTCCTTCAACCTAACAATATCTGGAAGTCCATGATGTATTGTCTCAGCTAGTTAACAGAGCTCTTCATATCCGACTGTACTGTTATAACGCATGAGGCAAAGGCGCAAATCAGACCGAACATAGTCAAGCACAAGTAAGTTCAATCCATAGAAGAATAAGAGATCATCAACATGGACAAAATCTAACAACAATAAAGAACATATTCATAACATGTATAACAACTTTAGCCAGACCAAATTGTCTTTTGGCACCCATTTACATGTGCATTCCATACTTGATGAACAGTGAAAGACTTTGCACTCCCCCACCATTGATCTGAACCACCTTTGTATCTTCAAAAAATGTACAAGAACCAGAGACAACAAAACTAGACCAAAACAGAAATCCTTTCTTGTCCTTAAAGCTTACCTGCGAAAACATGTACCTCTCAATTAAAGCCCTCAGTGTTTAGGGCTCGGCACCGGCGACGGCGAGAGCGGGAACTGAGGACACCCCAATTGTCCCGACATGGGCGAAAAAAGCAGGCCCGGCGAAAGTAGGGGGTACGGCGACCGTGGCGAGTTCAAGCAACCAAAAGGCAGGGGTGACGACGGAAGCTGAAACAGCAGCGGCTGAGGCAGGATCCCCTGCTGTGCTGACACAATCTGCCGCGGCGGTGGCTGCAGCTGAGACGGTGGCGGTGCTAAGCTGCTCCACCACGGCGAAACAAGTGGGGATGAAGGCAAGAATCCAGAGAACTGGTCGGGTTTCGAGCCGGCATCTGACGACGACCTCTGGAGGCACCGCATGTAGGCGGAGACCGGCGATTCAGCAGGCAAATTGACGGCTGGTAACGGCGGCAGTGGCGACGCTGGCGATACGAAGCGCGCCATCGGATTGAACCCGCTGTTCGCCCCAGGGTTTGCACTGACGGCGGCGGCGATTTGGGCGTCCGCGTTCACCGGGGGCAACTTCTCTGGGACAACGCTGTTGAGCAGCGGCGGCGGTGGGCGGCTGCCGAGGTGGGCCAGAGGCGGAGGGCGGATTCTCTGGAGGCGGGAGCTCGGGGGCTTCGGCGGCTGGACAGGCGGCGGCGAGGAGAACCTGTCGTGGGCGGGGGAGCCGGTGAGCTTCTGGACGACCTCCCGGAACTCGTTCTTGCTGATGTTGTACACCGGCGGCTGCGGCGGCGGCGGAGGAGGAGGGGGGTCGTGGTTGGGGTCAAAGGAGGTTCTTTTGGTGGTGGGTTTGGAGATCTTGTGGGAGAGTTTGTTAAGGTGTTTGAGACAACCGTCGCCGATGTTTGTGGTGGTGGTGGTGGTGATGGCGGAGGAGCTGCTGCTGCTGGTGGAGTCACTGGACGAGTGACAGCTTTTGTCCATCTCTTTCTCTCTCTCTCTCTAGATCTCGGTGATCAGATGAATCATCTAAAGGGAAGACCAAAACAAGAAAAGGACGACGACCCTCTACTTCTCTCTTCCCGTGACGGTGAGCGGAAGAAGCTCAAGTCATGGCTTCGTCTTCATATTCAAGACAGACACCTCTTGGAGATGCGGCAGAGGACAAAGATGACTGTTAAATGAAAATGAAGACGACGACGACAAAATAATATTAAAAGAAAACTCAGGAGCAAGGATAAGGTTGAATTGGCTTTATCTACGGAAGCAAGATTTCTGGATGAAGACTAAGATTACCATCGTTGAAGAAGGAGGAGGAGGAGGAGGAGGAACCTGTCATTTTCCATTCGGAAGAGAATCCGTCATCCCACCGCATGGACCCGAAGAAGATGGCTTCCACCATCGGACACCCGCTTCTCTCTCTCTCTCTCTCTCTCTCTCTCCTTCATGTACTCCTCGTCCGATCTGCCATTTCGCTTTCGCTTTCGTTTTCGTTTTGGGGGGTTGAATTCTGTGGAGATTTACGTTAATTGCTTTGTCCTCTTCTGGGGAAAATTGGCTGTTCACGGCAAGGCTTGGCCCCACAGTGACACGCGCAATGATGAGTGAATGTTTGACCAGTCAAAAGACATTAACTCTTTTGTCTTTTTCACTCTCGAAGTCCCCAACGGACACCATTACCCATCAATTTCTCTTTTGGTAGTTTCCAAAGCAAAGCTCAAATGCTCCTCGAAAATCAAAGGCTACGTTTTCTAGCCAAGATAAGGATTTAGGAAGGATTTGATTTAGCTTTATAAATACTGAAAATTTAATATTAATCTCTTTAATATTTGGCTTTCAGTATTTTCAAGGCTATAATTTGATCGAAAATTATTTGCCAAACACCCAAATATTTTCTCAATGAGTTTTAAAGGTTGAAATCTCAATGGGAATGCTGAAACAAATCCAACCTAAATAGGATGAGTAATAAAATTCATAAATTTTGCTATATTTTATTTTGGTGAAACACGTATAAAGTCGAATGTTTTTATATTTTATCATTATAAATGAACTTTAAAAATTGCACAGATTGAGATTGTAAGAATCTCTTATGACTTTCTTGTCTACTTCATTTTTATTTACTTATTTTTTTATTCTATTTTTTATTTTCTTTTTTCACCTTTGGATAAATACCACAAAAAATCTCAAATTATACACTTGTGACAAATTTACCCAAAACTAATTTTTTATTACGAAAAACCTCAAATTGATATACGTATGACAAATTTATCTCAAACCAAGCTTTTTTTTCAAATAATAATAAAAATAATTTAGTTGATGTTTCTTTAATTAGCTCATTTTCATTTTCTCCGAAAAATCCTAAAAATTAAGGTAAATCTGTCACAGATGTATTAGTTTAGGGTTTTGGATGGTCAAAAAATTAATTTGAGATAAATTTATCGCTAATGTACTGATTTAAAATTTTTTGTGGTAAAAAAATTAGTTTGAAGTAAAATTATAACAAATTTACCAGTTTTTGATTTTTCGTGGTAAAAACCCTTCTCCTTCTATCATTCTCTAATAAAATTTTATAAAATAGTAAACTATACTATTATACCTAAAACACTAAAATATCTAAAATATGTAAATATTATATATTTATATATTGAATTTACATTAAAAGATATAAATAAATTTGAATATATAAATAAAAATAGGAATAAATAAAAACGAAATTGTTGTTATTTTGAATTTTTATGTTAGAATTCAAATATTATTTTAATTTTGTTAATTTAAGAAGTTTGTTATTCGAGAAAAATAATTTTTATATTATGGATATTCGAAATCTTATCCACCTTTATCCCACCTCCCCCATCAGATAATTTTATCCGGGTTGTGTTCCACTTATGTCCGACTTTATCTTATTTTGGGCAAACACCAAACACAATATATGATAAATTTGATATCCTGAATTTTATCCTAACTACCAAATGCAGCCAAAATGAATTCTCCATTTTTGGCAGAAAACTGCTTGGTAAATGCCAAGGAAAAAAGAAAGGAAATTTGGAAAATTCTTAGATACCAAAAGGGGCCTTAGATTTGCTTTTGTTACTTCAAATACTTTGCAATAGGGTGTATTTATCTTAAATAGCTTCATGTGATACCTTTTTGCACGTATTGGTGCTGCATATGACATTTTCTGGAAGGTTGGGAAATGGAAGAGAACATGAAAAGAACGTTATGGAGGGAAATTCAAGAATTATCTCCTGCACAACTTTTTAGCAATTTGCATCGTCACTTTTGTGATTTCATTTCCGTTTGCAACATCACATACTGTTCCGGTGCTATTCACAAAAGTTGTCATTTTCCTTCCAAGTTTATCTCTTCCGCTATTGCAGACCCGCCCACCATAAAAATCATATTCGCAACCATTGTTAAAAAATTTAAATAATAAATCATACATCCATCTAATAGCTTAAATTTTTAAAACAGTTGACAATGATTCTATTTATTTCACATGGTATTAAAGTAGAAGGTCCTAAATTCAAATTTTTCAGGCCCCTATTTACCTCCTCAATTACATATTTTCACACCTTAGACTAAGGCCAGAGGGAGTATTAGAATATTTAAATAATAAATCACTTATTCATCTAATAACTTTAATTTTTTGAATAGTTGACAGTGGTCCTATTTACCTCACAACCACTCCTCCTTATCTCCACCTCCATCGCCCACCTCGCTGTTGCCACCTTGCAGCAACCTTAGGTTGTGCCACTGTGAAGCCTCTCTCTCTCTCTTGCCCGGGAGGCTACCAAGCTCGGTGACTCCTCCATGGTCGCTGAAATCTTGATTGAGTTTGATGACCTCGAGCTCGAGCCTCAGACTTGAAGGGGTCAAGCAAGCTCGACGCTGTTGAGACCAAGCGACAAACATACATGCACACATGGCGGGGAGGCCGACTTGCCAAGACAAGGAAAATGGGTTATGCACATTCCGTCTGGTGATTGTTCATCGCCAAAATGGGTAATCATGACGCAAAAATTAGAATACCTTACCTAGTCCAGTCAACGATGCCGTTGGCTAGGACTGATGGAAAAGGCAACCTTCTTGGCAACATTTTTCAGGTCCAGAAGACGTGACGGAACTTTGCAAAACACGTTTCTTATAATCCTAGCAAGGGAAAAAGAATTTGGTAAAACATGTTGACTGCAATGGCGTTTTGACTACGATGGGGCCTGTGAATCTTTCTAGTCAAGAGGGGATCTTTGGTTCTTTCTCGACTAACTTCGCTGTTCAGTGGTGTTGTTCCCGTTTCGTGCACATCGGGTCAATGTTCAAACTCACAAATTCGTGTTCTTTGAGGTTGACCTAATCGAATAGTATCTCAAACTCGACATCGGGAAAGACAGACACTCTTATCAGCTTCTAATCTCTCTGAGTAGACGTTATCATCGGACGTGGAAATTTCAAATTGAGTTGTTTGAAGTCCAATCCAACCCTCTGGCTAATCACTTTGTGTGCGTATGGCAATCATAAGTTTTCTTCCTACGTACTGTGTATTATGATCTTGTTCAAGGCAAAGTTTGGTCGGGAGATGGTGGAAAAGTTGAACCCGCAATGAGGATTCGGAATACACCCACTAATTCATTAAAAAGAAATTCAACTAACTAAATGAAAGATCTTAAGACAGAAAGCATTTGTCAAGACTATGTGGATAAGGTGCGGCTATTGAAAGATAAAGCAAGCCATACGTCAAGAAGAAGAAGAGAGTCAACTGATTAAATATGTGAAATTGAAATAACCCAACGAGAACTCTAGTATTAAACGTGTACTCGAATGAAAGCAACTGTCGGACAAGCGATTTTTCAAGAAAGTGTTTACCTGACCGCGGTCACGTTTACACCAAAGAGAACAGAATTCACGAGACTCAATAAGAAATAAATTGAAGCAGACAATATATCGAACTAATTATGTCAATAATATCGCATCGCATCGCAATGCAAGATATGCAAGAGTGGATCTCTCAAGTCCTCGAAGGTGGTTAATGTTGGCGTGCACGCCACCAACGTTTTCAACTGATTAATCATCATTAATTAGAAACGAGAAGCATATGGGGAAATAATTAATCAACCCCCGCAATTGATTATTTGAATAATCAACCGTGTAAGTGCTTCTAATAAACAAGTACAGAGCTTTATTCTATAAAGAGCGTTTCAAGCAACACTAGTCGTGATGGCCCAGGAGAAAATGGATTTTCTTTCCATGCATTTATTTTGCTTGGAACGATAGAGGACTTCGATCTTGTGGGCTCCGATCCCGTAGATATGGCTCTTCAAAGAACTCTAGTCGTGTCGTGTCGCATCCATATAATTGTTGCAAGAAAACTGCTTTCGAAGTAGAGATCTGGGTCGGACCTAATGCAATCACAACCATCGCTCGCGTAACTAATAGTCACGATCAATCCGGTCCGTGCGAAATGGGTCCTCGCCCGGACATGAATTTGCCCTGAGAGAGGACCTACCGCTTCATCGTGTTGAAATAGAACCTGAAGCTGTAGATATTTCCCATTCGAATTCTGTTCTTGGATGACTGAAGGAGGCTTCGAACACACAATGCGCGTATAAACTTGCCAAATTGGGACAAACAGTAGAAGAAGGATCAAATCGATGCATGAATCGAATAGAACTAGGCCAAAAACGGGCTTTTTAGGTCGGGTCGGGTTGGAAAAAAGGTCGCAGCATGATGGATCTTGTTCCTTATGATGTAAGAGATTACCAAAGGCCCTCGATCACTTAACATCGCGCCAGACGGAGTATTAGAGACTCACGACTCGCAAATCAATTCTTTTATTGGGTCGCATAGGAAGTTACCTTGATTAAAATACATTTGGGCGCTACTTGGAATTTCATCTTTACAAAAACGTCATCCGGAATTTTCTTTTTGCTATATTTCTACTATTCACGAAGCATAAAATCTTGACGTTCTTCTTTCCTGTTATCAATCTTCGACCTCCTGACATTATGATACACACGAATCCCATAATTCAATAACCTCAGCTCCTTACATAACTTCTCCTCGGAGTAACATTCTTAACAACTCAAAACTATGGAAAAAGGCATGCCTGCACAAAGCACGAGTCAAAGTAGCCGGTACATTACTCGACAGAGGATCCAACTCGAAATCTAATGCATAAAGATGGTTCGTAAATAGAGAATTGCGAAATGATAAACGGTTAAAAGTTCATAGGAAACGTTTTGTGGTTACAATCGCATTTAAGAAAAAGAGTTTGAAAAGGAATTGGCGCGATGTGCACTCGTTTTTCGACTATTCTCGAAAATAAGAAGAGACTTCCCATTGTTTAGATGGAGTAGTAGTTGTGGTTTGCCATCGTTGTCGTCGTCGTTTTTATTATAATCATCATGGTAGGTGTAGTAGTTAGCATTGTTTGTTGTTTTAACACGAAAAATGTTCGTGAGGCTAGGCAAATTGGATGGTGATGGCAGGACCAACATTGCACCAAAACGGCAGCGGATCGAATCGACCACCACCGAGATGGGAACGTTGGCCAATGGATTCCGTCTGCTCTCCCTAACGCGCTCTGTGTCTGGAGAAATACTGGAACAACCCACAAATAATTCAGAAAAATAAAATCTTTAAATGTCTGGGAATAAGGTTAAGTGAAGCGGGTGTCCTCTCATCTTCCTCAACCGGGGTCAACTAACCAGAAGGTGAAACAGGGGTTCTTCTTCTTCTTCCGACTTCATCATCTTCCAACTTCCATGGAGACCAACGCATCAGAAACCGCAGGGAAACCCATAAAATGCAGAGGTTCGCATAGTTCGCGTGCATGTTTTACTTCGATTATCGTGCCCGCGATGTGCTGGAATAGTTGAAATCTTGTCCCTTTTTCTTCTGAGTGTGGGGGAAAAAAAAACCTTGGCAGCTGCGGTATGCAGAAGAGCCGGAGAGCCACTGGTGATGGAGGAAATACAGGTGGAGCCGCCGAAGGCTTGGGAGGTTCGCATCAAGATCGTCTGCACCTCCATTTGCCACACCGACGTCACTTTTTGGAAGATGGACTCTGTAATGCGCACCATTTTTTAATTTATTTATAAAACTATATTTGTGTTTGATTAGAAATGACAGACAAGATATGAACTTGAAGATGACGGTGGTATAACGTGCTGCATTGTTTTGTTCAGGGTCCATTTGTTGTTTTTCCGAGGATCTTGGGTCACGAAGCCGTTGGGTACGAGACTGATCTCTTCTTGGTGTCTCCCTTCCCGTTATCGCTGGCTGTTTGCGTCTTGTTAATTCGATCAGAATCATAAACTGTCGCCTTCGTTTTCCCCCTCTGTTTTTCCTCTGTTTTAGACTCTTGATTGGGATAATTTATTGATATGGGGACATGTTATAGCTGCTCACATGGATTGATCGCAAGAAATTGTTCGAATAAGTTGCATTAAATTTGGGACGCTTTCGAAAAGTTGTTGTTGATAGCACATGCTGCGAATTTGATACGAAATGGACAGATACCCTTTTCTTTTTTCGTAGACGGGTGTACCAGATTAACGTCTTTATGCATTATTGTCCGGACGGTAGTTCGATCGGTCCTGTAATTAGTACGAAAAAAGTAGCAAGAAGATTGCCGACATTTTAGCAAAACCAAATCGAAATTCAATCAGGTTTCTGGAAATGAGAGTGGGGGGGAAAGATGAAGGTGGTTTGGTTGGTGCGATTAACATGGCGTGCCTTCAGTATTCGTGATGATTGGTGATTCTGAGTGTTGAAAACAACTGAAGGGTGGTGGAGAGCGTGGGCGAGAAGGTGGAGGAGGTGAAGGCAGGGGACACAGTGTTGCCTGTGTTTTGTACCAACTGCGAGAAGTGCAGAGATTGCAAGTCCGCCAAAGGCAACGCATGCTCCGTTTTCGCAAACCGGCCTCCCAGTTTCGGAATGCAGAGGGATGGGACTGGCAGGTTTAGTGGGGTGAAGGATGGGGAGGCCATACATCACTTCTTGGGAGTGTCCAGCTTCACTGAGTACACGGTAGTGGACATCGTTCATGTCGTCAAGATCAGCTCCCCCATCCCCGTCGACAGAGCCTGCCTACTCAGTTGCGGTGTTTCCACTGGTGAGTTTATCTGAATGTACCTGTTAATGTCCCGAGTTTGGAGTCCATTAAGATGAATCGATCGGCATGGGATATCCAATTTGCAGGAGTAGGAAGCGCATGGAAGGTGGCCGACATAGAACAAGGCTCCTCCGTCGTCATCTTCGGTCTTGGGGTGGTCGGACTTGCGGTAATCTCTCATTTCTGCTCCCACCTTTTCGTCTTCTTTTTGTCCCCTGTCCATTCCCACGCCCCCTAAGGTATATGTGGCTTAAGACCTAAGTTCATACTTTATGCCGTAATCATGGAGATAACAGCCGATAACGGTTTGCCACGGCTAGCATTTTCGCTCGTGTTAGAGGCAACATCTCTCTGTCTCTTCTTTTATGAATCTCAATTGTATGCATAAAAGAACATCCCAAGTACCATCTCCCACGGATTCTTCAATATTGCAGGTAGCAGAAGGCGCGAGGCTGAGAGGAGCTTCGAAGATCATAGGAGTGGACTTGAATCCTGAGAAGTTCGAAATAGGTCAAGCTTTCGCTAGTGCTTCTGTCTATTAGTTAATGATAACCAGAGATTTATTTATAAAGGGTGAAATAATTCGGATTATGTCAGGCTTCATCTGCTCTCTTGATGCATTGATTTAGGAAAATCGAACATGCCCATTGATTTTTGTGGGGTTAATGACAGGAAAGAAGTTCGGGGTCACCGATTTCGTCAACCCTGAGGCTTGTGGAGAGAAGCCAATCAGTGAGGTTGGTGGCAATCTTTGGAGTCTTCATTGTTCTTGTACAGATGGAAAATAGACATGAAGAGATCAACACACTTGAAATCCTAATGCGAATTAAGTCGCCGTGATCAGGTGATTAAAGAAATGACGGATGGGGGTGCAGATTACAGCTTCGAATGTGTCGGATTGGCTTCGGTGATGGCGGACGCCTTCAATAGCAGCAGAGAGGTTTTTCTTCTTCTCCTCATCCGTCTCTCATTTTCTCTTTGTTTTGGGACCCTGAAATATAACCGGGTACTCGAGCTAGTCACGATTCAGAAAGAGAATGAAAGCCATATTTACTGGAAAATGCGCAATGAATGCGATGCTCGAGTAGCTAATGAATTGTGGTCATGGAGGTGAACAGGGCGGAGGGAAGACAGTGATACTAGGGGTGGAGATGCGGGGGGCGCCGCTGAGCCTGGGCTCCTACGAGATGCTGAGAGGCAGGACCGTGGTGGGCTCCTTCTTCGGCGGCCTGAAACCAAAATCCGACGTCGCTCTCCTCGCTCAGAAGTACCTGGATCAGGTTAATCTCTCTCGGCTTTCACCACCTCATGTCCTTCCGTAATGCCCGGTCCGTTTGGTTTTCGCCCATTCTATTGGGCGCTGCCGAGATATCTCACGAAAAGCATGATGGCATGATGCTGTTTCTGAAGCAGGAGCTCAACTTGGATGACTTCATAACGCAGGAGGTGAGCTTCCAGGACATCAACCAGGCTCTGGATCTGCTGCTCCAAGGGAAAAGCCTCCGCTGCATCATATGGATGGATAAATAGTTTTGCCGCTGTCGTTCGTTCGTCGCGGCGATGTCGAAAGATATCATTTCCACGTGTAAACACTCGTGTCGATTCGTGCATTCAAATTTGATTTTCATTGCTGTATTCATACCTTGTGTCACGGTTGACGCATCAACGATCAGATAATAAGAAGGGCCGGGTTCTGTTATTCACCCAAAATTGACCAAAATGTGCCGTGTTCCCGGAAAGAAAAAACCGTGCACAAAAAAAACCTTATAATTAAATCTCTCCCTCCTCTTCCGACGAGCGTTGATCGGAGCTGCCTGTTATATTCTCACCTCGCTCGTCGGTCGGTTATACCATGTATCCGTAACACTTTGATAAGTCGGCCAAAAGATAAAGCGATGTTGTCGAAATTCAAAATAAAAATGGGGTTTTCTTTGCCAGAAAGAGAGAAAATTGGGTTGGAGTGCGGAGTATGCAGACAATGCAATTGATCGAATACATCACATCACGTCAACCGTGCAATCGATGCACAAAAACAAGTCATTGTGTTTCTCAAGAAGTGAAAAGGGATAAATACACAAATTGTTCCTTAATTTTGGCTCAACGTATAATGTCGTCCATGAACTTTTAATTTGTTCAGCATGATCCATGAACTTTAGTTTAAATGTACAATGTCATCCCTAAACTTTTAATATGTTCAATGTGGTTCCTGAACTTTTGGTAAATATTCAATCTAGTTCATAGATTAAATGAAAATGTCCAACGTTATTTTTTATTAATTTAAATATAAGGATAATATCGAACATTTTTATATAGTTCATGAAGAAATTGAACATGTATCAAAAGTTCAGAAGTTAAAAATTCAGAGACGACATTACACATTAAATTAAAATTCAAGAATCGCATTAAATAAATTTCAATTTCAATTTCAATGATTATATTCCACAATGAGTCAAAAGTCGAAGGATTACTTTTGTCGATTTCTCTTACTAAAACAAGAGAAATGGGCCAGTTGGGGGCGATCTCTTCTCCTGCGATACACCGTCCATTCAACGCGAGCGACCACCAGCTTCCGCTACCGTCATCGCCCCCGCGGGTCATCGGGAGTCTCAATCACCTCAAATCAGAGACCGGCACGTGGTGGGCCGTCATTGGCCTGTCGGGTCAGCCCTTCCCAAACTGTTGACCTCTCCCAGTCGGTAGCACAGACAAAAGCGTCCACCCGGACGTTCTCCAAAACCTAACCCCTCCTCGAAACCTCCATTGGGTCCACTCCTCCTCGCGATTCGCTGCTTCTCCTGCTCTTTGGGCCGCCTCTCTGAGAACACACACAATCGCATCGCCCTCTCTCTCTCTCTCTCTCTCTCCCTCCCACCTCCAATGGCGGAAGCTCAGGGCGAGAAAACCTCAACCTTAGCTGAGGTAACTCATCGATCGCACGGTCTTCTCTTTAAAGCGCGGATCTTGCATGGCTTTGAAGCTAGATTTGTAGCTCTTCTGTTTTCGCTTTGTGATTGATCTAATTGAACTGGAATGCGGGAAACGTGATGATGGCGAAAGCATCGAACTTTGCGTTCCCGAGGTTGGGTCCTGATATGGGTTTCGTTATCGCAATCGGATGGGATGAGATTCGAATTTCTATTAATTGGGTTGCTAGATTTGCTCTATGAGAATGAACTGCAATTCTTTGAGGCACTCCGTGGCTGCTTTATTAGGAATGCATTTCTCGACTGTTGCTCGTTGCGGATTTTATGCGTTGGGAGTGTGCTTGCTTTGCTCAGTTAGCAAAGGCATTCTAGGATTCAACCGGTTCTGTTAATCTCCTGATTACTTTACTATGTCCTGAGGTTGTTCGGATTGGGATACTCGCCATCAATCGTTGACTTTCAGTGTCCCCATGTGTACTCTTCGTGAGCTGCACACATTTGTAGGATCCTAAGAATTGCAAAGAAAAATTATGTGAAACGTAGATGATTTATGAAATTCAATAAGCATGCCTTGAGGTCGAGTTTACATTCTCGAAATGTGCTCTCACAAAGATTAAACTGTATTCAATTTATATGAGACTGAAGTCTTACTGAAGTTTCTTTACCTTTTGTGATAGCACGGCGAGATTCTGGAATCTTAGTCGGCATATAAGCGACAAATAGTTCCTTGGAGAAATAGCTAGACCAGATGGTTTTCTCCAACCATTAACTACTACCAGCCAGATTAGTTTAGAGAGCAAGGACATTAGTGCGTTGTTTTAGGATGTCTTACATAGGCATCAGTGGTTCACCACAGTGATTTTACCATCAAGATAGAAGCGAAGGCTGTTTGCAACGGTATCATTTCAGGTGTTGTTGGATTTTGGGGCATCTTTGGTTCACAATGGAATTGTATTACTCTGGAAATGAGATTCCTTAAATTAGTATTCCCATATTTTACAAGAAAATTTGTCTTGGAATTGTATTACTTATGGCTCGAGATTCCTTGAATTAGCATTTACTTAAAGGAATGTGATCTCCAAAATCATGTTCTGCGGGAACAAGCTTCCTCCCAAAGTATGGAATTGGATTATGTAGCTACACCTATTGAGATTCTATTTTTCAAGACATTACTAGCTAACACCTATGTACTACCGTCATAGTCACCATCTCCTCCTCCATCCTTTGTGGCAAGTTGCCATATTAGTCCTCCTACATCATTGCTTCTTTATTTGTATCAATGACTATTACACCATTATCAGTTCTACTTTCCATGGCTACTTGTACCACAGAAAAAGTACACTAGAAGTTTCAAATCTTCTACAGTGCAATCAATTTGGTGCCACAACTTTTCAGCCGCTCATTGAAGTTCCTTAACTTTCAAGTTTCGTCCATTTATGTTTCTCCGCGACTTGGATTGCCGAAGACGTGGCATTATCTGATGTTAAAATCTCTCCTACATGGTTTTTTGAGATAATGCCACGTAAGCTTTTTCTGTGAGCAAGTGGTCGATGTAGCTTAAATGAACGAAATATGAAAGTTGAGGAAATTAAATGAGTGATCGAAAAGTTATGGCACTAAACTGAGTGCCGTACGAAAGATTTGAAATTTTCAGTGCACTTTTCCCTCTACTCACTAATACTCCACTACAACAAAGGATTGTGCAACTATCACCACCCACCACCTTGGTTACCTTCAAACCTGCCGGGCTCAAAAGTATGAGAATGGACTTCATTTATCTACTACATTGCTGATTATGGAGAAACAAGCCTATCAAAATTTGATACAATAATTTTGTGGTTCAGTTTTGATATAATAATTATGTGGTACAGTCTTAAGGAAATCTGTCCGAAGCCAAGACCGTGCATTATTGCTGTTTGCAAAACTACCTCAACTTTTTCACCACCATCATCTTACCATTTTAACCTTCATAGCATTGCTACAACCTTTGACTCGACTTTTGGTACCGCCTCGTCCAAACAACCACCATTACTACTGCTACCTCTTTGTTCCATATCACCTCTCCTATATGGTCACAACCCCTCACCACCAGCACTCCATCCCAACTAAATGGTTGAGATTCATTCCAATCAAATGGTTAAAATAATGAGCCACACTGAGTAGGAGTACTAGCTTATGTGTTCTAGATAGTATCATGCTAGGGCTTTTGGTCAAATATCAGATGAATAATGGATGTATAGTTACAGTAGCCAGCAAAGGTATGGATCGTGTGGCTAATACAAGGCACTAGTATTGGAGGTTTCCAGAATACTCATTGATTGTGGTTTTTATCTCAGTTCTTTCAATATAGTATATATATTGTGACAGTTATGTTACTTCTTCATTGTGTCACTCTTTTCCTTTGTTGAATGTCCATTCAGTTCTCCAAAAAAAGGTGAAGATTGAAGAGACTTATGATTAAGCTTTCCTGACTAAGGATCTGAACAAAGTTTTAAAGACTTTTCATCTCCCTCTGAAACACAGACATCTTCATATATTGTTAAACAACCACTTTGTTCTTGAGCAGCCAAATAGACAACTTGCCATATTTTGTTCTGGAAGCTTAGCTTGTAATCATGGTGCTCAAGTATTTCCGTCCTATGTGCCTGCCTACAAAGGCAGCCACATTACTTTTTGTTTTCTTGTTGGCAATTTAAGAATATTAGCATATTCTTCTCCATGATTCAGAGTTTTCTTTATTATTATGTTTCTTTAGTTTACAAATTAGATATTGTTTGCAGCAATATTTATTGGAGAAAGTAGAGAAGCTGGATGTGGTTGTGAAACCTGATAATGTCCCCGAACCTGAAAAACCAGTGAATGCTGCTTCTGAAGAAGCTGTCAGTGAGAAAGCTGAAGGGAAGGACAATTCTGCTGCTGAAGGTGCTGAAACTCCAGTTACTGAAGAAACCAGCAGTGCCACTGTTCCTGATGCTTCTGCAGACAACACTGACGAGGTTTCTACAGTTGCTAGTGCTGAAACCGCTCCTGCTGCTGAGGAAAGCAATGAAGCAAATGAAGAGGAAAAGTCAAGCAATGAGGAGGCTGCTGAAGAAGCGCCAGAGATAAAGGTGAGTTCTCCATCATATGTTGCTCTATTTGCTGGTGAGCATGTGGCATGGGGTCGGACTGTCTTATTGATCTCTCTTTTGTTTTGCCAGATTGAGACTGCACCTGCAGATTTCCGTTTCCCAACCACAAATCAAACAAGACATTGCTTTACCCGATATGTTGAGTATCATCGGTATGGGAGACTTGCTGTTGGTTCTTACATTTGTTTTGGTTTTTTATTGTTTTTCTCATACCCAGTTGCTCCGGTCTATTTTATTTTGGAAATTTCAGCTGCATTGCTGCCAAAGGTGAGGATGCTCAAGATTGTCAGAAGTTTGCCAAGTATTATCGTTCTCTTTGCCCTGGTGAATGGGTATGTAAATTTAACACCTTTGCTCAGCAGGAATTCTTTTCCCTGTAATTATGTGTTTCCTAATTATGTAATTCTGGAGTTTTGACTCTCTCGTATCCAATTTCCAGGTAGTATTTCATCCTCATTTGTCACTGTTGGTTCTATATCTCATGCTTTCACTTTAAACCAACGTTGTTTGATTTTAATCGACTTGTATAAATAGTTATTATATATTTAAAGTAATACACATGGATGACATATTAGAAACCCAACCGAGATGCCAAGAGCTTGCCTGAAAGGCATATGAGGTAGTGTGTTTGAGTCTTTCTGCTTAAGTTAAGCTTCACTACTAGAGACGGTAATGATAGTTTTACATCAAATAACTTTGCTCATTTTAATAAAAACTGGTTTCAGCATTGATGGATGAGCATGGAGACAATGGTCCACCAGAGCAAGGGCTCTGTACTGCCACCTAGGGAAATTAATGAAGGCCAATCAAAACGAAACCTTATGCTGGTTTGACAGGTTTGAACCGGATTCTAAGCTGGTTCTTCACCAGTAGTAACCTCCAAAGGATACTGACCGGACTGGTGTCGACTGGTATTTGTTGAACTGGCCAGTCTGATACCATTGTGAAAAGATTGCTTTGAACATGCAGGAGGGATATTAGATAGGGAAAGTAGATCTCACTTTCATTAGAAGCCTGGCC
The DNA here is from genome assembly GCA_001662345.2 of Metrosideros polymorpha var. glaberrima. Classification (NCBI taxonomy): domain Eukaryota; kingdom Viridiplantae; phylum Streptophyta; class Magnoliopsida; order Myrtales; family Myrtaceae; genus Metrosideros; species Metrosideros polymorpha. Next base: position 18,977,338 of record BCNH02000006.1, on the reverse strand, counting down.
TGCAATATGCTGGGGTGGCAGATTTTGTCTTGGTTTGAGCTTTTGAGCATTTTCAAGACAGCTTTGAGCCCTAAGTTTTTTAAAGAAGTTTTTATCAAACACTCAAACTTTTATTCAAGGATCTTTGGGTGCTCAAAACTGCTTTGAAAATCATTCCCAAATGCACCTAGATCTGCACTTGAGTACAGTGTCAATACACCACCGCCTATGGCATCTGAAAGGCGGTTTTCACCTGCTTATCTATTGGTGGGAGGTTTGAGTAGTCTTTGCTGTAGTTGAGTTAATTATTTCAGAATGCATCCTGTGTGACAGGTAGGAGTCTATGGGGACACTGGGTAATTTTCCATTAGAACGGCTGTGTTTTGCTCAGGTGGCATTTGGGGCATTTTTTTTAATAAAAAAATAAAAAACAATTAAGTGTTACTTATGTTAAGTTGTCCCAAATAAAAATTATTCTAATTCTTAAAACTATGAAAAAGTTCTACATGACTTTAAATGTCAATACTGGTTTATATTAAATAAGTCTTAGTCACAGATACATGTTACACATAGAACTCATTATACTGAAAACTTGCTAAGTCTTAGTCACAGATACATGGAAGACCTTGTTTCGTGTCATGTAGTCTTTGGTAGACCCATGAGGACTCCTACTCCATGTGAGTAGTAGATTAAGTGTCTGATTACTATTCAATTACTTGTAATGCTTGTCCTAAGGAGCTAGTTCCTTCTAATCGTGCAATTGACTACAAGCAAACAGTCACTGCATTTCGTACTACTAATTTAATTGCTCTGTTTGGAGTTTACTGGTAATACTTTTGCTTGAGAGCTAACTATCTGTTTTTCCTGGCTTCCAGATTGATAGATGGAATGAGCAAAGGGAGAATGGCACCTTTCCTGGCCCTCTGTAGATGGGCCACACTCAAAAAGTTGCCAACATCATTATAGTCCATGGCCTCTGTTGTTCTCTCCTAGTTTTCTGCATGACCGCGGCAGATTTGTTGAGCGAGATGAACTCTCGTGTTAAGAAAATGAGTTAATAAAGTTTTCATGTCTGTTGCAACCAGTTCAAAGTCTAACCAAGAATTTTGTTACTCATAAGGAACTATTGCTTATCACCACCAAAGGATGAGCTTCTTAGTTTATAAACGTATGGTTGCCTGTCGTGCGACAATTCAATTTATAGAGTTGAAAGAGAAAGTTGCTGTTACACCAGCTGAATAAAGAGATACTGGCGAGTTATCGAATGAGTTGGTGGCCTGCTGCTTTCGTGAAAGTTATTATCTTCCTTTGTAGCGTCGTAGACTCTGTTGACCTTTCACTTAACCTGGAATAGTTGGTGTCTATAGCGCGAGTTTGTTGATTCAAATTGAAGTCTGGTGGCAGTCCTCCCAGCATTCTTCCTGCTCAGAAGGTTCTCTCAGGCAATGCAAGCTAAGTCTTGTTCAGCCATGATGCAGTCTAAAATTAGGTGGTTGCTTGCCCGTATATCGACCCTGATGGCTCCCGCATGAATAATCTCATATGAAAACAAGATGGTATTCCGTGCATGAGAGGTGATATTGTTATTTGATAGCAATGTGGCGTCTTCTGAAGTTTGAAGCAAAGTCTACAGTCTGCCTTGCCCCTGGTTGACAAGCTGACCTCAACACGCTGGTGCTTCCGCATAATGTGGAAGAAATTGGAAAACATTCCAATTGTGAAAATTTTTCCCTATGCAAGCACACGCTAGATGAGCTTAGAAGCGGCACAAGTTTTGAAAAAGTAAAAAGAATAAGATCATGCAACTAATAATGGTCCAAGGCGTAATAGCTAGAAAAATTTCCTTTTGTAGCAGATGCGAATGGCATATGCATTGGATGACCTTGTCTGCGTGCAAAGACACGCAAAAAGTTGCAAATCATTAGAAACCATCTTGCAACTTTGGTGAACGGGAGTTATACGATACATTCGCTACTCTATATCTCTCCTCAAGCAGAGAAGACCTCGCACGATGGCTGGAATGTTTAAGATAGAAAGATGGGTGGGAATATGGCACAGTCGTTTATTACCTTCTGATTTGAAAATCTACACTTCTCATACATTCGAAAGCAGCGAGTCAACACTGTTTTCCTAAAAAATAACCTACTTACAATCCTAATAAATCGACCAACTCGTCCGTGATGTGCACTCCTTTTTTCAGTATCTCCCCAGCTCCCCTCACCCGGCAAAATGTTTTCTCCATGTACATCCGATGAAGTGCCCTGCCGACATATCCAAAACTCAAATATACATGCTCTGCGTCCCTCCTATTGAGGCACCAACCATATCATTAGGCTTGAAATACAGCAACCAATGATATGTGCGACTGTGAAAGGGAACTATTCTTGAATGCCGTGTTCTTCTGCAACTTATGTTGTTAGCTGATTTGCGAGGTATTCGAGCTTTGTGATTCCCTGTGACATAAACAATCGGGCAAAGGGTTAACATAAAAGGGTTCTTCTGACCGAAACCTGTCTGTGCCCTTTGTTCCAGCAATCGGCCCTTTCCTCTTCCTCGGAGATCCTTGCCTGAAACATGCAGAAAATACCATGTCCAATTCTACACCAAATTTAGCAGATGAGAAAAAATCCATTATAGTAAAGTCTCAGGACTGGTTATGGTTCATCCTGGAAAACTTATAATCATTCTCTAACATTGGCAAGTCCGTAAAATCAATAAAACATTTTCAACACAGAATCACTGGCAACCAGCCTTAAAAGATGTTGATTATAAGTAGTAGGTGGCATCAAGTTCATTTACAAAATCACATCGATTCTGTTAAAGCCCAAAATCAATTTTTACCGTAAAAGCAAAAAAAAAAAAACGTATAAAATCAATCTGTGATAATCAGGCAAGACACTCACATACAAATAGGAATGAAGCATATTGTATGAGGGCTTGCGGTAATATGGGATGAGGACAAGAACCACAAAGAAAATCTTGCTAATCAACAAGCTGACTTTTCAGAAGGAAAAACTCTTCTAAGAATTTATGTATTGACTCGATCTTGCATCTTAAATTCAATGTCAAAAGTCTAACAAGTAACGATACAAAAGCAGTTGTTGGAAAGACTCCAGCTCACCTTCTTTTATGCAGTTCAATGATTCGGTTTAATAACTTTTTCCCTCCCTTCAAGGTTCCACGCTCAATTTTATCAAAGAGATTAACAAGAATTTTCCTGATGCACCAAAAGATGAGTCAGAAAACCCCACATTGGAATGCACTTCAATCAATTGCTCGGGTCAAATATCAGAAAAAAAAAAGTGATTAGAGAACAGGCTAACTTGCCTATCAGGAGAAATGGTCTTCTTATGTCCTAGAAAGCGACGATGACCTTCAACTGCCCTTGCCATATTCCCAGAGTATGATGGAATAAAAACATCACTCTCAACTGAAACAATGTAATCAAGAGCGGCCATTTGAGAAGCATGATTTATAAAAGGCTGAAGTTCCTCCGGCAAAGCCAAAAATTCCTGCATTGTCATTGAGAAAGGTATGTCATATGCTGGATAATGGCAATACAGTTCAAAAGCAGCAATAAAGGTACCACTATTAAACTACTAGACAAGATATGACATTGAGTTAATTACATGAAACCCTCATACACTCACAACTACATGCCACAACAAAGCTAAACAATCATTGCCAGTTGACTATTCAAGCTTTTGGATTGCCAACTGGTGTTTTCTAATTCCTGACTTTTTGGGTGATTTAAGCCGTAACTGAGTAAAAGATCCTACTAAAACTTTGAGGGAACCATCAAGTTAAGTTGGAAAACCCAATCTTACAACGAGCAGAAATAAAACAAAGACAGTGCACTTGCAATGAAAACCAAAATCAGCTTAGTGTCAATCTTGCCATTCCTATATAAAGTATCGTGACAGTAAGTTACAACTACAATGCCAGGAGAACTAACACTACCTTTTTTGATGCAATTCTTTTGATGTATCATACATACGATCAAGTTGCCCAACTAATGATCAGTGGTTTATTTGGAGTGTGCAAGCAATCGGAGTTGAGTTTTTGAAGCGTGTCTGTGCAGTTAGAGATTACACTGCTTCTGGTCCATACTGATACTATAAATGTGCTCATCACCACACACTAATTTTTAATTGGTTCATTTTTAACTTATTCAAGAAATGCAAAATTTACTATTCTCAGAGTAGACCAGAAGTGGCGTTTTATCAGAGAAGTGATATTTCCTCTTCTGTAACAACCATATTACAGAGAGAATATTGAGTCAACCAAAAGGAAGAAATAGCGGAGGCATCAAATTGCTAAGCCAGGTGATTACCTTTCTCCTTAACATGGGATAGCGGGCTCTCAGACCAGCCATATGAGAATCACCTCCATATATCTCTCCAGCAGCAATGTAAATAGGTGTGTTTGGTGGATATCCCAGAGCAGTGAGAAAAATACCAACCTCCTTTGGAGTAAGCGGGCAATATCCCTTGGATCTTTGTTCCACAGGATCAATCTCCTTTACTTTCCAGTGTGAAGTATTCTCTCTGTTAATTGTCATAATCATTAGCATTTGAAAATAAGGACAAAGAAAATGAGATCTTGGAAGAAGTGTCATTAGATGGATGGAGAAGGAAGTCAAACTTTAGCATATGAAATCAGACCTGATCAACTTGAGCTCCTCCGCTTCAGATTCAGATAAGTCATGCGTGCATCCGCTAAAGGCAAGCACGTCCTTCTCATAACGTAAATGGAGAGCAATGTAAGGACCATGAGCTCTCATCCGATCAACCAAAATCTGGGGGATTAAAAGCATTGAGAATCATCATTAAAGACACAAGAACGTAGCATTTCTGGACACAATATTAGCAGGCAGATGCATTTCTTACTTTACCCATTGCTTCAATTTTAGGTGCAAAACGAAGGGCACCATAACAAGCGCGGCAACGCAGCTTTTGAATGTCGGGTGGTAGATTGTTATTTGCCAGACGAGAATCAGATTTGGCAGCTCGAATAACCTATCAAAGTTGTGAGGAATGAGAGCCTTTGAACTAACTAATTTATCTAGACTAACAAAGAAAATTGGAATGATCTTTATGGAAAAATTTAAAAAGAAAAATGCAATGATCTTTATGCAAAACATACTTCGTGCTCGTCCCACATGCTAGCTATCTCATTCTGGTAATAGTCCATACCAGACCAGCTTTTGAAATACTTCACTGACTTTGCCGCTGTTGCTAGTTCTTCGGGGAGCTTTCTTATAACTCTTACGTCATTAGCCAGTGCATTTATGAAATGAACTTCATCAAAAACTTCGGAAAAGTTGCTGCAATTTAAATATAACGGACTTAGATATACTTCTTTTGCTGCCTCAACAGTTCAAATGTTACTTGAAGGAAAGAGTTGGAATCTTTTTCAGATAAAGGAAATTACCTTGTATCCTGCCAAAAAGACCTTTTATCAAGTTCCGGAATCACTAGAGTGGCATTAATTATACGAGCCACAGCAACCATGTCACATATCTGCATTCCATGAGTATGAGTCGTTATTTAGATAAGAGGCCATTTGTTTAGATAAAGGGTCATGAGCCAAGTGTCATAACAATCAATTGTTTGAACATTTTGGCTGATTAAAAAACTATACTGCCGGATTAACAATTCAAATCTTTGCAATTCCAATCAATTAGATCTATATCCTGTGGTGTATCCAATGCTTCTATACTCAGAATAACGATGAATAGTTAATGCGGTAAGACTCCTAAAAAAAGAAGAGAAAAATCTGATGTAACAGATCAAAAGGCGCTCAAGTCAAATCCTGAGCAACTCCAATCAATTAGGTCTATAAGCTGTGGTGTACGCAATGCTTCTATACTCAGAATAACAATGAATAATGGAGGGGTAAGAAATCCTAAAAAAAGAAGATAAAAATCTGATGTAATAGATCAAAAGGCACTCAATAACTTGAACTTTATGTCACAGTCACCAAAACACAAGCCAATGAATAAGGTAAAATAACAAAGTTTTAATAACTAAAAAGATTGGTAGTTATAAAACTTTTAAAGTTGCCTACACAGCTATTGATGTACGTAGATTGAGGGGGGAAAATCATTCTGTACATGAAGGGAGGTTAATAACTAGCTGTAGGAAGTAGAGTAGTCCCCGCTTTTTCTCATGAGTTATGGTGCCAGATCTCAAGTTTAGCATCAAGATACATTGCCAGACATCACATTCACTCACACATATTACTGCTTTTCATAATTCACCAAAGATAATTACAGCTTCAGTTTACATAAATTACAAGAAGATGAGGAAGGGAAGGATAAGAAGTACCCCAGCTCGCATCTGGTTAAGTCCACCATTCGTACTAACTAGAAGATAACCTCGCGAACCTCCAGGAGCTAAACAGACAAAAAAGTAGGAAATTAAGTGTGTTGGCACTGTGCATTATTACTGCAAGGAAAAAATAATAAAGACCAACTCACGTGTATAGTTTAGACCGGGTTCTGTACACGGCACAAAATTTCGATTCGATGGAGGTTTCCAGAGCTTGACGGAATGTGAATCCCCGTTTGCGCCATCTAACTGTCAAGTCTAAGGGAGTGAATAATGAAAGCCGCATGACTGCTTTGCATCACTACTGATCTAAAGCTGTCAGACTAAATATTATGATTGCAATTTTAAAAATTTTATAAAGTTGACTCGATATGATCAAGATTAAGTTAGAAACTCATTAATGATGGATACTTTCCTATACCATAAATATCAACCCATTTATATATATATATGCTCTGACAAGCAAATGGATCAAACAAGCAAATTGGATCGACAGGGAAGGAAAGAACCTTGCGAGAAGAAGCTGGAGGTTTTGAAAATAGGGGCGGCACGAGCTCTTGTGTCCAGCTCTGCTCGGTGCCCTGTCTCTGATACTTAATTTCATACTGATAAATTTGGGGAAAAAAACAAAAGGACGAGATCAGTAACGAAATCAAACATTGCCATCCCAACATGACGCATTCAACAGTCAACCTCAAATTTAGAAAAAGCAAAACCCAGTAAGGGAACTTTCTTAATCAAGTCAACATCGTAATCTCAGGTCAAACAAGCGTGCAAAAAACCTAATCTTAACCCAGTCAACGTCGCCTTGATCATCGGCCTAAAATAATCAACCGAGCCCAGGAGACTTCTCCTCCAATTAAGCACAGGTTCACCCAAAACAAAAACAACAAAAAAAGGACGTAAAATCATCAAAAAGAAGGCCAAGCAACTCGAAGCTCCGACACAAAAATTTTCATCGAGCTCGAAAACCGCAAAGCCGCGCAGCAAATGACAAACGGGAGAGAATCGCGCGGAGAGCGAGAGCGATGTTACCGTGGGAAGCTTGCGCGAGTCGGCGATTCCGGGGAGGCCGGAGAGAGGGAAGGCGCAGAGGTGGGCGGAGAGGAGAGCCAGGAGGGCGATCGCGCATATGGCGCCCGTCAGCAGGCGGCGGAGCGCCACCAGCGCCCTCCGCCCCAGCTTCTGCATCGCCGCCTCCTACTACTCCCTCTTGTTGCAGCTTCGAGAAAGAGACCGAAGGGAGGAGCTACGGAGGGGCTCAAGGTGCAGGAGACGAACTCGCCATTGCTGGAGACTCAGTGGAGGACTAGAGAGAGAAAGAGAAAGAGAAAGAGAGAGAGGTGTGTGTGTGGGAGTGAGTGTGGAGCAAGGTGGTCGGCTGAGGCATTCGCATTTCTACTACTTCATCGCATTCAATGCCCGAGCGGTCAGTAAAAAAAAAAAAATTATCTTGTTCAATTGCAATTTTTTGCAAATTTAAGCTTATTCCAATTCTAGAAAATGAAATTTATCTATGTAATATATCCAATAAATGACCCATAATAAATTAATAATTCATTGATGGGCTTGAAAAAGTCGAATTTATACATTCGATGTCTAGACGGGGATTGGGTCCATTTGACTTGACAGGGTCCGTGGTTCACCAAACTCGCAATCTGATAGTCCTATCAAATGTCGAGCAATTTATTTAAACTTGCAGTGAATTTCATGTGCTTTACAAAATAATACAATAGGAGCCAAGCATTATGATGTATCCAAACTAACCTATCCAAATCTATAATAATGTAAAATTGACTTTTTCTAAGATTTGATGTGCTTTTTTTGCTGATGCAACAAAAATTAGCCCAATATAGTTTAGACTAATCAACTCGACTAAGTTTTAACTCAATAATCTCATCTTCTATGTAAGCACGTATATATACAAATATAAGTGGGTTTTACTCAGCTAATATATATAAGTAAAGGTTTAAAATTTGTTTTGAGATAAGATAATTTATTATGCATTATAAATCTGGCTTTTTGCTAATTAAGAATTTTCATGTGCTTTTACTAATGCAACCAGAAATCAGCCCAAAATAGTTTAGACTAATCAACCCGGCCATTAAGCAAGAATAATTAATGAATTGAAATTTACTTTTCGATAAAATAACCTAGTATGTGATATATAAATTCGTACTTAAGGCCAATCATTGTATGTCTTTTTCGATATTATATGACGCTTTTCCAAGGCGCATGCAATTGAGTCATATGTAAAGTCAAGTCAAAATCCTCATACATCAATTCTTGATATCATTCGACGTTTTGTAAAATGCTTGCCACATAATGTTATATCGTCGTAAATTAGGAACTTTCTTCTGTACGAAAGCACGACATTTTATTGTACTCTGGCCCAAAATTGTATTACGTGATTTTTTATTATTTGACAGCGTTTTGTAATTGTATATCACTCTGTATCACCTTGTCGTAGGTTTGGGATATTCTTTACTACGAGTGTACCTCGTTTTATCACGTTCCCAATCAAAATCATAGTATGATGTTTTCTAATTTTACAAAACATTTTCTACGGAGATGAACACCGTTTTATCATACCGTCATAAGTTGAAATTTTTTTACAATCCCCACGGAACAATCTATCATGCTCGAGATGAAAAGCGCCGCACGATAATTTTTAATTTAAAGGATTAGGATGTTCTGTAATGATCCGGTAAATAATAATCAAAGGAAAAAAAAAATTGCCGTACGTTTTTTTTTTTGTCAAAATACAACGGTACGTTGCCCCTTTTGGTTGTGTACCACAAATAATTTACCATGGACAATATCATATGGTGTGATGTTATAGGATTCCTCATTTGTGAAGACATATCTCATTAGTTTCAAGACAAATTGAATTGCACATGCTCTCTTTCGTTCTTCTTTTACTCACTTTTTGACCATCAATGCTTGCTTTCTGTTCTTTTTGGGTAAACGGCCCACTTGCTAAATCATTCAAGAAATTATTAGTACTAATTGAGAAAGTTACCATCACCGACACTTCCGTTTGCGGTTTTGTTCACTCACCCGTTAGGATTCTGCAGCGCCACATACATTTGGGAGAGCTTTGGTCCAATGCCTTTGCAAAAATGCAAAGGATTTTCGCTTAAAGGGTGCAAATAGTGTTCGGTAAATATTATGAGTTTTATGAAAAGTGATTTTTTAAAATAAAAAAGGAACAAAAAAGGGAGAATGGAGAGGATTGATCGTCATGGAAGCAAACCTAGTGGAAGCAAATGGAGCCAGCAAGGATTGAACTGTTGAAGAGGCTAGGCAAGGCGACGCCGAGGGTTGCTAAGGAGGGTCGCACGACCTTAGCGATCCTCGGCCCTCGAGATCTTGCCCAACAGACTCACGACGGTCGACCTTCAACCCTTGACCCATGACGACCATCGACTCTGGGCTCGTGTTGACTAGAATTTGGAGCCACAAGGGGTGTGTTTGGTTCAGAGAGAGACGATAAACGGTAGAGTGAGGGCAAAGCAAGAATACAAAAATATTAATGATGACAAAATTGGATGAAAGTAAAGTCTATTGAACCCTAAACAACATTATGAAAATGCTGGAATACAAATGATGAGTTGGAGTTGCATTGGGTTGATGAACTTTAGATCTGCTAACTTTGCCTCAAAGGCCTTTGAATTGTGTTACCAAACACCTCGACTTTGGCACAAGAGCCTTTAGACACTCAAAGTCCTTTAGAGAAGCTTAACCAAACATACCTATAAGAATCTTTCGATTCCACGTGAAATGGATCAAGATGAGGTCCATGCTCATAGATTGAATTTTTATTGGGCCTCAAGGTCCATTAATGTTACATATACAAACGGACATAAGACAATGAGTAATGGCCCTTAAAGATTAGGCAACCGCCTATGGGTTTTCACTACTTTTTTTTCCCTCTAAATGGGGCATCTGGTCATGCCCAACAGATCTTTAGTAGGTGTTATAGTCTAGCTAGCGGAGCACACAAAGTTGGGCTCCTCGATAGCCCCAACAGAAGGTGCAAGTGCAGCAATTCAAACTTGGATATTAAGTTAAGAAAGTCAGTGTAATTTATCACTAGAACCTTTTCAATTATGAATAATTGCCACTTTTAAAATCAAATTTCAAACCAAGTTGTGAATTTCAAAGTAAGGGTGAGCATGGTTCCAGGTAATCTGGAACCTAAGAACATGCTATTTCAACGGCTAGGTTTCAAGTTCTAGGTAGGTGGAATCTGGAACTTGGAACCTGTAACAAGTTTTTATTTTTTTCTTGATTTATGTCTTCGCGTGATCTTGCGGTATTCATGACTATATAATTTAGAATTATTAGTCTGAGCTTCTATTTTCGATAATATTTATAACTTAAACTTAAACTTTGTTAATATCTCATATTTTTTATGTGTTTAATATATAAGTTGTGGTTAATGGATTATAGCGGCAAGTGGTGACTATTAAAGGTGATGATTCATTATAATCGTTTAATTAAGAATGTAGGCGGAATATGGGTAAACCTTGGAACTTGTAGGTTCTAGGTCTCAATCCTAGAACCTGTGACATGATAGGTTCTAAGATATGTAGGGTAGATTTCAGGTTCCAAAAAATGAGGAACTTGTTCCGATGGGTAAGTTTCAAATTTTAAGTGAAACCTGTACGGAATCTGAAACCGCTCACCCCTACCTCAAAGTTTCTACTCGTTATAGATATGAATACATGTATAAATTGGTAGACAATAACTATTGCTTTTACGGTTACCCAAAACCATGTAAGCCTAACTAGGAGGGGGCCTCATCACCAACCAAGAAGAGGAAAAAGAAGAAGAGGAGAGATGCAAGTGCCCTTCATTTGTATTGTGCTGGGAAAACAAAGTGTTTCATGCTACGTTGCTGACTTGAATATTCAAGTAATAATCCTAGTTCAGTTACTTCAGTATAGTGATACACAGTAGGAAAATCTCACGTCGTTTATTCCAGAGGAATTTGAGTAACCCACTTTTCCGTAAAAAACTAAGTCAAACATGGATTAATAATAATAATAATAATCATAATCATCATCATCATCTCATCTACTCAATAGATAACATCATCTACAACAACGTACCTGAAAAAATTATTGACACTTATCTTGTAGAGGAGTATAAATACATGTGAAGACATATTTAAGAGCATATCGCGAGTAATGTAATCGATTTTTTTTCCATGCCGGAGTTTGAAGTCTGTCTCCGTTCGTTTCGCGGAAAATAAATTATTTGAAAACTACTTTCCTAAAAACGATTGCGTGTATCGCTAGAAATAGCTAGTCAATGGAAAATGTTTTCATCATCGGCAACAATTTATGTCTAAAAATCTTCGTCAACAATGAAAATATTTTTCGTTCATTCATTTTTTGTAAGGGATACGAGCGATTGTTTTTTTAAGAAAAAATTCGGAATCATTCACTTTTCGCGAAACAAAATAGAACCTAAGAATCCGTTTGTTTCACAGAAAAATGAATAATTTAAAAAATATTTTTCTGAAAATAATCGCTTGAATTATCGATAATAATTTATGTCTAAACATTTTTTAGTATAATGAATTTTATTTATTTATTCATTTTCATAAGCGATACAAGCGATTACGTTTAGGAAAACGTTTTTCAAATAATTTATTTTTCAAAAAAAAAAAAAAGCATCCGAAGTTAATAGACAGACAATTTTACAGAGACTCGGGCGAGCAAGAAGTAAGAACAGTTGATATTTGACTTTTCCTTTGTTTACAGACTTCCATTTCGCTTAGCCTTCTTTCTTCTTCTTTTTCATTTCAAACAAAATACTTTTCACCGCCTTTCTCTTTCTCTTTCTCTTTCTCTTTTTTTTTCTGAAAGCGTGCATGGCTCTCGCCATGTGATGTCCAATGAATACACTTGGTTCTCAGGCAACCGTTGAACAGATCTAAAGTTCTTATCCAATTTGTCCTCGAAGACAGAAGAAACTACGGAAGAAGCAGCCCACAGGAAGCTGCCGCGAACTGGTGCAAGTGCAGTACCAGTTGAGTTGACGACTCCCAGAAACTCTCTCTCTCTCTCTCTCTCTCTCTCTCTCTCTCTGTCTCTGCACGAGCCACGACCACGACCACGACGTTGAAACTTGGGAGGCATCTACCCAATGAAGACGGCTTCCAGGTTGAACGACACCTCAAGAAATTTATCGGACGGGTCGTGGACGCTTCATCTCCAGCTTGGCGTCGAGCTGCTTACAGCTTGCTGCCAGTTTCTCCGTCGCTCAGATATCGTTCTCCATCAATCTCTGTGAGTTGCCTATCATGTCACGCCATTGATCCTAGGCATTCCCTTATTACTAAACTTCTATTGGTCTTGCTAACCACCGCTGCACAATAAGCTCGGTATGCTAGTTTTTTTTTTTTGTGTGTGTGTGTGTGCGTGTTTGCACAGCCCGTTATTTCAGAAGTTTTAATCCAAATAAAGGCATTGCGATCTGGAGCTTATGTCTTAAAACGCTCTTATATCATAGCCTCAAAGGTCGATAAGGTGATAAATACAACGAGGGTCTAAACTCACTAGCGAGCAAGATAAAGAGAAATTTGTAATGCCTAAGCTAGAAGGAGCCGAGGTGACATATACAATATGAAATCTCGTGGATTGTAGCGTGTATTAGAGAAAAGTTACACTAAGCAGCAAATGGCCAGGGGGCGGCAACCCTCGCCTTGGTCGGCCGTTGCCTAAACGTACATGTCACATTGTCCTAGTCTAAAATAAACATATGCTAGATGATTAGTAAAATGTGAGCAATCTAACCGTTTTTAAGCCGAAATAATTTATTGTTACGGCATTATTAAGTGAAATTTACTGTCTAATAAAACGTAACTGCTATAGTTCACACTGGTAAGATTATTATGGCAACCAAAGAGTCAATAAAATTGAACCATATTATTGATCTTAGTCAATTGTAATTTTTTCTTTGATTATGATAGATTTGACAATAATTTGCCCATCATTACAGGGCGAGCAAATGTTCTGTCAGATTAATTAAATCCCTCAATTCCCTGTACCAAACATGTTCTTCCATGTTTAACAAAAGCAATGACAAAACCAATACCCAGAAAAATAATCAGAACGAATTAACCAGTTCAAGCAATTTGGTGAAGGTCTTCTGCTAATTAAACCCCTTCTATCAAGCAGTAGTAACACAACGTGATCAATTTACAATCGACAGTAGAAAACCTTCTTCTATTTTGAGTGTACATAGGTTTTCCCCCCTTTGGTATGACCATCTCTCCCAGTTTTTACTCGTGGAGATCTACAAATTCAATCGATTTCGAAAAAGAAAAAATAAAAGAAAAAAAAATCATGAAGAGGCTTCATGCACCAATCGATGAACCAAATAATAATATCACATGGTCACCCTCTCCCTCAGTGTCGAGGAGTGCTTCAAGCTCATCAAGTCACCACCCTCCGCTCCATTCCTCCTCCTCCTCCTAGCAGGGATCAGCTTGGACCAAAACCCACCTTTGCTCTTCTCTCCCTTGACGATTTCTTTAGCGCAACCCCCGCTCGCTCTTGTCTTCGGCGCGAAGGCGATGGAACGGCTCTTTTTGAGCCCGTCCTTGCCCGCGAAGAGCATTGACACCGGCCCGGACCTTGCTTCGTGGGCGAACCGGCCGTGACGATGGATTGGGCTCGAGCACGAGGACGACCCGGAAGAAGAGTGGTAGGACGACAAGGAAGATGACGACGACGACGAACAAGAATACCGTCGGTTCGTGCCGGCTGAGCCGCGTAGATAATTGCCGCTGGATAACTGGGAGAGCTTCTTGCTCAAGCAAAGCGAGCACACGCCGGTCGGTTGCTGGTGCTTCGGGTGCTTCCTGCACCGCCAGGCGGCTGCGTCCCTTGATGCCCTTGCGTTCGCCATTTTCACATTACCTCTATGGCCGTTTTCAGTCGTTGCGTCGGCAATATAAAGAGTCGAAGGTTGGTGGTCGTCGTTCATGTGTTGCGGGTTACTTCCATGATAGTTCATGCGAGCTTCTCTGGCGCTTCTCAAAATTGCTTTTTTGACGGGTTCCCAAAGAGTTTGAAAAGTTGGCCATGGACTAATCGTGCGGCCGCGATGGGTCCAGGTCTTGCGA
>BCNH02000006.1:18945651-18959682 GCA_001662345.2 Metrosideros polymorpha var. glaberrima | reverse complement strand
GATGGTGGAGCCTGAGAGAGAGGCCGAGAAAAGGTTGGAAAATGATTTCCGTTCAAAAACGGAAATCATTTTCCCCCATTTTACAAAGGTGCTTTTTGGTCAATGGAAAACATTTTCCGTTGACCACTCATTTTCCACCCACCAAACAGCAAAATTTGGGGAAAATATTTTCCGGGAAAACTTTTTCCGTGAAACAAACGGAGCATTAGTGTCAAATCTTTTTAAAATCCTTCACTTGAGTGCTATGGGGATTTACTTCGCCAGAAAATCCAACGTGACATTAATTTATTATATAATGTACGACGTGACTCACCGGTAAGATGAAGTCAGCAAATGAGAAGTTAAACGACGTCGTTTAGAGATTAATTTGAAGAATCTTAATCTAATCTAAAAAAAATGGGGCAAAATTCTATCAAAGTTGAAAAGGTTGGTGAAAAACCGTAACACTGAAATTGGGGTTCTCGTAGCAAGCGATGAAGAGAGAGAGGGTTCATACCATCGGTTGGTGAAGAACCCTAACTCAAAAAAAGATTCTCTTACGCTCTTTCTTAGGGTTCCCATCACCATATCTTTATTTCCACCACCAACGGATCATGGGCTCTTAGAGCAAGCGCAGGGACAGAGAAGAGGGAACAACAATGGACGATGGAGGAGGAGCGGCGTCGTCGTTGAACTATGCTTCCAAGCCGAAGCAAGAGAAGAAAGAACAAGAACTAGCAAGAGAGAGCTTCGTAATTTCTTTTAGAGTCTACGATTTTCAGAGAGAGAGAGTTCCCCAAAAACGTTGTCCTTTTGTAGCTCTTGCCACGTCGGATGAAGAATTTTCCACGTTGGACTTCAATTCCCTATTAAAAACCACGTTGGATTCAATGTAAAATATAAAAAGCCACGTAAAACGAATTATTAGAATAGATACTGCAAGGGAACAATTTCACACTGATGTAGTACTCGAGTGAGCAAATAAAAAGCCGCGCTCTTCAAATGAGCAACACTCAAAAGTTACCATACTTTTGATGTTCTTGTCCCGAAGATCGATGCTTGCCTTGGACTAGAATTATAGTTATGTAAAAAATTGAGGCATCACATTTGTGTTTATCTCAATAGGTAAGAGTGAGAGAAAAAGAAAATTCGAAAGGTCAAATTGCAAAGTCGAAATATTCTTTTGAGCCTTTTTTGTTTTTGGTTGCTCGAATATTCCATATCATTTCATGTAGGTGAAAAAGACGAACAACCCAGACAGGCTTCGTAACAAAGAACATTCAAAAGAGATTGTGGGGGTTAGAAGCCCAGCTTAGAGGGAGAGACAGACGAATTTGTGCTTTGACGATCCATTCCGCGGCTTTATCAAAGACATCTAGAGCAATGGGCCAGCCGAAGAAAAGAAAGACTGAATAATAAAAAGCTCGGCCCTCTAAGACAGGAGCAGCAATGTCCCTCGTACTTGACCTTCACCTCACATAAACAGAAGTCTTGTTGTCAGACTCCACTATTGCCACTTTCCCTTTCTCTCTCAGCCTTTGCTCGTTTCAATTTCATCGTGAAGTAAGTACTTGAGGTTCTGCAAAATTTGCCGCGCGGTTTCAATTTTTTACCCAATTATTTTTTAATTAATATCATCAAAAATCTCAAATTACTATATTTATAACAAATTTACTTAAAATGATTTTTTTATTACAAATTGTAACAAATTTACTCCAAACTATTTTTTTGATCATGAAAAACTCAAAACTGATATATCTATAATAAACTTACCCCAAACTGATACACCTGTGATAATTTTACCCTCTATTAGAGGGCAAAACCCTAAACTGATATACCCGTTAATTGTCATGTGTCATCAAATTCAGTAATATGACGGTAAAGAGGGTAAATTTATCGCATATGTAACTGTTTGGGGTAAATTTGTTGCGGATGTATTAATTTAGAGTTTTTTGTGGTTAAAAAATAGTTTGGGGTAAATTTGTCCTAAAAGTACCAATTCGAGAATTTTTTTTTATTAACCGTTATTTTTTTTTGAAGGTCCTGCATGTGGGCGAACCTCGGGTCGGGTCGGGTCGACTCTGATAGACGGGCTTGGCTTGAACCAATGAATCCGACAATGTTACAGGTACGGGGGACAAGTCAAGCTTGTCACGACGAGCAGGATCATGCACTGAATTTCACGATTCATCGAGCTCCTCTTTCTCATCCTCCAGATCTCAATCTCCCAGAGCTGGTCAGACGCTCCAAAGTCCGACGAACCCCTTCCTCGATCCGACCGGCGCAGCAGCTCCTCCCACTCAGGTAATGTCCAGTTCCTTCCGCCGTTTCCCCGGGGTTCTTCCCGCATTCCAGCGTCGTTCCTCTGTAGTCGATCGTCAACGAGCGCGGGTAATTGCCCCCGGCAACTCTCGTCATGCGCGAGGAATTTGGCCGTCACGTTCGCGATTCTGCAGCCTGTTGCGAGTTCTGCGAAATTCTGGGTTCTTGACGGGTGTCTCTGGTTGAGCATGCGAACCCGGTGACGATGCGTGTCTGCTGCATTAGTGTACTGTGAGCTCGCATTTCTGACCTTCGTCCGAAAGCGATGCTATCTAGATGCCGCCGCGTTTCTCTCGTCTGGATTTGTTCACGATTTGCTGGGTCGGTGATGTGGGGGTGTAGCTATGAGTTACCCTCTTGAATGGTTCTGTAATGGGTGATGCGGCAGTTTGTTGATCTTTCCAGGAAGTGGTGACGATGCAGCGAGTTCCCGCTACGGTCGAGGAGCAGTTGATCTTGAAAGCAATCAAGGAGGAGTGCCCCTGGGAAAGCCTCCCTAAACGACTCCAAGCCACTCTTTCTTCTAAAGAAGAATGGCACCGAAGGTCAGTGTCAGTAAAATAACGGTCGTTTTCCCTGTCTTTCTCTACTCGTCCTAGTCCTTATCGAAGGGATCTGATCATAATGGCTAATGGGCACATAAAGCTGCTGAAAAAAATTGGTTTTGTGGATGAAGCAGATTGAACCATTGCGTTGATGACTGTAAAGGGTTTTATGAAAGGGCAACAATTTGATCAATGTTTGGTTTCATGATAATAACGCCTCCCTTCCAATTTTCTGACCCCTTTTCGATGATTTGAAGTTTGTGCGTTGCTTACATAAACCTTCTGGCATATTGATGCATTTTGCCATGTTCTTACTCTCGTAGGATAATCGAACATTGCATAAAGAAAAGGCTACAGTGGAATACCTGCTTTGCTCGTAAAGTTTGCAAAGAAAGCGAATACTACGAAGACATGATGCGGTACCTGCGAAGGAACTTGGCTGTGAGTGTGGTTATGGATTTTTATGGATCTCTTTAATTTAGATATCGTGGTCATGTTATATGGTCTTAAAAGGAACTGTGAGCTGGGCTGGTATCAGATGATCTTGCTTCATAAATTGTTAAAAGGACTGTCATTAAATATAGATTTGGAGGTTACATGACTATAATTATCTTAGCATGTATAACTATATTCTCCTTCCACCCTGGCAATAATGTGTCAGCTCTAGTGACGTTGATTATGACAATCTTTTCTAATTGGCGAGGTTTCCTTGCATTTGACATTGGACTTTTTGAACAGTATCGATACGCCTATTTTTGACTCAGAGACACTTTTGATGCGATACACTTTTTTTACTGACAGTCAGCAGCAACCCCATTGACCTGGTTGCTTTATACTGTGCAGCTGTTTCCCTACCATCTGGCAGAGTATGTTTGCCGTGTCATGAGGATATCGCCTTTCAGATATTACTGCGACATGATATTTGAGGTCATGAAGAATGGTAATTTTGTATTTACTTTTTGAGATTCTGAAGTGAGAAGCAACGAATGTGGAGTTGAAACTTTACTGTGCTAATATAGCTCTATGGTTAAGAAGTTGAGGCCTATGATGTCTATTGGATGTCCTTGAACTTACAACTGCCAGTTGTCTTGTCTAATTCTGAGGTTGGTGATAAAAAGATCACGAAAACAGTAATTGATTGAGGATTTGTCTGATAGGTTTGCTGTTACTCTACCAGATAGTGTAATGAATATGATCTTATGATGTGGTTTTTCCCAGAAGATTCTGCATATGATTATCTAAACATGCATAACTGCAAGATGTTGAGAAGCTGACTGACACATGTTTTATTGTTTCATTTTAACTGTAGAGCAACCTTATGACAGCATTCCAAATTTTAGCGCTGCGGATGCCTTGCGACTAACAGGAATAGGGAGAAATGAATTTATAGATATCATGAACAAGTGCAGATCCAAGGTACCAGATTGCATGTGTACTTTCTTTGGAGTACTTGGTTGGAATAAACTATATGAAAATACTAGGAGACCTATTTCCACCATATTCTTCCTCATGTTCGGCCTCACCATGTAATAAGAATTAAAAGTGTGGCCACGATATATGTATGATTTTACTACTTCAGCTTGAAACATGTAAGGTAGTCAAACTAACCGGATTCCGACCTTTTAGAGTATTGGGAATCTGGCCTTTTACAGTATCAGAGTGAGTGACCTGAAACTTTGAATTCGATAAGAATACTCACATATGATTTTCCGAAATTTGTAATTCATAGTATAGATTTTTGCTCACTATTTGAAAATAACAACATCGTGTGTTTTCTTCGTTGTTTGCTTCTTTTTGTCTCAAGGTCACGTGTTTTCTTCTTTATGGACAACTTTTATGCATCGCTGGAGTTCGCTTTACACAAGTCTTACTTTGTATTGTCATTAGCTATATGTAGTACAGTGAAATTCAATCCTGACCATCTGCTCTATTTAGGAACCCAGTTGTGTATGCTACATGTATGTGATACTTATTCAATATCTAGGTCATTCGTTTGTTTAAGGACTACTGCATAAGTTATATCACTGGAAAACTTATGTTCTCTAGCTGCTGATGGATTCTTATAATCATTTATTATCTCAAAACTCGTCTCTCTTTGGCTATTGCTAAGTTGCACGAACATATTCTGACGATGAACTCAAGTAGCCATTCTAGTAATTACTTGTCTGTTTTGAACTTTCCAGAAAATTATGTGGAAGCTGAACAAGTCCATTGCAAAAGAGATGTTGCCTACACAACCTGTGGGTTTTACCATTGAACCGTGGTGGGGAGTTTGTTTAGTAAACTTCACCCTTGAGGAATTTAAGGTATAAAATCCTGTAATCTTTCCTTTTCTTGTTTATTCAGCATGAGAGTGGTTGAAGACAGTTTTTGCTTTGGATTGGACGCAAAATCTACTTACTTAGCCAGAGTTAGCCTATATGTTGCAAGGTGTGGTTCCTGTATTTACTATAGTCCGTATCTTGCTCTTGAGCTGATTGAGTTGTGAACACACTTCCCTTCAGAAACTCTCAGAAGAAGAAACGGCAACGATCGATAAAATCTGCAAGGAAGAAGCAAATGCATATATTTTGTTTGATCCTGAGATTATAAAGGGTCTATACAGGCGGGGACTAGTTTACTTTGATGCCCCAGTTTACCCTGATGACCGTTTCAAAGGTAATTTGCATTTTATTATCCATTCAGAGCTAAATGCGAGTCTATCCATCATATGTTGAGAGAGTTGATTCCATGATTTGTTGCCATACTGGATCTTATAGTGTCTTTGAACCTCAATTATCTAAAGATTCCTGTGTTTTACCTTTCCGGGGAAGGCATGCATAGACTTTAGACATTTTCCTGAAGCTTATACTCTCGGGAAAGTGGTTTTTTATAACCTCTTATAATGTGAATACATTTTAGGCTTTATTGCTTTTAAAATTGTCTGTTTGTTTATCATGTATGTGTCTTCATTTGTTAACATTTGAGCATGCCAGTTGCCAGGCTTGAAGGGTTTGTTTCCAACAGGGAGCAGTCATATGAGGACCCTATTGAGGAGTAAGCCGGCGGATCTTGGCTTTGTTCTTTCTTGAATTATTGCTTTAATACTTTTAATGAGATCTCATCTTGATATCTGCTAGGTTGCTTTATGCTGTTTTCGTGGTCTCAAGTGAGAATGCCACGGTTGCTGAACTGGCTGCAACGTTGCAGGCTGACCTTTTCCAGCTTCAGGCTGCCGCTTCTTTTGCTTGTCGACTGGGATGGGCAGTAAAAGTGATTGATCCGGCCTCTGTTCTTCAGGAGGCAAGCCTTCCAGGAACTCCGAGAAACATATTGAGTGAAGAAGATGCTTCTCATGCTAATATTGGCCCAGAAAACATGTTTGGAGACAGTGATGCTGCTCAACAAGGCGACGTCTCAGGGTCAGAAAACAATAGGCCAGCTAGTGGCCACGTTCGTGTGGCTTTTGTGGTTGATGCTAACATCACCTCTTACCTCATGATGGGGTCTGTTTCACCAGGTATCTTTGAACTTCTAGTTCTTAAAAATTTTCATCTTCTAGGAATGTAAAATTTCCTTGCTTCGTGCTCTTGATTCGCGTTTAGCTCCAAAATTGATGTTCAAGGAGTAGTTAGTTAAAGAGGTTGAAATGGCATCTTAGAGTGATTTTGGTGGTGGAAGCAAATTGAAACACTAGCTTCCATTGTGTTACTTCTTGAGTAGGAGCAAGAGACTCCAGCCTTCATTTGGCTTGTGTTTCTTACTCAACAGAGTGCTAACTATGGCCTAAAAGCTAGAAAAAAAGTAGAGACAGCTAAAAGGCTAGAAGTTTGGTTTGGGTGGTGCTGGACCTGTGCTTTAATGTGAATGATGATAATATGGTAGCGATTGCCCAAACACTCTCTTTTGTGCTACAATGTAAATAATATGGTAGCAATTGCCGAGACCCTCTCTTAAGCCCATGAGATACACAGCATATGTTTCTTCCTATGTAAGTTTCCTCTTTTACTCAAATTCTAACGTCACCAATTTCGAAATACTGCTTTCAATTGTGAGGCCAAACAGAAGTCGCCTACCAATAAAAGCTTGATGAGCTTATGCAAAAGCACAGGCCATGTTTCAAGAGAAGTTTAAAGTGTCCAACTGAATGCACAATTCTTCCTCCTCCTATCTCTTCACTTGTTCTCCCTGCGTCGAATGCATATCGAAAGGAGCAAAAACACTTTTCTTATCAGTAAAAAATAATTCATAAGAGGCCCCAGGGGTACTGACCCATTAAATCATTACAAGATTAGGAGTCCAGTAGGTCAAGGATAGCATTCACATCAAGACGCATCATATTACCAAAACCAAATATATCACTCACTAAGCAGAAGCTCTGTTAAATTTTATGCGGTAGGTTTTGTCTGGCAAGCTAAATTGAGACAAAGCTTGTTTTATTAACCCAAATATCTTGTGCACCCTTTTTAGGAATCATTAGCTGGTTTTGCAAACACAGATTCTCTTAGTACTTGACTGTCACTGATTTTTTTTATAAATACTGTTACTGATTACGTGGTGCTGGCATTTTCTTGAACTGACTTTCATTTAAGAATTTTTCTACAATGCTGGGAAGTAGACTTGCACATGGGAAAGTAGCAATATGCAACTTTACTGGAATTGAATTAACCGTGACATCCACTAATGAAAAACCGGAACTCTTGCGGTTGTACTATATTCATGAGGTCTACATGATGAATTTCATTGGTTAAGCAGTTTAATTTACTCTAGTTATTAATTGTTGTACCTTTTGGGTGCATAGATATAATATTATTAGCTTTTTAGTCCAACGTCTTATTTGTAGGAGCACAGACAAGAGAATGGCAATTAGACAAAGAGGGGGGCTATTTCCACTTCCTGCATGACTAAATCCACCTATTTGCACTAAAGAGACAAAATCACCTCTGAAGCTTTCCATATTTGCCCAGTGTCCTTCAATTTAGTTATTTTCTATTATGGGTTTCATTCAAATATAAACTAATTGCTGTTTAAGAAAAAAAAAATAGTGTCTTCTTCAACATTGCTCGTATCGCTACGTGTCCATTCTTGTCTCACTTTTATGGTGAATTTTATTCAATTAGCAATAAAAAAAATTAAGTGTCTTTATTTAATATATCAAAGAATTGGTGATTTATTTTCTACCTTCAATGACAACCTTTAACATAGAGCACGTTAGAAGTTATATGAGCATCTAGAGATACATTGAAAAAAATGACTGTCAAAAGTGATGCACATTGAGGCACCTTGATTTCTTTTGTTGTAAATATTCCATTAATGATCAATCCAAAATGAATGGAATTTAAGTATTAGTTTACAATCTTTTCTAATATTATGGACAACTTTGATTCAATTTTTCATCTCTTAAATTTTTGCATTGGGAAATGTAATTGTGGTTTCATTTTGGCAAATCTTTAAAGAGGGCTTTTTTTGTTATTTCATCAGGTGATCCCATTATGCATCTATAAAAGACAACTAATAAGAAAGAGTTTTGTGAGTGATATGTACAACAAAAATAAAAGTTTATAATATATAAGTGTGTTAAAAAGTTGCTTGTGTTTAAATTTTTCTGGACTTTTGTTGATAATTACTCCATAAATTTGCTTGACAATGTGGAAACAACTAAGCTTCTTGGAAATTGCTTTGTTCGATGTATGCATGGTTATACCCACCCAGAAATTAGAAAGAAAGAAAACACGTGCTATTCTTAATTATGCTAACTATATCCCCTTGTAATAATAATTAAAAAAAACAAAGGCAAGTGAATTAATTTAGGGTCCATCACTTTATTTTACAATTGAATGCTTAAGGGGAAATCTGTCGCTTTAGTGAAAATGGAGTGGCTTTAGTCATATACTGCTGGAAATAGCCCCCCACCCTCATACTTATTTTGGTTAACTTTTTTCCTTTTAGTCCATTATGAATTGCATTTGCCAATGGTTTCTTTTACTCGTGTGAATATTATTTCGATGTCCTTGTGCTTGTCATTCTCTCATACTCGTGTCCTTGATCGAATTGTATGCTCAGGTTTGAAATCTCATGCTGTGACACTATATGAAGCGGGAAAGTTGGGTCATGCTAGCATTGCTGATCTCTGCAAGGATCTAAGTACTTTGGAAGGAACTAAATTTGAGGGAGAACTGCAGGAATTTGCAAATCATGCCTTCAGCCTTCGCTGTGTTCTTGAATGTCTGCAATCAGGGGGTGTTTCTACCAGTCCAAGTCTGGATGAAGTCTGCAGTAAGATGGGCAATATTGGTCCAAGCAAGGACGTGGCTAGTTCTCTTGTGGTTGAGATATCTTCCAATGACAATCCAGGGCAAGCATACACAATCGAGAATGGTCTAAATTTGGATGTTTCCAAAAAATCTGAAACACTGCAGGACCATTCTCCTATTGTAGAGCCCAATAATATATCAGAAGAGATGTCATCCATCAATATATCAGAAGACAGTTACTATGAGAATGAGGTTGCTATTTCGGAGACAACTATCCAGAATGATGACAAGTTCACACCAGATGAAGCATTAGACACAGGAAGAAACACTTCAAAGAGGTTAAAGAAGTATCGTGTGGATATTCTACGCTGTGAAAGCTTGGCTTCTCTTGCACCAGCAACTTTGGATCGACTGTTTCTTCGTGACTATGATGTTGTTGTATCCATGGTTCCTCTTCCATTTTCTTCAGTTCTTCCTGGACCATCAGGTCCAATTCATTTTGGTCCTCCCTCTTATTCATCATTGACACCTTGGATGAAATTGGTGCTGTACTCAACTGTGGCTAGTGGCCCTTTATCTGTTGTTCTGATGAAAGGACAGTGTCTACGCTTGCTTCCTGCACCACTGGCTGGTTGTGAGAAAGCACTCATATGGTCCTGGGATGGCTCTACTGTAGGAGGTCTTGGAGGCAAGTTTGAGGGAAATCTAGTTAAAGGAAGTGTACTTTTGCACTGCTTGAATTCACTTCTCAAGTATTCGGCTGTATTGGTCCAACCATTAAGTAGGTGTGACCTTGATGAATCTGGTAGAGTCATCACTATGGATGTCCCTTTGCCGTTGAGAAACTTTGATGGTTCAGTTGCTTTTATTGGTGAAGAATTGGGGCTGTCTGCAGGGGAGAGTTCAAAATTGAATTCTTTGTTGAATGTTCTTGCAAACAAGATAGAGTTGGGAATGATTGGTTATATCCGTTTGTTAAGACTTTTTAAAGAAAGAGACTCTGACTACTTTTCTCCTGATGACGAGAAGTATGAATGGGTCCCTTTGAGTGTGGAATTTGGCATTCCACTTTTCAGTCCAAAACTATGCAACCTTATATGTAAAAGAGTGGTCTCATCTCAAGTTCTGCAAACAGATTCACTTACTGAGCATCATGATGCAATGCAAGGGTTAAGGAAAAAGCTGCGAGATGTTTGTGCAGAGTACCAAGCAACAGGTCCGGCTGCTAAACTTCTGTATCAGACAGAGCAATCTAAGGAGAAATCTCGACAACTAATAACCTATGCTAGTGGAAGGTGGAATCCACTAGTGGATTCTTCTTCACCGATTTCTGGTGCCTCAAGTGAGCATCAGAGATTGAAACTTGCTAACAGACAGCGTTGCCGCACTGAAGTCCTGAGCTTTGATGGTAGCATTCTTAGGTCTGTCTTTGTAAACCTTACTTTACTGTCTCTACACGCGAGACATGCTTTGATATGTTGTGTCAGCATCCAGCATCAATTCCTTTTTTTTTTCAAATCATTTCTCACTGTATAAAGTCCATGCGGGGGTCGGAATGCTATCTATATGATATCTCAATAGCTATTTACACCCAATAGAATTAATAGTTTCTGTTTTGAGAAGGCATGGGACAAACTATTTGGGAATCCTCAGTTTGGCCAGCTGAACCATCAAGTCTTCTAGTATTCTAGACTTCCTTAATAGCCTTGAGTTGCTTAAGTTCCTTCTTTGATGCCCGATAGGACTTTTTTGTATATTTTTTAGCAATTAATTTGATTAACTTTATTACTAATGTACATTGATCAGGCCATGATCGTTACCATGCTAGTAGTGATAACTAATTTGAATTAAGTATCTTTGTGGGGTAATATTGAGGAAGAAACAGTGCCTACACATGTAAACGTTTCTCTCCAATTGGAGGAAAATTTTATTTTATAATGGATTGCGAATATCTTTTGGTGAGTCTCATATTCAAATGATAAGTATTTTGAATTTGAGGAAATTACATGGGTTTTTGTGCAGATACTCTTTCTCAGGATTAATAGATGCAACTCGTCCAAATTGTGCTTCAAACTCTTCTCTGCATTTTTTCTCATTCTGATTTGCATGTTCTGTTCACTACGGAGTTAATTGAGAGCTTTCGGTGAAGCTAAGATGCTAT
Organism: Metrosideros polymorpha var. glaberrima; assembly: GCA_001662345.2. Lineage (NCBI taxonomy): Eukaryota > Viridiplantae > Streptophyta > Magnoliopsida > Myrtales > Myrtaceae > Metrosideros > Metrosideros polymorpha. The sequence continues at coordinate 18,948,442 of BCNH02000006.1, read as the reverse complement.
CAACAATAACATTGCTTTTTTCAATAGATAAGTAACGATAACAAGGATATTATCAAATCCTTGTTCGTAAAGTGTGGTTGGCTGTATATTATCTTATGCTATTTGATAATATCTCTGTACAATATTTTCTACAAATTTCACATGGTACCGGTGATGGTGTATGCATTTGATGCTGTGCATGCTTTCGCTGCTAATTAAAATCTATGAGGGGAGAGGATATCGATGCTGATACTGGATGAATCTTTAACCACTAGAATGCTGTTGCTTATTGCTTTGGCTGATTGCTTTTGGCAATGTAAACTTGGAGTTGTTTGCTTAGATATGATGCTGAAAGCCTTAAAATATCAGGGGTTCTAAAAATCCTCGAAAGTTTGCTTAAGCTAGATGCCAAATGGGAATGTGGCTTGTGCTGCATTAAAAGATGTTCCTAGTGATTGGAATGGACAATGAGTTTTAGAGCTTTGTGGATAGAAATTTTCCTTCACATGTAGAACATCCAGGTATTCGTTTGCCTGAGTTGGATGCTGGATGATTAGGAAATGATGGAATTTGATGGGGAAGTGTACTATTTAGACTGCTTGTGCTTTCTGCACTTGTATTTTGTTGCTTGGATACAAGTTCAAAGCTGAATGGATTGCCTTACATGATTAAATATCAAAATTAATTTCTCTAGATGAAACAGGAAAATCCCTGTAAATAAAATTTGTATATTTTTTTTATTACCTTATTTATCTTTGCGGATAGCATAGCTATTGCATGCACCTAGAGACATGATCTGTAGGATGCTGCTTATGTGCTTATATGTAGAACGTGAGGTGTTACAAACAAAGTATAGAGAAGTTAGTGCATGTTTTCTTTGGAAGGAATCATTTGCACATTTGTATGTGCTCCATTCACCTGCTAGTATGCTTTTGCAATCATAGAAGCGAGAGTGACCATGCTTTGCTTTAATAGATACGACAATGTCTAATGTCAGTTTTTTTGGATAAATCTGCAGATCATATGCTCTAGCCCCCGTTTATGAAGCAGCCATAAGGCCTGATGAAGAAGCGGCTTCAACAACCGCAATGAAGGTTGAACCGGATGAAGCTGATGGCAGAGAAGTGATACTTCCTGGTGTAAATCTCGTTTTTGATGGTTCTCAGTTGCACCCCTTTGATATCAGTGCTTGTTTGCAAGCTCGCCAACCAATATCACTAATAGCAGAGGCCTCAGCTGCCTCTGCAGCTTTTGCAATTAAATAGGCTTTCTCCTGTGTTCTAGCTTGGATGACTTTTGATGAAGAGTATCGTGCCAAACGGTTTTGATGTCCCTCATGCCGCGGTTACTCTGGCTGTTTTTTAGGCTGGCCGTCTACTTTTAAGCTTGACAGAGTGCAAGGTAAAGATAGAGGTTTCGGTTATTGTTGATAATCTAGTTTATTTACTGCGTTTAGCTTCTACTAAGCGATCTCATTTGCTAAGTCACTATCTATGTACTTTACATAATACACACGAAATAATGCAGCTTTTGCATCGTTAGGTAATTACCCTTACTGTTTCCATCATCTGGAGTCTGCTACTTTTGACTGGGTTTGCACCTTTGCTTTAGAAAAATGATCAGGGATGAGATGGATCATTTTTTCTATCCCATTAGTATTCCTTGCTTCGATATTCGAGAACTCCTTTCAATTTACCTAGTGAATAATGCTTCAAAAAGAGTTGCAAGCTTTTCACTGTCGAGAATGAGGATATTTGTTTGCAGTCTACTTTTCTGACTTCAAAAAGATCTGAAAGTGTTGGTGTCTGAACGAAACTCGCTTTGTACTTGGGAAGGACTTTTGGGGCTCATTAAATGCTTTCAAATCAATGGATTTTTTCTTCGAGCAACCCAGAGAAGTTCTTAGTGACCCCCTGCTTAATGTGGTGGGATCTCCTTTTTTCCGTCGAATTCATCCTCCCCTTTAAATCTCATCAATCAGGAATATCTCAAATGTCTCTTGGTGAACTGCTTGTGTCTAAGCTGCTGCCGACAGTTGAACATATTTGTCCTCCTTATCGAGTTTTGGCTACCTTTTAAGCTTTAGCTCTGATAGTATCTTGTGGCTGTTTTTGCAGGTCGCAGTAATGGTTTGGTTCTAAGGATGTATATATCTGGTGGCGCTAGTGTCCTTCTGGTGATATTTTGTGAGCTGGAAGGAAGATTCAATTTGTATTTTTCACATTGTAAGGCGTAAAATATTTCATAACTATGTGAATTTCGAGCCTCAGATTGCATGGGGCACCAAAATCTGGACAATCACCCGGATGAGGAAGATAAGAATCCCAAAAGGAAAAACGTGCCATAGATACACACGATTGAACAATCATGTTTCAAATGTGACTGTTTATGTCTTCTGGTTTGGAATCTGTCAATTTAACTGTCTCTTCATTTTGGCTTTGGAGAACGAACCGGACATTGAGAATTCCGGCATGGGTTTTGGCTTTGCCAATGTGATTGACTCTGAATTTTGAGATGAAGCTAGCAGAATATCTCTCTCTCTCTCTCTCTCTCTCTCTCTCAATGGATTGGTTTGGTTTGGTTTGTAATTCTAACCCAGCTGTATTTTCTCTCCACATTTATATGGGGAAAATTACTAAAAAAGTCATAAACATATTGTAATTGTGCCAATTCAATCATAATTTTTTTTTATCAATTCAGCACCAAGCCTTTTGCAATTGTGCCAATTCAATCCATTTGGCCGGCCGGCGTTGATGTGGCATTTTTAAATAATATTTAAATAATTTCTTGAATTTTTATAATTTTTATAATA
>BCNH02000006.1:18925826-18945409 GCA_001662345.2 Metrosideros polymorpha var. glaberrima | reverse complement strand
TATATATATATATATATATGTTAAGCGCCACGTTCATGAATATCGAATAAGGCTCCATCAACATTAATAATACGTTTGATTTAAACACGTAATTTGATATATCTAAATGAAACATTTGGGCGTGTTTGGCAATAATTTTGATCCAAAAAATCAATTCTGTTTAGAATTGATTCTTTATGATTATGATTTTCGGACGAATTTCAGAGAATTAGAACGCGTTTGGTAACTACACAAAATATCTATTTTTGGAATAGAAACTCGTTTGGTAATTACACATAATTTCTATTCCCGGGAATAATTTCTTTTTCTAATTTTTTCATTTGAGTCAAATAATTAAATTTTGTCACTATAAAAGTAAATATGCCATCACAAATACAATCATAAAAAAGTGAATTTTTGCAACATATTAAATAAAAAAGCATTTTTTTAGTTATCTCATATTATTTCATGCACAAATTGGTGACAGGTACTCGTAGAGAGATCGAGAGCAAAGTCAATTCATACATCGCAAATGTGGACATACTCATGCAGGGAGCACCCGAATGGGGAGGATCCAGGCGATTTCTTTTTTCTTTTTTCCCTTATGGAGGGTCCAGGTGTTTGGTGCACTTGATCTATTGAAAGTTTATGCAGAGAGCACCTAAATAGATGTTCATGTACTCATTTTGGAATTGATTTTCATTTAGACGAGTTCATCAATGTGGACATCATGCTTTAGGAATTGGCTTCATAAATGTATGTCATGAAGGTTGGTTCTTCTAGAGAACAAAAGGAAGGAGAGAGAGAGAGAGAGAGGATTAGATGCAAATTATTGTGAAGTAGGAAAGAGAGATGAAACCAGCCAATCTATAAGATTTGTTTTGAGTAATTTCTTTGGAAATGAAAAATCATTGTGATTAGTAAGACTTAATTAACATTAATACATTTATCACTTCTTTAAATATTTATTAGGCTTTGTTTCAATAATATAATGAAAATACAAGACTTTCAAGGGAAAAAATGATTTATTTTTGTAAAAAAAATGTTTTAAAAAAATGATTATGGAATAAAGAATCAACTTTTTTTATTATTCTTGATTCTGATCCAAAGCTGATTTCGAGAACAAAATCACTAATTTTGAAAATCAGAATCATTTTCGTTACCAAACAAAATTTTCATCTTTTTCAATTTTCAAGGAGCAAAATTAGAGAATCAAAATCATTGCCAAATAAGCCTTTAACCACTTAATCAATCTCCGAAAACTCTAACTAACTTAGGCTCTGTTTGGATGAGCATTCAGGAGCATTTCCAAGGGGCTTTGGGTGTCCAAAGCCCCTTGGCAAAAAAAAAGGGTGTTTGAGAGACTTGCATTTGGGAAATGCAAGTTTCCTAAATGCTGAAAGCCCAAGGTTGCCTTGGGCTTTCTAGCATTTTCGGAATGCTAAGGGGGGTAAGTAATTTTTTTTTCTTTCTTTTTTGCCCTCACAATTTCATCCAAATTCCAACTTCGCCCTTTTACTTAAATGAGAAACCGTATTGCTACTAGAGAGGAGCCGACGTCATCGGAGAGGGGTCGACGTCCGTTGCGCGAGGCCGGCAACCATCGCGTGACCCTGGTGACCATCGTGCGACCCAAGTGACGCCGCCTGGGTTCGAGCGACCCAGGTGACTGCCACTAGGGGCCGCGCGAGGGTCGCTTGCGTCGCGCGACCCCAGGTGACTGTCGCTTGGGTCGCGCAACCTCAAGTGACGGTCGCTTGGGTTCGCGACCAAGGCGACGGTCGCCTAGGTCGCTTGAGGTCACGCGACCCAGGCCTCGTTTGAGGTCGCGCGGCCTCAGGCGACCTCAGGCGAGGTTGGCGGCGGCTCACCGGCCGCTCACCGGAGAGGTCGTCGGTGCAAATTTTGACTTAAAAAAAAAACTTTCCAAAATGGCTTTACAAAGTGTAATTTTCCCAAACACCATTTGCATTTCAAAAAATCCCTTTAACTCAAAGGTATTTGCATTTTCCCAAATGACTTTCTCCAAAAGGCTTCTCAAACGCACCCTTAATATTTTTCCTTCTAGCACCCCATAATCACACAGGCGCACTTTCTATTAATTGGCAGCAAATACTGGAGATTAGGTACTCTCTCTCTCTCTCCATGCCTTATAATTTTTGTCGTGGAGTACTTACTCTTCCTCCATATTGTCATTCCAATGTTATAGTTCTCCTCGTGTCTGACTCCTGCCAAACACTGATATGGTGCATGTAGCTAATCATTTCTCGAAGAGCAGAAAGTCACAGAAGAGGAAAAAAAACAAAGAACCGCCGAACCATGTTCAATCTAGCCCTCCAATTTTGATTAAATTGCATCTCAAGTTACAGTTCTTTCCATTAAAAGATGAATAAAGTTTGTTAACTTAGTTTATCTCGCCGGCACTGATTATATCAATCGGCTCACGCGACATAAAAAAAGAAAAGAAAAAAAAGTCCAAATCCTTTTGAGAGATAGAAGGGCGATCGAGCTATCACTAGCCATAAATGACCCTTACCTAGCTTGTCGATGACCGTCACCACCTTAACTTATCTCGTCAAAGAGAGATATTCAGTGTGGATCGACCATCCCAATTAGAGATCAATGGAGGATATACCCTTCACATAAATTGGGTGAGGGTCGGAATCCCGTCTTGCCCCTTACCACCATGCTCGTATAGGGGTGGCAACTGTCGCCTCGTCGCCCCTCCTGAGAGATCAACAACAGTAATCAGCAGACCATTCACGATAAGAGGAACATCGGTGACAATTGAAAGATTTCGAGATCGTCAGGGCTCTTAATTCGTCATTTATGCGACCATCATAGATCATATGAACATATTCATTCCACCACCACCAAGGCGGCGCTGCTCAGCAGGCGCTCGATTGGCGAAAGGTCGCGTCAGCACACAACGACAGAAGAAAAGGAAGAAAATTTAAGGGAAAAAGAGAGACATTGCAGGATATTTTCTCGTCACAGAAAGCGAGACAATGCATGTGATTATAATATCAATGGATTCCTTCATGGGATTATCCGAGAAGATCGAAGAGCTGCCGTGTTTACCGTTCACGTGGCAGCCAGGTCGAAGCATCCCCTGTCTCCCTCCCTCTCTCCCTCTCCCTATCTCTCTGCTTTCGGACTACGAAGTGTCTCTCGAATCCTAATACAACCAGAGAAAAAGACTTCAAGAAGACTCCACCAAGACGAAAAGCACTCCTCCCGACTTCACAGTCCTCTGCTCCTCGCCTACCCTCGTGAAAAGATCGCCTTTTCGTTCCACTTCTCTCCTTCCTTTCTTCTCTTGATACCCACGGATTCGGTTCTGCTCGCCCTTTGGGGTCCTCACCCGTCTTCCTTTTTCCGTTCATGGGAACTTTTCTTTATTCGCGGCAGCTACTGAAAATGCGTCGCCCGCCTCTCTGCGATTCTGATTCTGCTTTTGCCGCCAAGTTCGCTCCTTTGGCTTCGTCTTCTTGTTCGGGCATTGGAGCTTCTCGCGGGCTTGAAATGGGGTGATTCATCTCCCTTTCTCTTCCTTTTTCATGCTTATTTGCTTGTCCTTGATCGTTCAGATGTGTTCTTGATGGGTACTTTGGCGTTATGAGTTCCCTTATGCTCGTGAGTTCTCTTTCTTCCTGTAATAATCTGAAAGCAGTTTTCTTTGTGTGAGTAGTGCAGCTTGATGAGATTAATTTGATATCCTTAGTTGTTAGAATGAGGTAAGATCGTATTTTTCATGAGTTCTCATTGTTCTGTGATGGCCTATATATACGTATTCACATAGTATCTGCTTAAAAGTGTGTGAGTTTTCTAAAATGTGAGCAGTGCTAACCTGAATTCTGTCGCTCGATCTGTCATTAATTTTTGTTGGCGTCTTACCAGATTGAAACTGAGTAAAAGCTCATCGGGGGGCAGCGGGGGAAGCCTTTCCAGAAAGGCATACATCAAAATTTCATTTCTTCTTATTAAGATACATTTTCTGGTTTAACATTTACTGTTCTGAGTTTCATTCGGAAGTATGTAATGGCGCGTTTTGCATAGGTCAGACAAGGGAAGGTGCACATCGAGGAAAGGCTAAAGTTTACGGGCGTCAGGCTCAAGAACGCGTGCTTGAGGTGATTATCCATTAAAAATACGCAAATCTGCAGATTTTATATGCATTTCCAGTTTGCTATTGTTGAAGTTAATATGTGTACATAAACATAAAAGTCGGGAGATTTTGTGAAATTTTCAGCTTACTTGGGATTGGATGTAAGTTCTGCCACTGGAAACAAAATATTGATACCATGAATTTTGTAAGAATTTGCTTGAAGTTCTTTTACTCTGTTGGCTGCATTTTGTAAATGAAAACGTGGGAGGCACCATTATTTTTTTCTTGGCTAGGCTCCAATACTTAGCCTGCCAGTTTCGAAAGGTTGCTCTGTCATGGGAAGATATTTCTACTCTGTGCAGTATAATTGAAAACTTAAGGGAAACATATGATACTTAAGGTAACTTCAAGAAACAATATTTACTGGACTTCTTCCCACATTGCAGAGCTTGTGGAACTTGAAGTACTTACTTTAGCTTTCATCCCATTGATTAAGTTAGTTTTACTTTTATATGGATAGCAATTTCACTCTCGTGCTGCATTTTACTGATTTCTGATGTCTGTGCTTATGCAATTAATTGTCGTTTTACAATAAATTACCCTTCCACATGTCCTCTACCTTAATTTGCTTTGAGGATCTGATAGATAGACATGTAACTGACCACATAGGCAATCTGACTTGTGGGTGATGTATTTCCTATGCTTTTGGCTGAATATCTTTTAAGTTTTAATCTGGAACTCATTCTTTTTAGATGAAATAACTTCACTTTACCCCAAATAGAAGGTGTAGAACTAATTTTCATTTAAGAGAGCTTTTGATGTAGGATGACAAGTCCCGCAACAAAGAATAAATCTTTAGGCTTCACACCGAAAGCTTCCTAAGCATTGCACTTAGGGTTTCTTAAACATCACATCTAAGAGAAGATTTGCATTGCACACTCCCAAAGCAAAAAAATGCAAAATATCATCACCTCCAGTGAAAAGAAAGAATTACAACCACATAAAGAGACTCTTTAAAAGTTCTACTCTCTGTTGCAATAGGAAGCTTCTAAGCAAGAAACATAATAGAAAATAGAAAATTCATAAAATCAAAATAAGAATTAAATACTACTAATTTATTTATGGGAAGAATCCTTGTCCTAGGACTCTTATTTGATTTGTGATTTGATGCAATGGTTGATCTTCGCTGCAACTTGGTAGAAACGTCAACATTGGAACAAATATCACCTTGCGTGATTTTGTTGGCTGCATCATTCGCCCCCAGTTGCAGAAAAGTCGTCCTTGAGTTTAGAAGTGTTGAATTCATCAGCTTCATCCACAGAGTTTTTCCCTCGTGCCAAAGAAGTTTAATAACAGCATGCTTTGAGAAAAACTCCCAATCAAACTTCTTGTGATAATCAAACTTGGATGGTATCATGAAATCTATATCCTCAGTCATGCTTGCGTGATCTTCACAGCCACCTTGAACTTGTTTTGCCCAGCATGCTCCTTAGTTTTACATTGATAAACAACATGGCCTTGTTCTCCACACCAGAAGAACACATGATTTGAGTCAACTTCTATGCTTAATTCTCAATCTTCTCTATGCAATCGACCACCTCATGTGATTCAAGCTATTCTCCTCAATCATGGATTCTTGTGATCTTGATCAACAATTGTTTCGATTGTTTGGACTCCTAGGGTAATGACCAACTTCTTTTTTTGCTTTAATAACGCATCAAGTTCGTTATTTTGTTGCTTGAAATGCTCATCAATTCTGGTGATTGCATTCTCATGATCTTTACGCAAGGCATCCAACTGGGATTTCAATTCGCCAACCTCGGAATTCAACTCAGCGTTGTTCACCATTGTGGTATGAACATTGGTTCTGATACCAAAAATTGATGTAGGACGACGAGTCCACAACAAAGAGTAAATCTTAAGGCTTCACACCCGAAGCTCTCATCACACCTAGAGTCTCTTAAGCATCACACCTAGAGTTTCTTAAGCATCACACCTAAGAGAAAAAGTGCATCACACACTCCCAAAGCAAATACTTGAGAAATTTGATATAATCATCAAGTCAATTGAGAAGAAAGAATTCCAACCATATGAATAGACTCTCTAAAATTTCTACTACTAGTTGGAATAAGAAACTTCTAGGCAAGAAACACAATAGAAACAGGAAACTTGATAAAATCCTAATAAGAATTAAATCCTAAAAGATATAATATGATGAATTCACCTACGAGAAGAATCCTAATCCTTTAGGGCTCTGATATAATTTGTGAACTGATGCAATGGTCTATCTTCGTCACGACTTTGTAGAAACATCAACGTTGTAATAAATTTCATCTTGCATGATTTTGTTGGCTGCATCAGCTTTTGACATCTTGAGTTTACAATTTTTTCCGATTTAGGTTGCTATGGCTATGTGCATTCTCTTGTGGCTTGTGGTTATTTGCTACATTCATGGTCTTGGATTTTTAGGAAGAAGCCCCAGAAGTATCAGAGATCCAAAGGCAATTCAGAGTTTTTCCAGGCCAGGCATTTCCATTAGGGGTATCAGAAGTCGATAATGGAATCAACTTTGCTATATTTTCGCAGAATGCAACTGCAGTAACACTTTGCTTATCACTTCCCCAGAGGTGAGTGAGAAGGCATTTAAGTCTTCCCCATGCATTTGAGCATTTCCTATAATCATATGCTTTCTTAGATATACCACTGGAAAGATAATTCAATTTCATAATCTATCAACGACTTTCAGTAACTTTTTCCTTCTATTTTGCCTTTCTCTTTGGGTAAGGCCTCATAATTCCTTAGCATATTCTTTGTCAATAGCTAGACTTGATAATGTATAGTCTCCTCAACTTTCCGATTCATCTGTCTTTATAGACTGAATTATTATCTTGCATACAATTTGTTTTCTATGTAACTTCAGAGAGTCAGTATTGTTTTGATGCGAGCTGAATGATGTTACTTCTCCTTTTCTATCAAACAGGAAGAAAGACAGAAACTCTAATCACAAGTTTTGTAATTTCTGACTGAACTAGATTTTGCCATTTGTCTAAATATGTCCTAAAGAGTGATCTTTTTCATTCTGTCATAATTGGCTTGCCATACTTAGTGCTTCTGGTTGGTCTTGTCAGTGGGAAGGCTGGAAGAGTGGATCAGGAACTTATTGAGCTAGCTTTGGATCCTCATGACAACAAAACTGGAGATATTTGGCATATATGCATTGAGGTAGTCCTTCCTATGCTACTTTTTCAAATTTCTCTCTGTGCAGTACATTGACAGGAGTAAATAGCTTCTGTTCTCTGTCTTCTGCCATTATGGGGTTCTTAGGGGCTATGTAATTGGACTTTTTGTACGGAGGCAGTATCTGCACAACTCTAAACTTTCCAAGTATTTTTCTTCCTTGGGTGAAAAAATGCTGTGTTAATATATCATAATTTACGGGCATAATATTTAGGTTTTGCTGCATAAAATGGAACCCATTATTGTGCTTAGTTACTGGACGCTTTTTCCATTTTATCCATACCGAACAATTTCAAACTGCTGACACTACACATGCAGGGTGTGCCTTGGAGCAATGTTCTTTATGGCTATCGCATGGATGGTCCACGAGGTTTTAATGAAGGACATCGATTTGACCCCAATATTGTGCTTATAGATCCTTATGCAAAACTCATAGAAGGTCGTCGGTTTTTTGGAGATACAAGCCACAAGCTGTCAAAATCTCTTGGAACTTATGACTTTGATAGTTTGCCTTTCGATTGGGGAGAGGACTATGAGCTTCCTAATATACCTGAGGTACGTTTGTTGTTTCTACGGTGTTGAGTATAAATCATCTTGACACCTTAAGTTTAGTTTCAGACTATTTCTTCTTGCTTCCGTCTTATGTCTATCCTGCTTTACAACCTGTGGCTAATGAGCATAAACTGATTCAAAACATCTCACGTCTCTATGTAGCCGTGGGAGATTTTATCATAATAGATGACAGAGATGTTTAAATTTTTGTAGTTGTTTACTCCGTCACTTTACACCTCAATATCTCTGTTCTGATACTTGTTTCTTGCAGAAAAATCTTGTTATATATGAAATGAATGTTCGTGCATTTACAGCTGACGAGTCTAGTGGGCTAGATTCTGATATACGTGGAAGCTATCTTGGAGTTATTGAAAAGGTAAATACTGAAGCAAACTGCTGTTTTGTAGTTCAAATTTGAAGTGGTAAGTATTGGGAAAACTATGATCCAATTTCAGCAATGTGCTTTTCAGTTATGACAGCCTGAGAACGTTGCAGATATAAGGCTCCGTTTGTTTCGTGGAACATTCATTTTCCAAAAAATGATCGCTTGTATCGCTTAAAAAAATAAATGAACTAAAAATATTTTCATCATTCACGAAAATGTTTAGCCATAAATTGTTTTCGATAATGAAAACATTTTTCATTGATTAATTATTGCAAGCGATACAAGTGATCATTTTTAGGAAAATATTTTCCAAATCATTCATTTTCCGCAAAACAAACGGAGCCTTAGTTATTGTGGCTACCTTGGTGGTGGTTGTTTTCGTTGTTAGCAAAATAAGCAAATACATGGAGCTGGAAATATGACACTCGTGCTGGAGCTGTCAACTGTACTCATGTCTGCCATAATTATTAAAGAACTGTTGAAACTAAAATAAAAGGAATTTTAAATGCTTCTATGGTCTTTACGCTTTTGAATGCTATCAATTTGGTGTAGTAAGACGCAGACAATACTTGGGGCTTTTCGCCTTATTTTTTCCTCCTAAAGGAAACTTTCAGTGGGTAGTTTGAGGTTTCCTTCTCATCTCACCACTCTCCTATAAATATCCTTAGAAATATCTTTATATGAACTTTAAATGGTGAAATTTTTAAGTATCATTATGATGTTTCCGTGGTCATTCTAACTATATATTTTTTGGTGTCTACAGGTACCCCATCTTTTGGAGCTTGGAGTAAATGCAGTGGAGTTATTGCCCGTTTTCGAGTTCGACGAGTTTGAGTTTCAAAGGCGAAGAAATCCAAGAGATCACATGGTACTATATTACTTCTATTGATCCATGCAGTATAACTTTCTTGTATATGATGAGTAAATTACATCATTCGCATCTCAAGTATAAGATAGCTTATTCTTAAGATGGTGTTTATTTACTACTACTGCTGCTATCCACATAATTCTAGGAATGTATTTGCGTAATGAGGATTTACAGGTAAAGGAATTTGTGGCAGTAGATAAAGTGCCACATCATGTATCTGCTAGGGCCATGTAAGCTTTTTGTCAGTTTCTTCCGTGAGATTGCTGTGATTGGTAAATTTTTTGTAAGTACAGTAACATGACAACTATCTAGGTATCTGGGATTATTATTTTCTGCCTCCTTACCCTGAGGAGAAAAAAGATCTTTTTGTCAGTTTCTTCTGTGAGATTGCTGTGATTGGTAATTTTTTTTGTAAGTACAGTGACATGATAACTATCTAGGTATCTGGGATTATTATTTTCTGCCTCCTTACCCTGAGGAGAAAAAAGATCTTTTCATCTGAAAAAGCTCTGAATACTACTTCCCTATTGTTGGACCAAGTCTTTTTTCAGATAAGATAGCAAGGCTTGTTTTAGCACAGAGAAGCAAACTTCTTTTGCTGCCATGTAACCTGAGCGGGATTTTATCTGTTCGTAAGATTTTGCTGCCATGTATTGATTTTTTTTTTGCTTTCAAATGTTTCTGTTTTCTTATGCTTCAATTTCTGTGAAACGTTGTGTTCTTACATCCCAATTGCATCACTTACAAAATGATCTGTTTCATGACGCATGTATTTCCAAGATTAATACATGGGGATACTCTACCATAAATTTCTTTTCTCCCATGAGCCGCTATGCTAGTGCTGGTGGAGGACCTGTTAATGCTTCTCGGGAGTTCAAGGAAATGGTCAAAGCTTTGCATGGTGCTGGCATTGAGGTAAATGATACTCTTTTGGCCTAAAATTGCATGTTCTTGGTGGTTGTTGTTTGGTTCTTTTGGAGGTCTAAGTGACTTTCTATCTGCTATCATCTTTGCAGGTCATTCTGGATGTTGTGTACAATCACACTAATGAGGCTGATGATAAGAATCCTTATACAACTTCTTTTCGTGGGATCGATAATAAGGTGATTATTATGCATGTTCTCTTGAAGCTTTTACATGGCTATGCAATAATTGTAATTTTTCAGCTGCAGGTAGGGTTGATACTCAGCCATTTGCTATTTATGATTTGTCAGCAGTTCAACAATTTACAAACAACTGAATCTAGAAAATAATTTAGTTATGTTTGTCAATTTTTGAGACTGCTGAAGTGGGCGTAGTTTTTATCTGTCCATACCCGGAGAATGTTGGCGTTGTAAGGGATGGATGAAGTTTTCCGAGCTAGAGGAGGAAAAAGATCACACCATAGTGTTGTAGGAGGCAATTTTCTTGAAGAAGGTGATGGTGGGTTTGAAAAGGAAAAAAATGTTCTGAAGTTATACCTTACTGGGGAAGCTCCCATCGAACTTGTGCCAAACAATTAACTTAGAATTATGTAGATCTGTGCTAATTTGCGTTCAAATTACTCAAGCAAACCATAAAATTCTACATGTGATCTCTTCCAAATGTTTGAAGCCACTGGGAAGAGGCTCTTTAGCAGGATCAACTTTAGATTTAGCAATGACAATTTAACGACCTTTCACATTTCTCTCAAAGAAATGTCTCTGAATATCGTCAAGGCTTTTTGCAACTGATTGCCAAGGAAAGAGCGAGATGATGGACGTTCTCCGGGAGTGGTGATCACATCAAGGCCCATAATCATAGCTCTAAGGATGACCTGACATTTGTGTTGTTAAATTGGTTTTTCCTTTTCTCATACTTTTGCTGTATAATTGTAAGCATTATAGACAATGTATCTAACATATGTTTCCCAGTTCCTTAGAATTGTCATTATTTGTGGACAGGTTTATTACATGTTGGATTCAAACGGCCATTTGCTGAACTTCTCTGGCTGTGGTAATTTACAGGCCTTGCTGAATTTTTTTTTTCTTTTTGCGCTGCTTCAGTCCTGTTACTAGTGAGACAAAATGATTGCAATATGTCCCTCTTGCTTTCCTGCTTAAATTTCTATGTCTGTGTGTTTGGCATTTCTAACTGCAACCTGTTCACTGTGGATGCAAATTCGACTTTTCAGTGCCGCTGCTTGTCTTTCTCGATTTCCCCATAGTTGCTAATAGATCCAAACTTTAAGATGGTTCAAAGAGTTTTGTTGATGAGAAGGGAGAAAAAGACTACATGGTACCTTTTTCAGAATGAACTGTTGTATAATTTGTCCCACATGATCAGAAGCTGTATGTGCGCTGTGCCTTTTGAAATTATTTTAATTTGATAGCGGAACTTCCAGACCATCACATTCTTTAGTGTGGTTGTTTCTTTTCTTCTACCACCTTTTTTCTGGATGATCCGGCGAAGCTTTTTACAAGAGTACTCAACCTATTATCGTCTAGGGTAACATTCATAATGCCATCCCAAACAGATTTTGAATATCTAAGAGCCAAGAAGTGCACTTTGCTAGTCCAGGCCACTAGACATTACCTACAATGCAGAGGGTGGTGTAAGCTTAATTTTCCTGGATTAAGACTAAAAGCTCCTTGGTGCATTAATTATCTCTGCTGGTCGTGGCTCCTCCTGGGGAGTACTCATTGGTTGACTTGGTCTGTGTCTTCATACTTTCTGAAAGATGGGATTCTTATTAGTCTGCGACCATACATTCTGAGAAGCTTTGCACAAAATTTGTTGTGAAGAAATCCCATCAGTTCATTGATGCTGTTACATTTTTTGGAGCAAATTGGGTGCTCGTCAGTGTGGTTGTGTCTAGCTTTTTGTTTATATGTCCCAACTCTCTTTTCAGCTATAACTTTGCAAGTGAGTCTTAAGTACATCTTTTTAAATTGGTTTATTGGAATAAATGACGGTTGAATACGAAATCATCAATAAAAGTAGAAATACATGAAAGAAATGTAAAATATTCAGCTTTTCTTTGTGCTGGGAAAGCATATTTCCCTACTGTATGTGGTGCCAAACTGCTACTAGATTTTTTTTGTGATATTTTATAGTACATCTTTGCGGATTCGAATTTTGAATCTTCCTTGGAGATACAAAGTCTATGGCTGTCAGAATAACTCATCAATATTGTATTTGTCTCTCATTTCTCCTTAATCTGCATGGAGCACTGTAATTTTGTTTTAATGGCTATTCAAACTTGTCTTTGATGACATTTGATACCTATCATAACGTCATTTTTACGTTCTCAGTTGCATTAGTTTTGTTCATTTACAGGAAACACGTTAAACTGCAATCATCCTGTGGTCATGGAACTAATTCTCGATAGCCTAAGGCATTGGTGAGTTTAATTTTCTGAAACTAAGAACATATACGATTAGGCTTTGTAAAGCAGCTAATGTATGCTCTACTTCAAATATTATCCTTTGCTGTATGAATTTTCAAATATTTCTGCTGATATGAAATGACAGTGATGCATCTCAATGATGAACTACATATAAATATTGAGAGCTTGAGAAGCTTAAGGATCAATGTTACTGCGTCTAAACTAAGATATTTACTTCCTGTAGTCCCTCCCTATGCAGAGTTAAATTTATCGTGCAAAATTTTCGAAATATCTGCAGACCTAAAATTTGTTACCATCTCTAATGTTTGGCCTTTGGTTGGGTGTAAAGTCCTAAACTAATACACCTGCTATCCTCTCGAGCACGGCTGATTTAATTTCATATACTCTTTTAAATTTCACATGCTGCAAATCTTGCTGCTTGACTTCGTATCATGGAATCCTGTAATGATTTTGTTTGTGGTCTTACATCAAAATTTAGGGTCACTGAGTATCATGTGGATGGATTCCGATTTGATCTCGCTAGTGTCCTTTGTCGAGGAACAGATGGTTCTCGCCTTAATGCACCTCCTCTAATTAGGGTAAGTACCTATGACAGTACTTGGTCAGATAAGGTTATTGTCTTGATTTTTTCTATTTGATCTTGGATGTCCATTTCAGCACATATTCTTTGGGTTTGGGAGGGATAAGCTATGTTTGAGTCTCTGCTTAAAGAAGGTTGTGTATATACTCGAGAACAGATGTTTATATAGGTAATTTGCTACTTATCTGAGTCAAACATGGAGCGGAGCTAAATATAAGGAAAATACCAAAAATTACCTCACTTTTCACCCCAATACCAAGAACATACCTCTACTTTCTAAACTACAAATTTTTACCTTGTGTTTTGTTGTTTGGTTCCACCTTGCACCTTGTTGTTAACTAATAGTGGTTAACTCTGGTTAATGTAGTCATGGTACTTACCAAATTGCCATTTTTGTTCCAAAAGTACTGCTTTTAGCAAATTAAGGCTCATCAAGTCAGAAATTCTCTATGTCCAAAAAAAAGTCATAAATTCTCGCTTTTTACTTCTGAAAAAGAGGTTGGCCATCTAATATTCATACTCCTTTTATGTAACCCTTTTCTTTTGTGCCTTATATTCCAATATGCAGCCACGTACCTTCATTTGTCTCTAAATTGCGCACGTTTTTTCCACTTCATGTATAAGGAAAATGAATGTTTTAACTTGCATAATCTGCTCACTTTCCAAGTTATCAAATTCACAGTTTCCTAATCCAAGTTATTCTGGCATCTATTCACTCAATTTAAACAACAAATTCACAGAGAAGCTGTATTGTCAGCCCTAAGGCTGCTAGATTGGGGATGAAAACTAACCAAAGGGTGATTGTTTCCTCCTCTATTTGCCTTCAATTTAATCGATGGACATTGAAATCAGAAAGTGGGAAGGCGACTGTGAGAGGCGATTTTGAAGATCAAGAGCATGAGAGGCAAAAGGCACGGAAACAAACAAGACACTGATGGGGAGTTTAGGTGAAAAAAAGAATCATAAGTCTGAGAGAGATGGAATAATCAGAGAAAGATGATTTTAAGGAGGGCCTTTTAATAACCCCATTCAGTTAGATTAAAACTGCAGTAAAGTCACAAGGTGCAAACTTGTTGTTTGTAAAATAGAGGTATGTTTTTGGTATTGGTATGAAAAGTATGGTATATTTTTGGTATTTTCTCCTAAATATATTAACCACATATTCACCAAAGAAATTGCTTTGAAACATATGGTTGTGCACTCAACTTTAACATTTTTTAGTTCTTTTTTTTCAGTTTATTTTGTATGTAGTAATAGTTTATCTGTTTAAACAGAAAGGAAGGTAAAAATGCAGGAGATATGTTGCCTAGTCATTGATTTACTAGAGTGTAGATTGAAAGTGTGTTGAAGTTTCTCATTTATCACCATTGAACATCTAGGCGATTGCAAAAGATGCTATATTGTCAAGGTGTAAAATTATTGCTGAACCATGGGATTGTGGAGGCCTTTATCTTGTCGGGAAGTTCCCAAACTGGGACAGGTATTGATTATTTCTTATCTCACTGATAAAGTAATAGCTATTCCTCAAAAGATTTGCATCTGCTAAAATTTAGGCAGAATTTTGCTTAATGGTAGTTTTCTTTGGATAGAGCACATTTATATGCTAGCATCTATTCTGCGATAGCTCAGTCAGGGAGGGGAAAAAGGAAGGGGTATCAAATAGCTAGAGATCTTGCTTCATTTATGCATGAGATATTTTTGATGCAGATGGGCTGAATGGAATGGAAAGTATCGTGACGATATAAGACGATTTATCAAGGTGAGAAAGCAGAAGAAACTCTACTAGTCCTGTTTTGATATTCGAGTACATCAGGGATAAAAAAAGGAATAGGAAAAGGAAGAAACTGCCAAATATGTAGAAAGTGCAGTGGATTTATGTCGAACAACTAAATCATTCCTGTCATAAAATATTAATAGAGTGCCGCAGTTAGTTTCATGCTTGACTTTCAGAATGAGCTGTGGTCAACTATGGTTTGTCTTAGATTCACATGGGCTTATTCGCCATATCATCATAGTTTAGACAAACATAAGTCAGATGAGCACCTAAGGAAGCTTAAAGATTGAGCTTAGCTTTCTTTGTGCATACTACTTGCGTTTTAACATCGATTTTTTGCACGGAAGGGTTATGACAAAACGAACATTTGGTGGATGTAACTCTAGATAGTTGGATATATTTTTAGTCTGCTCTATGCGTGCGCATGGATGGAGAGTCTGGTGGGTGTCGGTTTGGGTGTGTGTATTTTGAACTATTATATGTCCAAGGTCCAATTTTGAAAAAATTTCAGAGGTTATAACTATTATAGGATAGAACTATTATATGTCTGCTCTATGCGTGCGCAAAAGCAGACTTTGTTTATGAATAGTGCATATCTTGTTGGTTCTCATAAAGATTTTTCTTGATAGGGATGTTGAGATTTCTGTTTCTGTTTCCAAACTTGTTTGATATAGGGTGACCCTGGTATGAAGGGGAGTTTTGCCACTCGACTTGCTGGATCTGCTGACTTATATAGAGTATGCTCCCTATCACGATCATGGCGTGGTCTATCTATTATGCTGGATGCTTCATATTTCAGTTTCTCCTTTGCTGATAACCAGACACCTAATTCACTGATAAGGGGTTTTGTAATTTACCCGCTAGTATAGTGCTCAACTATCTTGAACACACACAGCTTGATTTTCAATTTTTTTTTTGTTTTTCATTTTCTGCTTGGTTTTCGATTAAAATCTAGTAAAGGTATTCCTTCTAAAAATTGATTTTGACGCATGGCTCCAGAGAACAAGAAACAAAGAGCTAAGTTTGTGTTCAACTTCCATTTGTTCCTCTAATTGTTGATTTAGCAAGAAGGTAAATGTACTTGAAGATGAATAAGAACTTCTGATTGAAAAAACTATGTACTACATAAAAAATGTACAAGTGCAGAAAGGAAAGGAAAATTTAACGGCTTAGTAACTGGAAGTAGCAAACAGAACAAGAAGACCATAACGGTTAAAGAACTGAAATGGCATCAAGAGAATTTATGTTGCAAGGTACTTATTAATGCTTGATTTGGGCTGAAAGTAAATATGGATCCTCACGTGACTTTTCCTATCTTCTGCAGGTCAATAAGCGCAAGCCTTATCATAGTGTCAATTTTGTCATTGCACATGATGGATTTACACTGTTTGATCTCGTATCATATAACTTTAAGGTAAACAGCCATGAGCTTATTTACAAATAACACACGAAGCAACAGTTTCCCATTACTGGTGGTTTTACAGCACAATGATGCTAATGGGGAAGGTGGAAATGATGGAAGCAATGATAATTTCAGTTGGAACTGTGGTTTCGAAGGTGAGACCTGAAAGTAAAACTTTTCACTTGCTCTCTTCCTAATATGCTACCCAAAACTGTCAAGCTAGTTGTACTGCGAAGCTTGAAGGTTTGATATATCAAAATTTGAGAAGTTTGTGTTGGTGTCTTTCGTAATCAAATTGTGTTATTCTTCAAGATTACGAGTTTCCTTTCTCTGTGATTATGTTTTTGATTGCTATGTTGATGCCTTGGCTTTGTGTTCTGCTAATAACTTTGTTAGAATGTTAAAGGCAAGCAGAAAATCTTGCAGGAAAGTTCTCATAAAGTACGGTCCATTTTCTGCTCTTCTTTAAATAGGAGAAACTGATGATGTGAAAGTCAAGGCCTTGCGCTCCAGACAAATGAAAAACTTCCATTTGGCACTTATGGTTTCTCAGGTATAAACATTTGGCATACTTTCGGCTGTATCTTTTGACAATAAAGTTTCATGTCAGAGGAAAAGAGTGAATCAAAAGGGAAAAGAACAGGTCTTATCTTGGATAATGCCTGTGCCAACTGCTGTCGATCATTTTCTGTTTTTCTTTGTCAGTCTTGAACTATGTATGTGTAAGTCTCGTGTTTGTTTTGGTAAATGAATTCAGGGAGCCCCAATGATGCTAATGGGAGATGAATATGCGCATTCACGCTATGGAAATAACAACAGCTATGGACATGATACTGCTCTTAACCACTTTCTGTGGACACAGGTGAATTTTTACTTGCACTTTTACTTTTCATGATTATGACAAAGTTATTAAAGGGTGGACTAAGTTTATTCTGTGCAGTTGGATGAAAGAAGGAATAGTCCATTCAGATTCTTCTCGGAGGTGATAAAATTCCGGCAAATGCGTCCTCTGTTTCGTCATGAAGATTTTCTTAGCAAAGTAAGCTTTCGGTAAATTATTCTCCCCTACAATTATTTGCCATATATTTGGACTTTATTGCTTTCTCAAGGTTCATGAGATCTTAAATGCTGGCAGACTGATGTGACCTGGCACGAGGACAATTGGGATAATCAGGAAAGCAAGTTTCTTGCATTCACGTAAGAAATAATTCAATTTGGAAGTAGCTTCATATGGATGTTTGGTACAAAAATTATGTGACGTTCATTTTTTTTTTTTTCCATTTGGGCATCAGTACTGTTGTTGCTTGTTAGATCATGATTTCCTGAGAACTCTCCCTCTCCCTCTCCCTCTCTCTCTCTCTTACACACACGCGCACACACACGCACTCACTCACACACACTCACATTCACACGTATGCATGATTACTTTTCTTATCATATCTGGCATTAAAATGACTAATGAAGATTGGGTCATCAAGTACTTTAATCTTTCTCCCTAAAGAAGCGTGATGCATGTCTTTAGAGATGATTAAATGGAATTTGTTAACAGGGGAGATGCGTAACTCGGACTCTGTGTATATTTGGATTCAGTTTTTAAGTATATATCAACAAGAAACTTTTCTTTCTTTTTTTGTTTTGCTTTGAATTATAGTTGCACTTTCTGACGATTTTTCCTATAGGCTTCACGATAAAAATGGAGGAGATGTCTATATAGCCTTTAATGCTCATGACTTTTTCGTCAAAGTTGCAATACCGCCTCCACCAAAGCATAGGTGCTGGTTTCGTGTGGTGAGTTTTCAGTTTCTCTGCCTCTATTCTATCGACTTTATTTTCTCTGCCTAGTGTATACTTAAAGGAAAAAAAGAGAAAATTTACTGAAGTCACAATAAGTACAAATTTTTTTGGAGGAAACTGGTAGGTCTTTAAAAATGAAGATTGTAGTATCGATTCAGTGAGAATTGCTTGGGGGCAGGTGCTGATCTGTGTGTCGATACTCTTTATTTGATAGATTTGATACATTTTACTTGGAAATGATTCTATACACGGGCGGTGCTCCCCTTGCTGCCCTTTCTATGAAAATTTGTGAAATGAAAAGGGTAGTCTATTCGGTTCTGTCACTATATTACTACTGTTGGTGTCATTTGATGTTTGTTGTCTGGAAGAAGTCAAAAGGACTTATCAGTATGTTTAAGTGTCATTATTAGACACCCGAATCTAAATCGTGCAGGTAGACACTAACCTCGAAGCGCCCAATGACTTTGCCTCTGAAGGCGTCCCGGGCATAGGAAGCACATACAATATCGCTCCGTACTCATCTATTCTACTTGAAGCGAAGCTATGATGAGGTGTGAATTTGCGCAAGGATGAGTATAGTTGCTTTCTTGTTCCTCTATGGCGTGAAGGGAGTGTTGGAGCATGGAGGTCTGCAATCCTACCACAAATTCCATTTGTCTATCTTAACTCAAAAGTCCTATTTGTTTTTGTAGAGTGCAGTGTAATTTCAGTTGGTACTTGGTATGAGATATAATGTTAGTTCTAATGTTATGCAATAATGATGTACAGTGTACACGACTGTAAGGAAGAATTCTATTCATCCATATCCGAAAGTTCTGCGCTAGTACAGTTACCGACTTATATTTGCATAACTCAGTTGCTTCGAATTTACTAACTCTTATATGAAATTACCAGTCTATTTTGGGATATGTACATTATAAGTTCGAAAACTTGTTGCGATTGAGTCGTAAAATTTTCAGAAAGTGCAGTCAAGTCTTAAAACTTGTCAAATTGGTTTAATCAAGTCCTTCAGTTAACACCGTCAATTTGACTAATGGAAAATGCTAATGTGGCATTTTAAAATTAATTTCTCTCTCCTATTTGGGAATTTTTATTCAAATCTTATTTAAATTATATTAAAAACTAAAAAAGATAAGATAAAAATTTATTTTAAAAAATCAAATTGAAAAAAAAGGAAAGAGGGTTGGGCTAGGTTGCCGGTGGGGCTTTGTTGCTACTGCCCATTGTCGTAGGAGCCGGCGGAGGTAGCTGATCTTGGGCGAGAGTGGCTAGCCCTCGCTAGGCCAGGGCAAGGCCTCATCGACCCCTCACTAGGCTCGAGCGAGCGTCGATGTCTCCTAGATCTAAGCACCCTCCCTGGGCTTGGCTAGGGTTGTTGGCCCTCGCTTGGGGCTAGCGAGGCCTCACCTTGGCTTGGCAAGGGTTGGCCACCCTTGCCCAGGGCCGGCGACCTCCATAGACCCCCTAGGTGATGGGCATTGGCGGCGGCGCCCCACTAGCAGCCCAGCCCAATCCTCTTTCTTTCCCTTTTTTTTTT
>BCNH02000006.1:18911137-18925740 GCA_001662345.2 Metrosideros polymorpha var. glaberrima | reverse complement strand
GCGAGGCCTCACCTTGGCTTGGCAAGGGTTGGCCACCCTTGCCCAGGGCCGGCGACCTCCATAGACCCCCTAGGCGATGGGCATTGGCGGCGGCGCCCCACTAGCAACCCAGCCCAATCCTCTTTCTTTCCTTTTTTTTCAGTTTTGTTTTTTAAAATAAAATTTTATCTTATCCTTTTTAGTTTTTAATATAATTTAAATAGGATTTGAATGAAAAAAAAAGCCAAATAGGAGAGATAAATTAATTTTAAAATGCAACGTCAACAATTTCTGTTAGCCAAATTGACAGTGTTAACGAAGGATTTGATTGAATTAATTTGACAAGTTTCTGAATTTAATTGCACTTTCCGCATGTATCCCATCTATTTTAGAGTGATTTACCAACTATTTTCCATGTTAAATTACCAATTACTTTTCGGCTAAACTCTCGTCAAGTTACATGCAACTTTCTTTTTTATAATTTATCAACTTTTCTATTGTGTTACCAATTTTATTTGCCTTACTTTACAATCTTTTACATTGACTAATTCTTTTTAAAGATGCTATATTAGTGTGACTCGTCACCTTTTTTTGCCATTAAATTACAATGCAGTATCAATCTCACTTCAGTTACACTGGCATTTATTTGGTTCTTTTTAGTATGTCAACCTTTGTTATCCTATACAATCTTTTACTTATGATTGTTTTTTTTTGGGGTCAGATTACTTATGATTGTTCACAACGCCTATTTAAAAAAAAAAGAAATTATCAATCTTGATTAGAATGATATACCGGCTTTTCTTTGATTAAGTTACCGATTACTTTGGGTTATCAATTCTCATTTGAATTACTTACAAAATATATTTTCCTTTCAATTGCCAATTTTCCTATCTTTTACCAAATTGCCGGGTATTGTATCAAATTACTAGTTTAAGTTTAATTTATTTATTAACTTTTCTTCAATTAGATTATCATCCAGGTCTCCTTTACCAACTTTTTTTTGAGTTAGTGACCAACATTAGTTCGTTTTTCTAAAAATAATTTTCTACTGGGTTACTTAATTGGGACTTATGTTGGTAAGCCATCAAATTAATGTTGGTATTTCATATAATTATGGTTAAATTTAAGGCGTTGGTAAAAAAAGTTAGATACAAGTTTTGTAAATAGTACGACAGGTTTCTTTGTCAAAGATTGGAGAAGCTGGTAATTTAAAAAAACAAAAAAAAACAAACGTTGACAATTATCTCAAATAAGAGTTACCAATCTAAAATGAGTTGATAATTTAACCATAGAAAATGGTTGGTAAGTAAGGCAAATTAATGTGGTAACTTAATAGAAAAATTATTCTTTAGAAAAAAAATCAAATAAAGGTGGGTAAGCAGGTCATACGAGAGTTGGTAACCCAAACTAATTGCTAACTAAGGAAAAGTTGGTAAATCACATTAAAAATCGTTAATATTCTATAACAATCAATAAATTTAAGACTTTGCTAGAAGGGTAAATAAAGGCAAGTAAAATATAAGGTCATTCGTTTCTTTGGCAAAACCAAGAGAAGTTGGTAATCTCAAAATCGAAAAACCAAATAAACATTATCAACCTACTCAAATAAGGGTCAACGACATCAAACTATCTGATAATTTAATTGGAGAAAGGTTGGTAATCACTCTATTTGAGGTTGGTAATTTTTATTTAAAGTAGGTAAATTCAGAAAGTGGGTCAGTAAGGTAAATAAAAGTGATAATTCAATGGTAAATTTAAGATAAAACAAGGGACTAACCAGGATCAGGTTAGCGACATGAGGGGAAGAACTCCCGCCACTCAACACAGAAAGATGAACTGCACTAGAGCAGTTAAAGCCTTTCTATGGAATCTTGATCATGGATTTGGTCTCAAATGCTGTTTGTCGTGGACATTTCACAGCATGAAGGGGGAAAAAAAAGATTCAGATGTCCTCTTCAATTTTTGCGCCCTTCAGTTTTGAACTAGTCAAGAGACAAAAGATTCAGACCATGACCATGAACCCTCTCTACCCCTCCCTCCCGATAGAACCAAACATGGTGGATCAGATTTGAGGTCAATGACCTGAGAAAAGAGGTTGCTTCTCTTCGACGCAGACGATGATTTTTAACCTTGGATCGAGGGTCGATGACTCCCTTTGGTTTATTGCTGCTGACGATTCATTTGCACCGCGAAGCTCTAGGCTTTTTTGGTAAGGGGGCGATGCTGCTCTCTGAGTTGCGTTGCTGTCCATTTTCCTGAGTAGATTATACCCGCTTTGGACTGAATAATTGCCCGACTTTGCTGCCGTTCATACGATTCTGTCTTTCTCTCCTGAGGATGGGATGGGGATCGCCAGTATTTCGTCGGCGATCTTGTCTTCGAACAAGTTTCGGATATGCAAAAACCAACAACAAAACTCCAGTTTCTTCTTCCATAGTCTGACACTTTACCTTTCAATTCCCACGTTAAACTCAAATTGTCCAAATGCAAACTCTGCAACCACGATAGCATATAAGTTCGAAATTTTCTCTCAACTACTAGCCCGGTACGTGGGTTTGGCTTGTTCCACTTGGGAGTATTTCGCAATGAGGTTGACTTGGTTGTTACATGATAGCATATAAAATTCCTCGGTCCATTTCAACACATATGCTCCTAGAAACCAAGAAACGCCTACCCCAAATCAATAACCTAAGCAACCTGTCATGGCCTCATCTCGAAAGCAACTCTCGATGTTGTTCCTCGCTTATGCCCTTCTCGTGTTCGTGCAAGAAATGCCTTGTCTTGCTTCATCTCGAAGCTCTTCTCCAGTGGCCCTTGCTGGTGCTAGCAGTGAAACGAGAAGTCAGGAAGTGGAGGCGCTCCTAACATGGAAGTCTAAGTTAGACGGCGGGAGTCGCTATGCTTTGTGTTCGTGTAACGGAAGCAACCCTTGTTTGTGGCGCGGAATCGATTGTGATCCTCTCGGGAGCATTGCGAGCTTGAACCTTTTAGGTTCTGCCACACGTGGTACGCCTCATCATCTCAATTTCTCCCGATTGCCCAACTTAGTTGCCCTAAAGCTTGCCAACAACCCACTCTTCGGGAACATCCCTCCGAGCATGGGTAATCTTGCCAAACTTACTCATCTGGACTTGTCTCGAAATAACTTTTCGGGATACATTCCAACTCAGCTTGGATCATTGCAATTTTTACAAGTTCTCAAGCTTGCACATAATAATCTCACTGGCCCTATTCCCAGTCAGATAATTAGTTTGACCAACTTGTCGGGCCCCCAGGCGACGTCACCTAGGTCACGGGACTGTCGCGCGACGGTCACTGGCCTCGCGCGACGGTCGCGAGGCTCGCAGATCTGGGCGAGGGTCGCCGGGCCCCCGCCTGCGGCTGGGCGAGGGTCGCCGGGCCCTCGCCCCCGGCCGGCGAGAGTCGCCGGCCCTCGCCGAGGCCCCGGCGACCCTCGTCGGCCCTCTTCGGCGGCGGGGAGGGCTTGCCGCCCTTGCCCCCCTTTTTTTTAAAAATAATTTTGAATATTTTATTTAATAAAAAAAGTGAAATACGAAAATGCCCTTGGATTAGAAAAATTTTGGGGTAAATGTGTCACACTGATAGAAGTTTGGGGTTTTTGGTGTCAAAAAAAGAAGTTTGGGCTAAATTTGTCACACTGTATAAGTTTGGGGTAAATGTGTCACAGATGGCAAAGTTTGGAGTTTTTGGTGATATAAAAAAAAGTTTGGGGTAAATGTGTCACAAATGGTAAAGTTTGGAGTTTTTGGTGGTCTTTTCCCTTAAAAAAAATTAACTCATTGGGGCCATTCCAGCGAAAATAGGAATGTTGGGGTCTCTCAGTGAACTTGATTTATCAAGAAACTATCTAAATGATTCCATCCCTACAACTCTAGGAAATCTGAGTAATTTGGCGTATCTTTACCTCGATACCAACCAACTTTCTGGCCCAATACCTTCGGAAGTTGGAGTAATGAGATCTCTCATACAATTTCAAATGCTATTCAATGATTTAATAGGTCCTATCCCGGTATCCATAGGGAGCTTGAGCAATCTGAATGTTCTTATCCTTGTCAACAATGAGTTGCCGGGTCCTATCCCGTCCTCCATAGGTGACTTGAACAACCTGAATGTTCTTTCCCTAAATGACAATAAGCTTTCTGGTCCTATCCCTCAAGAAATTGGAAATCTAAGATCTCTTTGTGAACTACATCTCTCCCACAATAACCTCAATGGCTCTGTTCCAAAAGAGATTGGAAACTTAAGCAAGCTTACTGAACTGACTCTACATGTGAATTATCCGGGGGGCTTTCTTCCCGTCGAGATAAATAATTGCACATCCCTCACAAACCTACAACTATCTGAGAACAACTTTGTTGGCCAATTGCCACAAGAAATATGCAGTAGGCAAGTTCTTGTAAATTTTAGTGCAGCAATCAATCATTTCAATGGACCCATCCCAAGAAGCCTGAAAAATTGTTCGAGTTTGTATAGAGTTAGGCTCCAAAACAACTCGCTCTCTAGAAATATAACTGATACTCTTGGGGTGTACCCCAACTTGGATTACCTTGAGTTGAGCAACAATGAACATTACGGTGAGCTACTGTTGACATTGGGTGAACGCGAAAATTTGACGAGCTTGAAAATCTCCAACAATAAAATCTCCGGCACCATACCACCTCAGCTTGGAAACCTGAATCAATTGCACAGACTTGACCTCTCTTCAAATAATATTGTCGGGAAAATTCCTAAAGACCTAGGAAAAATGAAGTTGCTTTTAGAGCTTTCATTGGATTGCAACCGTCTTGCAAGCCACATCCCTCAAGAACTTGGTGCCTTGTCCAGTCTACAAAAACTCAACGTTGCAAGAAACAACCTGTGTGGCTCAATTCCTACACAACTTGAGGAGTGCTCCAACCTTAAGTTCTTAAATTTAAGCAGGAACAATCTTGAAAAGAGTATTCTTGTGGAGATCGGCAATCTCTAGTCTCTTCAAGTTCTTGATCTGAGTCAAAATTTGCTCACAGGAGAAATACTTGGACAACTTGGGCTATTGCACAGATTGGAAATACTCAGTCTCTCACACAATCAGCTCTCGGGTTCAATTTTGTCGACCTTTGATGATATGGCAAGCTTGACATCCATCGACATATCGTACAATGAGTTAGAGGGTCCTTTAACAAAACTTCCAGCCTTTCACAATGCTTCAACTGAAGTTGTGAGAGGGAACAAAGGCTTGTGTGGAGTTATCGCGGGTCTCAACCCTTGTACAGAAAAAATGTCGAAAGGCAAGAATAAAAACAAAAAGTTGCTGCTTATTTTGATTTATACATTTGGTTGCCTACTTTCTTTGCTTCTTGTTGTGGGAGCTTCAAGTATTGTTTGCCGAAGAGTAAGGAAAACAGAGGCTAGTTTGAATGATGGAACCTAAGAAAACTGCTGGGCAGTATTGAGCTACGATGGAAGAATGGTTTACGAGAGCATTATTGAAGCCACAAAAGAGTTTGATGCCAAATATTGCATCGGTGTGGGAGGACATGTGAGTGTTTACAAGGCCTAGTTGCACACATGTGAGATTGTTGCTGTAAAGAAACTTAAGGCAGCAGTGGACAACGAAATGGCTAGTGGAAAGCTCACTTTTTAACACTCAAGCTCACTCACTCGAAATAACCTTTCCAGAAACATTTCTACTAAACTTAGATCATGGCAATATTTACAAGTTCTCAAGTTTTCACATAATGATTATAGAGGCCTAATTCCCACTCAAATAGGTAATTCAACCAACTTGTCAGGTTTATTCCTTTCGGATAATAATATAAGCTTTCTGATTTCCTTCGTAAAGAAATAGGAATGCTCAAATCACTCAATCATCTCTACCTCATGAACAATCGGCAAAGAACATTGGACAAGTGAATGAAACACACAACAGAATAGGTTGGATGAACATAGACTAAAATCATGGATATTTCTACACATGAACTTAAGTGACCCAGTACATATCATCCTTGTAAGAGAATTGACCAAAATGTCAATAAGCGAAGCATCTAGGATCAATTAGCTCTTCTAGTTTTATGTCCTCCAATGCGCTTCTTGTAAACGCTACCTTTTTGTGGTCAAATATCTAGTAATGCTATTCAACCGACTGTTTTTTATCGAAGAAACCAGCATACTTGGGTTGCATTTCCCAAAGGTGCCTGCAAAGGAAGTCCAATTGGATGAATAAGGTTGTAGAACCTTAGCCACGCCAAAATCAAAGACGTGGGCTGTGTATTTTTCATCCAATAAAATGTTCTTGCTCGATACGTCTGGATGAATTATAGGAGGAGAGCATTCATGGTGCATGTAGCACAAAGCATAAGCCACACCTTTAACAACATTCACTCTCTTCTTCTAGTCAAATGTTATTATCCCCTCTTCATTGTTCAGTACATCCTTCAAGCCGCCACATTCCAAGAACTCATGCACCAAAAATGAATGTCGAGAACTCTAGCAAAAGCCATAGAGCTTGAGAGCTTCAGTTAGACCACATATCTCCCTTTCAAGTGCTTTTCAATTGGCCATTTCCACGTCCACTGCTTCCTTAAGTTTCTTTACAGTAACAGTCTCATCTGTTTGCAACCGGGCCTTGTAAGCGCTTCCATGTCCTCCCACACCGATGCAATATCTGGCATCAAACTCCTCTGTGGCTTCAATAATGTTCTCATAAATCATTCTTCTATCATTCGAACCAGCCTTTGCTTTCCTTACTCTTTGGCATACAATACTTGGAACTCCCACAACAAGAATCAAAGAAAGCAAGCAACAAAAAGTAGGAATCAAAATTAGCACCAACCTTTTTTGTTCTTGTTTTTCTACTCTCTTTTTTTTTTTTTTTTCTTTTCTGTACAAGGGTTGAGGTCAGCAATAACTCAACACAGGCCTTTGTTCCCTCTCACAACTTCTATTGAAGCATTGTGAAAGGCTGGAAGTTTTGGTAAAGGAACCTCTCACTCAGTGTACGATATGTCGATGGATGTCAAGCTTGCCATATCATCAAAGGTCGATGCAATTGAACTCGAGATGATTGTGTGAGAGATTTGAGTATTTCCAATATTTGCAATAGCCCAAGTTGTCCGGGGGAAAATTACAAAAATAGTTCTAAACTTATTGCAATTGTGCCAATTCAGTCCTAAACCTTTTTTTTGCCGATTCAGTCCTAAACCTTTTGCATTTGTGCCAATTCAGTCTATTTGGTCGGTCAGCGCTGACGTGGCACACCGGCCGGTCAAAATAATAATATTTTAACATTTTAAAATATTTTTTGAATTTTTGAATTACTTTTTGAATTTTCTTTTCTTTTTATTTTTCCTTTCTTCTTCTTGGCTTCTGCCCATTTGGGTTTCTGGTTGTGGCCGACAACGGTTGTCGGGGCTCGCTGGCCGTTGACGAGGGTCACGGCCCTCGCCCGGCTTCGCCTAGATCTGGGCGAGTCCTTGGCTGCCGTCTCCTTGTTCGAAATTGAAGACTCCGATGACGAGATGCCTCTTCTAGGAGTCCTAATGTTGGCGGGTCCGAGCAAAATCGAGGGAAGAGCATGCCGATTGGTGGTTGAAGCACTTTGCAATGGAGAAAGCGATGTTAGCGTCACCGTTATTTCCGTCATTGCTCGCTCCACTGATGAACGTTAATCAAAGTCTTGAAACTTTTCCAGATCTAGGCGAGGCCTCGCCAGTCATGGGCGAGGCTAGCGTCGCCTGCGGCCTCGCCTAGATCTGGGGGAGGCCAAGCAAGGGCCGCGCCGGCAAGGGCTTCGCGGCCCTCGCCCATTGGCCTGTGAGCTCCAGCAACCCTCGCTGGCCAACTCGTAGGCCTCAACCAGAAGCGACAAGGAAAACCAGAAGCCAAGAAGAAGGAAGGAAAAAAATAAAAAATAAATAAAACATTTTAATTTTTTTTAAAAAAATTTAAAATATTATTATTGTTGCTGGCCGGCACGCCATGTCAGCGCCGGCCTGTCAAATGGACTAAATTGACACAAATACAAAAGATTTAAGATTAAATTGACACAATCATAATAGATTTATGACTGTTTTGGTAATTTTCCCATTGTCTAAATTATTCTCCTGTGAGCAAATTTGGACTCAGATTTAGAAGTTGAAGAGACATCATATTGTAGGGGTGAGCAAAAGGAACCGGACCGAATTGGGATTGGACCAAACCGAACCGGACTGGCCGGTTTGGTATGATCCTAAGAGGGACCGATCCGGTTCTTGGTTCCGAGGGGTATCGGACTGAACCGGACCGGACCAGTCCCCTACATTATATATTATATATATTTAAATTTCTTAAAAGTTAAAAAATTAGAATAGAAACAAAAAATAAGGGGACTGGGATTGGACCCATTTCTCTCTCTCTCTTTCTCTCTCTCATGGACACAAGAAACCAACAGACCAAAATTGTTGCTCAAGCTCCAACTTCCTTTTCCTAAGACTCCAAGGGTTTCAACTGGAAGTGCTTATATGGTGGCCACCATTGTTGGTGAGTGGAGGAGTCTTGAACAATAATTGGCCTCTCTTAAGTTTATGTTGAGTGTCCATGAAGATTCTTTCTTAATTTAAGGGGGATAGTGTCCAACTAGGTGTAGTAATTGGGTCCCTTGAGCATCTGCATTTTCATTTTCATTTTGTCTATTTTTCTTATTGAGGAGAGGAGATAAGATCTCGTGGATGAGCTGGTCATGCAAGCAAGAAAGAAAAGAGAAAAATGGGAGCTAGGTGTAAAGTTTGAAAAGCATATGTCCCTCTCTCTCTCTCGCTCAGTTTTTATCGGTCCCATTGGGACCGGACTGATCCCTGGTCCTAAAAATATGGGGACTGGGGTCATTGGTCCGGTCCACGGTTCCATGCGAGGATTGGACCAATCCGGACCATGCACACCCCTATCAGATTGTCGATCTTCACGGGAATACTCTTTTTAAAATTATTTTGCTTAATTTAAGAACCGAAGGTTGGAGCATTCCCCAAGTTGTCTACGAATTTAGCCACTCAAGTTGTTTCCTGCGATGTTGAGTTTTTGCAAACGAGACAATGCTCCAAGTTCTTGAGTGGCCCGCAAGACGGTTGCAGTCCAATGAAAGCTCTAGTAGTAACCTCAATTTTCCTAGGTCTTTAGGAATTTCCCCAACAATATCATTTGAAGAGAGGTCGAGTATGTGCATTTGATTCATGTTTCCATTCTGAGGTGGTGTGGTGCCAAAGATTTTATTGTTGGAGATTTTCAAGCTGGTCAAATTTCTACTTTCACCTAGTGTCACTAGTAGCATACCGAGTTAAGTACAGCAGAAGTGCCAAAAGTTGTGTACGGAGCTTACTTAAGTGCCAAAAGTTTTTGCCGGCTCACTTAAGTACCAAAATCGAAAAAAAAAATGATCACTTAAGTGCCAAATCGGAGAAATTCCAACCAAAAAATCATATTGAATTTCTAATTAAAAAATGCCACATAAGTTTTTTTTTCCTTTTTTTAAAATTTTTTCTTCTTTAAAAATAAACTAAAAAATAAAAATAAAAAATAAAACAGACGAGGGACTTATGCCTCGCCACCACCGCCCCACCGTCATCGGCAAGGGTGGGGGATGGCTAGTAGGGGTCGCCAACCATTGGCCGAGGCTTAGTGACCCCTGCCGCCAGCCATGCCCCACCCTTGTCGCCTGTGAAAGTCCCCCCTTTGTTTGTTTGTTTTTATTTTAATTTTTAGCTTATTTTTAAAGAAGAAATTAAGAGAGAGAGAGAGAGAGAGAAAATGACGTAGAACTTTTCGGCGAGCCACATCAACTTCGATATTAATAAAAAAAAAATGGCCACGTAGGATTTCTAGCTCACACGTCAACTTCTCGCTGGAGTTGGCACTTAAGTAAACGTTTTTCATATAAAAGTTGGCACTTAAGTGAGCTCCATATATAACTTTTGACACTTCTGCTGTATTTAACTCCTGAAAAGTTCATTGTTGCTCAAATCTAGGAAATCCAAGTTGGAGTACACACCAAGAGCATCGGTTATATTTCCCTCGGCAAGTTGTTTTGGAGCCTAACTCTATACAAACTTGAACAATTGTTCAGGTTTCTTCGAATGGGTCCAGAGAAGTGGTTGTTTGCTGCACTAATATATTCAAGAGCGTGGCGAACAAAGTCATAATCAATTAGGTGTATTCTTGTGAATAATGTGAGATCATTCATCTCGATAGGAAGAAAGCCTCCCAGATGAAATAGACCCAGTCGAGCGAGGTGTCCTAGTTTTCCAATCTCTTTCGGATTAAAATCACTGACATTATTTTGGGTGAGATCAAGTTTCGAGAGGTCCAAGGTTTCCGATTTCTTGAGGAATGGGACCATAAAGTTTATTATTCTCGAGAAAAGGATAATCCAGATTGCTCAAGTCACCTATGTTGGACAGGATAAGACTGAAATGTTCATTGTTGTTTAGAGCAAGAACATTCAGATTGTTCAAGTTACCTATGGAGGACGGGATAGGACCCCACAACTCAATGTCAAAAAGGGCAAGAACATTCAGCTTCCTCAAGTTCCCTATGGATGACGGAACAGGACATGTTAAATCATTGAGCAGTAGTTGGAAATGTACGAGGCATCTCATTCCTCCAACTTCTGAAACAAGCAAAGCTCAATTGTAAAGACCAGCCAATTGAACCCTATATTTGTTCCTTCCTCTGTTGATAAAACTACTCATATTTTCACATGAAATGCACCTGAAAGCATGCTTTTCAATGAAATTTCCATCATCGCACATTTGCTGAACTTACGGAAAAATACTCGTTATTCTGGAGTGAACCGGATTATACATGTATAAACTCTTGCTGCAGTACACTAGTAGAATTTTCAGTTGTTATCTCATTCATCGTCTTTTATTTAGTCAATCAACGATGTAACATGTCGAAGATCATTCATATACCTCGAAAATGTGATTATTTTATTTTACATTTACAAAAATAAATGTAGTATCCTTGTAATTTGCCGTCGGATGACACAAAATTAGTGATAAAATTCAATTATCATATATGATAATTCCATATTATTTTGTTCTTTAAATAGTCCTATAATAACATATAAGTATTCCTCGCGCATATATAACATAATTGATGTAAAATCACGATAGCATTATTTTACGGTTCTATTACAGCACCTTCAAACTTTTTGACGTTCTTTTAAGAAAAAATTACGGTATATACGCGTCCATACCGTAGACCGTATAATCTCCGTCCCGTACATTCCTAGAATAGGCTCCTTATCTTGGCAAGCTTTTTATAAAGCACCATGCAATTTCCTAGAGCATCCTTTGGGTTCCGCTCGACAGCTTTGGCACACCTGACCCCCCACACGAGTTGTCGCTATTCTTAAGATTTCGGACAGAAGTATTATTTGTCGATTATATTACTAATTTAATTTGGTGATAATATTATCGAAGAGACTGTTTTGACTTTGCATAACGGCTATTTTTTTTTGTCAGAATTAGCTTGATGGATGACAGGGTGTTTCCGCTTTTGAGTTTTAAGGCTTGAGTTCCAACTGCTTCATGTGCTTTTGAATTAAATTTTGAGCCAAATCCAAATCTGGCTAAGATCGTCAGGCGAGGGTGGCCCTCGCCTGGGTGAGGGTGAGGCCGCTATGGCCTAGGTGAGTGTCGGCCTTACCAGATTTGGCAAAACTTGCCCTCGCCGGCGATCAACAAAGAGAATAGGGAAAAAAAGAAAGAAAAAAGAAAGAAAGAAAATCATAAAATCATAAGAATTTCAATATATTATTAAAAAAAATGTCCACATCAATGCTGGTTTTCACGTCAGCGATTTTCAATCAAAATTTGCCGGATGGACTTAATTGGCAAAAAATGAAAAAGTTTAGAATTCAATTGGTAAAATTGAAAGGTTTAGAACTCAATTGGCAAAAATGCAATAGTTTTAAGACTTATTGGACAAATTTTCTTGTACAAACAGCACACTAGTTGAAATGGCCAACGCATTGGTTCCACGGCAAAAAGGCTCCTTGAACACGATGATGAATGAGCAGTTGAACACGGATCGAAACGACTCTCATACAACCTAAGAACTAGAATGTACCACGCTCGGGACACTCGCACACATCAAGTGTTCGGCGAAGTGCACAAACGGATGCCAAAGCGTTTTCACACCCTACCACTTGTAACATGGATTAAAACACAATGTCCGAAACCCGTTCCGACTTAGGCTGGGTTTGGTTAAGCATTTTCAAGGAGCTTTCGGTCTTCAAAGTTGCTTGAGGAAATGCTAGAGTGTTTGGTAAGCAGCTTTTGACTAAATTCTGACATTAAGAATGCCGAAAGCCCAATACTTGAGGGACTAATATTGAGCTTTCGGTATTGCAAAGCTGAACCAAACACATCCTTAATCTCACAGCGTCACCCACTGTGATATGGATGCGGCCAGCCACTTAAACATTTAAGGACAATCAGGCCATTACAATTTACAACGGACAGAGGCGGTTATGGTTGGAAAAACTGTTCAGACGGATGTCCTGCTTCATTTGAATGTGATCATCTTCAACCCTTTTCATGCCACGCAACTCTATCCTCTTCCATTTTTATCTGCGGGTGGCAAGCTGCCCTTGGTCGATTGGTCGCCGCTAATTCACGATTAGGTCGGAGCATCGCCGCCCACCGTCCATTCAAAAAAGCCTGTGCACCAGCTAATGATACACGGCTCCATACTCAATCGTGTTTATTCTGCTGGTGCCACCTTTTATTTTTCTGTTTTTTTTTTTTTTTAATTTTATTTTGGAGAACTTAAGGTTCACGCACAACTTCAATTTAAGGTGCGATTCGATGTCATTCGAGGACAATCGACGGGGAGATCTAACTTGATCTCCGCCCACGCTAAAATCGCATGATACGTTCCACCTACAAGTCCAACTTTCTATTTATTCCTTGCTGCGTATATGGCTATTGCGACCGGATTAGATTAGTCGGGTGTTTCAAGGAATCCGAGCACTCAACCTTATAACATTAATCAGGAAAATTGTCCGAAAAATCTTAAACATATTGTATGTTGATCAGTTCAGTCTTAAACCTTTTGAGAACTTGCCAATTTACTTCTAAACCTTTCAATTGTGCCAATTTAATTCTAAACATTTTTAATGATTTGCTAATTTAATCCTAAACGTTTTACTAATTTGCTAATTTAGTTATTTCGATCAATTTTTGTCGAAAAACTGTGGACGTAACTGTCTAATCAGTGTCGCCCATCCTACATGACATGACCAGTGTTAACGAATAGGACGATCGATGCCAACATGGACAATGTTTTATATATATTTTTTAGTTTTTTTTTTCCATTTACTTTATTTTGTTCTCTGGGCGGTCGCCGGGCCTCCAAAGGCGAGGCCTGAGGAGGCTCGACCCAGTGTACTGAACTGAATTTAAATTCTAAACCGCGTGGGATTTCAAAGGAAAAAGAAAATAATGGAGGGAGCGAAATGAAAATACGCAAAAGGACAAAGGGTCAGGTGATCTTCCCCTCAGCTCTCGGTCCCTCTCTGGAACCGACTCACTGATATCCGTACTCTCTCTCTCTCTCTCTCTATATTTAAACTCCACTTCGATCGTTGTTAACCCTACTCTGGCACTTTCATCCATCACTCTCTCCTGTACTCTGACCCCTCTCCCTCTCTCCCCAAGCAACGCAGAAACACGACTCGGTGAGTGAGAGAACTCTCTGCAGCAGAAGATGGCCAGCTCGAGCTTCGCATGCCTCTTCCTCTTCGCTCTGTTGGCCGCCTCGGCTCTCGCTCAGGCCCCCGCGCCTTCCCCCTCCAAGTCCCCCGCCGCCTCCCCTACCAAATCCCCTCCCACGGCCGCTCCGACCCCGTCCCCGGTGGCGACTCCCATCTCCGCGCCCCCGACCTCGGCTCCCGCTCCTTCCACCGCGAAGCCTCCGTCCCCGGCTCCCACCTTGTCTCCGCCGGTTCCTCCGACCACGGCTCCCGGATTAGCTCCCTCGACTAAGGTCCCCTCCGGACCTGCTGCCGCTCCCACTTCGCCGAGCGCAACTCCGTCTAGCTCTGATGGCGGGGTCGCTTTGAAGGGAGCCGCGGTGGCCGGATCCGTGGCCGCGGCCGTTGCGATGGCCGGTGCCTTGTTGATGTAGAGGTAGATCGGGTTATGATATGGAGATGAACAGGTGCTGTAGCTGACTACTTAGTTCTTTGATTTGTAGCTTTGTATTAGAGTTCTCATTGATTGCCTGTTTTACTTTGTGGTGGGCGAGGATTTGATCAGAGGAGACTACTGGAGATTTGATTGATTAGTGTTGTTCTATGATTATTATGATCACCTTGGATTGGAATTTTTTGTTACACGATGATGATGATTATCTGCTTATGATGCATCTTGTAACGATGGATTTCGTCAATGATTGATGAGCTTCTCGGAGCAAAATCTGTGCTTCCCGGTTTGGAAGCTCTGTGATTAGCGAGTGAGTTTAATGCTTAAGCTTGATTAAGGGAGACCGTGGAGTAAAGTGGAGCTTTGAGAGGCGCGGGGGTTGTAATCGTCTTTTCCGTCGGGAGTGTTTTTGTTGGATGTTGAGGACAGCTGTTAAAAGTAGGG
>BCNH02000006.1:18881591-18898127 GCA_001662345.2 Metrosideros polymorpha var. glaberrima | reverse complement strand
TTATAAAGTTACAGATACCACTGAAAAAAATACAGCTTTATAAAATAAAAAATGAGTGCCTGTGTTTAAGAGATCTCACTGACTACAACCAAAAACAGGAAGTGTCTCTGTATTTCCAAATTTTGGTTCTACTCAGATTCATCCACCTGCTCAGCATCAGGTATCAACTCGTCTGATGCATCATTGGACTGCAAGCTTTCTTTAGTTTGTAGCTTCAGAAATTGCTTACTTCGTGCCACTCTTAATGGTCTCCCCATGAAATCCTGAAGCGATGTTTCGGCCAAAATACATGTTAAAATATGCTGCTTACACCAACGTACAAATCAGCAGCTAGTGAATTAAGTGTGTATCAACACAAACTACTCACCTTCCCCTGAAAGGTTGTCAAGGCTGCCTCAGCCTCTTTCTTGGATTTGAAGGAAACAAATCCATATCCAGAAGACTTTCTTGGATTGTCATGAAATATGACTTCTGCAGAGGCAACCTTACCACTCCCCGAGTCGAAAAACTCCCTCAGGTCTTTCGCTCTAGCCTCATAGGACAGATTAGCTATGAACAAGTTGAATGTTGCGACCGGTCTGGGTTGCACAGGAGGGGGAGATTTCTTCTTTTGCAGTTTCGCATAGTTGACTTTCAACAATCTACCCTCGAATTCCTACAAAATATTCATAAAAGAATTACAACTTTAGCCCAGGATAAAACACTTTTATGACAATTCACTTGAATCACATTCCACGCTGCATGATTTCATCTTATGAGGGTTCAAGTGTAACTAAATGGCAATAAGGAACTGAAAAGCCAGATATACATACATGAATTACATTGACACTGCAAATAGGTTCAACTGCCACTCGATCAGTAGTCAAATTGACTACAAATTATTTTTACACTATACCATAAAACATCAGGCAACAAAACCATTACTAAAGAAGGAAAATTCAACACACAATCACTGTAACAGGTGCATAAACAAGAGAGAGAAATATGCTTACGGACGATTCGAGACTGTTGAGAGCAGTGAGAGCCTCCTCAGCTGAACCCATCTCCACGAAAGCTAGACCCCTGTTCCTCGTCTTATTATGCATTGAAAGCTGAAACAGAATAACAATACGCACAACCCATCATCACCCGACGAATTTCTCATTCCAAGAAAAAGCGAAATTCATCCATGCAACCACACAAACAATAAGAAGCAACAGAGCACAAACCTCAACTTCGACGACCATCCCGTGCTTCTCGAACAAAGACCGAACATCCTCGGCAGTACAGGTCCAGGGAATGTTCTGGGCAATCAATCTGGTCCTCGAGAACTCTTCTTCCTCTTCTTCTTCGTCTACTTGGGTGACATCATCGTCATTTGCGGTCAACTGCGTCTCGACAAGTAGGGTCGAAGTCGCCGAAGAAGCGCAACATAAATGGTAAAGGAGCGAAGGCCTTCTCGGCTTGGATTTGAGAGAGTGGCAGAGAGGAGAAGAGAATGGGGATTTCGGTAGGGGAAGAGACAGAAAGGCTGGAGAGTGTAATGGGTGGCCGGGAGTGGAGGACAAGACGTCGGTGGAGAACGGCGAGGTCGAGGGAAAGCAATGAGGGTGGCAAAGCAGAGAAGCCATCAGTGGTTTCGAGGGTGGTTGCGACTCGCGAGCTGCCCAAAAATCTGAAACATCAGTTCGGATAAGGAGAGATCAAAACATCTCGGTTGAAGAAGACGATGGTTGAAGCCCTAAGACGACATCGTTTACCCTGGACTTTGAGGGCTTGCTTTGTTTTGCAGAAAATGTCGTTTGTGAAAAATATTTTTTAAAAAATCGGGAAAATGACAATATTTCCTGATATTTGGTTGAAACCTAAAAATAAATTTAAAAATATTTTCCACCTTTTGACATAAAAAATCTTGATTTTCTTAAGAAAAATTATAAAAAAAATGACATTTTTTTAGTTATTTTTTTTTCAATCTTCCTTGGCCGATCATTAGCCTTGGCAACAGCCGTTCACCGGCCATAGACAAGGGACGAGCGCCCCCTAGGCTAGCAATGCTCAACCTCGCTAGATTTTGGCGAGCTCTAGCCTCGTCAGCCTCGAGTGAGCTCGACCTCATTGAATCTGGCGAGGTGAAGCCTCACTTGAGGCCGACATGGCTCAACTCGCAGGAATCTGGCGAGCTTCAGCCTTGTTGACCTTGGGCAAGCTCGTCCCTCGCCTGTGGCTGATCACCAGCCATCGCCATGGCCAGCCGAGGAAGAAGGAAAGAGAAAAGGAAAATAAAAAATAATATTTAAAAAAGAGAGAAAAATAAATAAGAAAAGAAAAAATAATAAAAAGGAGTGCACGAAAGCTAGGGGTGTGCAACCAAACTGGTTCTATCCAGGAACTAGACTAGACCACCCAAAAAATAGGCTAGAGAATTAGTTCTTGTTGGAATCGGTTTGGATTTTCGAACTCGATTAGAACAGGTTCGATTTTGAGTTTCGAGTGAATACCCACCCAGGAACCGGACCGGTTATGGAACCAATTTCATGACTTAAAAAGCCAAACCCTAATGTGTTTTTTCCTTAAAATTTAACCTCAACAATCGCGACTCAGCAACAGGGCAACACTCCTTCATCTTTCCTCTTCCTCGCACGGCACTGCCAGAAACTCCTCGCCAGTCACCACCGATTGATTCAGCGTTCTTGTGGATCATACTATTACTAGATTTTAGATAGTTACTTTTGATAGATAGTAATTTTTATTACTCATCTTACGAATTGTTGTTTTTGGTGGATAGTGATTTTTATTATTCATTTTTTTTCTTTGAATTGTTTCATTGCTAATCATATTATTTTGCTGAAAAAAATGAAACTAAAAAACTGAGCAAAAGAAAAATAGGTTCTCGAGTAGACTCTGGAACTGAAGCGAAAAAACAGGGCAAGTTCCAAAATAGATTCCAGGACAAACATAATAGGTTCTAGGTTCCAAAAATTGAGAATCGATTATAACATGGTAGGTTCCACTTTCCAGGTCTGGAACCTACCAACCTTGGAACCGATCTCCTCCATCGAAGGAGAATATGCTTAGTCTAGAAAAAAGAAAGAGGAGGGAAAATGATTTCCTCTTTTCCCCACTTTTGAATGTGTTTTTTATTGACGGAAAAGTTTTCCTTAACTATTTTGTTTTTTTTTAACCAAACCCTAGAAAATTTGAAAAACTTTTTCTAGGAAATTGTTTTCCGTGAAATAAACAGAACCTAATTTTATCCTTGTTTTGATTCGGGAGAAAAGTTTGCCAGAGCTCCTTGAATCTAAACCTATAATATGGTTTCCAATTTAGTCATAAATCGTTCAATTGTGTCAATTTAGTGTTAAGCCTTTTGATGTTTTGATATAGTTCTTTCGATCAATTTTAAATGAAAATCGTTGACATGAACATCGGCCGACTTACATGGCATGGTTGTAGTAACTTGGATGATATTTGGAAATTTTTTTTGATATTTTCTTCTTTTTTTCCCTTATGTTTTTGCATGACCGATCTCAAGCGATAGCCAGTGACCGGCCATAGGCGACGGTCAACGAGGGCTAGCCTCACCCGATCTAGTGAAGACCGCCCTCACCAAATCTACGCAAGGTCGACCCTCGCCCAAGCGAGGCCAACCTTTGCTACCCATTACCTTAGACTAGCCACTGACAAAAAGAAGAGGGAAAAATGAAGAAAATGTATTAATATTATTTTAATAAAAATTTCAAAAATCATCAACGTTAGTATTGGTTATGACATGTAGGCCACCGAACGTTCATATTAGCGAATTCTAGCCAAAATTTACCGAAAAGATTGCATTAGCAAATCGTTAAAAGGTTTAGGACTAAATTGACACAATTGGAATGTTTAGTACTAAATTAGCACAATTAAAAAGTTAAAGAGTGGATTCGGTCCCATACAATAAGTTTAGAATTTTTCGACAAATATCCTGTTAATTCTCCAAAAACATGTGGTGTTAATTTTGCCCCCACCTTCAATTTCCTAGATTTCTACCAAAATAGTAAAGTGTTTATTATCGGAAGAGATTGAACACTACACATTTTGGGACTCACTTTAGACTCAAAACCCAAAAAACCAAACTCTGCCTTACGTAAAGTGCCAGAGCACGATTAACCTCTGGATTTGAATCATTGCTTATATACTTTGTGTTGGCATAATTCACAAGAACATTTTGTAGTCTTAGTAAGAGGGGGAAGAGTTAAGGATTTACCCGGTGTGAGATATCGCATTGTTCGAGGAATTCTAGACGCTCTCGGAGTAAAAGATCATTAACAAGGGCGTTCTAGTGCCTTAATAACTTTGATCGAGGACTTTGACTTTTTCTTTTCTAAAATTTCATTGACCGGATTACTTTAAAAGAGCTCTAATCTTTTATTGGATCGTCGATCTTGACAGAATCAGAGGATGTCATCGCGAATCTTAAACTAAGTAGAAAGGAATGATTACTAGTCAAGAAATTCGAGATGCGAAATCACCCATCTAGAGAATCTCGAGCCGACCCTCCTCCTCTTCTTTTCCTTCTTCTTGAGTAGATGCTTTGCTAGTTGTGTAGTGTTGAGGTTCTAGAAAATCTTCGCAGTTAATTTAGTGCGTGGTAGAAAGTGAAGGAGGAAAGGTGGGTGAAAAGCGAAAGCCCAAGAGGTTTGGTGGAAGATCGGTTTTCACTTTGAAAGGTATTTACCACCTTATGACGAGTGCTAATCACACATCCTAAACCTGCCTTTCACGAAATTAAACTATCATTATCTTCGTACCTCAATTGGGACGTGGGAGCTGAAACGAATGGCTCCTCCAACACCTATACGCGGTAAAGATCGGAGAGGGAAAGCTTGCTCTCATCAATGAAATGTGCCTACTAGATTAAGGGAATGAATATAAGTTGCTCTAATCTCTACTCGATTTTTTTTTTTTTAATTACACAATTCGGAATATGAATCGCCTTTTCTTTGATTTGCATTATTTTCACTCTTTCCGAATGATTTCTCAAATTTTAGTTGGTGCAATGCCCTCGAGGGTTCATCCGTCGCCTTTATGAGGCAATGTGTCGGCATTCGTCGAGCTATCATCGTTCTCGTGCTCCATTAGTTGAGTTTCGTTTCTTCTCATGAGCAAGAGGGATCTATTTGCTTGCACCGATCCATGAGTCGATAAAACCTCTCGAGATATGCGAGAGGCTTCGACATTTGCGCACCAACCGAGAAGTCGAAACCCTAAATGTTGGCAAGGGGGAAAATGCAGCTCTTCCTTCACTCAACCTTTGCTCAACACGAAAAGAAACCTGTTCTCCTCTTCACTCCACCCATTACTTTCTCTTTTTCTTTCAATTGTTTTCTAGGCTGAGTAACATCTTCACTTAACCTTGAAAGAGACTTTGCTCCTTTGATTTCTTTCATGTTTTCTTGTCTTCCAATTCAGACAAAAAACAAATCCACACACACTTTCACACCCTCCTCAATATTCGCACCCTCCATCTCCTTCTCGGTGGACTCGGTTCTTCCTTCCTTCCTTTCATGGCAATAAGAAACAGGAAACTCTCCCCAGCTCTCACCACCACCAATGAGACCATCAACTGTCCAGACTTCTGCGACCCAACATGCCCCTACAACTGCCCCGACTTCTTCTTCTTCCCGCCCCCGCCGCCGCCGCCTCCGCCACAGCCTCTGCCACTCTCGGCCTCTGATCATCCCAGCCAAGACAACGGCGTCCCTCCATCTTTGATCATCATAGTTTCATTGCTGTCGGGGTTTTTCCTTCTCGTTGGCCTCATCGTGGCGAGGTCCTCTTCCTGGTGGCCGTCGAGGAGTAATCCACCAAACCCCGCAGCCGCGGCAGATGATGGTGACGACGAAGATTTCCTCGACGAGAATCGCATCGACCACCCCATATGGTTCATTGCCACCGTGGGCCTGCAGCAGTCGATCATAAACTCGATAACGGTTTGCAAGTACAGGAAAGGCGAGGGTTTGATAGAAGGCAGTGATTGCTCCGTGTGCTTGAACGAGTTCCAAGAAGGTGAAACTTTGAGGCTATTGCCCAAGTGCAGCCATGCTTTCCATATTCACTGCATTGATGCGTGGTTGAGGTCTCACACGAATTGCCCACTCTGCCGTGCGAACATCGTCTCCGGCACAGCGAATCTCAATCCCCCCGGGCCAACTTTGGAGATGACGGTACTCAACGAAGATGCCCGGATAGAGAATTCTACGCAGAATGTGGAGTTGGGAGACAGCCATGACAGACATGGCGCTCCTGAAACCAGGACAGAAACAGAGGATGAAGATGAAGTAGCTGGAGCTGATGGTCAAGTGATCTTGAAGGTCGATACAGAATTCAACAGAGACCCTGCTAATGATCAAGAAGCAGTAAAAGGGTCTGCTTCCACGGACTCTCTAGGACCTCTTTCTCCCTCTTCTGTCCTGAGGAAGTCTCGCAGCGCGAAAGATCAAACAGTTGGCATGCAGGTGATGGTCGATGAAGATCCGAAGGTGTTCGACGGTAGAACGGGCGGTTCTTCAATCAAGCAGTTTCTGAACAATCCAAGTTCGGTGATCATCACGAGATCTCACTCGTGCAGCGAAGGGTTCTTCCTATCAAGACACAGTCGGAGCTGCCGTGATTCTGCTCTGCCATCGTAACACACTCCGGCAAGAAATTTTCCCGTTTCTGATGAAATGGGCATGAGATTAAACGACTCAAACAGCGGAAAATCCGGAAGCAGAGTCGCAAGAGGAAAGCGTCGACCGTGATGATCGTAGCGTCATCTTGAAGGTAACATCAAGCGCACAATAAGCACCATCAAAGCGCATAGTCCAACTTCGTTTCTCTCTTGATTCCTAGAATACATGTAGCTTGTATCTTGTTCCGCACGTCGAAAGTATTGGAGTGATTTCTTGACTGAAAACTCCCATGGAAGTGATTTAATGGCGATTCCACGAGAGATCATCGCCGCGTGAAACTGCTGGTTTTGAGATGGAAAGACCCTTGAAGCCATGGGTGGAATGTCCTCAGAGAAAGAATTGTGTATATAGAGTCGAGCGATGTGATTATAAGAATTGTACAAGAACTTGTGTTCTTTAATGAAGCCCCAATGTATGTTTCCTAGGTTCTTGTAACGTGACGGGCCGAGTTCAATAGAGCGAGTCTATGCGGTACTTCGTGAAGATGAGGTAACAAGTTCGAGTCATTTTACGTGAATAAAATCTTTGG
Source organism: Metrosideros polymorpha var. glaberrima (assembly GCA_001662345.2). Lineage (NCBI taxonomy): Eukaryota > Viridiplantae > Streptophyta > Magnoliopsida > Myrtales > Myrtaceae > Metrosideros > Metrosideros polymorpha. The sequence goes on along the minus strand of BCNH02000006.1, from coordinate 18,890,909 downwards.
CCGATTCGTGCCTTGAGTATTCTTCTACATTCCGAACGGCGATGACGGAATCATATACTCACGGGTGGACCGAGCAGCTTGGCTTAAACCGGATATTCAGTAACATGTGTAGGATCCTTATGATAGGTCCCGGATGAAGTAGCTGCGTTCAGTATTTATCTACATCACGAATTGCGATGACGATAGTGTTGACTTGCGGGTGAACCGAGCAATTCGGCTCGAACGGGATATTCAGTATTGTGTGGGAAATCGAAGCAACTGTGCACTGATTGCCTCTCCCTACCTTTCATCACAACACAAAAACAAAAGTCGAAGACATTAATCTATCGTGTGAATTTCCTTATATTAGACGCGTGTTAGTTCATGAGCGAAGAAGAAGAAGAACATCTATTGACTAAGATGTCAATTCATGATATACTTAGGCTCCGTTTGTTTTACGAAAAACATTTTTCGAGAAAACATTTTTCTCATTTTCTGGTGTTTGGAGGGCGAAAAATCAATGAGCCAAGAAAAATATTTTCCATCTATAGAAAAAACACATATAAAAGTGGGGAAAATGATTTCTACTTTTAAGAAGAGCAAATCATTTTCCCTCCTCTTTCTTTCATCCACACCAAGCATAACACTTTTTAATTATTTTAATTATTTTTATTTTAAAATTCAAAATTTTAATTTCTAATTCTTTTTTCTTTTGTCTTTTTTATTTTTTCTGTTTTCTTCTTCCTTTTTCTTTGGCTGGTCGCCGGCCACGGCGACGGTCGGCGACTGACCACAGGCAAGCCTCGACCTCACCCCAGGCCAGCCAACAAGGCGAGGTGAGGCGAGGCCGAGGCTCGCTTAGCGACCTCGAGCTTGCCTCACCTCGCTTAGCGACCTCGAGCGAGGCTGAGGCTCGCCTCGCCAGATCCGACGACCTTGAGATTGCCCTGGCGAGTCTCGAGCAAGGCCAAGCCTCGCCAGATCCGACAAGCTTGACCTTGCCTATGGTCGGTCGCCAGCTGTTGTGTGGCCGGCGACCAGCCAAAGAAAAAGGAAGAAGAAAACATTATAAAAAAAATTAAAAGAAAAAAAATTATTTCAAATTTCAAAATTTTTGTTAACTTTTTCAGAAAAGTCAAAACCAATTTTCCATACCAAATGGCGGAAAATATTTTCGAGTTTCGGCCAAACATCGAAAAATATTGTCATTTTCTGGGAAAATGACTTCTTGGAAAACATTTTCTAGATACGTCATATTTTCCGTGAAACAAACGGAGCCTCAATGTTGAGTTCTAATAAGTATGTTATTGCTATGATGGTTTGACCATGGTTCGATATGATTGAAATTTCTTTATTTCAAAAAATAGGAAAAAAGAAAATATAGAAGGTTGTGTTAGTTTTAAATTACCGGTATTCAAATTGAACCAATAAGAAATGGCACGTGGACGCATGAACTCCATGGTCTGATTTTGAAGGTAAGTTCTTGGCCCTCCAATTCTCGGATAATTGAATCGGCAATGAAATTAATGGATTCTAGTCGGTCAATTCAATAGATAGTTCTCGGTTCAACCTTGCAATGGGGATTCAACACTCCCCCTCACATGTAAGTAGACTTGTCAAATAGGTGAGTCGGGTCATAAATGGTTTGGCCTAAATTAACCCATTAATCCGTTTATAACCCATTTATTCGTAATGCAAATTTCTTAATCTATACCGAACCCGATCCATATCCAACACATACCCAACCTGACCCGACTCATATTGCTAACATATTTAACACAATCTTATGATTTAAAAAAAAATTATATTGCTAAAACACTTCAATGCAATACAAATTTAGTGGGCAATTTTTATAATTTTTTTTTTATTTCTTTTCTTTCCTTCTTCTTTTTCTTTGGCTGGCCACTGGCCACAGGCGAGGTAGAGCCTCACAACCTCAGGTGAGGCTTCGCTTGAGGTTGGCGAGGCTGGAGCCTTGCTAGAGGTTGGTGAGCTTGAGCTTCACTAGTCCCTGGAGAGTGCATACCTCGCTTTTGGTCGATGGCCGTAGAAAAAGAAAAAAAGAAGAAGAGAAAAGCAAATAAAAAATTCTATTAATTGTTCTGTTGGGTCTCTTAAATGGGTTATGGAGGGTAGATACATCTTTAAATGGGTTGTCTTAAGTGGGTTGTAAATGGGTTCACAATAGACCCATTTATAACCCACTTAGTTTGGCCTCTCTATTTTTTTGACCTATTGTGCTTATCTGTTAAGTTTGTTATGACTCATTTGTGATTCATTTAAGTGCTTGTGGGTTATTAAATGAGTTATGGACCCATTTTGACAGGTCTATATATAAGTCAATCCTTACACGATCCGTCGTGTTGGGGTCGGGTTCCCGACGGCCATTGCCCATGCCTAGTCCACCCCTAAATGGCCACCCAATGTATGCTGAGAACATGGGCAATTTCGGCCAAATTAGGGTATTGGGGCCAGGTTATTTTGGGCCGACAAATCTGCCTTCAATGTCGAACTGTTATATACAGTTGGCCCAGGTAACAGAAATCTGATCACAATAATTTCTTCTGGCCCAAAGGGATTTTATTATCAGCGTTCATTGGTCATTTTGTAACTGACATGATCATACCAATCCCACAACTTCGACAATACTAATGATAACTGCTTGGGAGAGAGTAAGTCTCAACCTGTATGTCCGATTATAGGAGGCTTTCGCTGCTTTGCTTTCACAATGCAATAAAATTTAAGTGGATTTCAAAGAACCATGTTGCAATTACACATTTCATATAGGAAAAAATAAAATAAAAATCAAGTCCCCATCAGCAAGTGCAGATAATTTTATTTGTCAGACCACCTACTTGGCGGTTTAGTTGATTGACGAGGTTTATGAAGTATTTCATATGCTAGATTTACTTATTAATTAAGATAGGATGGACACCGGGAAGGGGCGGGGAACGTGATCCCTATACCCCGTACAAGGCGGGGCAGGGCAATCGCCATGAGCCAACAGCGCCCTGCGAAACCTCACCCTAAAGACTTAGCCTTAATAAGAGCACGATTGATCTCACTTATGAATTTTATAGAGTTGGGTATGCTCCGACCTTCACGTTCTAGTCAAATGTGGGACAAGGTGAAGAAGAGCACATGTAGAAACAATTGGGAAAAAGTACCAAAAAATTCATGAACCTCTTGTATTGGTACCAATTCAGTCTTAAACCTTTCAAGATTAATTTGAATCCATCCAACCAATTTTGACCGAAAATCACTAACGTGGATGTCGGCTGTCCTATGTGATACGGTCAGCACTGACGTAAATATTTTCTAATAATATTTTGAATTTTTTAATAATTTTTTTCTTCTTTTCTTTTGTATTATTTTTGTGTTTTTCATTTCATTTTGGCAAGCGAGGCTCGCCGGATCTAGGCGAGGCGACCCTCACTCAAATCTGGCGAGGGCTGTGACCCTCGTTGACCAAAATGAAAGGAAAAAAAAATAAAAATTCTATTTAAAAAAATGTCCACGTCAGCGCTGGTTGCGTCATGTAAAACGGTCAATGTCCACATCTGAGATTTTGGCCAAAATTGATTTGATGGACTCAATTGACACATATGTAAAAGGTTTAGGACTAAATTGGTCAAATTGAAAGGTTATAATTGAATTGGTACCAATGCAATAGGTCTAGGATCTTTTGGTAGTTTTCCCGAAACAATTATCCCATGCTATTTACTTATGAAACTTTCCAAGCTTGTACCCTTTATAGAAGGAAGACCAGTGGACTGGCGAGCGAGAATAACCCGATAGCTTTGTCCTCCGTTGGTTGAGTAATAAAGATGGTGAGTTAATCAATCTTTTAGAAGACATAAGGCTCTAATCTCCTCTAATCTCTTTTTAGCCCAGCACTTGATGTGTTTCCAATTTCCAACTCCAATGGATACGTCACGATAAATTATCATAAATATAAGTTGTATTAAGTTTTCCATAATAAGCATAGACATAAGTATATATAAGAATCTAAATAGATATTTACTTGTGGCAAATACAAAAAGAGTTAAATAAATACATATGGAGGGGCAACGCATGATTTCAAGGTAAAATCTGGAACATGAGAACTGTACTGGTGGTAACCTGTCCGATTCCAAGTTCAAGGTATGTAGGTTAGGTTCTAGGTTCTAAAAAATGGGAAACTTGTTTTAATAGGTAGGTTCCAAGTTCTCGATAGGCGGAACCTGGAATAATTTTTTGTGTTTTTCTTAGTCTATGTCTTTGCACAATCCTGCAGTATTTCATGACATTCGATGATGAGTGTATGATCTAGAACCACTAGTCTAAGCTTCCATTTTCGATGGTATTTATGAGACTTTTACTTTGTTAATGTTTCATATTCTTCATGTGTGTAAATATAAATTGTGGTCAGTAGACTAAAACAACAAGTGGTGGTCATTAAAGATGATGATTCACTGCAATCATTCAATTAAAAATACAAGTAGAACCTGAGTAAACATTGGAACATGTCACATGATAGGTTCTAAGTTCCGACTCTGGAACCTATGACATGGTAAGTTCCAGGGTATACATGATAGGTTACAGGTTTCAGGTGAAACTTTTACGTAACCTGAAATCGCTCACCCCTAATTAGCAGGGCAAGGCGAAGGCAATATTGGGCCACCAATGTCATGTTTTCACCATGCAAACTTCTACTGCATTGTATTGTAGTCATAAGTTGGGCACTCGGTGAATCAACACGTTTGCAAATCACGTTGCACTTGTCCAAATCAAATCCTACTAGGAAATTGTTGGACTTGGCTAATAATTGCGTGGCGCCTAAGAAGGGTCGACCCGATCCAACTCATTGAAACAAATAAGCCATCGAGTAAGATGGTTGTTATCTGATTCGGAGTATGGATTAGTGATGGAATTTGAGGAGATATAAAGCTCCATCTCATCTCAAATTCCTCCCTAACATCCTTAACAATCTTGATCTTATACTTGATATCTTAGTTGTTGGGAATGCTATCAAAGATAGATATTTGTATTTCATGCACAAGTGAGCGTGTGAGAAAAAGCCATCCTAGAGTATCATTTTCACCGTTTTAGTGCAAAAACCCAAAGACTCTTAGGTTGTGATATGTGGGTGTAGTTCATTCCTATGATATACTCCGACCGGGGGTTCAAAACGGTGTAAAAGGAGATTGTTAATCGACCATGTTCGTAAATCAATGGGATTCGTGCTAGATCAACTTGTGAAATTCGCTCGAAGTTGAGGTAGGCGACTCATTATTACTTATGTTATATACGAGCTATCATAAAATAAATATGTCATGTACAAATTGTTATACACCAGTAAAATCCATAAATGCTTTTAAAAAAAAAATTATATGTGATTCCAGTTTTCAAAAGGCTGAAATAACTATGAAGCAGTATGCCCTGACCAACAATCATTTCCCAATCATCAATTCCTCATGTCCTTGTAGTGACATAAAAGGTAGGTCGAGCAACTTCACGTGATAATTACAATCAAATATCAACATCTAATTCAAAGAAAGATACATTCTAGGCCCTAGGTCAAAATAGATATTCCTATTGGTCGAGCAATGTTCCGATCAAGAAACTTGAGAAGTCTTCTAATGCACATCTAAATCGAGATTATAATAGTCTTCGAAGGTGGGACTAGGTTTGGATTAAGGTGGCAACAAACGGTTGCTTCCCAGAAAGACGAAAAGGGAGAAAAGGCTATTGGGTTTTTGCCTTTTTTTCCTGTAAAGCGACGGCCATGGGGAGCAGATAAAGAGCTTTTCTGGAGTCGTCTCATAAGGTTTATCGTATCCAGGAAGATGAAAAGGAGTGAAAAGGCCACCCCGCCTAATATGTATGAATAATCTGATATAAACGACAACTCTCTGGACCACTATGGTAGCAGATAGACAGCTTTTTCTAGAATAATCTTATTCGCTTTCTCGCACTGAGGAAGATGAAAAGAAGTTGAAAGAGTGATCCCGCTCGATATATTAATATTATTGATTGAACAAAAAGTATATGCGCTCTTCTTCTTCTTCTTCTTCTTTGTACTATCTTTCTCATATAAAAGTTGCGGATTTGGATTCATAATTAAAAATTACTCTGAAGTACATTAATGTGTTCTTGAATGAAGCATTATTATTAGGAAAGTTGTGTTGGAAAAGTCTTACATTAGAGAATTCGTGTGGTGTGGAACAGTTAATATATCGTGATTGGCACATAACTCATTGGCTTAAGTTTTTTTTAGTAAAGATGGGTCCTATTGAATATGCTGACATACTCAAACTTGGCCTCATTTGGTCAAGGTTTTGGGTTTTTACTACGCGCTCCCAATAAATGGTATTAGAGGTGATGGTTACAGCGCGATCTCGATGGCAGTCTTCATAGTTCGGTTTGCAGAAAATGTCCAGGGATGAGGATGATGTAGAAGGATATCAAAATTAAAGGGGAGTAGACCTAGCATTGAGTTTATTTGTGGGGGAGAGAGATTGGTGAAGATATGATGCGCGCTCCCAGCAAATATATAAGAACCGATGGTCGATTGGTGGCCCACTTCCATTGTGTATTGGTGTTTGGTGAATATCTCAAGGCATTTCTGAGTAGCCTTCACAATTTGGTCTAGTGAAGAGACTAGGAATGAATGTGGGCATTATGGTGGAGCAACGTAGTATGATTGCAGCCTTATGGTTTAGTATAGAGAAATGGTTTACTCTAGATAAATAGATCAGGGAAGAAAGTAGGCCTTGGAGATTCAAGTTTAGATATGTTGATGCAAAAGGATGCCTGGGTTGAGGGAGATCAGACCTAATACTGAGTTCATACGTGATTAGGAGATTATTAAGATGCGCGTATGAGTTGCGTTCAAAAAAGTCTTACATCTGAGAATTCATACGTGTGGAAGAGTAAATATATCATGGTTGTCCCATAACTTATAGGTTTAAGTTTTTTTAGTAAATGTATATCCAACTAAATTAGTTGACGGGCTCAGACTTGTGCTCCCTTTTAGTGATATCCCCAAGTGATGATGGTATTTGGAATCTACTACGCGCTTCCAACAAATGGTATCAGAGTTGATGATTGCTTGGTGGCCCATTGTCAATGTGCATTGGTGTTTGGTGAATATCTTAAGAAAGGAAGAAAAGTCCTACATTAGTGAATTGGTATGCTATTGAACAATTAATATATCGCAGTGGGCTCATTTTAAAAAAAAATTGAAGCGAAGATGGGCCAACTAGATATGTTGATGGACTTGGACTTGGACTTGGAACCTTTCTTTGCAATCTCCCCAAGTGAAGATAATGAGTTATTGTTTCGCACTCCCAACAATTATAAGCTAGTATTGCATTGAAAGTCTTTGCACCTACGCGGAAAAACAACTCAACATGAAGGCTTTATACTTGAGAATAAAAAATATCTTAAAGGAAAGTAACAATGGAGAAAAGAGTAATAATCGGCTTATAGATTTGAGACTTTTTTAAGACAATAAAAGTGTCACGCCCCGGACCCTTGAGCGCGCGACCATCCCTGTCACTTATCCAATGGTCAATAAATATGTCGACGTCCCAGGACGCGTCGACGACCCATTTTTTTTTTCTTTTAATTAGCGCATGCGGGAACATGAACAACCCCTGACAGCAGGGATAGCAGGAAAAATAGCAGCACCAATAATAGAACAAACAGCACTAACAAACCACACCTTTTTATTTATCAACATGTTAACCCTAGGAAGTTTATATTTACAAGCCCTCACTATCGGGCCACTTCCTACACGACCAACAAAAGAGGAACCGGGGTCGGGGTTAACCTATCTCCTCTACACCAGGGTACCTTGAACCGTACCCGTCGGCCTTCCGTTCTACGGACCTGAAAAATGGTTAACAACAACAAATGAGATATAAATCTCAGCGAGTTAACCGCCTAAACCTCGCGTAGGATACCAATTCACCTAGAGTGAACCTTAAACATGCAACTTAATGTCGATGGCAGATCAATAGCGAGCAAAGCTCGCTCTACGCGACCTGTAACGAGTTCGAGCAACCCACTCACTGATCAATCAACAAATCACAGGCGTTCTTACCTTGCCTTGGCACATGCATACGCCCTGCACATTATCAGTTATAATTGCATGCTAAAACAACGCATCAGTCAAGACATGAATTCAGACAAAATCTCATTTCCTCTTGCCATTTCACCAACGCACTTATGAAACGTGCTCATTCCATAACCCGTCGTCATAACCCGCGTAAAGTTCACGCCTCAGGTGTACGATGTCGCCACTACCCACGTAAGGTTCACGCCTCAGGTGAGCGACAGTTGGCCTCGTCAGGCTCAACTAACCCCGCGTCAACACGCCTCAGGGTAGCTCGCGTAAAGTTCACGCCTCAGGCTTAATGCTCAACCCCGCGTAAACACGCCTCAAGGTGATAATCCTTAACCCTGCGTAAAGTTCACGCCTCAGGGTTGATGTTATCAAACAATCATGGAAATATCACATTTTTCTGCATGCAGGCCACGATCACGATCACACATCAATTAATGCCATTTTCACAATAAAATTCACACGTGATCACCGCGACGTGCTTTTGACGCCAAACTTTGCATGCTTCATATTTCAAGCCTAGTAGATTATTCAATCACATAAATTCCACATTCGGCATATTTCCACGTCAATTCCCAATGTAGCATTAAAAATGCTCTATTTTCTACAAAAATTATTTTTAGGCACGAGGGACTTTATTTCTCTAGCCAATCTCGATATAAACGTGTCCAGCATAATTAGCATGAAATTTTAACCTTAACTCAGCTTGGGTTAATTAACCTAACCATGGTTAATTAACCTAACTGGGATTAATTAACCTAACCAGGAGTAATTAACCTAACAAGGGTTAATTAACATAATCGGGATTAATTACCCTAACAGGGATTAATTAACCTAACGAGGATTAATTAACCTAACATGGATTAATTAACTTAATCGGGATTAATTAACTTAATCGGGATTAATTAACTTAATCGGGATTAATTAACTTAATCAAGATTAGCCAAATTAACCATAGTTAAAGTACTAATTGCATCTTAACTAACCCTAAATGCAATTAGTAGCCTAATCAAGGATTAGGGGATTAACTCACTGTTTAACGGCGAGAATACCACGGCGATGACGGCGGCGACGACGCGAAAACGATGACGATGGCGGCTCGCTTGTTGGCCGGCGACGAGTCAGACGGCGAGGGGGCGGCTTACAGTGGTGGATGGCTCGGCACAGCGGCAAGGGCACGGCGGCTCGGTGGTGACTCGGTGGAGGCTCGGTGGCGGCTTAGTGGCGGC
>BCNH02000006.1:18869908-18880743 GCA_001662345.2 Metrosideros polymorpha var. glaberrima | reverse complement strand
CGCGCGCCGTATACTTTAAATAAATCCTTTGGCATTGATATCCCAACAGTCATGCCTTAGTCGAGTGGCAAGCGCACGAGATGCGCACGAGATAGCGGAGGTCCGCGGTTCGAAACTTGTGAGTGACGGCTTCTGTTTTCATTTTCTTCTTTCTTTCCTTTTTGAAATTTTGTCCAAAGTTTCGACCGCTCGTTTTGTTCTAGCAATTTAATTTCGACGGTCGTCCTTCGATTATTTTATACTATCGAAAATTCAGAATATTACATTATTCCATACCGTCGAAATTTGGGATATCACAAAAAGTTTGGGAAAGTTTCGATTAAGGGCCCGAAGTACATTCGTTTTTTCAAATGAGGGCCTGAAGTGAACCATGTTTCGATTAAGGGCCTGAAGTGGCAAAAAAGTTTCAAATAAGGGTCCAAAGTGGACCCTGTTTCAATTAAGGGCCTGAAGTGGCCAAAAAGTTTCAAATAAGGGCCTGAAAATAGGGGCATTTTCGTCTTTTCCCTTTATTAATAAAATAAAATAAAATAATTAAAAAATGAAGAAAAAAAAAGAAATTTGCAGAAGCAAGGGGCTGCCGCCGCCTCGTCGCCGGCTTAGCCAGGGCCGGCGGGGGCTCGGCTAGGGCCAGCAGGGGTCGCCGGCCCTCGGCGAGGCCTTGGTGACCCTCGCTGACCGAGGCGAGGGCTTGGCGACCCCTCTGGGCAAGGGTCGCGGCAACCCCCCCACCCAGATTTGGGCGGGCTGGGGGCCCTCCACCCCGACCTGGGCGAGGGTCGCTGGCCCTCGCCCAGCGGCTGTGGCCCTCGGGGACGCCTAGCGACCGTCGCCCAGCGTCCCCGAGCGCCACCGCTGCTGGGTGAGGGCCGGCGACCCTCGCCCCGATCGGGGTGGGGGGTTGCCGCGACCTCGCCCAGAGGGGTCGCCGGGCCCTCGCCCCGGTCGGCGAGGGTCGCCGGGGCCTCGCTGAGGGCCGGCGACCCCTACCGGCCCTGGCTGAGTCGGCGACGGGGCCGACAGCAGCAAGGGGCTTCTTCTTCCTCAATTTTTTTTTTAATTTTTAATATTTTATTTAATTAATAAAGTGAAAATATGAAAATGCCCCTATTGTGAGACCCTTATTTGAAACTTTTTAGCCACTTCAGGCCCTTATTTGAAACTTTTTAGCCATTTCAGGCCCTTAATTGAAACAGGGTCCACTTCGAGCCTTTATTTGAAAAATCGAGACCACTTCAGGTCCTTAATTGAAATTTTCCCTAAAAGTTTTGGATTGGCATATTTATATTATATTCGTTTAGGATTTTTTACGCTATTAAAGATTGAACAAATGACATGCATCTACAACATCAAATGACACGTGCCACAATTGATTGCAAAATTGGACCAAATGCTAAATTTGGGCCAATGGTATCACTTTGGGAATTTTTACAGAATGAGAAAAAGTTTTGGATACATGCGTTTGAATGATATCTGTTTTGGATTCTTCATGGCATTAATCGGCATTAACTTATTACCACCCTTAAATTTGAAATTCGAACAATCAAATTAATAATCTTTTATGCTAGTTGGTCATTTATAATTGTCATCACATGTCGATGCTTGTTTCGAATTCAATTGGCAATAACAAACTGTCAACACCTGTTCAAATCGTCTGTTCACTACATATGCATCCAGATTTTTTCAACATGTCTTCTCATTCCATTATTTATTTATTCCTTTTTAGGGAGTTTTGAGAGGAGTTGGATGGGTTCCGGAGGTGAATGGATGGTTCAAATCCATGTCAAGGTGATGGTACTAGGTCCAAAGCTCTCTTGATCCATAATTCTTTGATCTTTGATTAAAATTAGCCGATCCATATGGAATTTCTCATGTTTATCTGAATATGTTACTGTGATACGTATTTTGGACACCGTTCTTTAGAAAAAGGGTTATTACCATGAAAAACTTTAAACTGGTACACATATGACAAATTTATCAAAAATTAATTTTTAGACCATAAAAACCCCAAACTAGTATACCTGTGACAAATTTACCCCAAATTTTAGAGTTTGTCTGAGAAGATGAACTAGAAATTGAGCTCACTGAAAAAATGTCAACTAAGTTGTTATTATTTAAAAAAACTAAGTTTGAGGTAAATTTGTTACAGGTTTACCAAATTGGAAGTTTTCGTGATAAAAAATTTAATCTAGGGTAAATTTGTCACAAATGTACCAATTTGAGATTTTTAGTGATAAAAAAATTAATTTAGAGTAAATTTATCATAGATGTATCAGTTTGAAGTTTTTCGTGATATTAACCCTTAGAAAAAATGACCATAATTTCACGTTTACTTTCAACAGATAACAAGAGTTTCAACCCCGCTCGTGTTGTTCAAAACGAGCTATATTTCGCAGTTTATATATTTTACGTAAGTGGCCCCCCCTCAAATCAACTATCTACCTATTTGAGATCGAAACCCAGCTCACATAATTGAGACCACAGTTCCACAGAACAGCCTAAAAGAAAATGAAAAATGAGAGAGAGAGAGAGAGAGAGAGAGAGAGAGGGTAAATACAGAACGATTAAATATATTAAAAGGTGGAATAAAGCAAGATAAAAAGAAGGGGGAAAAGAAGAAGAGAAAAAGACAGATACAAAAAGGAAAGGGGGGAGGGGGGGGGGGGTGTTAATTAGAGTTCTAAATTAGGTTTAGGTGAAAGCGCCAGCTTCCTCTTCGATTCTACGTAGCAAATCATGAACAGCAGCTGCGATTTCATCCACCGTATTCAATTGGCACCCTTCCTCCACCTGTCTCGTTTCACCATAAATAGAAAAGGAAACACATTAGCTGATTGGAAGAAAAAAGAAGAAGAAGAATTAAATTGCATCCTGAAAAGGGAAAGAAAGAACAGAAAAAGATCGCAATCAGAAATTTTCAACTAGGAAATTATGCATTTACATTCTTAGTGGACCTAAGCAATTGGCTCATTATACAATTAAAAATACCCAAATCTATGACTCCACTCAAAACAATGACGTGGTATGATCGACGAGACTTTCACTTTTGGACAATTGACATTTTAATTTTACTTTAAAGATCGAAAAGTAATTTACATTACATATACCAGTGAGTATATCTTAAAGTCTATCAAAGAATACAGATACTCTTTCATTATTTTTAAGAGTTGAAATATGATAATAAAATAATATGTTGTCTTCCTGGTGGAACGATAATTGTTTGGAGGGCTTTAAGCCCAACCCAAACAGTCCCTTGTATTCGAGCCCAAAAATCAATCATGCTGCATCGGGAAATCAGTAGGAAAAGAACAAAAGAGAGGAACAGAGAACACGTGAAATTTGTATTTTGCTAAGAACCTCAATTTGTTTCGACAAATTCTGATTCTCCAATTTGTAATTCGTGTTACAATATCCAAACCTAAGAGGTTAAGTCGCTCGAAGGGCTACTGCATGCATATAAGACACGTTATAATCACGTACTTAAGCGATATAGGATTACAATTAATACTCCTAAATGGCTGCAAGATCATAGTTAGCAATACGAGTAAATTCAATTCGTGACTCGCGACAATATCATCCGACCTAAGCGTCTCGGAATAATATTATGATTGGCTGAGACAGAGGGCATATTGCATGAGCAGTAAAAGACAAGCCTACCTAATAATTAACACGTGGGCGTATCATTTCTTGGCAAAGAAAACGGAGAGAAAGAAAACGGAGAGAAAGACATTAGGAAAAGACAAATGGGCGTATGATGGAACGTGAGAATGTACTGTACCTTGACGCTGATTGAGTAGAGCACCGAGTCGTCGACGGTGGTGACGTTGAGGTGGAGAACGCTGAGCCGGAGGCTCTGGAGCCCGGCCACCAGCTGGAGCAGCTGCCTTGGCCTCTTCTTGGAGAGGATCTTCATGTTGGCGTGGCTCTCCACCATCGTCACCTCTATGTCCGCCACCACCCACTGGGGTTGGTGGCCGCGGTCCTCCAGAGCCGCGGCTGGCTCGGCCGACCCGCCGCACTGAGTTGGCATAGACCGAGTCGAGTACTGTGGGAAGCTGAAGAACTCGGCGAAAGGCGACGAGGCATCATTGCTGTTATTGTCGTTGGCGGCGGCGGCGGCGATGTCTTGGGGCGGTTTTGGTTTGGACTTGTGGGTCTGCATGGACTGGAGGAGCTGCTCCAGCTCCTTCACGAAGTTGATTGCCCCACCTATGATTGATGCTTGATCACCCTGAGAAAATAAAAACAAAAAATATATATATGAAGATGTCGAGAATGCATGTAGATTTGTGAATTCTTGAGCTCGGATATTGAGGGAACTCGTCACCGGGTTTACCAAAACGAACGAATAAACAAAAAATAAACGAAGCGCAGTCGTTGCAAATCTCGAAAATGGGTTGCAGAATTAGCTGAGAACACGGAGGCAATCGCGAGAAAAAGCAAAGCAGTCACGAGAAAGGAGGGGAAAAAGGTGGGGAGAGGCAGAGAGCGGCGTTCAAGATGATTTGACCTCACTCTGTGACCGTCCGCCCCCAGCTCGGAAAAGATAATCATCATCGACTACGTTCGAGAGAGAGAGAGAGAGAGAGAGAGAAAGAGAGAGAGAAATGGGAGATCTTGACTTGTGGCAACAGTTTCTTGTTTTTCGGGACGAAAGCAGAGGTGAAAGGGGTGACGACGGACTGACCCGTTGGCTGTAAGAAGGGGGCATGAGGGAGCGGAGGACAGCGAGGTACTCGTTCATCTGCTTGCGGCGGTTGCGCTCCACCGCAATGTGGGTCATCCTCTGGTTCTCTATCTCCTCCTTGTTCTTGCTGCTCCTGCTCCTCCTCCTCTTCCTCCTCCCCACTCCTCCCCCGCCGCCGACGCCCCCGGCGGACGGGGAGTGCTGGCCGTTGCTGTCGCCGGCCTCGGCCGCGGCGGTGGCGCAGGTGGTCTCCGGCGACGAGGAGCTGGGGTCCACGGCCGGCCACTGGCTGCTGCTGATGCTCACGCCGTGCATGGCGGAGGTGTTGGCCGAGGAAGAGGAGTAGTAGTCCCAGCATCCATTGTTGCCGTTGGGGTCGTCGTTGAAAGCGTCGAGGAAGGCCTTCTCGTCGGCCAATTCTTGGAGGCCAGCGGCCAGAGCGTAGTACTGATCCCGGCCGTAGCCAAAAGGGTCTTGTGGGTACACCACTGCTTCTAGCGCCATTCTTTTTTTTTTACCCTTTTCTTTGTGAACTACTCTCTCTCTCTCTCTCTCTCTCTCTCTCTCTCTCTCTCTGAGAGTCACTCGAGTTTGTGTTTCTTGCAGAGCAAACAGAAGAGGAGTGGGGGGTGGGTGGGTTAGGTTATGGAGAAGGAGGAGAAGAAGCCAAGGCACAAGGTTGCTCTAAAAGAACAAACAAAGACGCCTTTTTCGGGGTTGAGCTTCGAGATGGAGGAAAAAGAAGTGCGCGGAGAGGGGGTTTTAAATGGGAAGTTCTTCATCAAAGGGGGAGAGGGAGGGAGGGAGGGAGGGAGGTGAATTGCTACAGAACGTTGCACGTGAGATTGTAAGAGTGTGGACCGGTCATCGCCTCTGCTCTTAGAGAGAGAGAGAGAGAGAGAGAGAGAGTAAGAGATTCTCTTATGCAGGACGAGCATCTTGAGGGACCTGTTACTTGTTTAGACAAACAATTTCCTCAGATGCTTTAAGTATCAAGTGCATGAAATTCCTATGTTTAACCCATTTCTTAGCTCTCTCCCTTTCACATGCGAAGCGCTCGACGTGAACGTGTAAAACCACATAGACAAGAAGATCGAGAGGCATGCAGGAACGTAGAGAAATAACCTGCGTGACCTCGACCGAATAGATGGGACATGTTACGATTCGAGCTCGCGACCTTTTATTTCATTATTATGTTAGCCAGACCAATCGGTTTTTCCTCGCGAGGATATGTACCATCGATACATCTCTTCATACTCACTCTTCGCGCGTAATCCGGATCTTACGCCTGAATATATGTACAGGGAAGTGGGATACGATCATGTTGGCAAGATAATTAAGAAATAGAGAGAAAAAAACGACGAACAACTAGAGTGAAATACGAAATAACAGCTAGATCGAAGTGTCGAGCTGTGTTTGAATACTACGTCGAAATTAAACGTTTTCACCTAAAAGCTTTACTCATTAGGAAACGGGCAAACAATGTAAACACGAGATATAATAAAAGTGATAATGAATATGGATAAGCATGTCTGATTAGTTTCGCCTGCTCGGGCAGGAGCCACGTAGGGTACAATTAAGGAGGATTGAGAAACCAAACACAGCCTTGGAATCGATTGGGGCCCAAGACGTTTGGTTGCTTAGGACCCTACTCCACTACTATGTTTGGTTGCGTAGAGATCAAATGCATATCCCGCAACTTGAGCAACCCCCATAATTTAATTAATTAATTAATTTGTTTAATCGTGCAATTAGTGCAAATCATGTCCACCCGCAAGTCATCTCCCACTATTTTTGTTTTCTTTGGAGAAACATAGTTGTTAGCACCGCAAAATGCAAGTGAATTTCGATAGAACGTAAAACGAACACGAAGCCAGCTCAAGGCGAAATCAAAAGAGATCCGAAGCCAGCCGAAAGGCATTGAGTTCCGTTCCTCGCAACAAATTTCACACTTCCTCCTAGCATGGTTAATCAAATCTTTGCCATGAATTTGTGTTTTCTGCATGTTGCTTTCCGATTTGAGAAAAACTCACAAAAAAATCTCAAATTATGCCACGTGGACTCCATGTTAACACTATTTGTTCTCTTGCTTCTATGTAGATAGATTTTTAATAGTTCTTATTGACATAATTTTGACGGAGGGTAATTGTGTCATACATATACAAGTTTGAAAATTTTTGTGTCATAGAAAAATGCTTATAATAAATGTATTAGAGTGGATATAGTTTAGGGGTTTTTACGTTCAAACCAAAACTCCTCCGGTCAAGTTCCAATTCGATGACCCAATCGAAATCGAGAGTTCACCCTCTATTCGTGCATTCCGTGCTTAAGAGTTGGATCGGCGCTTTTCTTCCATCCGTTTCGAACGGCCTCCGACTACGATCGAACTCCAATCATCACACTTCACGTCCGACCTAAGTCCGGGGATCGAATTGAAAGGCGAAAGCATCGTAAGTTCTAGACGATGTCGTCGTTTTCCTTTCTCGGATGTGCAAGGCCAATCATGGTCATTAAGACCGAAGGACAACAATGATGTAGAGGGAAGACCAGCTTCGAGGAAAGAAAGAAGTTCGCGACACGGACAGAGGAATAAACTAGTTTCCTTTTTCTTTACATCGGAAATAGGTTGCCTAAACCCTAACCGGATGCGACGTGCGGTTTCATTTGGTAATAATGCGGTCGGACACTTGGACGTGAAAAAGAGAAAGATGACCCCCGCAGAGATTCTGTCCACGAGATCTATAATAATAGAGAGACAAGAAGAAGAAAAAAATTCTAAAAAGAAATTCTCGAAAAGATTACAAGAAATGAACGAAAAAAATAAAAATAAAATAAAAGGAACAGAACAGGGTTACTTCAGTTCAGACGTCGGACATGCACAGAGGAATCCATGTGACCACACAAACTGCCACTCTGCATTCCCCTCTTCCCAAGACTTTTCACTATTCTCATTTTTCAAAACCCCCCTATTTTTTTTTAATTTTTAACGATTTATTTTCTCGAATTTCGCTCTTTTCCCAATTTCATTCATGCCCATTTAAATATAGTGAGGCCCCTCGTGGTATAGAATTCGTACATGTACCCGCTTAAAATAGAGGACATTCTTTCTAGGGTTTCTTGATGTACCCCTTCGTTTCTTGGGCTCTTCCTTGGAGGGAATATTGTCATTGCACACACACCACAGCATTACAATTCACCGCATAGTATAATAACAACAACAATGGTAATAATAATAATAAGTTTTGATACTATGTTGTGATTCTTTTGGCGCATTTAATTACTATGGTCGCAATTTAAGAACTTGGCCGAAATCCAAAGCCCAACTGGCATTCCATCGATTGTATAGCCGGAAATCATTAGATTATGCGATTCGATGGCTGATTAAGTCTTCAAGGGGGATCGCTCCAACTTGCCCTTGTATCATTTGTTTAACTTGTTCGATCAAGTTAACTTGCTCCGTGGGATTTTGTTTGAATAATGTGTACATAATTCAGATTAGAGTATTGCCAACGTCAACTAAACCATAGACTATTTTTTATTTTTTTATATAAGCATCGGGTTTAGTCGTAGTCACCGTAGGCAGCATCGCGTTACGATAGCACATCCTCTAGTTTGGCACTTCCTCTCCGGAGCTTATTCTCGTGTGGAATTTTGATGGCACGGTTTATTAAATCGGGTTAAATTATGTCCCTGGCCATTGATTCATTGTACGCTTAGTAATATATGATTATCAGAAACGTTACTTTCCTTCTGTCCATTGCCTAAAGTTTGTAAGTGATCGTGGATGTGACACAAAAAGCAGTTGTCCGCTGGATCATTTCCTGCCAAGTTTTCTCCCTGTATGGATTAATAATTGACTTGTGAATTGACGTACATGAGTGTGGACATTATTAAATGTTATTATTCACTAATTGACTACTCTCTTCTCCACATAATCTCAGATCAAGCCGAATTTTTAGTGCTTAAGTTCTTCCTCGCACTCAATTGGATTTGGTTCCCTGAAACTGCATGACCTAAAGTTTAACACATTAATCATCGTTAGACGCGTGTCCATAAGAGCATATTGTCACATGATAAGATCGAATTCTCACATGCACATCACCTATTCAATGATGAATATGTAGATTCTTTCATATTCTTACACGAGACCTAAAAAAACTACTTGTTCAAACACATTACTGCCCAGCATGAATTACATAAGGGTCTTGATAATGAGTATCTCAAGGTACTTATTGAGCATGCTTAATTAAAAATACTTCAACAAAATAGTGGTTTTTTTTTTTGGTCGAAACAAAATAGTGATTACACAACACATAACATGAGAAAAACAATATAGTGAAAACTATAGATTTTCCATCATTATTGGCTTAATAAGTGCACTGAACATAATTCAGTGATTCTCCCTTGATTCTCCATATCTCTCGGGATTGCGCATTTTTTAATTGATCCTAATTGATCCTAAATCATATTGTAATATATTCTGTAAATGCCTTATGTACTCTTCTGTATGGAAGACGCAGAAATTATATTATTCTCTTCCAATCATAGCTATAAATATTTAGAACACCTCTCGGGACCATGACGGGCCATGTTTCAAGCACTCAGTAGAAAATAGTGTTTTCCAGATATGCGTGAGGTGTGAATACAGATTGGAATACAACATCAAATGCTTGGAGATAAACTGAGTCAATTTTGATATATTTAGTTGGCTCATAAATGATCTTCACCATGGACACAAGGGCACTTCCTCTTGCCTTTTTCATTTTCTGGGCATCTTGATTCTGATTACATGATGACAACTCGCTTTATGCATGGTCGAGACGGCTCTGGACTTCTGCAATCTCGTACTGTTCCGACCTGTGTATGGGGCAAGCTAGTCGACACACTTTACTCTTCAAGAATTACGTCGAATATACTTTATGTTTAAGAAATGATGTCTTAGACTGTAAATGAATTTAAAGTTTTTAAACAAGTGGATTATATCTAAGTAGGAGTATTATTGCATAGCAGGGCTTCCAAACGAATTTTGCAAACTAGTTTTTATATAAGATTATTGTCAGGAAAAATCCCAAATTGATACACCTATGACATATGTACCCCAAACCAATTTTTGGTTCACCAAAAACTCAAAACTGGTATGCGCGTGACACATTTGCCCTCCGTTAGTTTTCGTCAACTTTTACCATGAAATTGCTGAGTTGGATGACGCATGATAATAACTCAGTTGATGTGACAAGTCCAAGTGGAAATACATAACTCTCTCTCTCTCTCTCTCTCTCTCTCTTTGTTTCTTAAATAAGTCCTACTTTGGAAACAAATGGGGCTCATTCTCTATCTCTCTCAGAGCACAAAAAACCCTAGATTGTCTTTTGACGAACTTTGTTGATAGAGCTAGAGAAAAGAGAGAGTTATGAATTATCATGTAAACTTGCCATGTCAATTGAGTTATTGCTATGTGATATCCAACTCAACAATTACACGGTAAAATTTGATGAAAGCTAATGAAAGGTAAATGTGTCACTCATATACCAGTTTGTGGTTTTTATTGACGCAAAAATTAGTTTAAGGTAAATTTGTCACATGTGTACAATTTAGAGTTTTTGGTAATCCAAAAATTAGTTTATGGTAAATTTGTTACAAGTGCATAAGTTTGGAGTTTTTCGTGATATTAATCCTTCTTTTCAATTGCTAACATTTTCATTTCAATTTGGGTCATTAGCCATTTGGAGTGTTAGAGATATTGATAAGAATATGCAAAAATGAGAATTGTGTAATTTTTGTGTATCTGTAGACGTTTCATAATAAAGAGTACATGGCTGTATGTTACGAAAAACGCGATGAACAAAAGACAGAACACAGAGTTTTACGTGGTTCGATCAAGGTGATCTACATCCACGGGCGAGGCAAACGAAATTCCACTATGATCAAAGAGAGTACAGATTACAAAAGTCTCACTGTTCTCTCACAAAAACAACTGCCTAAAAAAAAACCTAGCCGCAGCAGTTTATATATATATATCAGACCCAAATTTTTTCTTCGGGGGCGTTGCCCCCGAACCCCCCCGCGAGATATATCATACCACCGCAGAGATTTGTTTGCTTGCTCCATGTTGGGCCTATCGGCCCAACTCTCCGCGTCACAAACCAAA
>BCNH02000006.1:18848650-18859651 GCA_001662345.2 Metrosideros polymorpha var. glaberrima | reverse complement strand
AACCCGTATACAGTAATTACACCGTAATACGTCAATTACAATTATCAATTAATGTCGCCCACACTAGGAAAACTCTTACAGACAAGTCACACTATACTACATAAACAATTTCGGACACTGTTGATTTCGTTTAAGGGTTAATACGATGAAAATTTTTCAAACTGATACTTATGTGATAAATTTACTTTAAATTAATTTTTTAACTACAAAGAATCCTAAACTGGTACACATGTGACAAATTTATTCTAAACCAAATTTTGACTACAAAAAATCTCAGACTTGTGCACCTGTGGCAAATTTATCCTTTGTTAATTTCCATTAAATTGAGTTAATACCACGAAAAACCCTCAAATCAGTACACATGTGACAAACGGAGGGTAAAACTCCAAACCGGTACACGCGTCAACTGCCATGTGTCATCCAACTTAACAATTTGGTGGTAAAATTTAGCGGAAACTAAAGGATAGTAAATTCGTCATAAATGTACCAGTTTGGGATAGTTTTGAGTAAATTTATCACAGATATACCAGTTTGGAGTTTTTCGTGGTATTAACCCTTTGTATAAAATACCTTGAAAAAAAAAGTAGCTGTGTGACGAAAGCGTTAGGCTAAACCTCGACCGCTCTCATCTATGGTCCCATATCTGCAGTGGATTGAGAGATACATTCGAGCCTTCACGGAACAGGCGAAGCCATACAACGTGCTAAAAGCTGAAGTCCCTTTCCTTATGAGAGAGAGATAGAGATGGGAGGTGATAATTGAGAAATGATAACGTGAGCCTCTGAGAACTTTGCGAAGAAGAATGAACGAAGCATGCACGGCGATTCTTCAAACCGACTTTCCTTTGTCTAGAGGAAAGTTGATCAGCGACTTCCACGCCATGGAAAGGCGTTTCGTCTTGGGATGCAGAGAAGGATGGGGATTCTATGGTCACGTGATGTCACTGTGAGGTGAGGTCATTTGCCTCGGGAAGTAGATCAGGAGTTTATTTGCAGTAAAATCATATTCGTCATAAGTAAAGTGGACCTCATTTTTAGTAATTTTTTTTTTCAAAGGGAATATGAAATTTCTTGTATACCAACATGTAGTTATTATCGGTAACTTCATCTACTTTGCGGTATATACCGCATTCATCAAGAATAATACAGTCTTCAGATTCATTAATTATGATTTAGTCATTATAAAACGTGATGTGTGAAATGACCCAATTCGATCAGGATGGAAAGTGATCATGGAGTTGATAGAGCTTGGACAAAGACTGGCTCCTTACAAGCTTCTAGAATAGTGAAGAGAGGCAGGAATGAAAATTGAATTAACCAAATAGGGGGAGAGCGTTGTTGAATTAAATACGTGAAACTAACTAAAATTAACTCACAAGAGGTGCATTTTGACGTAATGGTAAGGTTTAGCATTATAACTCTAATATTAAGCATGCTTAGACGAGAGTACTATCAGAATGGGGCGACCTCTTGAAAAGTGCCTAACAGTTCACCAAAGATCAAACCGTGAGTCTTGATATGAAATGAGCCAAGGTGGACAATAATTTGAGTTAGTTAATTTCGGGGCGTCACAATGGAGCTATTACGCTTCCTGATATTAGTAATACTACGAGTCATTAAGTTTGCTTTATGTAGAGTATGCGATGTTTTCAAGACAAGTTAATATAGAAAAAAATAAACCAAACCGACAGATAATAGATAATCTTGGGAACATTTAGAGGGGGATGGAGGGGGCACCTTCAACTTTTCAAAGTTATATTTAGGTTCAATTAATTTAACAAAATTTATATTCATCCATAAAACTTAGCAATTTCTTTACATTCCAAAGTTTGAGCAAATATTAATAGAAAATTTCATAAAAAAAAATTCCAACTTTAAGAGTTATGTTTTACAGTAATCATGCTACTAATTGTGAAATATGAGGAACGATACGTAATTATTATCAAACTTGTGAAATAATGCTTCCGTGCCTGGAACAATTAATCTTTACTATCAGTTTTATCTTGATTTCGGTAACATGGACTATCCATTAAAAACTTCCACACTATCGACATATTATGAGATATTATATAGAAAAGAATTGTAACGTATTAATACCCAAAAAAAGTCAAGAACTAGTGATGTAGGAAAAATTTTAAGAGCTATTGTCCTTATTTAAAAGATTATTTACTGACAATTCTATTTGATAAGTCACATATCCTTTTTATTTGTTTTGTTGAGTACATCATCTTTTAAAATAAGGAAAAGGAAAATTTCTAAAATATTACATGTTAATGATTGAAAAGAATTAACAACATTCTTTATCACGCATTTGCTGAAAAATTATTTATTGGTTCACGATATTTGGCTCCACAAACATGCTTACTCTAGATCCATCCATGTAGATAATGATGTTAGCAACGAATCATTTGCTTTTATACGCACGTGAAGTATCGAACTTCTTTCGACCAAAAAATAAAATAAAATATCGAACTTCTGTCGTGCATCATAACAATCAATATTAGAGCCTAGGATCAATTGGTGGGCCACTCCTAATATGTTCAAGTATTTGGTAAATTTCTTCCGGAAAAAATCTCTTGATCAATGTGGTTTCTAAGAAGCCTTCCTGATAAGAGACTAAGGGTGAAGGTGATCGTTGTAGTGTGGTCAAACGGTCTGAAGGGAAGCTTTCGAGAAGTCGATCTATTAGGAGAGGGCAGGGGAGATGGTGAGCGTTGTGATTGAGGTTCTTTTGACCCAATAAGATGGAGATTCAAGTTGATATATGTTATGCAGACGGATGCCCGGTAAATGGAGCATACGACCATTGGAGGAACTGCCCTAAATTGGAGATTTCTTGTGGTGCGGACCAAGTGTCATATGCTTAATGCCCCATTCTTATTAACTTAAAGTTCTGAACGAAGGCTGTCTAATTAATTATTTCGCCGAGCTCGAACTTCAAACATGGACTGTGGATGCGTTTAGTTCGGCTTTGGGGGAAAGTTTTTGGGAAAATGCACAAGCCATTAGGTTAAAAGGATTTTTCGAAATGCAAGTACTGTTTGACAAAGTGTATTTTAAAAACACATAGAAAATAACTTTGGTTTAAATGGTGTTTGGAAAAATCATACTTTGCAAATTACTTTTGTTTTTAAAAAAAAACTCAAACCTGTGAAGAGACTAATGGCTTGCGAGGCTAAATGTAACTGTCAAAGAGCTAGATTTGGCGTTGGTAGCCTCACCTAAGGTCACGTGACCCCAGGCAATGTGGCCTGAGGTCCGGTTGCCAGCCTCTGTCCAGCTCCTCTATGCAAACTATGAGGTAGATGAATAGTGCAACAATGAAATGAAAAAAAAGAAGAAGTTAAATCCAAGACTTGCATTTCGAAAATGTAGCATTCCAAAGTACCTTCAAACCTGTCTTAGGCCGAAAGCCTTTGAAGATACAATTGCATTTCCCCAAAACTTTCAAAAAAATTGGCCAACCCTATTTGCATTTGCCCAAGAGTCCTTGGAGCCCCAAAGGGCTTTGGCAAAGCCGAACCAAATACACTGCCTATCCATCCCACAATCTTTTGCCTCTTTTATGTAAACATAAAGATGCATCTATTATGGATTCGGTGAAATATCATTTAAGGCAATGCGTATCTCATTTCGGACTAGAAAAAAATGGAATATGATACCATGTCGAGTGGTCATCTTTTGAAGCAAAACACTGCACAGGATGAGAATTAGCATCGGAGAGAGAGAGAGAGAGAGAGAGAGAGAGAGAGAGAGAGAGAGAGAAGGGAACATAGGAGGCTCGAATGGACATGGCGGGTTTCGTCTGAATCGAATGGAACAAGCGACAGGTTGGAGGCCTCGCTCATCAGGCGCTGTGCGCTTTGTACTTTTACTACCTAGTGACGATGCCCGGTCGCTCAAACCAGTTCTCCTCCCCTCAAAAAACCAGGGGCCTCCGAGCCACTCTCTCTCTCCCTCTCGTCCTCTGGTTTCGTACTTCTAACGACGGTTTTCTGTGTTCTTTTCTTCTACAGTTGAAATAAGTTAATAAATGAACAGATCATTCTTGCTAATCCTCCAAAAGGAAGGGAGAGAAAAAGGACACCGGCCGCGTCTTTATTGGGACAAGTGGCCGCAAAATTCTGCTGAGTAGACCCAAATTCTTTCTCCATGAATTAGGTAGATTGAACGACCTAGACAAGATCTACCTAATAATTTTGCGGTGGATGGGGGCAATTTAAGAACAATAAATTAGGTTTGCTTAATTACAAGCCTTGTTGGCCCCGTGAACTGTATTTCTTCTTCGATGGCCTAGAAATGAAGTACGTTTTAGGCTTGTCGTAAGTTAATTATAGATGAAAATGAATTAATAATGTCGGAAACATATTTGCATAATTTCATTACTAGATGTTGTTACCGAATATAGAAAGTCTATGGCACTATCCCACGTTTAGGAACGATCCCTAATTAGTAATTATCAATTGGACACCGTCAGCTCAAGGCCCCATATGGCTTAATGTGAATATTAGCTGTTTTCCTCACTCGATTGTATGGAAAATCAAGCTATTGTTCATCGGCATTCTTAGGGTTTATTGTTTATTGGGAGCACAAATAGTGGAATGGGAATATAGCCTTTGTAGGGGGAGGTGGGGATTTAATTAGAAAGGACGGGCATGATTTCACAAACGTGTTAAACCTGTAAATGGAGGAAGAATTACGGCATGAGAACGACTAATTCATAGATTATCTAACATGATATCGGTCTCTCTTTTCAAAAAAAAAAATTTTCTCTTTCTTCTTTAGCAAGTCTTGGAGTAATCTTTTATTATACACGCCAGGTGATGCATATGGCATTTCGAAATTACATGGAATGTTAATATTCGCACCAATATATTAACAAGAACCGGACGAATAAATGCCCATTAATGAAGACAAATCGTGATGCATCGAGGCATTATAATCTGTCTAAAAGTTATCAAAGAAAGAAAGCCACATACGAAAGTAAGGAGAAAAATACTGAAAAAGCTACAAACATATTGCATTGGTACCAATTCAATCCTAAATATTTCAGTTGGACCAATTTAATCCTAAACATTTACATATTAGTACCAATTCAGTCCATATGATCAATTTAGATTGAAAATCGCTAACATGAACGTCGACCATCCTACATGGCACGGCTGTTGTCAACATGGACATTTTAAATTTTTTTTCCTTTCCCTTTTCTTTTTGCCTGTTGTTGGTAGCTAGCAAGGGTCTTCCTTGCCCACCCCTCACCCACCACATGCAAGGGTCAACCTCGTGGGGCCACATTTGGGCAAGGGTGAGCATTGGTGAGAGCCCCCTCTCCAGATCTGGCGAGGCCGACCCTTGCCTAGGTCAAGGCGGCCTCACCAAGCGTTGCTTGGGCGAGGGGCTCGCTAGGCCTCACCTAAGCAAGGGCAAGGTTCAACGACAAGATGCCAACCCTCGCCTTAGCTAGGGCCATGCTCGCCAGTCCTCGCCCTCACTTAGGGGGAGCTTGGCGGAGCTTGGCAAGCCTCACCCTCGCCCAAGTGACGCTCGACGAGGCTACCCTAGGCTAGGCGAGGGTTAGCCTCGCCAGATCTGGTGAGGGAAGCCTCGCCAGAGCTAGCCCTTGCCTAAGGCGAGCAAGGACGGCCCTCGCCTGCCATGGCCTGTAGCTGATGGCTATTGTCGACCACCGACAAAAAGAAAAAGGAAAGGGAAAAAAAGAAAGGAAAAAATAAATTTAAAATTTAAAAAAATGTCTACGTCAGCACCAGCGTGCCATGTAAGACGCTTGGCATCTAGCTTAGCAATTTCCGATCTAAATTAGCCGGATGGACTGAATTGGTACAAATGTGAAAATGTTTAGGATGAAATTGGTCAAATTGAAAAGTTCATGACTAAATTGATACCGATGCAATAGGTTTAAGACTTTTATGGTACTTTTCCTCGAAAAAAAGTTTTCGTAAATTTTCCTACAGTAGGAAGTAGTTTGATGATCATAACATAACAAACCTCTAGGGGATGCCATATACATGCGTGATTTTAATCCTATTTAGTACCTAAACTTTGATGACTCTCACTAAACTCATCGAGAATTCCATAATGTGTCTCCCCTGTCTCTCATTGTTTGATAACTAACCCCAAAGATCAATGCCTGATTCGCCGTTGCTGCCGGACCAACGCACATCGCGAAATTCATGTACCCGATCAAGACTATGAAGAGTAACGGTGCGGTATGGTACTAAAAAATTTGCAAAAGTTTGCTCTTGTTGCTGCTCGTAGTAAGTTGAGCTTTGCCACCTCGGACGTGTAATGAACAATGTGACGGGCCTCATCGGCCCAAGACATCTGCCCTGAGGCCCGATTCATGCTTTAAAAGGCAAAATGACGAAAAGCCCGTCCATCGCCGCCTCTGTTGTGGTTGTGGACTAGAGCCCAAAGGCGGGTCATGGAGCTCCGGTTTCGGGCCCGGCCCATCAGGTGGATCCGGTACTGGATGGGGAGAGAGAGAGAGAGAGAGAGAGAGAGAGCGTGGGCCCCTTCGGTCCTGTCCGGTCCCACAATCCACGGTCAATGATTGATTCCGACAAGAGGAAGCCCGAGGAAACTAGCCGTTGGTGAGGCTTATGATTGCTGTCTCCCACAATCCACTTTTTCCGTTCGTCAACTTTCACGAATCGCGAGACGCGCGGCCATTCACTTTTTCTTATTGATTTTTTTATTTTTATTTTGATAGCGGATTTTTTTGGGGTCAAAAGATAGTGGAATTAATAAAGGGCAAAACCTACCAAAGTCTTAAACTATGCTCGCTTGACATATTTGTCTTACTTTTTTCTGTGACAAAAAATCACAAAATTGTATTTGTATGACACATTTACCTTCTGTCGAAATTATGTCAATGAGAATCGTTAAAAATCTATTTACATGAATGTCAGAAAGTAAACAATATTGATATGACGTCCATGTGGCTCAAATGAAATAAAAATGACTTTCTGTTAACTAAAAAGTTATTTAGCAAAACCTTGAAGGAAGGTAAATGCGTCATTTAAGTACAATTTTGAGGGTTTGGTTTAGGGTAAATATAACACAGTAGATATAATTTGAGATTTTTGATGTTATAAAAAATTTAGAATAAACGTGTCAAAATTGACATAGTTCTGGATTTGTTTTGACTTTTTCCCATTTAATAGTAATCCTTATCATTTTTTTTTTGGCCAATTTCAATGGTTGTTATTCGATACGTTATTAGAGTAAAGTCACTAAATTATTTACATATAGGGTGTAAAATAATTGGCATACTCGTTCTTCATTCAACCTATGATTTATTAATGTTGGCCAGCATAATGACAATATAATGTTGGCAGTCTTAATAAAAGGAATAAGAGTTGGGCTATTTGCTATTTATATGACTAAATTTGCTCAATTTCCATGAAGATAGACATAATCACCCTGAATTGTTTATGTTCATATTTTTTCGAGAGAAAATACGAGAGTTTTTTTATATCCTTGGTAATACCCACTAAAAAACATGTGACTTTCCTAATCTATGGTAATTAGATCCTGTATAAAAATAGAAAAATTAAATAAAAAGGAAGTGAATAAATTTGGGATCTGCCATTTTAAATTTACATTAGATGACTTTGGACATTGTCCTCTCTTCAATGAAAATGGGGTGGATTAAGTTATATAAGGGGATAGAAATACCTGAAAGAATTATCGAAATATCTAAAAGATAAAACCACGAATCAGTTCGAGTACTTAAACTCTTAACAATCCTATCGCAATCCACATTTACCCGTCAATTGCGATCCGGTGAATTTCCATCTAACCGATTGGGGAAGACGAAATAACATTCTTGCTCAAGAAGGAAATCTAAAAAAAAAATAAACTGGGAGAGAAATTGGCAGATAGGATCGAACTCATTAGAGAAACAACTTCATATTTAAATGCAATCTCCCCAAAATAGCACCAAAGCTTCATCTAATATCATTGCTTTCTATGTTTATAATAAGTCTTACCAAATGTGAAATTGGTCTTTCTTATCACGGCTTCCTGCCAAAGCCTTTCCAAGACTTCAATTTTTTTTAAAAATGGATAGTAATTCAAGAAAAGATATCCCCCCCCCCCCAAAAAAAAAAAAACCGTATCTGAACATTTCCGTAATTTCGGCCTCCATCTGGTCAAACAAGAAATGGTAAAAATTGGTCGGGTTTGACCCTTGACCTCGTAGCGGTCACCGCACACGGATTCCCCTCTGTTCCGCGCGTGATTGATTATGTATATTTTCCTTTTTCTTTTTCTCTCCGTATTTTTTTAATTTTAATTTTAATTTTTACTAATTTCGAATCGTCATCGTCGCTTTTCTTTTAATTAACTGTCAAAGACTTTCGCTCTCTCTCTCTCTCTCTCTCTCTCCACCATCAATGGCGCAGAAGCGAAAGCTCCGAGTCCTCATGGGCATCCTCAGGGACAAGGTCTCCATCATCAAAGCCACACTCTCCCTCAGGCGCACCGCCGCCTCCTCCGTCCGCCTCTCCGTCCTGCGCGCCACCGCCGCCGCCGCCTCCGACGCCGCCCCCTCGGAGGACCACCTCGCCGCCGTCCTCCTGCTCGGCCGCGGGTCCCGCATCACCGCGCGCTCGTGCGTCGCGGCCCTCATGGACCGCCTCCACGGCGCCGCCGACGCCGCCGTCGCCCTCAAGTGCCTCGTCGCGCTCCACCGCATCTTCACGCAGGGCACCTTCATCCTCCGAGACCAGCTGTCCTTCTTCCCAGGCAATGGCGGTCGCAATTACCTGAACCTGTCGAAGTTCCGCGACGACTCGGATCCGGAGGCCTGGGAATTGTCGTCGTGGGCTCGATGGTACGCGGAATTCTTGGAACAGACCCTGATCGCCTCGCGGCGGGTCGGGTTCTATCTGTGTGGCTCGCCTCGCCGCGGCTCGACCGGGGACCGGGACGAGAAGGTATCGGCGTCGTCCAACTCCGATTTGTTGATTGAAACCGAGGCGTTGTTGAGCGTTCTCGAGCGGGTCGTCGAGGCGCCCAAGAACTCGGGGCAGCTCCGGGCGAACGATCTCGTGCACGAGGTGGTCAGGTTGGTGCGCGAGGACTACGGGGCGACCCGGTCCGAGATCTCGCTGCGGCTCGCCGGGCTCGGGGAGAGGTTGGACGGCTTGAGTTCGTCCGAGTTAACTCAGCTCGCGGGCGTGTTGACCCGGCTGGACAGTTGCAATGACAGGCTGATTTCGTTGTTCGGGAACAGGAAAAACAACGACCGGCTGTGGGATTCCGTCGCAGATTTGAGGATGAAGGTGTCGGCGGAGGAGGAGAGGAGAGAAGGGTGGAGGTTGGTAAAGAAGGAAACCAAGGTCGACGCGGCTGAGTTAGCCCGGCTCATAGGACGATTCACCGAGTCAAGAAAGCTCTACGCGGCGCCATCGGCGGCGAGCGGCGACGGGTTCAGGGTGCTGGACTTGGTTCCCGTAACGGTCTCGACCGTAGGGTGACGTGCAGGCCACAGAGGACAAGTGTATGCTGAGTTGGAAATTTGTCTTTTGGACATTTGGTAATTCTTTCTTTTATTACATAAAAGACCGGAGCTGTTGTATAGCAAAATACCAAGGGAGACAATTTTTGTAATTAACAATTTTACAGGTAATTTCTCGAGATCAAACTTAAATTTGTTTTTCCATTTTTAGAGTGTATGGCTATACATAATACAAATGTAATTTTTCCGTTTCTTTATGCTTTTTTAATTGGGTTCTTCATTGTTCCTATGTGGAATCATTATCTACATTATTCATTAGGTTAATTTGCAATATGATGGTGTCGTCAAATTCCGTTTCCTAGATTTCTCTGATAGAGGATTTTGTCTTAGATAATTCATTGCAGAAAACATTTTCAATCAGGGCCGAATAAAAATGGGGCCTCCTTTTTTATTTATTATTATTTTTGGTCATCCAGGTATTTGAAACTGTGGTGTACAAGTTTGAAGATTGATAACTTGGAAATAGGGCCGGATGGCCAATATCAGTCCATCAATGTGACAAAATTTGACATGGCGCAAGTAATTTGAATTGAACAAAGAATATGGAAGAATAAATGAGATTCCGTTTGTTTTACGGAAAATAAACGATTTGAAAAAGATTTTCTCGAAACAAAAGCTGATTGACATCTTCGTTCCCATTGCTTGGATTTGACATTGATGGATAGACTTTGCTCCACAACGAAGTGAAAGTCGCGACATATGTGTGGGGATCGTGATAGGTGGTGGGTTCATCCGATAGTGTCTCTTGGATCAAATTTGTGATACACATTGAAAAAAAGGAGTTGCTCTGTTGATTTATGATAGTCTACAAACATCTTTTCGGAGTAAGCAGGCTGCGATGAGAATTGTGGTCGCATATAGCATCTAACGATCGAACTAACGTTCTTCAAACCTTGGACTTGGTTGCCTCACACGGTGGATTCTGGATTCGCCCGAACACTGCAATTTGAACCATGTGCTTGACCAATAAATCTTTAATACTAGTAGCATTTTGCTTGTAATTTACATGAAGAGTGGGCACACACGACCAATGCTAGCGACTCAACTTCTGTGTATGGGAAAAACATCCTTTGTCTCGCTTGCTCCTACTTCAAATTTGGACCTGCACAGAGAGACTTATCTAGATTACTATAGTCAATCGGTCAATATTTTTGCCCCATAGTTTAGGAAAAGATTTATAAGCATCAGAAAACTCAACCTTGCATACAAAATATAGGATCATCCAATAGTGAAGAAGGTGGGAGCTCTAGCCATCGGCTAAAGCGAGCAACTCAGGATCTGGAGTAGACCACTTTGCTACCCGTGCCTTAGCTTTCTCAGTCTGCATCGATCAAGGCAATTAGATTCATAGCGATACACCGAGCTAATAATCTATACTAAATGAAAATTTAGCAATGTGCGGAGTCATCCTTCTTCTAGTGCTTTTTATTTTATTTTATTTATATGGTTGCTAAGATT
>BCNH02000006.1:18819961-18839463 GCA_001662345.2 Metrosideros polymorpha var. glaberrima | reverse complement strand
TGATAAATAAAAAGGTGTGTTTTGGTATTGCTGTTGGTTCTGTTGTTAGTGATGTTGTTTTTCCTGCTATCCCCGCTGTTAGGAGTTATTTATGTTTCCGCTTGCGCTAATTGAAAGATAAAAATAAATGGTCCGTCGACGCGTCTTGGGACGTCGAAATTTTATTGACCATTGGACAAGAAACAGGGATGGTCGCGTGCTCGAGGGTTCGGGGCGTGACAATAAATTATAATTTTTTATGATTATTTCAATCAAATTAATTCAATTCAAATCCACAAATAAATAAATAATAATAAAAAGCCTAGAATGAATTTACACTAAAAATATTAATCCACCAACAACATATATATCAATGGTGAGTTTCTTCTTTATCTTCTCTTTTTCTGTTAGGGATTCACGATTAGGTTTTTTTGGGATTAGCTGGGTATATTAATTTTGGGGTGGCTATATTTTTGAAAGATTTACATTTTGACACCTAATTTATTGAAATTGACCCAGTGCGTGTTGGAATGGCGTGTCGGATGCTGGACTCGTGTGTCCTTGGCATGTCCGGAGTATTGACCACGTGTCGGACACGGAGGCCCCCCGGAGAGTGTCCATGCTTCCTAGCCTCTAGGCTTTACGTGCTTTAGTCGTATCAACCACGTTTTGCTAGTGCTTTATATGTAGTTAAAGTCACCTACCTCCTTCGCCCAATCACAGTTGATAGTTATTAGGGCCAGTATCGCTGTTTGAAGTGAAGTCCCGCCAAAAATCATGCCTCCCCAGATGCCCTACCATAGTATATCCAATTCAGGTTGCTTTCAGATCATCCGTAGTATAGCTGAGAAACAAGTTATTATTAAGGGGAAAGCAAGTCATTGGAGGCTTGGACACGTACCATGACACCAAAGCGAAAGACCCATCCCAGGACAAGTCCAAGAGGAAGCCCGACGATGTAATAGCATCCCAAATTTATGTATGCGACGTATGCTTGCCATCCCGATCCAATGGCGACTCCTGAGACACGGTTTTGAATTCTTGTTATGTTTATTCACTCGAATTCCTCTCAAACTCAACTCTTTTAAGCCATTAAAGTGATTGAACATTAGGATGAACATAAACATGTGGCATGCAACATTCAATAAAATGCGTCATAGATAGGGAGATCGATGTGAAAATAAGCAGTATATAGAAATGTCTTGGTCATGACTCACGAGTGTTCAAGAGCACAGGGTTAACCATAGTTAATAAGAAAATATCGTCATTTTCAATGCTAGCTAGAAAGACAGCACGTTGAAAATGACAAATTTTGTTCGTTGAGAAGTTTAAGAACTGCTCCGGAGCATTTGTTAACGAATCCATATACATAACTCACCTGACAAAACCGGTTGAACACTATTGAGCAGGATTGTAACCGCCAAAAGATAGGATAGCTTGTCCACTTCTTCGAGGACGTCGCTGGATGATGTAAAGATGTAGCCAATTTTGTCGTGCAAGATCAATACGAGCGCACAGAAGAAGAGGCCGATCATAGTAGATTGAACCACCGAGACGATGGTGGCAAACTTGGCAGCCTCGGCGTTTCCAGCTCCAAGTTCATTCGCCACTCTCACTCTGTACAAAATTACAAATTGTAATGAGACGATGAGCCCATTTTTTTACAAGTTAGTTCAAAATCATTTGCAGATATCAAACAACACGTTGTTAGCCACAGCGTAAGGTGAATTAGCGATGAAGTGAAATGATTTAAAAGCATGATATTAGAGAGAGAGAGAGAGAGAGAGAGAGAACCCGATGGCAGCGAGGAAGGCAAAAGGGATCATCATCTCTCATGAGTTGATGCTCATGCTACAATGAAGGAAATAAATAGATGATCAAAAGTCTCAAACAAGAACAAACGTTTGCAGTGCAAGTAGGCGATTCTCATAAATCTCCTGAATCCGAGGAAAATTGCGCGTACCAGATCGACAAGGCGTCCACCGCAACCGTAGCGTCTTGCAAATAGCCAGTCATCAGTATCAATATCCTGTAGTACCAATTCTCTAGGCTGATTGCGTGCCAAGATACAAGAATCCAAGTCATTGAAAATAGAAACAACCACTGACGTTGGCAGTAAGTATGGGTCCACTCCAAAATTGGAATCAAGAACAAATATCTTAATTCTTTCACGTAACTTCCTACTTCCCGATAGGTAATTGTCTTCAAGAGTTCAAAGTCATTCTACTCTTTGAGATTTAAAATTCTCCGAATGGCTCATATTTAACGCTCGACGTTTGCCCGCTTATTAGGCGGATTGTCGTACAAAGTATAATTTAAATGGGAGTAGCAAAAATAGAAGCATGAAATAGTAGGAGGCTCCCTTTATTTTACATAATAGTATAAATAAAAGGATGTTTGTCAAATATTGTAAAACTTAGTTAATAGATAAGAGAAAAGATAGTAAAGGACACGAACGATTGTGTAGGAATGTTATATTAAATCACTCCATAAACAGCAAGGTCTTGAGATTTTCGAAAAGGAAGAAACGCACCAGAGCATGACTCCAGAAGCAAGAGATAACTTGAAGTAGTCCCACAACCCCGAGAACGCCTCCACGGACCAACCGGCCCACGTCGAAGGGCAACCGCCACAAGCCAAGTACAAATACAACCCCAAGAACATGAGCCACCAAGTGAGATCCAACGCGACGCACAGGCCCACCGTGCCGAAGCCGAGGACGTACACGCAGAGCCAACTTGTGACCACGTTCACGACCAAGGCCACCAGCGAGACCCAGGCCGTGACCGCGTTCTTGAGCTGGCTCTGGAAGAACTTGATCAGCGGGAACGTGAAAGCGTAGCTGAAGTGAAGAGGGATGAACCATAGGGCCAACGCGCCCGACATCTCGGCGACGTCGTCAGCTTGGCCTAGGAGCTTTAGGAGCGGCGTGGCGAAAATGTAGATGGGCACCGTCAGGACGCAACACAGGAAGAGCACGATCCACGACCTTTGCAAGTAGATGCCGAGCATGTGGTATCTCTTCGCGCCGTAGGCTTGACCGCAGAGCGTCTCTAATGCGCTCGCCATGCCTACCTAATTAATTTTGCCGAGCCCAAAAAGGAAGTCCATTAAATTTGGGATATAAGAGTTGACATATAGTATTGTCGCATTTTAATTGAATGATACAAGTCCACTCTATATTAGCCACCGAATAGTGTTGCCCCATAGAGGTGTCAAAATGGGTCTAGAACCCATATTTGGCCCATATTTAATGATAATAGGTCATAAATGGATTGCATTGATGTTTAAGTTAATCATAAAATGAGTTACTTAAAAACTTAGTGGGTCCTAAATGGTTTTTAAATGGGTTAGCCATTCTAACTATCTTAAGTGAGTCACATAATAGGTTTTTGAATATTTAAAAAAAATCGAAATTTTTAATAATTTATTTTTATTTTATTAATTTTCTTTTCTTTTCTATTTTTCTTTTTCTTTTTCTTTTCCTTCTTCCTCCTACCTTTGCAAGTCTGTAGCTTCTTCCTCCTCCTACCTTCGCCCTCCGCCGCGACTGACCGGTGACGGCTGAGGCCGAGGCTGGCTCGCCGACCTCGGGCGAGCTCGCCTAGATCTGGCGAGCCTTGGGTTCAATGGCCTCGAGCTCACTTGCCAAGCTCGGCCGAGGCTCGAGGCTCGGCCATGGCGCTCGCCGAGTTCGGTCGAGGCTCGAGCTCGCCCGCCAACTTCGGTGGCCTTGGCCGCGTCTGTGGCCGGTCGCCGGCCATCGCCAAGGCCTGATGACCGGCGATGGAAGGAGGAAAAAGGAACAAAAGAAGAGAGAAAAATAAAAAATAAAAAACCAATTTTTTAATGATAAAAATTATCCACAATTGTTTAGGAGTATAATTTTTTCAAAAATTTATAAGAATTTTTTTAAAAAAATTGGATTAAATATGAATGTGTTTTAAAAATATAAATCGGGTCGGATATGTGTTGAGTTGGGAATGGATATGGGTCAGTAAAATTGAATTATATGAAAAAGAGTCAAAACGG
Source organism: Metrosideros polymorpha var. glaberrima (assembly GCA_001662345.2). NCBI lineage: Eukaryota > Viridiplantae > Streptophyta > Magnoliopsida > Myrtales > Myrtaceae > Metrosideros > Metrosideros polymorpha. The sequence continues at coordinate 18,835,452 of BCNH02000006.1, read as the reverse complement.
GTTAAATGGGTCAATATGGGTCGGATCATTTTTTACTCGACCCGACCCAACCCACCTGTTTGACAGCTCTACCCCATGTGAAACCCGCATGATCTCATAGTTTGGATGAAATGGGCTCACATACAATGAGTGCATGCTAGACTTGTCCAGTTTCAATAATAGGCCGCCTGGAGTTCAACAGTTCGACCAGCTTTGGCTCTCGGTCACCTAAGTCCGACAGCCAATTGACTTAATCCCTATAATTTGTTGGCACCATTCCAACCTTTAGTGGTGGAAGAGGTCCAAGTTAACTTAATCTTTTGAAATTTCTCGAGTCACTTTTCGAAATTTAGGCGTAAATTTTTCACACGCGAAGATCTTTTCCATAGGCTTCTATATCCTCATAAGCACAGCAAATGAGTAAAACATTTTCTCACAATAAAATGACAGATCCTAAGATGTTTGTTACGAGTCATTTTACATGTAGTTGTATGATGGACGTGAAAAAATAAGTCAACTCAGTAAATTGTTTACAAATTCTAGTTCAAAACATTTTGTCTGACCATTGTACAAGGCTCGGAATTGGAACTTTGGCCACAAAAGCCAAATTATTTGTTGTTCCATCTTATGTGTTCGAGTGGTCTTCGGCCAATAAGTAGTTTGCTTTTTCTCTATGCGGACCGCCTTAGATGATTACCCTACATTACTTGCAAAGTTTTCCGACACAAGTACCATTTTGAATTTAAGTAACTTCATCCATTGCATTAACGATTGACTCTTGTCAAAGTAAGAACGATCGAGCGAAAGGACTTTTGCCACCAAAACGTTACAACCGAGAGACAAAACTATTCTCATCGAGCAAGGCAAGCATCAAAATAAAAGAGTCGGATGAATTACCAGGAGGCCCATGTTGAAGCCTAATATGATGGTGTTGGCGATGGACATGGCGGCGAGCTCGACTTCCCCGAGGTGGCCGGAAAAGGCAAGGGTGACGACGTTCATGGAGGTCATCACCACCCGAGTGAGGATGGCGGGGCCCGCTACCTGCCATAGCTTCTTGGTCTCGATCCACACTCTAGTCGCAAGCTTCTCCTTCTCCTTCTCCCTCTGCCTCTCCCTCTCATCCTGATGATCGACTCCATTTTGACGGCCATTCACATTTGGAACCAATAGGGACTGGTTAACATCACCAGTGCCGGCGACACTCGCCATGAGAGAGAGAGAGAGAGAGAGAGTTAATACGGGGGAAGAATACGATGAGATATTAATGGTATGGTGGAGATGGACGATTAGTATATCAAGAACTGATGTTCTGTGAAACGTAGGATTGCGATATGGGAGACCAGATTTAAGAGTGAGCACTTAATAATTGTGAGGGTTGAGAGAGATTACTCGTGTCTGGTGTGTCCAATTGTTTATTTTGTCCATTACATGCATCGTGCTGTCCACGGTGCACGGGCTACTAGTTTCTTAATTTGACCCTGTCACGCCAATAGACAAGTGTGGAAGCCCCACGAGGTAGTGAAAACAAAACAACTTTGCAATGTTAGACTAATTAAATATTAAACTACGTTTTCATCCAACAGCTTAAGCTTTTTAAATAGTTTGTAGTGTTCCCACAAATTCTCACATGGTATCAGAGCTGGAGGTTTTAAGTTCAAATCTTTTGCCTCCTCAATTAAATATTTCCACACTTAAACTTTTAGAACAGTTGGCAGTGATCTCACAAAATCTAACAAGAAGAAACAAATTAGAAAAGATCTTCAAATGATCAACTCGTGGATGCTCTGCTTGATGAGTTATCTTCATGCAGCTTTATAGAAGATTCTACATTGCAACCATTCTGTTTCTTACTTTTTGATTTGTTGCTTCAATAAGAGGAACGCAGCAGTAAATCACATTCGTCGTAATCATATCGCAATTAGATACCAGTTTGAAAGTCAAATAAGAAGCGCATGCCATAAAATAAGGACAGAAAACAGAGGAAACCGCGGGAGGAAGATAGCTTAACCGAGTGATGAAGTAGTCAGAAAGAGATCTCACTTCTCGGTGACTCACCTCGATTTCCAGAAGAAGCAAGCTGAGAAAGCGATCTGCACACATAAACAAAGATATCTCAGGAAGTTTTCGGATTCAGTCAGGCACGTAGACCCACAATTAGTGTTTGGTTTATTACTTTATTTTGAAAGAGATGATGCTTCTTGATTTTTTTATTTTTTTTGTCCTTTGCACTTATGGAGTTTCTATCAACTATTCTTCCACTAGCAATAGCGCCATCTCACCCAACGTGGATATGCTGTGTCACATGTAATTTAGAGTCCTCATCTGTTGGCACGAATGACAAAATTTCTATTACAGAAATCAATTTCTGGAAAGAAATGGATTTTTCTATTTATGCTCCCGAATCAATTTCTGAGCAAAGAAACGAGTTTGATAATAAGAGGAAATTTATATTCCCGAAATAGAAATTTGTTTGATAATAACATAAAATTTCTATTTTCTTGACGGCGGCATCGGCGGGCAGATGGCGACAACAGTGGTGGGCGACAGAGGAGGGGAGGGAGGAGGCGGGGAGCCGAGAGAGAGGATAGCAAATCGTGAAGAGAGAGACGAGTTTTTATTTTTATTTCTGTTCCATAAATCAAGAAATAGAAAATTTTAACTTTTGAATTTTGTTCAAAACATTTTTCTAGAACAAAAATTCGTTCCAGAAATAGAAAAATGAAATTGCGCTACCAAACAGATTTATGTTCCAAACCTACTTTTGGAACAGTTTTGTTTCAGAAATTTTGTTATGCATACCCTAATTGATCCTCGTACAGTCCATTTTTCTTTACATCCCATCCACAAACATTATTGGACTAGGCCATGACTCCAACCTCCTTTGTCATTGGCTTTCTCAACCTGCGATGATGGATGAAGTGTTATATATATCCCTATTACCTTCGCATAAACGACCATTGTTATCGAGTTTGAATTCGTGAACGGCACATGATCTGAAATCCGGCCATGTGATTAAAATTAGGAAAGTCTCAATTGGACTTTTGATTGATAGAACATATGAAGCAACAACAAATCTTTGTTGGAGTTGGATTGCTACTTTGAGTTGGCTAAAAGGGATTTCCTATTTCAAGTATAAATATTTCATATGTAAGAGGTGGCTTCTGGTTTTAGCAACTAAGATGAGTGTTAGAGTTCTTTTCTATGAGCTTTCTGAGTCAGTTCTTTGAAAAAGATAGTGAGACAACACTTGTAGATTTTGCTTGGCTTTAATTTATAGCTGGGATACACTTGAGTGATTGGAAGATGGCAAACTTTGTATTGTCCGAATTCATAGTGGATTTCTTGGTGGTTGGCTCTTCTTGTGGAGTAAGTAATAGCACTCGAATCGAACCAAGTAAACCTCTGGTTTTCTTTGTTGTTACTCATTGATTTTTGTAGTAATTTCTTCTTCTAACATGAGTCTTTAGCTCTATCGTATCATTTGTTTCCTTCCTTCAGGAACAATCATAAACACTTTTTTTCTTTATTATGGATCTACTATGAGAAATTTAATGTGTAATCTTTGATCAAATTTATTATCTGATTCAACAAGTTCAGCGATTAGATGAACTCAGAGCACATGCATTGCGAATGCCCACATATTTTCCGGAACAGCTCGAGAACTGAACCACCTCATCGAAACAAATCCAACTAAACACATTCACTTGGCGTAAACATGTCTAAAATGGACTGATTGGAGCAGAGATACAGTTGAATCTCAGTGTTGTTCGTTCCCCTGATGATTTTATTGCTAGGTTAGTTCAAGTGGAAGAAGAATAATCGACTGAAATGAAGTCCCTCGTGTTTCCTGTTGAGCTCTTCCCTTTCTAGGTCGCCCTTATTGAAATCTATTTGAGTTTTTTTTTTTTTCAATCTTAAACACCAAAAAATCCTTCTTAATTGCTCCTACTTCAAAATTAGAAAACTCAACCTTGCATACAAAATATAGGATCATCCAATAGTGAAGAAGGTGGGAGCTCTAGCCATCGGCTAAAGCGAGCAACTCAGGATCTGGAGTAGACCACTTTGCTACCCGTGCCTTAGCTTTCTCAGCCTGCATCGATCCAGTCAATTAGATTCATAGCGATGCGCCAAGCTAATAACCTTCACTAAGTGGAAAAATTAGCAATGTGCCAATTCAGACTTCGTCTAGTGCTTATTTATTTATTTATTTATTTTCCTATGGTTGCTAAGATCGAACGTATAAAGCCCGCACATATTAGGTAGCTGAGAAGCTCACATACTATGGAAGAACTAACTTCAGGCGACCGGTTGTTGAGGACGGCCAGCATTAACAGCCTACACAAATTACTTAAGTGACGGGGCTCGCTAGACGTACCCAAAGATGTTATTGGAGGAAAGCTTCACAAAGCAACTCTTTGGCAACAACCGTATATGCGACAACGGGCGATTAGCCATCCCTAATGGTCATTAGGGACAGGCTTCTCCTTCTCTGTTTTCTATCATCTGTCACTAGAAAAAGTAACAACCCCTAGAAGTCCAAAAGCCTGTCACTAATGATCATTAGGGACGGCTAATCGCCCGCGTCGACGAGTGCCCGGCAACCCTCGTCAGTCAGAGTTGTAAAGAAAAAAAAGCAAAGCAAAGAAAACGAAAAAGCAAAAAGCAAAAAAAAATTCATAAAAATATATTGAAAAATATTTAAAATATTATTAAAAATTGTTCACGTCAATGCCGATTGGCGTCCAAGTAAGCGATTTCAGGCCAAATTTCGCCGAATGGACTTAATTGGCAAAACGTGAAAATGTTAGACTCAATTGACATAATTAAAAGGTTTAGGACTAAATTTATAAAAATGCAATAAATTTAGAATTTTTTGAGCAATTTTTCCTTAGGGACGGGCTTTTGGACTTCTAAGGACGGGCAATCCCGTCCCCCGTTGTCATTTTTTGCAGTGACAGGTGATGGAAAGGAGAGAAGAAGAAGCATCATAATATCCCGAGGATGCCAAAAAGGAAAGTCTAGACGACTTTTCCCTATGCAGAACTGGAAGTATATGCCGGGTACACTTAGCCGATTTGCGACTTTAGACTTTGTCACTGATACCTCTAGGCTCTTGTCTCCTTAGTCTTGTTAACCACATTTTTCTGGTGCTCTATTTGGTGTTAAAGTCACATACCTCCTTCGCCCAATCACAGTTGATTGTTATTACGGCAAGTATCATTGTTTGGATTGCAGTCCCACCAAATACCATGCCACCCCATATGCCCTACCATGTTTCCCAGTCATGATTAACATAATTGAGGGACAAGTTATCATCGAATGGAAAGCAAATGATTGGAGGCTCGGATACGTACCATGACACCAAAGTGAAACACCCATCCCAAGAGAAGTCCAAGAGGAAGCCCGATGACGTAATAGCATCCCAAATTTATGTACGCAACATATGCTTGCCATCCCGATCCGACAGCAACTCCTGAGAAGGGGTTTTGAGTTCGAGTCACGTATTTTCACTCGACTTCCTCTCAATTCTTGTAAGTATTTGGACATTATGAATGCATTATAACGGGGAGATGAATGTGAAAATAAGCAATACATAAAAGGGTCTTGTTAACAAGCGTCCGAGAGCACTGATCAATTATAATTAATAAGAAAGTACATTCGTTGTCGATGCATTAATTACGGACAACACTAACTAGAATGAAGTGCCACTGGAACATTTGTTAACAAAATCGACACATAAACTCACCTGACAAAATTGGTTGAACGCTGTTGAGGAGGATCGTGACGCCTAGAAGATAAGATAGCTTGTCCACTTCTTCGAGAACGTCGGTGGACGATGTGAAAATGTAGGCAAACTTGTTGTGCAAGATCATTATGAGCGCACAGAAGAAGAGGCCAATCATAGTCGATTGAACCACCGAGATAATGGTGGCAAACTTGGCAGCCTCGGCGTTTCCAGCTCCAAGTTCATTCGCCACTCTCACTCTGTACAAATCGTAATGAGATGATGAGCACATTTTCCAGAAGTAGTGATAAACTGAAAATGATCAGAAAGCATTGTATGAGAGGGAGAGAGAGAGAACCCGATGGCAGCAAGGAAGGCTAAAGGGATCATCATCTCCCATCCGTTGATGCTCATGCTACAATGAGAATGACATGAATAGTTCATCAAAAGACTCAAACAAGAAGAAACATTTGCAGTGCAAGGAGGCAATGCTCATAAGTCTTACATTCGAGGAAAATCGCACGTACCAGATTGATAAGGCGTCCACCGCGACCGTAGCGTTTTGCAAATATCCGGTCATTAGTATCAATATCCTATAGTACCAATTCTCTAGGCTGATCATTTGCCAAGATACACGGAACCAAATTAGAAAATACAAGCAATCTCCGACGTTCGTAGCACATATAGAAACATTTCAATGTGGTATCAACATGAAAAGTTCTGAATTCTTTCATATAACTTTTCTTCTATGACTTCCTCACAGGTGATTGCCTTTAAGAGTTCACAGACATTCCACTCTCTTAAATTTAGATTACGCGAGAGGCGCGTATTTAACACTAGACATTTACCCGCTCATTGTGCAGATTGTCATGCAAAGTATAATTAATATGGAGCATGGAAAAACATAAGCACAATTACAATACTATTTTAACGTATCATTTATTGCAAAAGGTACGCACAGGATTGAATTATAAAAGTTAGAAGGAACTAATTTGTATATATATAAAAAAAAAAATTCATTCAAATAACATGACGGGATATTTTTCACGAATTATATACTATCTCTCAAATGCATACAAAACAGAAAAAGTTGTAGTGCACGAACTTCTATAAGGAAAAACTGTCATGTTACTATGTCTAAATAAACAAATCATTCTCATTAAGTTACTATTATTAATAAACTGTAAAACTAATCAAGAGAAAGGAGACGGAGGATGGGCGATAAATAAAAAGTGGCTTTATGGGGGAGAAGAGCCTTCGTGTTTCCAACTAAGCAACAAAGGACACCGAAGCTCTAAGATTGTCCATCTCTTTGCAATAGCTTGCATATGATATACTAGCCAATATACACGGCGTGTATGCAATAAATTGACATTTGAAAAATTAAGTTTGTCAAGAAATAATTAAAGTGTTAAACAATAAAAAAATATTGATAAAGTACACTATCTAAAGAAATCGTACTTAAGGAAAGATTAGACTTAAAATCTTTTTAAGAAAGTTGTTGGAGAATGGAAAACATCCAAATTCTAATACTGAAAAACGTGAGAAATTAGATGAAATTATGAATTTGCACATCCGTCTATTGACACAATGTCTGTACAACAAAATAATTAAGGATATTTAGGGAAGAGAAAATGATTTAGATTTCTAAAAAATAGTAGGCTCTTTACGTTTTACATAAAAGTAGTAGATAGATGGGATGCGTGTCAGACATGGCCCAATTTATTAAAAATCAATTGATGTAAAATATAGTGGATAGATTAAAGAAGAAATTGTATGCGGGACACACACGATTGTCTTTTATAATCAACGTGAAAAGCTACGATGCTAACATGCTTACCTCGAGAATGGTTACTACGAAGGCAATTAAAGAGACAGTATTGCGAGGCCTTGACTGCGAAGGGATCGGAATCTCTCGTGATTTTCTAAAAGGAAGATACGTACCAGAGCATGACTCCAGAAGCAAGAGACAATTTGAAGAAGTCCCACAACCCCGAGAACGCCTCCACGGACCAACCGATCCACGTCAAAGGACAACCCCCACAAGCCGAGTACCAATACAATCCCAGAACCATGAGCCACCAAGAGAGATCCAACGCAATGCACAGACCCACCACGCCGACATCGAAGACGTACACGCAGAGCCAGCTCGCAACCACGTTCATGACCAAGCCCGCCAGCGAGACCCAGGCCATGACCGCGTTCTTGAGCTGGCTCTGCAAGAACTTGTTCAGTGGGAAAATGAATGCGAAGCTGAAGTGAAGTGGGACGAACCATAGGGCCAACACGCCAGACATCTCTGCGACGTTGTCGGCTTGGCCTAGGAGCTTTAGGAGCGGTGTCGTGAAAAGGTAGATGGGCAGCAACAGGAAGCAACACAGGAAGAGCATGATCCACGACCTTTGCAGATAGATGCCGAGCATGTGGTATCTCTTTGCACCGAAGGCTTGACCACAGAGCGTCTCTAGCGCGCTCGCCATACCTAGCTAATTATTTAGCCACGGCCAAAAAGGAAGTCCGATAAATTTGCGATATACAAGCTGAGATATAGTATTTTCGCATTTTTATTACTTGCCCGCTTAAATTGTAGAGGATCTTGTATAGCCTGAGTACTTAAAATTAAATTCAACCTACGTCTGTTCCTCGATGCTCTTAAGTCCGATTACTCACAGCAGTTGCTAAATCGCCATCAACCTTAGTCTAATAATGAGCAATCACAGTCTAGTCATGAGTGCAATTTAGGGGAGGGGGGTAGATAAACCATTAGCCACGAGGCACCCGAGTTCGACCTCCAAAGTCTGATAGTTAGAGAATTGGGTTCAGCTACTAAGGACCTGAGTTCAACCGTCGACCATCTTGGATCGACTTCCGGTAACTCGAGTTTGATAGTCAACAAGGTCATCCATACTCGAGTTTGGTTGCAAGAACACCCCCAGTATGATCACCCACAATGCAAGTATAGACCAAGTGTCAATGAAGAATTCTTGTATGCAATCAAAATATGTGAACACACATTGTTTCAGCCATTAAATAGTGTAGGCTCACGGCTCCACGTGAAACTCACATGATCTGATGATAAAATGAAGGGATTCACATACAACGGATGCATACAATACTTGCGCAATTTCGATAATAGGCCGCCTTGCGTTCAATAGTTCAGCTAACTTCGATTCTCGGCCACCTAAGGTCAATAGTCAGTGGCTCGATCCCAATTATTAGTATGCACCAATCCCAGAGTTACTTTTCAAAATTTAAGTGTAAACTAGTCATTTATGAATATATATTTTCATAGACTAATTTTTTGAAAAAATTGTCCAAAAAATCCTAAACCGATTGTATGGCGGTCAATTTTAGTTTTGAACCATTCAATTTGACCAATTTATACATAAATCTTTTGACGATTTGACAATATAGTTCTTCAATTCAATTTTGATCGGAAATTGCTAACACGGACAACGTCCATCATCCATGGCACAACGCTGACGTAGATGATTTTTGCAAATTTTTTATAATTTTTGCAATTTTTTCTTCTTTTCTTTTCTTTTCTTTACTTTATCTTTTTTCCCTATTTCCCTCAATCGGTTGTTGGGGCCTTGGTGATAGATGGCAGAGGTCGCCGGCCATCGCCAAGGCCCCGAACTGATAGAGGGAAAAAAGAAAAAAGAAAAGGAAAGAAAAGAAAGGAGAAAAAAAATTTTAAAAATAAAAAAATTGCAAAAATCATTCATGTCAGTGCTAGCCATTCCACATAGTGCAACTGACATCTACATCAGCGGTTTCTGATCAAAATTGGTCAGAATGATTATATTGGTAAATCATCAAAAAGTTTATGACTAAATTGGCCAAATTAAAAGTTTAGGATTGAATTGGCCATGGTACACTAGGTTTGGGAGTTTTTTGAACTATTATCCCCTAATTTTTCTATATCACGATAAGCATAACAAAGACTCAAATCTTTTCTTACAATAATAAAATAGACCCCAAGATGTTTGTTCGGAAAACATTTTGCATGTAGTTCTATGATGGATGAGAATATAAAAGTAACTCACTTTTTCACGGAGTTACTGTTTTACAATATGTACAAATTCTAGTTCAAAGCATGTTGTGTGGCCATTATACAAGATATACTTTTATGATTTCTAGTTTTGCTAACCAAATTAAAACGTCGGCAACGAAAGCCAAATTCAAATATTAACCCACTAGGCTCTGAATTCCGCACGTTGAAATGTGGACAATTGTGTCCCACCACCTCAAAAGGAGTATGAAAAAAAGGGTCAATTTCTCATCTAAGTTTGACTCCTTTGAAGTTGAATTAATTTCCTCCCGGCACCAATAGCTCTTACCCATTCCATTAGCTCGAGTGGGCTTTTTGCTAATCCACTTACATCTCTGTGTTCTTTCATCTTCACTTTACTTGTCGAAAGACGGGATATATTCACAATAAGTCTTAAAACTTGTAAGAAAAGTGCATTTGAGTTATAAAATTTGCAAAATATTCAAACAAGTCCTAAAACTTGTCACAAAAGTACAAATGAGTCCTAAAACTTTCAAAACTTGCAACTTTAAAAAAGGATTTGATTAGACTAATGTGACAAGTTTTAAGACTTAATTGGACTAATATGACAAATTTTAGGACTTGATTGCACTTTTTAAAAGTTTTAGGACTCGAATACACTTTTGTGATAAGTTTTAGGACTCGTTTAAACTTTTTACAACTTTCAGGACTTAAATGCACTTTTCTTACAAGTTTTAGAACTTATTGTGAACATATCCCTCAAAAGAAAGTTAAGAACCCATTGCTGAAGGGTGAAGCTTTTGAGAGATGTGCACGATTATGTCATGGGTTACTGCACTTAAAAGTGTCTCTTTTGGAATTGGGTGCTAAGCTCTATGAGCTCTTAATCTCTCTTGTATGTCTTGAGGAATTTCCTGCCAATAAACCTACTTACGCAAATCGTCCTCTTTCGTATTCATGTACACAAATAATTTCTTTTTCTTTTTACAGACCACCAAAGAAGATTACTCTACGTCTCTAGCAGATTTTTCCAATTTCTAGTAACTTTATCCAATCCCTTAACGAATGAATCGTTTCACTGTAAGAAAGCTCAAGTTAGAGGTTCTTTACCACCAAAACGTTATCAACGAGACAAAAGCTATTCTCATCAAGCAAGACAAGCATCAAAATAAAAGAGTCCGATGGAATTACCAGGAGACCGAAGTTGAAGCCCAATATGACGGTGTTGGCGATGGACATGGCGGCGAGCTCGACTTCCCCGAGGTGGCCGGAGAAGGCTTGGGTGATGATGTTCATGGAGTACATCGCCACCCGAGTGAAGATGGCGGGGCCTGCCACCTGCCATATCTTCTTTGTCTCGATCCAAACTCTAGTCGCGAGCTGCTCCTTCTCCTTCTCCCTCTCATCCCGATGATCGACTCTGTTTTGACAGCCATTCACCGGGCGCGCCAATAGGGACCGGTTAACATCACCGTTGCCGGCGACACTCACCATGAGAGAGAGAGAGAATTAATGCGGGAGGAATCCGATGAATATTACCGGTGCGGTGGAGGAGGAATGCATATCGACAATTGAAGTTCTGAGAAACGTGCAAGGCATGAGATGTGGATCGGATTCAACATTCAAGAGCGAGCCCCCTTTTTAATAATCGTGAGGGAATAGAGCTCAGAGCAATTACTCGTTTCTCGTGCGTCCAATTGTTTATTTTGCTTATTGCTTTGTGTAGTGCGCGGGGTATTATGTTCTTAATTTGACCGAATCACCACACGGTGCCGTTTTCTTGCGCCGTCATTATTAACTGACGCCACACTTAATGGAGGAGAAGAGGTCCATTATGTTCGTACATTAGTGTCAACTCATCCATTGAGTATCTCCATTTTCAATGTACATTAAAAAAAGTCACGAAATGTGATTATAAAGATAGTGCCAAATAAAATAAGTAAAATAGTGTTATCCTAATAGATATTTCCGTCTCGCTCAGAGGAGAAAGCGATTTCGATATTTGTCCACTTTACTTTGATCGATAAGTATTGTTGCAACCTTACCAGAGGTGAAAGCTAATGAAGTATTAAACGGAAATGAAGGTTCCTCTCACAATATAATCGCTCGCGTTTAGTACTACCTCTCTTAAAGCCTTACTAGTCGAACTTTGGGGTCTTAATTTAAAGGATGCATCTTTATTCAATTAGAAGTCACCGCTAATCTATTATGAATCGATTAAAAATCCAAGTAAAATGTTAGAGAACATTTGTGGAGTAGAAATGCGTTTAGTAAATAATGACTTTTGTAAAAGTTTTATATTTCTAAATAAGGATTGTGTTTGGTAAGTAAGTGATTCTCTAGGGTCAGAATCAATTATTGCCAGAAATGATTCTTTTCTATTTTCACTTCTCATTTTTCTTTTTACGCTTGTAGGCAGTCGCCACCGCCGGTCGCTTGCCACCGCCGATGGCCTGCCACCACCGCCATCGCCCGTCGTTGCCGCGCGTCACCGGCCGTCACTGCCACCGGCGGTGGTGGGAGATCGTCGGCCACCACCGGTCGTCGATCCTCGGGCGTTGTTTAGTAAACTTGCAAAAAACAGAAGTAGAATGAGGGTGTGTTTGGTAATCATAATTTCTCATTCTCTTCTAGAATTGATTCTAGCAAGAATCAGTTTATGCCAAAATCAAAATTCTGGAACAGAATAGATTTCAAATGGCCCGTAACAGCCACAAGCGCAAACGTGAGAGGACACACTCCTTTGTCTTTTTCTTTCTCTAGAATATATCGTGCCCTTCATTTTAGGAGATTTGTATATGACGTCCACGTGACATCAATTCTCTTTCCTCTTTCTTGTCTTTACTTCTTGCCCACTCCAGGATTCTTTTGTTCTTTTTATTTCTCCAATCAAAATTTGATAATATCAATTTTCCAACTTAGCATCCCCATATTTAAATTTCTGCCACCATATGAGTATAAAGGGGCTTGGCCGAATTCGTCAGTCCCGCGGCCTGATCCGAAAATATAACTAAGTTCAGGGCTTCCCCACACCAGTTCATCAGTCCCAGTTCAACTAAATTGTAATTTATGTTGATTTATAAGGTAAAATGCTCTTAATATGCAAATGCAATTAGTAATATATTTGTTTAGAGATCGGGATCGATCCCTATTTTTTTATACAATAAATAATTAAATAAATTTTTAAAATTAAACTACCAACAAGTATCAGGCCCAATTAAATCAAACTCCTATGAAATTCATAAACACGGATCTCTCTCTCTCTCTTGCATGGTGCCCCACCGCATCCATCTCTCTCTAGCAAAATAGCCCACGCCACCAGTTGGCCCCATCACCATCACCAACATTCTCCAACTACACACCATCAAGTCTATCGTTCACTATTTGACACCTAATTTTTGTCGATCGAGTAAGTTTTCTAGAAAAATATTAAGAAAGAAACCAAATTAGTATAGGCAACAAAAACAGAAGAAAATAGGTAATTTCTTTTGAAAAAATATATTATTAATTATTATTTAAAATAAATAAATAATTGTTTAATCATTTAAAAAAGAGAGAAGAAGAGGAAGCCCATGGATCGGCCAGCTCACGAGCGGCTCACCCGAACCATAGATGGGCTTTCCCTTATTCTCAGCCCACAAGGTCTACTTTCGGCCCGGCCCGCACAAACCCAGTTTGGCCCCCTATCTCTCTCTCCTTCTTTCTTTCCCGCCGGACGTCCCCATTGTTTTCCCTCCCACATCCATCACTTCTCACCATTAGTGACCCATCACTTCTCACTCACATCACTCGCCCACTAACACCCACTCTCTGCGCTCATGTCCACCATTCACTCCACCGACTGAAGACTACACCTTCACCTTCCCCATCGACGAAGAGAGAAGGAGAGAGCTTCGGCCAAGGAAAAAGAAAACATAGAGAGGGGGAATCGCGAAAGAAACTGGTTCCTTGCGTTAATTTAGGACGCGAATGACAAAATTTCTTTTCTTTGAAAGAAAAATTCATTTGATAACAATATAAAAATTTTATTTCCCTGAACAGCATCAATAGCCAGCAACAAGCAGCGGGTCGGTAGCAAGAGGCGGCAAATGATGGACTAAAGCAAGTGGCAACGGTAGTGGATGGGCGGTGGCAAGGGCAATTGTCACGCCCCGAACTCTCGAGCGTACGACCATCCCTGTCACTTAACCATTGGGTCAATAAAAATTTCGACGTCCCAGGACGCATCGACGACCCATTCCTTTTATCTTTCAATTAGCGCATGTGGAAACATAAACAACTCCTGACAGTAGGGATAGCAAAAAAAACAGCAGCACCAATAACAGAACGAACAGCATTAACAAACCACACCTTTTTATTTATCAACATGTTAACCCTAGGAAATTTATATTTACAAGCCCTCACTATCGGGCCACTTCCTACACGACCAACAAAAAGAGGAACTGGGATCGGGGTTAACCTATCTCCTCTACACCGGGGTACCTTGAACCGTACCCGTCGACCTTCCATTCTACGGACCTGAAAAATGGTTAACAACAAATGAGATATAAATCTCAATGAGTTAACCGCCTAAGCCTCGCGTAAGATACCAATTCACCTAGAGCATTCCTAAATATGCAATCTAATGTCGATGGCAGATCAATAGCGAGCAACACTCGCTCTACGCAACCTATAACGGGTTCGAGCAACTCACTCACCGATCAACCAACAAATCACAGGCGTTCTTACCTCGCCTTGGTACATGCACGCGCCCTGCATGTTATCAGTTATAATAGCATTCTAAAACAATACATCAGCCAAGGCATGTAATCAAAACACAACCTCATTTTTTGTACACAATGCATCCTAACATGTTCCAATTATTGCCACCATTCTCAAGCATTCGGGTCACAAATCATCCGGGCAGCCGGGTCACAAATCATCCGGGCATCATCCCCAATCACCATTGAGGGTCAGTACACTTTTGTAATCACACGAGCACATAAGCACCCCAATTTCATAATGCTACTATAATCCATGCTCATGCCATGATCGTACTCACACATAAAATATATTGTCATTTTCACAAGAAAAATCACACATGATCACAGCGACGTGATTTTTACGCCCAACTTTGGATGCTTCACATTTCAAGCCTAGTGGATTATTCAATCACATAAAATTCAACATTCGGCATATCTCCACGTCAATTACCAATGTCGCATTAAAATGCATTAATTTCTACTAAAATTATTTTAGGCACGGGAAATGTTATTTCCATGGCCAATCTCGATATAAACATGTCCAGCACAATCAGCATAAAATTCTAACCTTAACTCAGCTCGGGTTAATTAACCTAACCAAGATTAGTTTAACCTAACCAAGGTTAACTATCCTAATCAAGATTAGCATAACCTAATCAAGGTTAACTATCTTAACCAAGATTAGCATAACCTAACTATAGTTTAGCCAAATTAACCATAGTTAAGAGTCTAATTGCATCTTAACTAACCCTAAGTGCAATTAGTAGCCTAATCAAGGATTAGGGGATAAACTCACCGTTAAACGGCGAGACTACCACGGCGACGATGACGGCGCGAAGACGGTGACGGTGGTGGCTCGGCTACGGCGCGTAGACGGAAAAATGGGTCTTGACGACGACTCGACTCGGTTCGGCATGGCACGGTTACACGGCAATGTACGACGGCAACGGCGTCCCGAACGGCCCCAAGAGCGCGGCTTGAGCTTGGCAAAGGTGTGGTATGGCTTGGGGGGTTCGGTGGTAAG
>BCNH02000006.1:18695492-18819097 GCA_001662345.2 Metrosideros polymorpha var. glaberrima | reverse complement strand
ACGCGCACGAGACAGCGGAGGTCCGCGATTCGAAACCCGTGAGCAACGGCTTCTGTTTTCATTTTCTTCTTTCTTTCCTTTTTTAAATTTTGTTCACAATTCCGATCACGCGTTTTGTTCTAAAATAAATTTCGACGATCGTCCTTCGATTATTTCATACTGTCGAAAATTCGGAATATTACATTATTCCATATCGTCGAAATTTGGGATATCACAGCAATGGATGGTGGCAAACGCGATGGACGGTTGAGGTGGCGAAGGAGGAGGAGGTGGGGAGCGAAGAGAGAGATGAGGGTGAGTTGTGAAGAGAGTGGAAAAAGAGAAGAGTCTTTAATTTTTTATTTATGTTTCACACTTATTTCTAAAAAAGAAATTTATTTCAAAAATAAAAAAAAAATGAAATTACGTTTCTAAATGAATTTTTATTCCAAATTTGTTATAAAAATTCCGTTCCAAAAATTTTATTATGTAGGCCCTTAGACTTTCATTGTCACCACTTGACGATTTGCCGGCCGGTGTACTCAAGATCTTGTCACTTCGACCTCGCTTTCAATAGGTTTCTTTTTGGACTTGAGGCCCCCTCACCTCGAGGGTCTTGGCTCGGCGACACCAAGGCAGCTAGCCATAGTCCAATTATCCTTAGGCTTGCCTCTTAGTCGCTGTCGCCGAGTCGGGTAGGGACCTTATTTTGCTGAGTCCCTCCACGACTCTGTTTTGCCCTGTTTTGGGTCTCGCCAGGCTCAACTTTCTCCATTTAGCGCGAGCCTCAGCTCCGTCCATGCTGTGTTTTTCTCCCTGTGGACCCTTGCCTGTTGCTTGTTAAGTGTTTTGGTGCGAGTCCGAGAGCCAAATGAGTTTGCTTTTCCCCTGGTAGCTTATGCCTCATAGGTGTTCAATGAAATGCTAGCTTAGACTTTCATTCACGTTCTTTATTTTACCTGATCCGAACGCTCGTATGATGCTTGACACATTTGTTTTTTGTTATCTTGTGTGCTGCTGGCGTCTCTAGTTGAGTTTGAGTGCACCACGAGTCCCACATTTCATCCTTTCTCTTCCCTCGGCTAATGCTCGCCATGTGTTTGATAAAAATACCCTTGAGAGTCTTGTGTAGGGCAGTTTCATTTTGTTTAAACCGAAAGCTTTTTCTTTTGTCCGGCCAAGGGTGACGGAATCTTTTGCTCACGGCCGGATTGGAGTCAGCCGCCGTCCAGGCGGGCTAGCTCGCCTGAGTTGGAGTTGGTGGAGGTTCGGGCAACGCCACGGTTCGTGGTTGGCGTGAGCCGAGCTGCGTTTGGAGGTGGTGCTGCCAGGTTTGGTCGCTGCTAATAGAGGCCATCGACAAGTCTGACCAGGCGTCGGTGGCTGGCGGTTGTCTAGTGGCTGAGGATGGCAAGAGGACGAGCGCAGTCAGGGATGCTCGTCCACGGTCGCCCTGGAGAGGACGATCTCGGGGTCGGGCCGGCCCCGGGGTTGGGCTGGGCCAGTGTGGGCTGGGCTGGCTTAGTTTTCCAGGCTTAGGTTTTTAGCTCGTGGGCTTGGGCTCGTTTTTTAAGGATTTGGATGTTGCCGGACTGGGCTCATTTGTTGAGCCCAGTCCAGCCGACGGTCCGGATCCTCATAATATAATATAATTATTTTAATATACAAATACATTTTTAAAAAAGGAAAAAATAAAAAATTCTGAAAATTTAAAAGTTAGATTTTATATTATGAAAACGCCTTCGCTTGTCTTTGTGATATAATTAGTGCTCCTTGTTTGTTAATTAATAGTTGTTTTGTAAGCCTTGCTTAATTTTGCGTGTAAACGCCTAGATGAATGTTAGGTTTCCGATGCATGCTCTTTGGCGGGTAAATTAGGAAGATAGTTAGAACCTACTTAGGAGTTAATGACATTAGCCTACTGCTTTGCGAATACAAGCTAGGGTTAATAATCAACTTTAGGCAACCTAATCCGATTAGGAGGTGGTTGGTTTAATAGAATTGCGTGATCGACATTTAGCTAGCTTAGATTAGTTTAGTCTAAACAGATTAATAGACTTAGGTTCTAGCAATTAAACTTGTTTAGGTTTTCAGTCTAGTTTAGTAAGTAAAAGTTAAATTAGACTTAGAATCACTTAATAAATGGTTAGATTAGCCTTGACTTCTTAATTAATAGACTTATGCTCACCTTATATAGGTTTAGTCTCTAATATCAAGCTTACGAGGTCATGTCCCGAGGCTTATAACAATGCCATGTATATTTTCTGCACGACATTTATCGGGTTTTATTTTTAGTAAATTTACCTTGATGCTTTCCATACTGGTTTGCTTGATTTAATGCAATTTTCAATGCTTGGGTGTTTATCTTTTCATACCACTTCAAATAGATTGTGTGTTGGTTACTTTTCTAGATTAAGCTAGGATTAGTCTAGATATTAATGAAATTAACCCTACAAAAATATTTGCATGATCATCAGTGGCTATGATACCTTTAGGATTAATTGGTAATGAAGTTTGCATAACAACTTTAAATAAACAACCAACTAGTTAGGTATCGAAAGGGCGCTAATTAGAAGATTAGCGTAAACAATTAGCGTAAACAAGTCTCTAACCCTAGAATCTCTAGTTGTGTAGGAAGTGAGGTATTCTTTCATACCTCACTTAATTTTTAGCCGATTCCAATAGCTAAGTGGCAACTTTTAGTCAATTTCTTAGGTTGTTAAGAAATTTAAAAGTGAAATCCAACGTCACGCAAGGTATGGACTTGGGAGAACTCACGCCTGAATTGATAGGCTATTGGCTCGCCTTTTAGGCAATACCCCTAAACCTATTTACATAACCCCTTCTTCGGGGAAAAATAGGTCGCGACAACTATAATCTGCTTTCCTTTTGTTTGCCAACATAAATTTCATATATACTAGGTCTTAAACGAATAATATGTACCAAAAGGTTAATTGCAAAATGTACTAGATACATATAAAAGAGAGTCAAAGAAGTAGTTTTCTTGTAAACAAAAATGGAAGGAAAGTATCGTCATAGACATAATGATCCCAATGACAAACTTGTCGAAAGCGAAAGAAATTAGTCTTTAGGGGGATCCAGACCAATCGAAACATTCTTCTTGACAAACTTAATTTTTTGGGATGAGTATATTGGAAGTCTTAAACCTTATAACGAAAGTGCAATTTTAGCCTTAAAACTTTCAAAAAATGCAACTAAGTCCTAAACGTGCCTCAAAAGTGTAATTAAGTCTTAAAAATTTTAAAAAAGTGCAATCAAATTCAAAAACTTGTTAAATTGGTCTAATCAAGTCCTTTCATTAATAACACTTTTTGAAAGTTTTATGACTACAAATTTTAAGATTTTATTGCACTTTTTGAAGGTTTAAAGACTCGATTGCACTTTTATGACAAGTTTTAGGACTTTATTGTACTTTTTTAAAATTTTAGGACTTAATTGTACTTTGTGACAAGTTTTAGAACTTCTAGTGCATTTATCCATAATTTATTAGGAAAATTTTTAATAGAGCCAATTTTCCATTCCTAATTAAAGTAAACCTTTTCCAATTAGTTTTTGATTGGTGAAGTAAAAATATGGACTATATTTAATCCCCTAGGGTTAAAAACCAATTTGTTGGGTATTGGGGGATTCTCAGCTCAGAAATCGGAGGTTTACAATTTGCTTTGGATTAGGACCACCTACGCGTGCCAAAAGTTTTGACTTAACCGGTTCATGTGGCTTGTAAGGTGTTTCATAGACTTTTAGATAGCCGAATCTGCACACCCGTGCCCCTGAATTATACATATATATACACATTACCCATGTTTATATTTAGCTAAATTTGTATGTGAGAAATTCATATCTATAACCCAAAAAAAGAAGTATGGTTGGAAAAAGTTACCTCCAATTAGGCACGAAGGCAAATAACCTTTTTTAAGTACATATGTTTGGACTAAGAGGTGAGATTACTTAAACAAAGTAGCTCCTACAATCCGTTAGAGATTATTTAGTTGGGATGGTTGAACAAAAATGCAATGTAACACACACTATTGCATGCGCATGAGAATGCACTTAATTTTATTTAAACTACCGAATTTGATGCGTCCTAGCTCTACTATATCTTTTGTTTCATTTCTTCTAAAACAATTGCAAACGCCTTTTAATCTATTTATTATTCCACAAATTCAAAGATCGGATAGACGCAGAATGCACGTAATGTCCAATTATTTACCAGAATAGCTCAAGACTTGAACAACCTCATCGAAACGAATCCAATTAAATACATCCACTTGGCTTTAACAGGACTAAGATGGATTGCTCAGAGCAGAGTTGAACCTTATGTAGGGCGCATTTGTTTTACTGAAAGAGCTTTCTGCGAATTAGTTATTTGGACTTTCATGTGTTTAATTCGTTTAACACAGTTAGTCAACTGAAAAACATTTACGGTCGAAGAAAATACCCACACTTCAAATTAGGAAATGAATTCTTGGTCATGAATCGTGGAAATCGTTTTTCCACGCATGACAAGTCTCTTTTCAGTAGCTACTACATTATATCTTAAGATAGAGTTTTACAATGACGAAATTTTTCGCGAAAAAATCACGTTATAAGTTTAATCCAAGTGGAAGGATAATTGGCTGAACTAAAGTCCCTAGTGTTTCCCGGTCAGGTCGCCCCTTTTTCTGTCGCCTTTGTTGAAATCTATATGATTGCTATATCTTAGGGAAATTGACTTTTAGACAACGTTTTTTATTTGTTTGCTCGTTAAATTGTTCACACAATTTATTAATGGTTTGGAACTGGTCAGTACAGTTTCACTTTTTGAGGAAGATACAGAGAGCTATGGTGCCACCGCCACCGCCACCGTCACTGCCAACATTGCCCCACCTCTATAGCCATCACCCTCTATCACTGCTGTTGTGGCCCGTCGCCACCGCTACAAATGGATTGAGCTTGGTGTATTGACAAACCTGTTCTGTCGATTAAAACAGTCAGGAATCATTATGAAGATGACGATAATCATAGATTAAGTTATTTCAAACAAGAAAAAGGTATCAAATTTTTTTTAAATCTATTGCATTTGTGCCAATTCAGTCATAAGCCTTTTGACAAATTGTCAATGTAGTCCAATCCGCCAATTTTGACTGGATATTTTGACATGGATGTCGATTGTTCTATGTGGCATAATTGGTGTTAAAGTGGACAATTTAAAAATATTTTATGAATTTTCTATTATTTTGTTTTCTTATTTCTTATTATTTTCATTGTGGCCAGCGAGCACTGGCGAGGGTCTCGATCCTCACCTAGCCACGGGGGTCGAGTCCTAGCCAAATTCAGCGAGTGCAACCCTCGCCCAGGCCGTAGGGGTCGAGGCTTCGCTAGAGGCTACAAGGTCGGCCCTTGTAGCCTTCAACTTTGTGGCTTGGGTGATGGCCGCCCTCGCCGAATTGGCAAGGGCTTAACTCTTGCGGCCAGCGATGGCTTGGACAACTCGTTGGCCACGATTAAAAAAAAGAAAAGAAAAGAAAAGAAAAAATAACAATAATTCAAAAAAAATTCAAAAATGTAAAATTAGTCTTCGTTAGCACCGATCGTGCCATGTAAGATGGTCGAGGTCCATGTCAGTGATTTTCAATCAAAATTGGTTGGATGGACTATATTGACAAATTGTAAAAAAAATTTAGAATTCAATTGGTGTAATTAAAAGATTTAAGACTAAATTGATATAAGTGTAATAAGTTTAGAATTTTTTTGATATTTTTCCATCGGTAACCACAATAGTTATTGATCTATCCAATATCTCTTCGAGTATGGTCCCAGGGATAAAATTATTGACATGACTACACTCAACAAACAATATATGTATTGATTGTTTAAAGTGGAGCACTAGTACGTGACTACACTGACTGAGAACTTGACTCAAAATCTTCATCGAACTTAAGGCAAAAAAAAAGTACAAAATTCATGACTAGATCGTTTTCGTTTTGAAAATGTTTGTTTTTTTTTTCGTACCAACTTTAACTATTTTGTTTGAAATAAATATAATAAAAATTGAGATTGTTTGAAGTGATTACTACGTTTTACATTTTTTTTTATTTTCTACCTTGCAGCACTCGTTATTTAACCTTTTTTCAATTTTAAGTACTTGAAACTTTCACAATACATAAAATAGACACTTACATTCACGTGTAGCTTCTTATAATTTTTAAAATGCACATTATATTTTAGGTGGGTGGGCATTCCCATCGTCATCAACGATCGACGCGAGAGTGAACGATGATGCTTTTGCCTCTAGAGAGAGAAGGCTGTGATTTATTAGAGCAATGAGATCAGAGAAAAGAAGGCAATGTGTGAGATGTAGAAGATGAAACCAATTTGGATGTAAAATCAAGAAATTAGGATTTCTTTTCCTTTCCATGGAAAAGCTTGAAAGTAAAGATGCAACGAAAGGATCGGTGGATTGATGAACGCGTAGGGTTATGTCAATGTTCACGATGAATTCAATAGATGTTGCGAGATTTGACATGATTCGACTACCGACATGTGTGTGCCTACAATTTAAAGATGATGGCTTAAAGGTAGTACTATATGCACCTAGTACATATACTAAACCGAATTTGGACCGGAGGATCTGTTAGGATTCATGTGAGATCCAAGAATTCTAGTAGTCTAGATTTCAATCTAGTAAATATAATAGGTTTTTTTTTATTGCTTCATTATTATGATATGTACCAAGTGGAATGTGCTAGGGTCTTAACCATTTAATCTAATGTATTCGGGTGTATTCGCTTGGTCTCTCCTCTATTTTTGTCTTCTTGGGAAACAGTTGTGATTAGACATTACCAAAGTGGAAGAAGGGACTCATCCTATTTGATCTTTTATGAAAGAAATATCTCTCCTTCCCATAAATTTCAGCTTATCAATGCATATATTGCTAAAAGAATTAACGAGAAATGGCTCAATCATGATGTCCATTTCGTATGATCTAGCTAATTATTCTTACAGTGAAACGATACATTTTCTGATGGCAGTTGCAAAAAGAATACATTGATCATTGATGGCAGCCTCGAGTCTTTTGTGATAGAGTTTCATGCGTTGCCTCCTTTCTGCATGAAAGTACTTAAAACATCGTTTAATGAAATATAATTTCTTGAAATCTTAAAAAAATTCCAAACGGGAAAGCTGGAGGATCATCACTATAAAATCAGTGCGCAATTAAAATAAAAGAGAATAGGAACACAATAATGAAACAACCATTCGATTTATCACCTAATTTGATTAGTTCTTCACTAAATTAATAATGCTCAATGCATTTTGGGGATCACATCAAATGTGAACTGCAGATCACTAACGACTAGAAAGCTGTGACCTTAACTCGCTTAATAAATCGACAAATAATCATCTCTCTACGTTGTATTTATACATCCTCATCCTTGCTATTACACCGAACCTACATAAGCAAATACATTTATAGTAAGGTTAGTTGAACAGGTTCAGCCAATCACATTCAAGAATTATTAAAAGAAAAGGAAAGTTAATAACAAGCAACTTCGCACTATGATAATTTGGATTAAGCTGGCAATCGATTATAATAGATTAATTATTTGATGGTGTTAAATAGGAATAATCAGATGAACTATTAAAAAACTCACCTGTATTTTTGTAGCACCAGTTGATTTAATTAATAGCTAGCTTCAAATAATGAGCTTTAGCTGGCCGCTGATTCATCATCGTCAAGGGCTGGAGTTGACCATTTGGCAACCCGCACTAAAGCTTTCTCCGCCTACATTAAGGTTTCTCAGAAATATATGGGAGATTCCACTCGGTAAAAACACAAATTACCATGGAAAAAAGACAACAAAATATGGAATGTTTATACTTATTTTTGTTCGATCAGAAGATAATGAAATATAATTGAAGATTACCTCTTTCTCCCAATCACATCGAATTGTTATTATGGCCAATATCACGGTTTGAATAGCGGTGCCTCCGAAAATCATTCCACCCCATATACCCTGCAGTCATTCAAAGTTTTCCTTAACATTAATTAAACCATCTGGTTATTGAACTTAAGTAACAAAGCATATGAAAAAAAAATAAAAATGGAAGTGATAAGCTAAATGAAGGATCCAAAAATTTACCCTAACACCAAAGTGGAAAACCCATCCCATGAGAAATCCAAGAGGCAGACCAACAACATAGTAGCATCCCAAATTGATATATGCAACATACGCTTGCCATCCCGATCCAACAGCAACTCCTGCAGCATTGATGAAACTTGTGTGTTGATCCAAATTCCAACTGACCCTAAATCTCAGGTAGCTAGTTTGAGTTGTAGTGAGAGGAGTTCAAATAGAATCGAAGTTGTATTATGCTTACTTTGAGTGAATTCTAGATGATATCAAACAATTTGTTTTCAATGAAGTATCGCGCTTTGTTTTTAAAGCTCTAGTTTAAGGTTGTATTGGATGCCAATAGCAATTCACCAAATGATCAATTGAGTCAATTTTTTGCAGGTCAATATCTCATTCAGTCGAACTTGACCGTACGTGGTCACAAGAGACCTCAATCGAACTCAAAAGCAAGCTCCCTCTGTTATAGTGCTGGCTGGTTTAATTTGATTCTCATTCTATAACTTTGGTTGAACATGTTATTCCCAAAGCCAATGTCAGATTGATCACACTCGTACTGAACAAACCATCTCATCTTCTGTGAAAGCACACTTGTGATCAATCTGACATCAATACCACGAAAATTTCTTTTTCACCATTAAATCGTGCGATCTTACACAGATGGATAAATATGGAGATTTACCTGATAGAACGGGCTGAATACTATTGAGAAGTATGGTGACGCCTAGAAGATAAGAGAGCGTGTCCACTTCTTCAAGAACATCAGCGGAAGAAGTGAAAATGTACGCAAATTCGTCATGCAAAACCACGATGAGAGCACAGAAGAAGCAACCAATTATTGTGGATTGCACCACGGATACAGCGGTTGCAAATTTCGCGGCCTTGCCATTCCCAGCTCCAAGCTCATTCGCCACCCTCACTCTGAAAATTAAGCGAACTAGAGAATAAAGATTGAAGGAACGGAAAATAAACAGATCTCTTGGCTATGAGAGAGAGAGTACCCGGTTGCGGCAAAGAAGGCAAGAGGGATCATCATCTCCCAACCGTTGATGCTCATGCTGCCATAGACATATAATTTTAAACTTATTAGGAACATAACCGGCGACACTTTAGTGAATAATCCTTCTAACAATAAAATTAGAGTAAAGTATAGCAAAAGTGCCAAAAAAAAAAAATCAAATCACTTATGTGCGAACTTTTTTGAAAAACGATCACTTAAATGCCAATTTTTTTTTCGGATCACTAAAGTACCAAAATCGGAGAAATTTTTGACACTTAAGCGATCATTTTTCTCCGATTTTGGTACTAAGGTGATCCGAAAAAAAAAATATTCAGGCACTTAAGTGATTCGAAAAAATAGTTTTGGCACTTAAGTGTGCGCCGTCCACAAATTTTGGCACTTCTAATGTACTTCACTCGATAAAATTATCAAAGTGGAGATAAATTTATTACCAGATGGACAAGGCATCCACAGCAATCGTGGCATTTTGTAGATATCCTGTCATAAGTATCAATATCCTGTAGTACCAATTCTCCAAACTGTTCGAAAAGTGCCAAGAAAATGTGATGATCAAATTGTAATGGCCACGAAAAATTCTACACAAGGGACAGAGTTATAAGCTGAATATTGCTATCCATGCAGAGTGTTAACTTGGAGATGGAGACAAAGTATGCGGATTTTTACCACAGCATAACTCCAGAAGCAGCGGACAGTTTGAGAAACTCCCATAACCCCGAGAAAGCCTCCATGGAGAAGCCGGTCCACGTCAGCGGGCATCTGCCGCACGCGGTGTAAGCAAACAATGCGAGCACCAAGAACCACCAGGAGAGATCCAAGGCGACAGACAGCCCCACAACGCCAAAGTCGAACACATAGACGCAGAGCCAGCTCGTGAGCACGTTGATCGCTAGGCCGGCCAGCGCGACCCATGCCAAGACCTGGGTCTTAAGCTGGCTCTGCAGGAACCTCGTCAAGGGGAATTGGAAGGCAAAGCTGAAGTGCAACGGGATGAGCCACAAAGCCACCGTGCCCGACATCTCCGCCACGTCGTCCGGCTGCCCCAGGAGCTTCAGGAGCGGCGTGGCAAACATGTAGAATGGGAGCAGCAAGAAGCAACACAGGAAGAGCACGATCCACGACCTTTGCATGTAGATGCCAAGCATGTGGTATCTCTTCGCGCCGAAGGCTTGACCACATAACGTCTCGAGCGCGCTCGCCATACCTAACTAATAACCACAATCCAAACTCAAAAGTTGACGTGAAACTCTAAATTTCTCTTTCTTTTTTCATGTCAAATTGAAAATCTTGCAGCTAAAATCACTCTGGGCACCTGATTAATCCAGAAAGTGACGTATAAAAATAAGTTTTCTTTCATGTGTAAGAAGCGATACCATACGTACACAATAAAAAACGATACTGCTCCCAAAATCATCACAAGGGTTTGAGGTTTGAGATTGCCTCAGCCTCTTTCATGTTTAAGTTTCTCTCAATGAGAGTCAAAATTGATTTTCATCCCTTAGTGTCGAATAATTTATTGCCGAAACCACTCTTTTGTATCTAATTAAAGCTAGAACGCAGTGGAACTCATATTGCACCTGCCACACCATTCCGTGCCCATATATATACACACGAAGGAGACTGGTCAGTGGTCACCATCTTTCATGTCTTGTATTATGATGACAGGGTGGTCAACAATTTAACATGCGAAAGAGATTTTTGTTTGATCTTGTGATCTTTCTGTTTACATGTATAGTTGCGCAATAGCCAGCTAAGAGCTTTCCCATTATCCTAGAAAGCCAAGTTAACCGAGAGTCTGAAATCATGTCGTCGAAGACTTAAAGATGACCGTGAGAGGCCCAAGCGAGTCCCCAAGATGAATTCCACTTGGCAATTATAATGGACATTTTCGACGACTAAGGCGGTTCCTGTTGTCGCCCTCCGGCTGACTTGAATGCACGACTACATCACGTTGTACAGAAACACGGGAGAACCACATACTCATCTTGATCTTTAATGTGGGATCCAATCAAGACACGTCGACATATTAAACTGTAATTTAACTTTAATCTACTACAATGACATCACATGGTTCTCAGACTCCAAGATTCCGCAACGTACAATAACCAGTGAAGAAAACTTGACAGTCGATTCGAGACCTACACCGGCGTCGATGAGGGCGGATTCGGCTTCCCATTGGTGGTCGGTCAACACTCGCATTTCTGTGACATTATTTCAGTCCCATATTTTTCTAATGCAACATGATGGTATGCGTTAAGTCAATCAAAATTTTATATTGTCTAAGCTTTGTTTGGTCCTCATTGTCTTGTTGAACGACTTCTGTCTCAGGAGCATCATCTGATGAATATCAGAATCAAAGAATGAGCGGATAAGTTTTTTTTTTTTGGGTTTTCTGTACTTACCAAGAGGCCGAAATTGAAGCCGACGATGACGGTGTTGGCAATGGACATGGCGGCGAGCTCAACCTCCCCTAGGTGCCCCGCGAACGCCTGCGTGACGATGTTCATGGTGTACGCGGCCACGCGGCTAAAGATGGCAGGGCCGACGATGTGCCACAGCTTCTTCGTCTCGGCCCATGCCCTCACGCTCAAGCTTGCCTTCTCCTCGTTACCATGATCCGCGCCGTTGTGGTCGCCATCCGCCGCAGATTCTTGCAGCAGAGGCTGGTGGGCGTCGCCGTGGCCGTCGACGATGGCCATGAAAGGAACAGCGCTTTTGTGGCCTCTGGAGAGGGAAAGGTACGATGATGAGAGCAAAGAGAATTATAAATGAATTGGATGGCAATGAAATGATTAGTGAGATATAACGGGTGAGATTATAGTCAAACGGAGAAATGATCGCCTCTGATTGGAAGGCAATTGAATGATTAGTCAGACAGATTTTCCTTTCTTTTCCTGGAAAAGTCTGACAAATAAGGTAGGTACTGGGAACAAAGAAGAGTCTAAGTTCAAGAATGGAGGGCTGGTCGCTAATAAATTGCTCTCATCGTTCTGATGCCGAGGCTGCTTCAACAAGCAGATGTTTGAAACTTCTAACCTTGGTGGTTGCTTATGGCAGGGGAAATAATAATAATAATATAGGATGAACATGAGTAAAGCGTTCTTAACCAATTTCAGTGAATCAAGCGGAATTTATCGAGTCAGATACATACCATGTTTGCATGAGATAGAGATGACGACCCATGCAATGACATCATCCTTCCGGTTCTTTTCAAGGGACTAACTCGATTCGGATTTTGTTTGATTAACGTGAGAAGATAGGAGATCTGATCACATAACAAATCTTTCAACGAATTCGAATTTTGATTTATCTCTATACATCACATTATATAACTTCCCGTTTCTTTTTTTTATTTTTTATTTTTATTTTTTTGATCGAAAGAAAGATTACATTCATTAATTAGAATAATATTTAAGAGGTACATAAAAATTTTTCGAGCCTAACAAATCTTAAATATCTACAGAACAAAGTAAATGCCAAAAAGTAAATAACAAAACACAGTTTACTACTAATAGCACATTCTCTTCCCTCGAGAACCACTTTGTAACCATAATGTTCAGCGGCATTAATGGGGTAATGATATATGCTCGTTTTGGACGTCACCGGCATTTCAATGAATATAATTACACATATACTAGTTCACATATATGTGACCTAAGGGAAAGCGAGAAGACAGAGAGACTTGTCCAAGTTTTTTTTTAAATGAATCTCCCACTACTGTTTTCGATTAGCTTTCACTCTCATGACATGACTAGGACATACTAAAGTTTTTGGAGACATGCAATTGTAAGAGGGTTGCGGATAGGATGGTAAAAAGGAAATTGATGGTACGATTGGAATGGTTGGTTGGACATCTAGTTACCGAAACCGAAAGGGCAGGTATGAATTTGGTGGTGATTTGCTATAAATTCGAAAAACAAGTACAATTGGGATGTACAACTTTAGAAGCACGTCATTTTATATAAATTAGGAAACTTCAATTTAGTTTAATAGACCTCGAATTAATGTCATGAATTGTGTACAATCCAAATTGAAACCTAAATGGGTAGGCTAATTGTATGTAACTTCTTGGTATGGGAAATAAACCGTGTGCCTCACATCGAATGATTAAT
This sequence comes from Metrosideros polymorpha var. glaberrima, assembly GCA_001662345.2. Taxonomy (NCBI): domain Eukaryota; kingdom Viridiplantae; phylum Streptophyta; class Magnoliopsida; order Myrtales; family Myrtaceae; genus Metrosideros; species Metrosideros polymorpha. Next base: position 18,805,856 of record BCNH02000006.1, on the reverse strand, counting down.
ACGATTGAGTTTACAACCAAGTGACGGAAATTTCTCTCCTGTCCGGATTAATCTCTCCGGAATCATTTATCTGACCTTTCTTGACGTTAAGAGAAATTGGTGTTCTAGGACTAGCTAGCAAATCCTTCATCAGTTGTTCACGGTTGAGCGTCTCACTTGCAACGGAATATCTGGTTCACGCCCACAGCTAGTATCCAGAAGCTCAGAAATCGAGTCTATCGCCGCAGCAAAAACACCGAAACGTCAGTGGAACGAACGACATACGATTCACAAGGACCACCCCGCCCTAAGCGGGACCGAATTCACTAAGCAAGCAGGTTCAAACTCGCCGTGCCACTGAAGAAGCGAGGCCATTTCCGTCTTGTGCTGTAATCAATCAGGCCAATCGTTTTTGGTGATGGGAGCAGATTTGGGTTAGTACGGCGCATCCAGTTCCCATCCTTAGACCATGTGCAATGAACACTTTGGTTTCACAAGGAGACTATCTGTTGGGGGCCATTTTCCATGGAAAATCGGTTTCCTGTTCACATCCACCCCACGCAATCTCGTCCATCCGATACCGCATGAGTCAAGCATTTGAGGTCAGACTTGCCTCTGAAAAGAAGGGCAAAAGCTTAAAAACGTTTTCCAGTGGAGTCTTGTCTTTGGCAATATATCTAGATTAGCCTGACCTGCTATCGTGTTTGGAATAAAGGTTGTTGGCTTTTGGTGGCATCCAGGATTCGCCCGATCTTACCTAAAAATATCGTTTATGCATACCCGTGATTGATGTGAACAAGACAGATCACTGACCATGAAGTATACATGTCTTGCCGTTTCATTTGTCACGGAAAATTTGTCCAAAAAATCATAAACCTATTCCAGTTTTGCTAATTCAGTTATAAACATTTCAATTTTGTCATTTGAATCATAAACATTTTCACTTTTTATCAATTGAGTCCATCTGGCCAATTTTGACCAGAAATCGTTGACGTCAACGCCTAGCGTCCTACATGGCACGGCTGGTATTGATTTAGACAATTTTTAATAATATTTTAATTTTTTCCAAAATTTGTAATAATTTCTTCTTCTTTTTTTCCTTTCCTTTTCTTTTCCTGGCCGGCAAAGGGCCACCGACCACAGGTAGTGGCCTGCCCTCGTCGGGCTAAACCTCGCCGGGCATTGCCTTGGCCCAAGCGACACTACGTGAGGCGGCCGAGGGTCGTCCTTGCCGCCACAGGCAAGGGTTGACCTTGCCTAGGCGAGGCAAGGGCTAGCCTCACTAGATTGACTCAGTTGGCAAAAAGTGAAAATGTTTAGGATTCAATTAGCAAAATTAAAAGGTTTAGGATTGAATTGGAAAAAATGTAATAGGTTTAGAATTTTTTGGACGATTTGCTCCATTTGTCAATTAAAGTGGAACATTCGATCAGGGGCGCAGACAGAGAGAGTTCCTACACTAGCATTCATTCCTCACCTTCTTCGATTAGCAAATGGAAAAATTGTTATTTGAGGAGGGACTTGCCAACAGAAATAATTGATGCAATCAATTAACGTTAGCAATTCGCATTTCTGTATCATAATTGTTGGCAGCGTGGCCGGGCCAACCTTCATCAAAGGCCAAGCGGAAGGTTGTCGTTAGGTAGCCTAGGACTGCTATGTCATTGTGATCCAGTGCCATTGAGAATGCTACATGTCTCAAGTAGGTCTTGCTCTGTATTGAAAAGATTAACCCTAGGAAGTACTAAAGTTAGCATTTTCCTGTAGCTCTACCCCCAAAGAGATTTGCAGATTGTCGCGACGTTCCATGACATGAACCATCAAGAAAAAATTAATGAATTACCAAGTGTGTGTTTAGCACACACTCTCCTAAGCCCATACCTATAGTAATTTTGGGTTTTGATTTAATCATTTAAACATGCATTTAAATCATTTAGGATCACCACTAATCTATTACGAGTCGATTATAAATACGGGACCACTAATCATTTAGGATCACCACTAAATCATTTAAATCATGTGGAAGAACATTTTACTTCTATGAACGAGAGATTTCATGAATACGAGAACTTGATTATGCTAGATTAATCTAAATGCCATTTCGTTACCTTTTTATCTTTATTTCAAAAATATTTTGCAAAAAATCTTGATTGATTTTAATCCTGATCCACTAACATGCAATGTGTGATCACACGAGATAAAAATATAACACTGAATAAATCAAAAGCAATAAATAAATTGCTAGGGATAGGGGAAAAACTTTAATGCATCAAGCAAAATATGACTTCATTATGATTATGCTCCAAGTGTTCCGCAAGATGTTAATTAAAATACTAAATAACGTATGCATGACCTAAACATGATTTCCAAATGCAATGTCAATTAATTTCTTATGGGTTTTTTTTTATGAAACTATATGCAATGCTTTTAATGCAATTATTAATCTAAGTTATGTCTATATGAATTTCAATTTAAAATAATAACATGTGCTATAAATTATTTAAATGCAATCTATGTAATTTAATATGATATGCACTTTTAACCTGAGCATGTTCACTAAATGACATGGACATTATGACATGGATATTACAATATGGATATTGTGACATGGTCTAAAACATGTGATTACTAAATGACATGTAATATATGACATGGAATTTATGAAGCTCGCTCTATATGAGATATGCATGTTATGTTTTTTATGAATTTCTTTTGAAGCTAAAATAGGAAACTACTTAAAGTATATAATGACCTAATTCAAATTAGGAACCAATTCATATTAAATCCTAATCTAAATTAGGTAATTTCTTAAATTATTTCGTGTTTCCTAAAATCTGCAATTTAAATTAGGAAACTATTATATTCTAAATGCAATGCAACCTTTTTTTCATGTATTTTTATAATAGGAATATATCCTAAATCATTCTGATCTTTTGAGTGATGAAAAATCCCGTATGGACCCCTATCCATTAAAGACATTTCATCTCTCGTGCCATCTCCGCGTAGCAAAGTTTCTATGTTTAGTTCTGAGAGAAGACATCGATGTCAAGTTTCCATTTCGATTTTTTCTATGGTTCTTGGATTCAATATTTAATCCTAGGGACATAGCAATGGTTGTTGCTAGTGCCCGTTGGCTTGGTTATTTAGATCAATCCATAGAAAGAGTTTTTTCAACCAGAGTTTGAGATACTAACCCCAATTATATGCACGACACTAAAATGAAATTTCTTATTTGGAAAACGCCTAAAAATCACTTCATATCAAAGTTAAAATCGATATATCACAAATTAGGTAATTGATATATTTGGATTAGGTATATTTTAAGCAATTACCTTTTGGACAATCAATTCCAATGAGATCGGTAGCGAGGAATCCTTAAGCAGATCCACATTCAGCGTCACGCTTGCCTTTAGGGTTCCCTTTGGGATCCAGCTAGAAAGCGCCTCGCCGAAGATGTAGATGAGCAAAACCTTGGTCCGGGAGAAGAGGCTCTCCCCGGTGACAGGCTCCTCGACGGTAGCAGAGCACAAGGCAGCTACGGCGCCAGGGGAGGAGCAAGGGGAGAGAGACTCTGCGACGAACCTTGACACTACAGGTGAGGTTGTTGAACTGGAGGACGAAGGGGAGGGCTCGCGGCTCAAGGCTGGCATAGCTGAGGTCGACATTGGTGGACGGGCGTCTCGTCGCTGTCACCAGAGGCTGGAGTACTTGCGACTCTCCGATTATCGTTCCACAACACTGATGAAAATTAAACCAAATTCATAATGGTTGAAGTTGTCGATGATGATTTAGCTACTTGAGATGATGGATGATTTTAAGAGTTTTTATTATATCGTTGTTCTCCAAGAGTCTATTAGAGTGTCGATGTTTAGTTAATGTTTTGTAAGTTCCTAAGAGTCTAGCTTCTTGAAATGTTAGTTTCATTTATGAGTCAGTTCAAAAGTATTGTAACAAGCCTATATAATGGCGTGTCTTGTGATGCTTGTCGATAAGGTGAGATAAGGTGAAGTATCAAAGAAATTTCAAAAAAGTCATTTTCATCTCTTTCTCTTTCTCAAGTTTTGAGTATCTTCAATCAAGGTTTTTCACCTTCGAACCTTATTGATCGAGATTTTTTCAACAAATTGGTATCAGAGCTTGCAGTTCGTGGTCATGACCTCCACAAACAATCCACTTCCTCTTCAATACCCTCGTCTTACCAAAGAAAATTATGTAATTGGGCTTCTAGAATGAAAGCTCTACTCAGCGTTCACGGTGCATGGGAAATGGCCAACACTGGCTATGATGAGCCAAAGGACAAAGCACTCTTAATGCAAAATCAAAAGGATGCATTGGAAAAGGTTCGAGCAAGAGATCAATTAGCCCTGTCAATTATCTATCAAGCCTTGGATGATTCTATGTTCGAGAAGGTCTCGAACGTTTCTACTTCAAAGGAGGCATGGGAGATTCTTCATAACTCATACTAAAGAGTACAAAAAGCAAAAGAGACAATCAAAGGGACAGTCTCGTGCGGAGATAATTCCAAAATTTCCGTTGAAGGCAAAGGTACTAAATTATGCCCTGATTATACTATCCTTGCAAACAGATATGCAGCACTAGATTGGAACTATTATTCTCCATTTGATTTTGAGCTCAACCCTCATGATTCTATTCAAGAAGATCTATACATTCAAAATGATTCTACAAATGAGACCGTGATGTTTGAAGAGATGGGTGCACAAAATGAGCCCAAGAAGGAAGATAAAGGAGATGTGGAGTATGCCGATGAGGAGAAGGAAAAAAGAAGTCCAAGAAGAAGAAGATTCAGGAGGTTTCTCATGAGTGGCAGCTCATCAACAAACAGAAACCCATCTGGCTGCAAATGCTGAAGGAGATAATGGATAAGACACCTAACTCTTACATTCTTCAGCTGTTCGAGAATGATACTAATCCAAAGATACATTATGAAACAATCGGACCAGAGATATTGAAAGGATCACGAGGCAAAATAGATGCCTTTGTTTGCGAGATTGAAACTAGTGGTACTATAACTAGTGCTGGAAAGTTTTTGAAAGAGCAAAACCCTTACATAATGCTCTATGGTGTTAGGCTTGTTGAAATCCCTGAATTATCCGGAGGGAAGCCTGGTCCTCACAAGATCCAAGGGATAGGTGCTGATTTCATTTCAGTTGTCTTGGAAGTTGACCTTATTGATGAAGTTTTTCAAATATCAAGCGATGAAGAGATTAAAATCGCAAAGAGGTTAGAGAATGTTGGAAAACTAACAGTGGTTGTGTTTCCGAGCTTCGGAGAGAGAAATCTCTCCTTTGTTTCAAAGTAAACTACAAAAAGAGGAAAAGAATTTGGTTTAAGGGAGAGTGATGGAAATTAAACAAAATTCATAATGGTTGAAATTGTCGATGACGATTTAGCTACTCGAGATGATGGATGAATTTAAGAGTCTTTATTATATCGTTGTTCTCTAAGAGTCTATTAGAGTTTCGATATTTAGTTAATGTTTTGTAAGTTCCTAAGATTCTAGTTTCTTGGAATGTTAGTTTCATTTATGAGTTAGTTCAAGAGTATTGTAACAAGCCTATATAATGGCGTGTCTTGTGATGCTTGTCGATAAGGTGAGATAAAGTGAAGTATCAAAGAAAATTCTGAAAAGTCCTTTTCATCTCCTTTCTCCTCTTTAAGTCTTGAGTATCTTTGATCAAGGCTTTTCACCTTCGAACCTTATCGATCGAGATTTTTTTCAACAGACACCACGGAGTCCCTCTCTGGATCCTCCACCATCTTGAACATCTTCTTCAAGAACGGTGGTGGCCCCACCTCGTTCAGCCCCTCCGTCGGCTTTGGCGGCCCCTCCGATGGCCGGCGTGATGTCGAAGAACAGGAAGACCCGTCATTTCCATTGTTGCAGACGGCAACGTGCACAGCTTCTTCGACTGTGAAGAAAAATTTTGAAAAAGAACTAAAAAGTAATTTGCAATTCTCTTCTGGCGCTGAGTTAAGGGACAAGGCTAACTAAAGTAATGTCTAGGTTAATCTTTCCAATTCAACGCGGGACCCACTTGTCAAAGCATGATTAACCCAGAGAAAACTAAGGAGATGTTCATGATATTATGTATTACTCTCAATGATAATTCATGGGCATCGCATCATAGCTTTAGACCTTTTTCAATTGTAAGTGATCTATAGGAAGGATATTATGGGCATATTCGAGAATATAGCAATTAACAGATCTCAGATTCTCAGCCTTCATTATGAAAATTGTCCTTCCGACTAATTAAGTCAAGGTTGTAATTAAAATCATGGTTTGCCACTTGAAAAGCGTACACAATGTTTAAATAGTGCAAATGAGGTTAGCTTATCCTTTCTAAGGATATATAGCAACCTAATTAAAACGAAGAAAATGAATATAACCATCGGCCAAGTGCATCGCCCCTCCAGATTGACGTTTGCGATGAAGCAGATTAAAACCCAGAATTCTTCTATTGCCCCATTCATCTATCTTTCAGTTTCACAGGACCAAGAGCTAAAAAAGGAGCAAAATATGCAGGATCAAGAGCTAAACAAGGAGTAAACAGTGAGAAATCACGAATAACCCACGGAGGAACTGAAGATACAAAGAGAAAGTCATAATATAAACCGAATGACCTATCACACATTCTCTTTGGTTTATATATACTGTAACTTTTGAAAATTCAAACCCCCAAATCAACAGCCTTGAATCACCGCTGTAAAAGATTAGCGAAAAAATTGTCAAAAAAGTCCTAAATCTATTGCACTTTTGCCAATTCAGTCATAAACATTTTAATTTTGCCGATTCAATCCTGAACTTTTTTACGATTTGCCTTCCGGCCAATTTAGCCCGGAAAATGCTTACGTGGATACCCAATAAACGCCGACTGTCCTACGTGGCCGGACCACCAAAACGGTCCACATCGGTGTTGGTCCAGCCATGTAGGACGGTCGGCTCTGACTAGGTATCTACGTAAACATTTTTTGGGCTAAATTGACTGGAAGGACTGAATCGACAAATCGTAAAAATGTTTAGGACTGAATCGGCAAAATTGAAAGATTTAGGATTGAATTGGCAAAAGTAGAATAGGTTTAAAACTTTTTTACAATTTTTCCAAAGAATAGCTGAAAGGGGAACCGCGGGCACATGCTTTTTCAATCACCTTTCTGTTTCTTTCATTGCCGTCCTTTTGTCCAACGGAAAAGATGGCACACCGTTTCCTTGAGAAAAAACTTGCAAAGTTGACCACACGTAGGAGTTAAAAAAATGATCAGCTCTGCCACTCGGGCCATCGCCACAGCAGCTCGCTAGCCTCGTCACCGCTCCCTCGCTGTCGCAAGCTCGGCACCAAGTTGCCAGTCACAGCCCGAGCATCGATCCCCAAGCCATCGAGCTTTTACCCTCAGTCCTTGTGCGTTGGATCAGGGCTTGGGATGTCGAATCTGACATCGCCAAGCCTAGATCTGGCTTTCCCAGCCTTTGGCAAACTTAGATTGGTGTTGCCCACGTCCAGCGACACCATATGCGGCGATTGCCAGCCTAAAGGACGAGAGTTGACAATGGTGGCAGCGTGGGGGTCAGAGTTTGCTTCTTGGCCCTAATTTAGGGCCAATTTGTCAATTTGAGGCAAGAATAAAGGCCAATGATGTGGTTTTTTGCTGATTAGATTTTTCCGACGCTATGTCAGCTGTCAGATTTTCTGGCAAAGGAAATCGTCGATGGCACTGAAGTGATCAATTTTTTTTTTCATTAAAATGACATTCAGTTAATCACTCAAAAAGTTTGGCATTAAAGTGATCGTCGTACCAAAGTTATAACAATTACAGTTTCCTTTTTCCCTAAGAAGAAAAGACAATCAAAATACAATTGATGAAACTACTATTCAATTTATCACCTAATTTGACTTATAGCAAAGGTATACATGAAAGCCCATGCATGGAATGAACACGATACAAACTAGGAATAACATCAAATTACTGTAGATCACAAACTGCTAGAAAGCTGCGACCTAAACTCGTAGAAAGAAAGCAAATCTTCCAAAATTCAAAATTCAAAATTCTAGAGCCTCTCGAATGATAATTATATTAACAAAAATCCTCCCTCTGTGTGTGCGCGCGTGCGCGCGTTATAGTGATGGTCCTTTTTCCAATTTGAAGATCGATTGCAGATTTAGAAGAGTCGTTAGAAGGTTGCATGAAAATGAGCAAGTGGTTGTAATTGCTGCCGGTCCAATCCATCCTCATCCTAGCTATTACACAAAACCTACATAGGGGAAGAAAATCATAGTGACGTTAGTTAAATAGATTCATCCAATCGCATTAAAGAACTATGCGGAGAAAAGGATAATTAATCATAAATAACATTGCACTATGATCAATCGTATTGAGTTGGTAACTGATCAATAAATTAATTATGCTAATAATGAATAATCTGAGAAACTATTGCCTTACTCGCCTATATTCACGTAACACCGATTGATTTGGATAGCTAGCTTCAAATAAGGAGTTTTAGCTAGCCGCTGATTCATCATCGTCAAGGGTTGGAGTTGACCATTTCGCAACCCGCACTTTAGCTTTCTCCGCCTACAAAAAAAGTCATTACCACTGAATTACATATGAGATTTTATTAGGTACATTTGATGCGACATGATAGATAAAACTAAACACAAATTACCATGAAATAAGACAACCAAATATGGAATGCTTATATTTATGTTTTTTTTTTATGAGAACAAAATGAAATATACTTGAAGATTACCTCTTTCTCCCAATCACATCGAATTGTTACTACGGCCAATATCACGGTTTGAACAGCAGTGCCTCCAAAAATCATTCCACCCCATATACCCTGCGGTTATTCAAGATATCCCTTGACTTTAATTAAACAATCTGGTTGTTCAATTTAAGTAGCAAAGCATAGGAATGAAAATGGTACTTAGGGAAGGTATACTATTATTAGCTAAATGAAAGATTTAAAGTTTACCATAACACCTAAGTGAAAAACCCAACCCATGAGAAATCCAAGAGGTAGACCAACAACATAGTAGCATCCCAAATTGATAAATGCAACATACGCTTGCCATCCCGATCCGACAGCAACTCCTGTCGCAGTGATGAAACTCATGAGTATGATGTAAACTGAAAACAAATTACTTCTCATAAAGGAAAAACTGCCTGTAAGTATTTAAGCTGACACTAATTCTCGTGAAGCTATTTTGAGTTGTAGTGAGAGAAATTCAAATAGATGGAATGAAACGAATTTGTTCTGTGAAATATCATGCTTTCTTTTTTAAGGTTCTAGTTTAAGGTACGTTGGATGCTAATAACAAATTACCAATTGATCATTTGAGCTAATGTTAAGCATATCAAATATCTCACTTAGTCGAACTTTCCTGTACGTCTGTACAACACTTGTCCCAAACAAACCATCTCATTTTCTTTGAAAGGACACTGGTGATCAATCAGACATCAAAACCGCGAAAATTTCTTTTTCACCATTACCTCATATGACATTTCACAGATGGATATATGGAAAAGAAGACTTACAGGCGGAAAACCTGTACATTAATGGATGGTCTTGAAGATTTACCTGATAGAACAGGCTGAACACTGTTGAGTAGTATGGTGATGCCTAGAAGATAAGAGAGCTTGTCCACTTCCTCAAGAACATCCGCGGAAGAAGTGAAAATGTACGCAAATTTGTCATGCAAAACCATGATGAGAGCACAGAAGAAGCAACCGATTATTGTTGATTGCACAACGGACACGACGGTTGCAAATTTCGCGGCTCTGCTGTTCCCAGCTCCAAGCTCATTCGCCACCCTCACTCTGAATATTAAGTGAACTAGAGTTTGAAGATTGAAGATTGATGGTACCATAAATAAAAAATCTTTTGAGTTTGGAAGCTTATTCTGCAGAAGGCGAAAGAGAGTTTTGTCGCTCTTGGAAAAGGAAAATTGAGGTTGTATAATAGTAGAGAAACTTGGTTTTCACAGGTTTGACTACACAATAAATTCAAGAAATAAATCTTATTACGAACTAATGCTTAGTTGATTATATTGAAACCATTCACAGGTGTAGAGGCTTTTGAAGGTATGACAATAATTTCAAAAGCTGATGAAAAAAAGCTAAGATGAAGTTTTACTTTTTTGTCAGTGTTCTACATTGTATAGACACATTTTGTGCTTGGTTTGTCTATAGTTTGATTTTAACAGTTCGGATTTGTACTTAGGACTTTGCTTAAATTGTTCAAAAAAATGGATAATGTGGCATACGTAAAACTTACTCTTATCTATAAATAATTTACATCATTGCCCATCTAAATTATTGCGGAAATAAGCAATCGAAAAGTAAAATAAACAGAATAACAAAATAAATCAAACACCATATTTATGTGGTTCGATTGGTGTGATCTACATTCATAGAAAGAACAACAACTAATTTCACTATAAATCAAGCAATACAACGGAGATTACAACCACACTTGAATTATTCGAACACTCTCGATGTTTCCCAACTCCCAATTACACCCAATAACCTCACACAATATTTAGTCCCACAATTCCTTACGAAATAATATCCCAATCTCATGAAGGAATTCACCACTCACAAGATTTAATTGGCTTCAACATTGAAAGCTCTCAAGGTGTAATTCACAAAGAAGTCGCTTCTTAGATACTCTTCACAAGAAGTCACACACGCGCGTGCACACACAAGAATTGCATCAAAAGTAGGAAATCTATTCATACTAGGAAACCACTCAACTAGTAAAGCAACTCCAACTAAAAAACTTATTCAAATTAGGAAAGTTCCTTTTTTGGACTCAAACTCGATACATATTTTCAACAATCTCCACCTTGGCCTGACATTTAAGTCAAGTCACAATCACTTGCGAACTTCATAGCTACACTTTCACAACCCCTCATGGTCTGAACTGCCAAAGACATTTTCCAAATTCAAGCCTCGATTTAACTTACTTATAATCATGGAACTCATCAGAATACCAACTCCACATATATCTTTAACTACTCCACAAAGATTTTACAACATAACCTCCTCAACCATAGATAAAGCAAAACCGTTGTTGCATCTATATATGTCAGGAGATCGAACACGTACCTTGTCAAATTCAATATCTACAACTAAGGGTGAGCAAAAGGAACCATCCAAATTGGGAATCAGCTAGTTCGGTTCAAGCCGTTTCTGCAAGAATCAGTCTAGTTCGCAGTTCCCAAAAATTGGAACCGGCACTTTGCATTTTGTTTCTTGATTCTATGGCCGAATCGACCCATCTGGACCGAACATATAGATAACCCTTTCTTTCAACCCTAGGTTTATAAGCAGTCATGCGTCTCTTCTTAGCGTTTTGCTCTCTCTCTACTCTCTCTCTCTCAATCTCTCAAATTCTCCCTCTGTCTTGACTTCTCACTCTTAATGAAGTAGATCTTGTGCGGTTGCAAAAATAGGGAGTTTCTTGGAAAGCGATGGAAGGAGGAAGGTCGCCAGAAGTTTTCAAGAGGAGTGCGACAGTGAGCTGACGAAGATGAGCAACTGCAAACTTGAAATCGCTTACTGGGGTGTGCTTTATTGATTCAACATACAAACATATTTGTTTCACTTTTGTGTAGTAAGTTTTAGGGGTTTGCTTTGCTTTATTGATTTCTCCTTCCTCCTCTTGTCTCTGCTTCAGATTGCAATTAAGTGAGTCATCTTCTTCACCAGTAACTGTAAGAGGAGCGAGTCGTCTTCTTCAAAAGAAGGCGTGTTGAATCGGAGAGATGGCTTATCTCAAGTTTAGATCTTAGATCTAAGCTCAAGCAAGCCCAAAATCTAACATCTATGGCTCTGCTCGACCTTATATCTGTTGAACCAAATCGGAATTGGTGTGCCGATTCCTAGGTGGGTCCGGGAATTAATGGGCAATTCCGGTTCCCATTTTACGGAACTGGCCCTTTGTGGTCGGTTCTCCATTCCAAAGTGGAAATTGGCCACCTAGGAACTGATCACCCCTACCTATAGCAGCTGATGGCTCTACATGCTCCACTTTGCTACAAGTACCATACGTGTCAATTATTCCTCGCTATCTTAGGAGTTTCTAGTTGCAACATCACCTTGAGTTGCCCACCATTTAGATATGTATGAACACTACCAATAACAATCCTTTGCAAAAGTACTAGAGACTTATCAAATGTCTCTATTAATAATATGTGAATTTAATTTCGAGCACCACGACCTATAACTTAAGTCACCTTGTGCCTAGGCTAGGAACATGTACTTTTTTGTCCTTCCATCGAGCTTACCATCAGTCATTCAAACATAATATGGGTAACAAAATATTTTAATAACAAAATAATCAGTAATGTTACCTGACCACACTTTTTTGAGAGTCTGACATCCAATTGCAATTGATAAGGATCTATTTATTAGGTAGCTTGCCGTACTAAGTACATCTGTAAGAATCTCTTAGCTATACCAGCACTAGAGTGCATTTTATGTGTTGTCTCTCTACAACATGTTGTAGTTTACTGGCACTAATGTGGTGTCTCACTATATCTTCCTTCATAAAAATTCGTTTAACAGCTCCGAACAAAACCCCATGCTACTATTAGTCAGCACATGCTTGATCATCTTACTAAAGTCCTTTTCGAACAACCTTCATAACTTCACCTCCTAAAGTATATTGACGCTCAACTGAATTCAAGGCACTCAAGGAAATTAGGCCCTTCTTCAACTTTAGACCATGCCTTATTCAATCAATGTCGTCACTATACTATCATGTATTCTGATTCTAACATCACAAACACCCATAACATCACACTTAGCATTATTCCCCAATTGTACTTTACCACTATTCATGCACTAACAAGTTCTTATTTTGTGTAGCGTGAAATGAACAACCAAAATCCATAATTCATCTCTCAAATGACTAATCTTTAGTGACAAACAAGACATAATCAGCATCATTTGAATTACAGTTAGCTACAGGTGTAACATCATCAACAGACTCAACTCTAATTCATTTACCCTTCTTGCTCATCAACTTTAGGCAATCCCTTCTAAAATGCCCCCCCTTGACACAATTCCAATAGATAGCACCAATCATCCTATATTGACTATGTTTATTCAGGTTGTAACTACTTATGTTAACATGAGTATTGGTTCTTTCTCTACCTTCACTTATTAAAACAGCAGGCACAGGTTCACTAGATTCTTCCATGCAGGTGTCCTCACTCAGAATCAAATCGTGAACCCTATCAAACGTCAAACTTGTTTACCTAGAGAAATTACTAACAACAGTAACAGTAGTATTTCAACTATCAAGCAACAATGATAATAGAGTCAAAGCACGTATCTCATCATCACAGTCAATCTCAACTAAACTTAATTGAATAACAACGATATTGAATTCATTGATATGATCAGCAACCAACGCACATTCACCTATCTTTAAGTTATTAACGATACATCAAGTAGACCATATTGATTACAGATGGCTTCTCATACATGTCCGACAAGGCTTTCATCAAACTCGGAAAGGTCGTCTCTTTCATGATGTTAAATGTGACATTAGGAGACAATTTCAACCGAATAACACCCAACGCTTGTCTATCTAGCAATTCCCAATAAGTTTGCTTCATCATTTAGGCTTCTCCTTAGATAGGGGCAAGTGCATATTCCTCTTATATAGATAATATCCAATTTGTATCTTTCAAAATCCTAAATCATGCCCACTTTTCCTTCTTCTGTCACCGTCGATTCATTTCAACTCAACTAAGTTTAGCTCTGATACCATTTATTGGGAGTGCACGACATAAACCCCAAACCTTCATCCAAGGAGATTGCCAAGAGGGAGCCTAAGTCCGAGCCCATCAATATATTCAATTAGATTTACCTTTACTCAAAAAAACTTTAGCCAACGAGTTATGGGTTAGTAAAATATATTAATTGCTTCACACCATACCACTTATTTGATGTGGGACTTTTCTAACATTACTCACGGCCACATCTCAACAATCTCTCTATCACATGTGAGTTCAGCATTAGATCTACTCCCCCTTAATTCATGTATCATTCTATATCAACATAATTCAACTTGAATATCCATCAACGCCCACCTTCATCCCTAGTCTTTTTCTCTAGACTGAACGATCAAGGCTGCCATCGGGACCGCATTGCTACACCACAATGCCCACCGCCTGAGAACTGTGTTGATCACCAAATTCGTTCATTAAAATATTCACCCAACTTCGGAACAAATTGGGGATAGGGCACCAATCAATCATCAGCTCTGATACCATTTGTTGCGGAAACAAATCGTAGAATGGTAAAATAAACACAATAAGGAAATAAATATGATACTAGATTTACGTGATTTAGTTGGTGACCAACATACATAGGGAGAACAGTAAAAAATTATACTATAGATCAAGTAATACAATAGTTATTATAACCACACTCGAGTTACTAAAATACTCTTAATGTTTCCTAGCTCTCCAATCAAACCCAATAACCTAACACAGTATTTAGCCCCATAATTCCTCACGAAATAGTCTCTCAATCTCACAAAGGAATTGATAAATCTTAAAAGATTTAATTGTCTTAAACACTAAAAACTCTCAGGGTGTAATTCACAAATAAGTTGTCTCTTGCATACTCTTCACAATAAGTCACAATTCTTATACACATACAAGAATTGGATACAAAATAGGAAACCACTCAACTAGGAAACAAGTTCCACCTATGAAACTTATTCAAATTAGGAAAGTTTCTTTTTTGGGGCACAAACTTGATATATAATTTCCACAATGATTATACTTAACATATATAAAATCATTTGAATAGATATATTTATAGTAAAACAATCTCGTCTTTATCATATATAACTGAGTGTTGCTGATGAATCAATTTCGTATAAATATAAAACACACTTGCAGAGGATACTCCCCTTCAATAAAAAAATATCTAGTGTGAGTGATTGATATAATTCCCTATGATGAATTTAAGTTCAAACATTTATTTTACTTGCTTTTGTTCTTGGCTATGAGAGAGAGAGAGAGTACCCGGTTGCGGCAAAGAAGGAAAGAGGGATCATCATCTCCCAACCGTTGATGCTCATGCTGCCATATACGTACGATTATAAACTTATTAGTTGCCTCCTAGGAGACACTTGGTGAATAATTTTGCTAATGTTAAATTATTAAAATGGAAATAACCTATTACCATATTGACAAGGCATCTATAGCAACCGTGGCGTTCTTTAGATGTCCAGGCATTAATATCAATATCCTGTAGTACCAATTCTCCAAACTGTTCGAAGAGTATCAAGAAAATGTGATTATGAAATTCTAAAGGCCAACACAAAATGTAGACAAGGGACAGAGTTATAGATGATGGATTAACTTTTCAAGATCTACAAGTTTCAATTTGCATGTGAATATTCTCAGTGCAGTTGCGACATAGTTTCCCGAGTTCAATTTACTTAGAAAAACTTTTGTAACCTGTCACCGGAGCAGGTTCCCTACTTAGGTTTGCCGTGAAAAATTACTAGCTAGATCGATGTAGAAAACAGAGTCAAGCATGCGTAGTGTAACTTGGAGATGAAGACCAAGCATAAGGATTTTTACCAAAGCATAACTCCTGAAGCAGCGGACAATTTGACAAACTCCCATAACCCCGAGAAAGCCGCCATGGAGAAGCCAGTCCACGTCAGCGAGCATCTGCCACAGGCGGTGTACGCGAACAACGCGAGCACCAAGAACCACCAAGAGAGATCGAAGCTAACGGACAGCCCCACCATGCCGAAGTCGAACACGTAGATAGAGAGCCAACTAGTGAGCAAGTTGATCGCTAGGCTCGCCAGCGAGACCCATGCCAATACCTGGGTCTTGAGCTGGCTCTGCAAGAACCTCCACAAGGGGAATTGAAAGGCAAAGCTGAAGTGCAACGGGATGAGCCACAAAGCCACTGTGCCCGTCATCTCCGCCACGTCGTCTGCCTGCCCTAGGATCTTCAGGAGCGGCGCGGCAAAAACGTAGAAAGGGAGAAGCAAGAAGCAACAAAGAAAGAGCACGATCCACGACCTTTGCATGTAGATGCCAAGCATGTGGTATCTCTTTGCGCCGAAGGCTTGGCCACATAATGTCTCTAGCGCGCTTGCCATACCTAACTGATAACCACATTCCAAACACAAAAGTTGACATGAAATTCTCAATTTCTCTCTCTTTTCATGTCAAATTGAGTGTGTAGCCAGCTAAAATCACTTTGAGCACCTGATTTCTGTAAAGTTATGTGTAAAAATAACTTTTCTTTATGTATAAGAACTAATGCCATACAAACACAAAGGGTTTGAGGCTTGAGATTGCCTCGACCCCTTTCGTGTATAAATTTCTTTCAATGAGAGTCAAAATTGATTGATTTTTGAAGCTAATATCGTCCAAACTTGTTTCGTTTTTTGAAGCTAATTAAAGCTAGAATATAGTGGAACTCACATTGCACCTATATATATATATCTATATACATTGTTGGATGGTTACCTTATTTCTTGTCTTGTATGAACGTGAAGTCATCACTAGAGGGCAAATAACTTGCATCGCTACCTCAATCATTGCGACTCTTCTTGAGAGAGATTTAAAGATTTTGTTTGTTCTTGTGATTTTTCTGTTTAGGTATATTAATTTAGGAAGCCAGCTAAGAGGTTCCACAGTATACTTTGCTTGGGCAACCCACACAAAGAAAGGAAAAAAGAAAACTAGTTAAGAGAGAGCCCGGTAATTAAGTCTGTCAAAAACTGTTAATTGTCCAAGTTTTGTCATGTCGAATAACTTCTATATTGGGAGCACTATCTAATGAATATTGAAGCAGAGAATTAGTGGGTGGATTTTTTCTTTCCTGTACTCACCAAGAGGCCGTAATTGAAGCCGACGATGACGTTGATGCCAATAGACATGGCGGCAAGCTCAACCTCCCCAAGGTGCCCTGCGAACGCCTGCGTGACGATGATCATGGTGTATTGGGCCACGCGGCCAAAGATGGCAGGGCCAATGATGTGCCACAGCTTCTTTGTCTCAGCCCACGTTCTCATGCTCAAGCTCGTCTTCTCATTGTCTTCATGATCCCCACCGTCGCGGCCACCGGCCGCCAATGATTCTCGCAGCAGAGGCTGGTGGGCATTGCCGTTGCGGTCGACGTTCGCCATGTAAGTAACGGCTGTTTTTTTGCCTCTAGAGAGGGAAGGTTGTGATAATATAACTAGAAGGCAGTGAAATGATCGGTGATGGACGAGTCCCTCGGGGCAGGATCAAAGTGATAAGAGTAGCCCTCATCCAAACAGCTATAGATTGGACGGTCCATGTGATCGAAGCTACAAGTCTTTCGGGACTCGTCTCCATTGTGACTGGGACAGGTGAGAGCAAGTAGCATTCCATTAAGAACATCTGTAAAGAAGGAGGTACCTTTTACTGCGCATCTCGAGGAGACAGGTTGGACGATAAGACAGTGATTCTCTTTTCTTTTCGGAAAAGTTTGACAAGTGAAGTTAGGAGGTAACAAGGAGAATGTCGTCCGTTCAAGAATCGAGGGCTCGTTGCTGAATTTTGATTTTGACCTATTCGGACTCTCTCGTTCTGGCGGTGCGAAATTGATCTCATTATTTCGATGCGGAGCCTGCTTCAACAAGCAGGCAATTGAAACTTCTAACCTTGGTGGTTGCTGATAGCTGGACCTGGTGTATAGATCTCACCACATAATTATTTTTTCCGAAGAATTTGAATTTTGATTGCTTCAATCCATCACGTTAGATCACTTAACTTTTTCTGATAAAAGAAGGAAGAAAATTCACTGGCGTCGATGTCGATTGTGTGATTCATGATGCTTGCCCATATAGGACGTCAACTTACTTCAGGGTAGACCATCATAGCGAGAAGACAGAGAGACTTGTCCAATTTTTCTTTAAATGAATCTCTGACATTGGTCATCGATTAGCTTTCACTCTCATGACATGAATAAGACATACTAGAGACATGCAATGGCAAGAGGGTTGCGGAAAGGACCGAAGGAAAGAAATTGATGGTATGTGTGGAATGGTCGGTTGGAGAACTAGTTACTAAAACGAAGTGGGCGGGTATGAATCTGGTGGTGATTTGCTATTAATTCCAAAGGAAAAAAAAAAAAAGAAAAAAAAAGGAACAGGACAATCGAGATGTACAACTTCTGAAGCACATTTAATAGAACCAACTACTACACTTGATTAGGAACTTCATTTTTAGGTTAACAAATCTCGAGTTCACTAAAATGCAACTGATGTCATGAATTAGGTACAATCCAAGTTGAAACCTAAATGGGCAGGCCAACCGTATGTACTTCATATAACAGGAAATGCACCATGTGCCTCAAATCAAAAGATTAATTCCTTGACAATGAAGTTTACAATCAAGTGACGAGATTTCTCTCATCTTTCATGTTAATCTCTCTCTCTTACCTTTCTTGACGTTAGGAGAATTTGGGCTTCTAATACTAGCTAGCAAATCCTTCATGGGTGTTTAAGGATGACCGTCACACTTGCTACGGACTATCTTATTCAAGCCCGCTGCCTCCACAAGCTCAGAAATTGAGTATATCACCGCAACAGCAACATTGAAATGTTGGCGAAATAGATGACATATGATTCGCAAGGACTACCCCCGCAAGCGGGATCATATTCACTAGGCAAGGAGCTTTGAACTTGCACTACTGCTAAAGAAGCGAAGCGATTTCCGTCCTGTGCTCTAATCAATTAGGCCAACCATTTTCGGTGTGGGGAAAAGGTTTTTGCTTAGTACGGCACATCTAGTTTCCACCTTTTAGAGTATGTGAATGAAAAACTTCGTTTCGCAAGGCTGACTATCTGGTGGGGGTCATTTTCATGGAAACTCGGTTTCCTATTTACATCATCCCATGGAGCCTTGTCCATCCATAGCGCAAAAGACAAGTACTTGAGGTTACACTCGCCTCTAAGAAGGTTGGCAAAGGCTGAAAAAATGGTTTCTTGTGGGGTCTTCATTATTTGTCTAGTCAATAACATCAGCCTGATCTGCTAGTGGGCTTGGCATTAGGGGCGTCGGCATTGATGGCGTTGAGGATTTGCGCGATCTAACCTACCATATCGTTTGTGCCCACACGTCGTTGATCCCCAAATGATTGATCTCTGACCACGAAGTATACATGTGTTGCCGTTTCGTTTGTCAATTTAACTAGACCATTCGATCAGGAGTGCGGTCAGAGAGTGTGCATTGCAGAATAAAACAGAGGATGCCGGAAAGATTGTAGAAAAGAGAGTACGTGTTGATGTCCCAAATGCATTTTGGTAAAGAAAGAAAGATATACTTACTTTGTCATACATGCATGAGGATCAAATGAGAATAATATACCCACTAGGTCAAGAGCAACCCGAATGAATGAAGAATGAAGGGACCATCGTAAAAAGGAAATGCAAGAACTGTTGGACCAAAAACTAATTAGACCTAGCCATTCATTATGGTGTTGTTCAACACTTTATATCAATAAGAATTCAGAAATAGAAAGAGGACTGCCTAGAGTAGTATTATATTATAAAGAGGTGTGAAGATGGACCAGGTATTTAATGCCTAATAAAAAAGATTCACTAGGTAGACTAGATATTGCTAATATATTTGCTAGTAGGTATCAATCATTCGACTTTCAATTTCTTGCATACACCCCAACATGTGCATATTTGCTAGTAGTTGATTAATTTGAAGTTTT
Organism: Metrosideros polymorpha var. glaberrima; assembly: GCA_001662345.2. NCBI lineage: Eukaryota > Viridiplantae > Streptophyta > Magnoliopsida > Myrtales > Myrtaceae > Metrosideros > Metrosideros polymorpha. Next base: position 18,786,116 of record BCNH02000006.1, on the reverse strand, counting down.
CATAAAAGAGTTATACTCAATTGGGCATTTTTTTTTTGTCAATGATAAGAAAATAAATGAACGTGGGTAACTAACTCAAATAACAGCCAGAGACTCAAACTTAGTTGATAATATAATTGTAGAAAAGGATTGGTAAGTAAGACAAATAAAAATAATAACTCTAGTGAATTTTAAAAAACCAAATAAACGTCGTTAAAGTACTTAAAAATAATGTGATAATCCAAAACTAATTCTGTAAATTAGGCAAAATAAAGTTGGTAAGTCACGCAAAAAGTAATGATAATTTCATATATAGATAAAATAAAAGAGAATTGGAATAAAATGATGAAACTACCATTAAATTTATCCCCTAATTTGACTTATAGAAAAAGTATATATGAAGACCCATGCATTTAATTAACATGATGCTAGTTCTTAAATAAGTTAATAATGTTTAATACATCTTAGGGATCCCATCAGATAAAACCGTAGATCACTAACAACTAGAAAGCTCCCGCATAAACTCGTGGAGAACCAGCAAATCTTATGAAATTAAAAAATTCTAGAGTCTCTTGAAAGATTATTAAATCACCCGAATAATCATCTCTCTCTCTCTCTCTCTCTCTCTCTCTCTCTCTCTCTCTCTCTCTCTCTCTCTCTCTCTCTGTGCACGCGCGCTATGGCTATCGTCCATTTTCTAGCTGGAAAATCGATTCCAGATGTTGCATGAAGAGGAGGAGCATATAGTTATGGATGCTAATTGCATCCTTATCCTTGCTATTACACCTAACCCACATAAGGAGGGGAGATATTTATAATAAAGTCAGTTAAACAGATTCAGCCAATCACATTTAGCTATTGCATTAAGAAAGGATAATTAACAATAAATACCTTTGCAATATGATCAATTGTATTAAGTTGGGCAATTGATACTTAGATTAATTAAGTTAAGTATGAATAATCAAATTAACTATTACAAAGCTCACCTATATTTATGTAACACCGATTGATTTGGATATCTTTCAAAAGGAGTTTTAGCTAGCTGCTGCTTCATCATCGTCAAGGGTTGGAGTTGACCATTTCGCAACCCGCACTTTAGCTTTCTCCGCCTACATTAAGTCATTATAACATAATTACATATGAAATCTTATTAGGTACATTTTATGCGACATGATAGATAGAACTAAACACAAATTACCATGAAATAAGACAACCAAATATGTAATGCTTATATTTATGTTTTTTTATGTGAACAAAATGGAATATACTTGCAGATTACCTCTTTCTCCCAATCACATCGTATTGTTACTACGGCCAATATCACCGTTTGAACAGCAGTGCCTCCAAAAATCATTCCACCCCAAATACCCTGTGGTTATTCAAAATATTGCTTGACTTTCATTAAACAATCTAGTTGTTCAACTTAAGTAGCAAAGTATAGGAATGAAAATGGTATTTAAGGATGGTTTTAAGTAATTAGCTAAATGAAAGATCCAAAGTTTACCATAACACCAAAGTGAAAAACCCAACCCAAGAGAAATCCAAGAGGTAGACCAACAACATAGTAGCATCCCAAATTGATATATGCAACATATGCTTGCCATCCCGATCCAACAGCAACTCCTGTATCATTGATGAAACTCATGTATATGATGTAAATTGAAAACAAATTACTTCTCAGAAAGGAAAACTGCCTCTAAGTAACTAATCTGACCCTAATTCACATGAACCTATTTTGAGTTGTAGTGGGAGAAATTCCAATAGAGTTGAAGTCGTATTATGGTTACTTTCAGTAAATTCTAGATGGAATCAAACAATTTGTTCTCTAAAATATCATGCTTTGTTTTTTAAGGTTCTAGTTTAAGGTTACGTTGGATGCTAATAACAAATTATCAAATGATCATTTGAGTTAATGTTAAGCATATCTAATATCTCACGTAGTCGAACTTTACCGTGCGTCAGTACAGCACTTGTACCAAACAAACCATCTCATTTTCTTTGAATGGACACTTGAGATCAATCGGACATCAATACGGCGAAAAATTCCTTTTCACCATTACATCACGCGACCTTCCACAGATGGATATATGGAAAAGAAGACTTACAAGCAGAAAACCTGTATATTAGTAGATGGTTATGAAGAATTACCTGATAGAACGGGCTGAACACTATTGAATAGAATGGTGATGCCCAGAAGATAAGAGAGCTTGTCCACTTCTTCAAGAACATCAGCGGAAGAAGTAAAAATGTGCGCAAATTTGTCATGCAAAACCATGATGAGAGCACAGAAAAAGCAACCAATCATTGTTGATTGCGCAACGGACACGACGGTTGCAAATTTCGCGGCCCTACCATTCCCAGCTCCAAGCTCATTCGCCACCCGCACTCTGAATATTAAGTGAACTAGAGATTGAAGATTGAAGGGACGATATATAAAAGATTTCTTCATTTTGAAAGCTTATTCTGCAGAAGGCGAAAGAGAGTTTTGTCGCTCTTCGAAAAGGAAAATTGAGGTTGTGTAATAGTATAGAAACTTATTTTTCACAGGTTGAGTACACAATAAGTTCAAGAAATAAATCTTATTGTGAACTAATGCTTAGTTGGTTATGTTTAAACCATTCACAAGTGTCGAGGTGCTTGGTTTGTATAAAGTTTGATTTTAACAGTTTGGACTTGTACTTGGGACTTGCTTAAATTGCTTGAAAAAATGTATAATGTGGCATACGTAAAACTTACTCTTATTTATAAATAATATACATCATTGTCCATCTAAATTATTGCAGAAACAAACTATTGAACAGTAAAATAAACAAAATAAGGAAATAAATTAAATACCAGATTTACGTGTTTCAGTCGGTAGGACCTATATTCGTGGGGAGAGTAGCAAATAGAATTAGCGATACAATGAAGATTACAACGACACTTGAGTTACTCAAACATTCTCAGTTTTTTCCAACCCACAATTACACCCAGTAACTTCACACATTATTTAACCCTAAAATTCATCACAAAGTAATCTCTTAATCTCACGAAAGAATTCACACTCACAAGAATTAATTGACTTCAACACTAAAAGCTCATAGGTTGTAATTCATGAAGAAGATGCCTCTTGGATAATCTTCACAAGAAATCGCACTTAGAGAGAGAGAGAGAGAGAGAGAGAGAGTTGGATTTATACTAGGAAACCGACTCCAACTCCAATTAGGAAACTTATTCAAATTAGGAAAGTTTCTTATTTTGGGCTTAAACTCGAGGCATATTTTCCACAATCTCCACCTTGGCCCAAAGTTTGAGTCAAGTCACAATCAGTTTGTGAACTTCACTACTACTCTTTAACAATCCATCATGGCCTCAACTGCCAAAGTCAATTTCCAAGTCCAAGTCTCGATTTAACTTACCTATAATTGTAGACCTCATCAGTATATCAACTTCACATGCACATTTAACCACTCCACAAGATTTTCCAACACAATCTTGTCAACCACATATAAAACAAAACCGTTGCTACATCCATCTCTATCAGGAGATCAAATATGCACATTGTCAAATTCAGTAGCTATAGTAACTATTGGCTCTATATGTTGTATCTTGCTATAACCACCATCTGTGTTGATTACTCTACTAGTACCCGCAACCTCAGGAGTTTCTGGTTACAACTCCACCTTCAGCTGCACACCATTCAAATATGTATGAACACTACCAATAACACTTCTTTCCAAAGTACTAGAGACTTGTCAAGTGTTTCTACTAATAATAGGTAAATTTAATTTCGAGCACCACCACAACCTATAATTCCACTCACCTCGTGCCTACCATAGGGACATGCACTTTCTTGTCCTTTCATCGAGCTTATCATCACTTGCTCAAACATAATATGGGTAACAAATTATCCTAATAACAGAATAATCAACAACGATACATGACTACACTTCTTTGGGAGTTCGACATTCATCCGCAGCTAATGAGAATCTATTTATTAGGTAGTTCGTCGTATTAAGTGCATCCACTAGGAATCTTCTAGCTACCAATGGTGAGCAAAAGGAATCGACCGGGGATGTCAGTTTGGTTTCCGATTCCATAAAATTGGAATTGGTGATTTTTGGTCCGGTTCCCAATTCTAGGGATAGAATTGCCCACTTAGACCACTCGAACTAGATCGATAATTTTTTTTTAAAATTAACTTTATTTCTTAAAAAACTTTAAAGAAACCATTTAAACTTTGATGATTATGGAATGAAAGTGACTCGATTCAAGGCTTTTCTCAATGTTGTTGTGATGCAAATACTACACATGATCTTAGCCAAAAAGTTGAGAAAGGTATGCCTCGTTCAATCCCATCCCTCGCTTCTTAAACAGGAACCTGCTTGTTAATCTCTTCTAGCAACCAATGTGGGACTAATCAAAGCTCTTTATTGCTGTCGCACGCTCACTCCCTATATCTCTCTCGCTCCCCCTCACCTACTACAAGAGCTCCCAAGGCAAATTACTATATTTGCCCTGCATAAAGTGATGGTTGTGAATAAAAGCCAACGGAGACAAGTCGCTCTGAGAGTCCCACATCGAACGGGCATGCAGAGACTGTAAGAGGGATTGTGAATAAAAGCCAAGCCATGTGCCTACCCAAAGCATGCCTTTCTTTACCTTTGGCTAATATCAAGTGTAGTGCTTGTTAAGCGCGGTCAATGCTCACACAATTTTTGAAGCAATTTGCTTTTTTCGCATATCTAAATATATGTTTCAAGCACATGTAACCAGTTCCATTGGACCACTTAGGAACCGAACCGGATCGACGATCTAATCCGGTCCTTGATTTTGGAAATGGGGAACCGATCCCTCTAGTCCGGTTCTCGGTTTCGAGGTGGGAATCGAAATGCTCAGGAATTGATCACCCATACTAGCTATACCAACACTAAAGAGCATTTTATGGGCTGTCTCTAATAATGTTCTACTTATCAACTCTACAAATAGTTATAGTTCACTGGCACAAATGTGGTGTCTCTGTATGCCTTCCTTCATAAAAAATTCATTTAATAGCTTAGAGCAGAACTCCATGCTACTATCAATCCGCACATGCTTGATCATACAAGGCTCATCTTCGATCAAAACTCTAAACTGCTTAATCTTGCAACATCATCAAACTCGTGCCTAAGCATAAATATTCAAGTCTTCCTTGATTAGTCGTCCGAAACTGTTAGCATAGATTTAACACTCTTCTTTGAAAGAAATCGCAACAACCTGCGAACATCTTAGTGAATCAACTTTGCAATCTCCATGGTTTCTCTGATAACTGCATAGATTCTAAATCGTCAGCCACATAACCACACAAACAGATTCCTTTCACTTAAAACCTTCAAGTTTTCTCACCAATGTGCCCCAAACGCATAAGACACAATGTAGACTCTCAAATAGATGCATCTGATGTCTCCGCATTGAATTTTGTCACTTTCTAACCTTAAAGCTCATCTAGGTTACTATGCTTGATTCTCTCATTATCACCAAGGTATCTCGAACAACCTTTAGATCTCCACCTTCTAAAGTATATCGAGACCCAGCTGAATCTAGGGCATTCAATGAAAACAGGTTCATCTTCAACTTTGGAACATACATCGCTTTAGTCAATGTTCTCACTGAACCATCATACATTATGATTCTAACATCACTAAAATCTACAACATCACACTCAACGTTGTTCTCCAATTACATATTACCACTATTCGTGCACTAACCAGTTCTTATTTTGTGTAGCGTGAAACGTACAACTAGAATCCATAATCCCTCCATCAAATGATGAATCCTCAGTGGCAAACAAGACAAAATCAGCATTATCCAAATTACAGTTAGCTATAGCTGCAACATCATCAGTTAGGGGTGAGCAGTTCCAAGTTCTGGATAGGTTCCACCTAGAACCTGGAACCTACCCACCCCTACAGGTTCCTCATTTTTTGGACCCTGGAACCTACCCTGTCAAAGGTTCTAAAGTCGATTCCAGGTTCTTACGGGTTCTTTTTTTTTTTCTCAAAAATAAATTTGTTGTTCACAACACCAAAGTTCTATCATCTCCTACAACAGAGATGACTCTACTGACTCTTACAATTTGCCATCTCTTGTATGAATGTCAATCGACTGTAAGTATTAATCTTCAGGTAATAAATAGTAGTTCAACCAACAACTCAAAGGGCAGGAAGCAAATACTCAATTTCTCCTTGGCAATGTACATCTTTTCCCATTTGTCATTTGGGTGCTCTTGTAGGAGCAAGTTTAGATCAACCATGATATAAGTGTGAATATGTCATTACAATGCCCAAACAAGAGAAAGAGAAGCTAAAGAAAAACAGAGCAGATAACCAGTACATCAATTTATCTCAAATGCCTTTAGAACAATGATTCTTGAGCAATTGATGTTCATTCTCTAGATTATAGTCTGCAAATGGTTGATCACATAACATATATGGTTTCATAAGTTGGTTCAACAAAGAGTAATCACGTCCCCAAAACAAAGTTGAAAACCATCCTTCTGAACATCAAGCACCTAAACCTTCCATTGAACATGAGTAATTCTGCACTAAAAACAAGCAAGCTACAAAGTCCATTCCCTTAGTTCCAAAAAACGACAGGAGATTGTCTTTCTTTCTTTCCTTTTCAATTTCACTAGGCCAGACAACCTCTCATGCCTTTTAAATGAATAGATGGTCTTTTCACTCCTCATTTTTAAGGTACTTACCAAGATAAGAATAACAAGATATTTTCACCCAAATCATTTAAAAAGGCCAGAGAAAGGAGAAAAAATTACAGAAAGCAAGTCTCCAATAATAAAAAAGTTGGAACTGATCATCATATGATTTTCCAGCACTAGTGGCAAGGACACAATAATCTCAAACCCCACTACTGCAAATATCAAGCAACAACATCCGGCAAAATAGCCCAAAAGTGCATCGTTCAAGGAAATTTAGAGAACTTTCTTATCTCATTAGGTCGAGCACATCAATCAACAGACCGAGAAAACATTAAATTGCATAACCTGCATTTACTTTGCAAGTTACACTTCCCCAACACGGGGAAAAAACTAGAAAAGAAAGCCAGAAAGAACCACAATCGTGTCTCTTGATTATGCCCTCACAGATTTCCCATAACCCACGATAAATAGCAACAAATGGACATTTTACTGTATAGGACAGTTACTTGGAGTGATTGATTCCACAATTCAAATGACGCAAAGGATAACAAGCATAGCACATACGCAACAAGCGTAGTCGATCACACCCAGTCATTTTTGTGACCAACACAAAATAATTTTCCCCATAGCGGAGCCAAAAGCAAGCCTCAAGGGAGTAAAGTAAATCTAGCTTCTGCCTCTTCTGCCTCATCTGCCTTCTTGCAACTCTCTCCCTCCCATCATTGTACCAACTAACTCAGCTTTGAATAGACCACCTCCATGCTTAGTGTCAAGCTCTTCCTCTAGCACGGCGACTCCGCCTGGGACGCCTGGTTCGGGAGATAGTGAAGGAGTTCGAGAGGGGGAGCGTGAGCGTTCAGTTCAGCAAGGAGCCCCCTTTTTCTTATGTCTTTCTCAATTGATGAGTGAGAAGTGAGAAGTGAACAATGAACATTAGGGTAATAGGGTTTTTCACCGGTTCCCACTCCCCGGTTTCGATTCTGGTTCCTATACCGATTCCTTAAAAAATGGAACTGGGAATTGGACCCTCACGCATTGGAACCTTGAACCGGCGATCCGGTTCCTGATTCCGGTTCCCCATTTTACCTAGGACAATGCTAACCCCTATCATCAGCAGACTCAACTATGATTCATTTACCCTTCTCGTTCTTCAGTATAAGGCAATCTTTTCAAATGCCCCATCTTGCCACAATTCTAATAGACATCACCAATTGTCCTAGACTGACTAAGTCTGTTTAGGTTTATACTAATCTACTAACATGAGTATTAGTTCTTCCTTTACCTTTACCTACTAAAGTAGCAGGCACAAGTTCACTAGATTTTCTCCTACAGATGTCCTCACTCAAAATCAAATCGCAAACCCAATTAAATGTCAAACTTGTTGACTCAGAGAAATTATTAACAACAATAACAGTAGTATTCTAACTATCAGACAATGATGACAATAGACTCAAAGCATGTACCTCATCATCAAAGTCAATCTCAAGTAAACTCAATCGACTAATGACAACATTGAATTCATTAACATGATCAGCAACTGATGCACCCTTGCCTATCTTTAAGTGAAATAGATGTTGCATTAAGAAGACCTTGTTGATCACTGATGGCTTCTTGTACATGTTCGACAAGCCTTTATCAAATCTGCAATGGTCTTCTCTTTCACGATGTTAAAAGCAACATTAAGAGACAACTTCAGGTGAATAACACCCAACGCTTGTCTATCTAGTAATTCCCAATCAGTTTGCTTCATAAAGTTAGGCTTCTCTCTAGATAAGAGCAAGTGTAAATTCCTCTGATATAGATAAACCCCAATTTACATCTTCATATAGCCAAAATCATTCCCATCAAATCTGTCAATTTTCACTTTTTCCTCTTCTATCACCATCGATTCGCTTTAACTCAGCCAAGTCTAGCTTGATTTCATTCATTGGGAACACGCAATAGAAACCCAACACTTTCATCCAGGGAGATCACCAAGAAGGAGCTCAAGTACGAGCCTATGAACATATCCAGTTGGATCTATCGTCACTTAAAAGCATAAGTCAATGAGTTATGGGCCAACTAGGATATATTAACTACTTCACACCATACCACTTATCTGATGTGACACTTCTTTAACATTACTCACATGTGAATCTCAACAATCTCCCCCTCAAGTGTGAACTCAGTGTTAGGTCTGCTCCCCCCTTAATTTGAATTTTCTTCTGTACCAACATATCTCAACTTGAATATCCATTAACGCCTATCTTCAGCCTTGGTCTCTTTCTCTAAACTGAACCATGAAGCCTGCCATCAGGACCGCGTTGCTATACCACAATGCCCATTGCCCGAGAATCGCGTTGGTTACCAAATTCGTTTCTTAAGATATTCACCAAACACTAAAATAGATTGGAAGTGGAGCACCAATTAACCATCAACTGTGATACCATTTGTTGTGAAAGCAAATGATCGAACGGTAAAATAAACATAATAAGGAAATAAATATGATACCATATTTATGTGGTTTAGTCGGTGTGAACAACCAAACGTTCCCCAATCAAGCGATACAAAGGAGATTACAACTACACTCGAGTTACTCAAACACTCTCAATGTTTCACAGTCCCCCAATTACACTCAATAACCTAACACAATCTTTAGCCCCACAATTCTTCACAAATAATGTCTCAATCTCATGAAAGAATTAACAAATCTTACTCAAAAGATTTAATTGCTTCAACAATAAAAACTCTCAAGGTATAATTCATGAAGAAGTCGTCTCTTGGATACTCTTCACAAAAAGTCACAATTCTTATATATTAGACAAGAATTGGATTCAAAATAAGAAACCACTCAATTAGGAAAGAAACTCCACCTATGAAACTTATTCAAATTAGGAAAGTTTCATTTTTTAGCTCTAACTTGAGATATATTTTCAACAATGATTATACTCAACATATATAAAATCATTTGAATAGATATAGTTATAGTAAAACAATCTCATCTTTATCATATATAACCGAGTGCTGTTAATGAATTCATTTCGTATATATATAAAACGGGAGAAGTACATGAGGAGTGCCAAAAGTTATGTATGGCACTCACTTTAGTGCCAGAAGTTCTAAAACGATCGCTTAAGTGCCAAAATTAAAGAAAAATAATCGCTTAAGTGCCAAATCGGAGAAATTCCGGCCAAATTAATTACGTGGAATTTATAATTAAAATTTAAATATGATGTGGCAATTTTTTTAAAAAATAATAAGTCCACGTGGCAGTCCAATTAGCAATAAAAAAAAAAGCTTGATAGGTGCCACGTCAGAAAAATAAATCAAAAGCAAATTAACATAAACTAAATTAGATTAATAAAACTAAAAATTAAGAGAGAGAGAGAGAGAGAGAGAGAGAGAGAGAGAGAGAGCCCACGGCTGTTGTACCCTTTACGACTGCGACCTTCGTTCATTGTCGGCTAGCCATGCGACCCTGAGTTGAGATGACAACCTCGGCCACCTCCCCTATTGATGGAGTCGTTATCATGACCTCGCTAATGTTGCGGCGTCCCAACTAATGACATAGTAGCAACACCAGCAAAAGGCGACACTGTAGTGCACGAGTCCAGCTGAGGCCAAACATTGATGACGACATGGCCTCTTACTGCTTTAACTGTGATCCTGAAACGACAATCCTTCACTCACGACAGCTCGCCTTATCTCGAAGAACTCGAGCCATGACGATGAGACTCGTTTCAGTTTGCTTCCCCAGCGAATCTGGAGTGTGCCCACAAGATGTTCGATGATATGCCACACATAAACCTATTTTAGTTTGTTCTCGGACATGTTGCTGGTGGAGACAACATGCCCGCCTGGATCGAGCTAGTGTCGCCCACCCAAGGCGAGGGCTGGCAACTAGCTTAGATCTGGGGCAAGGGTCGTGCCCTCCCCCAAATTGGGCTGGGGCCAGCAGCCCCTCCCCGAGGACCAGTGAGGCCTTGCCTTGGGCCGACTAGTGAGGGTCACTAGGCTTCAGGAAGGCCCAACTGTCGGCTCTTCTCGGCGGCTGTGGCGGCGGCCACCAGTGAAGGCTCAGCTGCTTTAGGCTCAACCGCTTTAGTTCTTTTTTTTTAAATTTTTAGTTTTTTAATCTAATTTAGTTTATTCTTTTCCTAATGTGGCATCGACCAAGCTTTTTTTTCTTGCTGAATGGACCTCTGGCAAGCCATAATAATAAAAATGGCCACATCGAATTTATGGCGAATTAGATCGAAGTTGGCACTTAAGTGATGTTTTGAAACTTTTGGGATTAAAGTGAGCATCGTACACAACTATTGGCACTCATGGTGTACTTCTCCCTATTTAAAATACAATTGCAGAGCGTACTATCTTCGGTCAACTATATTTTGTGCGAGAGATTGATATGATTCCTAATTATGAATTTTAAGTTCAAATATTTATTGTACTTGCATTTGTTCTTGGCTATGAAAGAGAGAGATAGTACCCGGTTGCGGCAAAGAAGGAAAGAGGGATCATATTCTCCCAACCGTTGATGCTCATGCTGCCATATACGTACAATTATAAACTTATTAGTAGCATCCTAGGAGACACTTGATGAATAATTTCTCTAATGATAAATTATTAAAATGGAGATAAACTATTACCATATTGACAAGGCATCTACAGCAACCGTGGCGTTCTTCAAATATCCAGGCATTAATATCAATATCCTGTAGTACCAATTCTCCAAACTGTTCGAAGAGTATCAAGAAAATGTGATCATTAAAGTCTAATGGCCAAGACAAAATGTAGACAAGGGACAGAGTTATAGATGATGGTCTACCTTTTCAAGATCTACAAGTTTCAATTTGCATGTGAATATTCTCAATGCAGTTGCGACATAGTTTCCCGAGTTCAATTTAGTTAGAAGAACTTCTGTAACCACAGTAACCGGAGCAGGTTCCCTACTTAGGTTTGCCGTTAAAACTTACTTCCTAGATCGATGTAGAAAATAGAGTCAAGCATGCGTAGTGTAACTTGGAGATGGAGACCGAGACTAAGGATTTTTACCAAAGCATAACTCCTGAAGCAGTGGACAATTTGACAAACTCCCATAACCCGGAGAAAGCCTCCATGGAGAAGCCAGTCCACGTCAGTGAGCATCTGCCACACGCGGTGTACGCGAACAACGCGAGCACCAAGAACCACCAAGAGAGATTGAAGCTGACGCACAGCCCCACCACACCGAAGTCGAACACGTAGATAGAGAGCCAGCTCGTAAGCAAGTTGATCGCTAGGCTGGCCAGCGAGACCCATGCCAGGAAATGGGTCTTGAGCTGGCTCTGCAAGAACCTCCACAAGGGGAATTGAAAGGCAAAGCTGAAGTGCAACGGGATGAGCCACAGAGCCACCGTGCCCGTCATCTCCGCCACGTCGTCTCGCTGCCCTAGGATCTTCATAATTGGGGCTACAAAAACGTAGAAAGGGAGCAGCAAGAAGCAACAAAGAAAGAGCACAATCCACGACCTTTGCATGTAGATGCCAAGCATGTGGTATCTCTTTGCGCCGAAGGCTTGGCCACATAATGTCTCTAGCGCGCTTGCCATACCTAACTGATAACCACAATTCAAACGCAAAAGTTGACATGAAACTTTCAATTTCTCTCTCTTTTCATGTCCAATTGAGTGTGTAGCAAGCCAAAATCACTTTGAGCACCTGATTTATCCGTAAAGTGACGTGTAAAAATAACTTTTCTTTAACAATACAGCTCCCATAATTGACATAATCAATACAAAGTGTTTGAGGCTTGAGATTGCCTCAACCCCTTTCATGTTTAAATTTCTTTCAATGAGAGTCAAAATTGATTTTTGTAGCTACAATATATCGTCCAAACTCGTTTAGTTCTTTGAAGCTAATTAAAGCTAGAACATAGTGGAACTCATACACGCAAAGTTGACTGATTACCCTGATTCATGTCTCGTATGAGCGTGAAGTCATCGCTAGAGCGCAAGTAACATGCATCGCTACCTCAGTCACTGCGGTTCTTCTTGAGATAGATTCAAAGATTTTGTCTGTTCTTGTGATATTTCTGTTTAGGTATTATATTAATTTAGGAAGAGAGCTAAGAGGTTTTACTTCTCCTTTGCTTGGTTAACCCACTCAAGGAAAGGCAAAAAAAGTAGTTAACAGAGAGCCTGGGAATTTTACAGGGTTTGCATTGGGTTACTAGACAAATCATATCATCGAAGACTAAAGTTTGACCGTGAGAGGCCCAAGTGAATCCCCAAAATGAATTCGATAGGCAAATAGTGGATTTTCTCCGACGAAGGTGGTTCATGTTGTCATCTGTTATACAGATTCATTCAGTCACTCTCCGGCTGACTTGAATGTGGGATCCAATTAATCACGTTGTACAAACACATGTTACAACGACAATATTTAATGTGGGATCCAATTAATCACACATCGATTTATCGAAATGTTATATAACTTGATCTGCAAAAAATTACTTCAAATAATTCTCAGACTGCAAGATGCTGCAACGTCCAATAACCGGTGAAGAAGACTCGCAGTCACCGAGACACAAAAGTTGTGACCTACACAGCGTTGACGATAGATGTGGACAGTGAATTTGGCTTCGCTATAGTGGTCCGTCAACACTCTCGTTTCTGTGACATTTCCATATCTTTAATGCAACGCAATGGTATTTTCTTTTTTTGTTTTGCGCCAATATAATCGAAGTCTGTCAAAACTTTAATTGTCTAAGTTTTATTTGGTCCTCATTGTCATGTCGAATAACTTTTATATTAGGAGTACTAACTAATGAATATTGAATCAGAGAATTAGTGGGTGAAGATTTTTTTCTTTCCTGTACTTACCAAGAGGCCATAATTGAAGCCGACGATGACGTTGAGACCAATGGACATGGCTGCAAGCTCAACCTCCCCTAGGTGGCCTGCGAACGCCTGTGTGACGATGAACATGGTGTATTGGGCTAGGCGGCCAATGATGGCAGGGCCGATGATGTGCCACAGCTTCCTTGTCTCAAACCACGCTCTCATGCTCAAGCTTGTCTTCTCTTTGTCTTCATGATCCCTGCCGTCGCAGTCGCCATCTGCCACTGATTCTTGCGGCAGAGGCTGGTGGGCATCGCCGTTGTGGTTAACGATGGCCATGAAAGGAACAACGGTTTTTATCTCCTCTGGAGAGGGAAGGTTGTGATAATGAGAGCAAAGAGAATTACAGATAATTAGAAGGCAGTGAAATGATCAGTGATGGACGAGTCCCTCGGGGCAGGATCTAAGTGTTGAGAGTAGTGCTCATCAGAGAAGATGGAGACTTCTCCAATTGGCCTCCATAGATCCACACAGCAATAAATTGGACGGTCCATGTGATCCAAACTACAAGTCTTTCGAGAATTGTCTCTTTTGTGACAGGGACAGGTGAGAGTAGCAGTGTTCCATGAAGAACATCTGTGTGACGGCGGGCTCTACAAATGCGTTCATTATTTAACGTGCCGGTGCCCACATGCTCTGCACCCCTCAATTCCCTCCATAGTTTTTTTTCCCAGAAGAGAGGGAATACTAGGAACACTTATGGGGACGCTCACCCTAAGGGGGTCCTTCCCTGATTCCCCTTGAGCCTTTTAAGAACCTGCTTAAGTCTAAAATGAGGTACCTTGTACTGCGCATCTAGAGCAGACAGGTTGGATGATAAGAAATAATGAATCTCTTTTCTTTTCCAGAAAAGTTTGACAAATGAGGTTAGGTGGGAACAAGGAGAATGTCAGTTCAAGAATCGAGGGCTCGTCGCTAAATTTTGATTTTGACCTATTCTGACTCTCTCGTTTTGGTGGTGCGAAATTGTTCTCATTGTTTCGATGCGGAGTCTGCTTCAACCACATTTGAAACTTCTAACCTTGGTGGTTGCCGATAGTAGGACTTACTGTATAGGCCTCATCACATAATAATTCTTTCGACGGATTTGAATTAAGATTACTCCTGTCCATCACATTAGATCACTTACCGTTTCTTATCAAGAAGGAAGAAAATTGACCAGCGTCAACGGTGTAGTTCGATGATGCTTGCCCATTCAGGACGACAATGTGCTTCAAGGTAGACCTTCATCACAGGGAGAAGACAGAGAGACTTGTCCAAGTTTTCTTTAAATGAATCTCTGACTTCTGTTTTCGATTAGCTTTCGCTCTCATGACATGACTAAGACAAACTAGAGACGTGCAATGGCAAGAGGTTTGCGGAAAGGACGGAAGGAAAGAAGTTGATGGTATGTGTGGAATGGTTGGCTGGAGAAGAAAGGGACAATCGAGATGTACAACTTTTGAAGCACATTTAATAGAACCAACTTCCATACGTGATTAGGAACTTCATTTTAGGTTAACAAATCTCGAGTTCACTAAAACGCAACTAATTTCGTGAATTAGGTATAATCTGAGTTGAAACATAAATGGGAAGCCAACCGTATGTACTTCATAGAATAGGAAATGCACCATTATATGCCTCACATCAAAAGATCCATTCCTTGACAATGAAGTTTACAATTTTTAAAGGGATGACTCAACTTTGAGCCAAATTGTTTGCCACCAACTTTCACGATGAAAGCCAATTTGTTGGGAGTCATTGATGGATGATGACTCATGACGATTCTTAGTCATTGTTGTCTCTTTCACCTTTTGGAAGTGGAGAAGCCACGAAGGAATATGGACAGCCATCATGTTGTCCCTTTGTTTCCCTTTGATGAAAAAGGAGAAGAGCACTCCTTCGTGCACAAAGCATCATAATAAAGAATGAGAAAAGGGAGACACAGATGACCACTCATGGCCATCATTGTTGTCTATGTTGAGAGCACGCAGTAGATGATATCTTCACTCAGGGAGATCGCCAAGAGAGAGCCCAAATTTGAGCTTGTCAATATATCCAATTGGACACATCTTCACTCAAAAGATTAAGCCAATGAGTTATGAGCCAACTATGATATATTATTAGTGCCACACCATATCACGTATTCGATATAGGACTTCTCTAACACAACTCATGTGTGCATCTCAACAATCTACCCCTCACGTGTGAGCTCCATGTTAAGTTTGCTCCCCTTTAATTCAGATATCCTTCTGCATTAACATATCTTAACTTGAATTTTCATCAATGCCCACCTTCATCCCGAGTCTCTTTTGCTAGACCGAACCATGATTGCCACACCACAATGCCACTGCTCAAAAATCGCGTTGGCCACTAGATTCCTTCCTTGAGATATTCACCAAATACCAGAATAGATTGGGAGCCCTACAAATCAACCATCGACTCTGATACCATTTGTTGGGAGTGCGTGGCAGAAATCCCAAACCTTCACTCAGTAAGATTGACAAGAGGGACATTGTTGGAATGTTGTGACTGACTCGAAGGAGTTATGTTGAGAAAGTGTCAAAGTACTTCAACATGCAATTGAGAAATTCTGTAAGTACCCTACTTGCTACACATCATAAATTGTCTAGACTGTCACCATGTACTTGGATGGAGGTGGAGTAATTATTCCATGCTTTACATGATAGTACTGTTGGTTGCTTGAGTTATGCCATGGATAGTACTGGGCTTGATCTATCACATGCAGTTAGGAAAATATATACGATTAATCTAGGTATACATTGTGATGCTGTGAAGTGGATCTTCCAGATTTTATTGGGGATGATAGACATTAGGGTATTGTTCAGGAGGATGTAGTTCAAGTAGACCTGTCAAAATGGGTCTAAACCCCATTTATGAATCCATGTTTGATTAAATGGGTTATTAATGGGTCACTCCTTATTTCCAAGATTAGCCATAGTGGGTTTTGAGAATAAGGGGCCCAAAATATATGGGTTATAAATGGGTGTAGTCTCAACCCATTTAACTTAACCCATTAGTCCATTACAATTAGTAACAACTAACAAGCTTAGGTCATTTTTAATTTTCTGATTTTTTTTTAATTTTCTGTTTTTAAATATTTAATATTTTATTTTATTTTTATTTTTGTCTTTTCTTTTTTATCTTTTCTTTCTTTTTCTTTTTTCTTCTTTCTTGGTCAATGGCCGGCCATGGGCGAGGCACGAGCTCGCCAATCTGGCGCTGTCGAGGCCTCACCAGCCTCTAGCGCTGGCCTCGAGCCTTACCGATCTGGCGAGACTCGAGCTCGCCGGGATCAAGGGAGCCACAAGCTCATCGGCCTCTAGCATTGGCCTCAAGCCTCGTCGATTTGGCAAGACTCGAGCTCACCGGCCTTGAGTGAGCTTGGCCTGGCTTGAGGTAGCGAGGCTCGACCTCACCTGAGTTAGCTGCTCGCCGACCAAGGAAGGAGTTAAAAGAAAACATAAAAGAAAAAAAAATTAAAATTAAAAACTATTAAAAATTTGATTTTGAAAAAAACATAAAAATTATTAAAATGAGTGCAAAGAGGAAAATCAGATTTTCCACAACAAATGATGAAAAATATAATCTAGTTCATTTTTAGGTTTCGGCTAAATACCGGAAAATAATGTCATTTTTCTAGAAAACATTTTCCAAAAAGTTACATTTTCCTCAAAACAAACAGAGCCTCAATTCTTTTTCAAAAAAAAAATTATAAAAATTGTCTACTAGATTTGTATTGCATGGAAGTATTTTAGCAATATAAATTTTTTTTAAAACCATAAGAAACAAGTTTTCCTAGATTTGGTTAAATATGAAAGTGTTTTAGCAATATGGGTAAGGTTCGGTATGGGTTGGGTATAGGTCAGGTCGGGTATGGGTTGGGTATAGGTTAGGTCGGGTATGGGTCAAGTAATTTACACTACGGATAAATAGGTCATAAACGGATCAATACGTCATTTTGGATTGGACCATTTATGACCCGACCAAACTTGACTCGACCCACCCTTTTGACAGGTCTAAGTTCAAGTATTGGGGCAGAAATTGGGTTTGTGAACCCGGGTCATGTAGGGAACCTAAAAGATGGTTGGTTGTTGAGCAATTATGCCTTTGCTTCTATTAGTAGTGTTGTGCTTTACAAGATGTTGGTGAGAGACATGGTGACTATGAAAGGAGCTGAAGAGGCGGTGTGGTCTAATGACTTTATTAGTGATGTTGGTGTTAGACATCCAGTTGGTGTGATGTTCGGTAAAGGTCAAAGCTATTGCTGGAGAATCGAGTTCATTGGTAATTGGAATTTTTGCGTCAGATATAACATGTTAGGAGAGAATGTGACTGTGAAAAAGTTTCTTGTAGTGGTGAATCCTACGGACATGTAGACCGACTTAACTCCTCTAGACAATTTCAGGCTCTGCTTGAGCTTGATAGACGTCTGTGATGGTTGAGCGCCCGTCAGGACGTTGGGAGAGATGGCATGGATAGTGAACACTATGACTTGACTTCAAACGTCGAGCCAAGTTGGAGATTGTTAAATTAATGTCTTGAGTTTGAACTTGTTACTCAGATGATAAGATCGATTTGTTAAACCGAATCTTGTAGAAAAGAAAAGAAATCCCAAAGAGATCACATTCTTGAAGGCCAATGCACGTGAAGGTTTGTTTCTTGGAGATAATATTCGGAATTTCTTCTTGGCCACAAGAGGAATTCACTTCTAGGGCAGTGCAGTGGACGTCTCTTCCTCTGCCTTATGATTGGTTGGTCAACAAAGGAGGTTATCCTTGACACTTATGTAACCACATAAAAGGAGTTTTTATTTCGTGCTTGTGCAGAGGAGCGACGCCGCACAAAAAAAGAAAACAAACGTACGGGACATGGGTTCCTTCGGCCGAGCAGCCACAAGAAAAACATACAAACGTTCTTGTTTAGAACATACGAAGAGCAAAATAAGAAGAGCATCAGAGTTTCTCTCTATGAATTTTTTAAGTGAGTTCTCAGTGAGAGATTGTAAGATACTACTTGTGAGTTTGCTTGGGGCCTAATCTAGGTGTGGGAAATACTCGAGTGTATGCGATTGTAACTTTGTAATTCTCCGATTTGATAGTGGATTATTTGCTGCCAGCTCTCCTCGTAAATGTAGGTACCGATACTCAGACCAAATCATGTAAATTTCTAAAGTCCTTTATTGTTCCTCAATCATTTCTCTGGTGATTTTGTATTAATTTAATTGCAAGATCTGATTAGCTTCTGCGTCATATTCCAACAGTCTCCATCATTCCTCTTTCCTTTCACTAAGGCTTCTTCCCGTTAAATGAAGAGGGAGCGGGAGAAGAGAATTGAGAGAGAGAGAGAGAGAGAGAGAGAGAGAGAGAGAGAGAGAGAGAGAGAGAGAGAGAGGAAGCAAGGAAGAAGAAGCTCTCATAAGAAGGAGGTGAGAGAGAGCTCGTGTGGTAGAGAGAGCACGAAGAGGAGGCAGAGTTGCTCTTGAACACCTTGTGTTTGTGCAATAAATTTACATCTATTTTGAACGTTTTACGTGAGGTTAAACATTGTGAGTTTCGGGTGTAATTATAGGGCTGGAAAACACTTGAGCACAAGTGATTGTAATCCTGTGATTCTCCTTGTGTTTGGTAGTGGATTCTATGCTGGCTCTTCCCGTAGATATAGGTTCTGACACTCGAACCAAACCACATAAACTTCTCGTGTGATTTTTTCCTTCTATTCTATTTCGCGTCCTGACTTCACCCCCTCGGTCGCAACAACAATCAAGTGGCGAGATTTCTCTCATCTTTCATGTTAATCTTTTCCTCCGGAATCATTTTACTGTTCTTGACTTTAGGAGAATTTGGGCTTCTAATACTAGCTAGCAAATTCTCCATGGGTGTTTAAGAATGACTATCACACTTGAATATTGCTACGGAATATTTTATTCAAGCTCGCTACCTCCACAAGCTCAGAAATTGAGTCTATCGCCGCAACAACAGCATTGAAATGTCAGCGGAATAGACGACATATGATTTGCAAGGACTACCCGCGCAAGCGGGATCGAATTCACTAGGCAAGGAGCTTCAAACTCGCACTACCACTAAAGAAGCGAAGCGATTTCCGTCCCGTGCTCTAATCAATTAGGCCAACCATTTTGGGCGTGAGGAAAAGATTTTGGCTCAGTATGGCACATCTAGTTTCCACCGTTTAGAGTATGTGAATGAAAAACTTCATTTCAAGGCTGACTATTTAGTGGGTAGACCTGTCAAACAGTGGGTCGGGTCGGGTTTGGATCGGATCATAAATGATCCGACCCAAAGTGACCCATCAACCCGTTTATGACACATTTATTCGTAATGCAAATTTCTTGACCCATACCTAATACATACTCGACCCGATCGACATGGCTAAAACACTTCCATATATAGCTCAATCTTATATTTTTTAAAAAAATTATATTGCTAAAACACTTTCAGGTAATACAAATCTGGTGGACAATTTTTTATTTTTTATTCTTTTCTTTTCTTTTCTTTCCTTCTTCTTCCTCAGCTGGTCTCTGACCATGGCTACTGGCCACAAGCGAGGCTCCGCCCAAGGCCGTTGAGGCCTTGGTCTTGCCAGATCGATAAGCTCGAGCTCACCTGAGGCTGGCGAGCACAAGTCTCACTAGAGGTTGGCGAGGCCTTGGCATCACCAGATCGACAAGCTTGAGCTTTGCGGGCAAGCGTGTCCCTTGCCTATGGCTGGTCATCTAAGAAGAAAATAAAAAAAAATCCTGTTAATTGTTGGTTGGGTCTCTTAAATGGGTTATGGAGTGTAGAGACCTCTTTGAATGGGTTGTCTTAAGTCGGTTGTAAATGGGTTCGCAATAGACCCATTTATAACCCACTTAGTTTGGCCTCTCTATTTGGTTAACCTATTATGCTAGCCAACTAAGTTTTTTTTTTACTTATTTGTGATCCATTTAAATTCTTCTGAGTTATTAAAAGGGTTGTTGACCGATTTTGAGGTGGGGGTCATTTTCATGGAAAGTCGGTTACCTTTTCACATCATCCCATGCAGTCTTTGTCCATCCATATGAGGTTACACTTGCCTCTAAAATGATGGGCAAAAGCGGAAAAAAGGTCTCTGGTCGGGTCTTCATTATTTGTCTAGGCAATAAGATCAGCCTGATGTGCTGGTGTGCTCGGAATAAAGGGGCGTTAGCATTGGTGGCGTTGGGGATTTGCACGATTTGACCTAATATATTGTTTATGTGGACACGCGATTGATCCGCAAATGATTGATCTCTGACCACGAAGTATACATGTCTTGCCGTTTCATTTGTCAATCTAACTAGAACATTCGATCAGGAGGTGCAGTCAGAGAGAGATCATTGCAGAATGAAATAGGAGATTTCCGAAAGATTGTAGAAAGAGAATATGTGTTGACGTCCCAAATGCATCGGGATCAAATGAGAAAAATATAGCCACTAGGTCAGGAGCAACCCAAATGAATGAAGAATGCAGGGAGCCTTGTAAAAAGGAAATGCAAGAACTGTTGGACGAAAAACTAATTAGACCTAGCCATTCACCATGGAGTTGTTCAACACTTTATATCAATAAGAATTCAGAAATAGAAAGAGGACTGCCTAGAGAGAGTAGTCCTTTTTAATTAGACCTAGCCATTCTCAGAAGCTTATTAATTCTCTCTCTCTCTCTCTCTCTCTCTCTCTCTCTCTCTCTCTCTCTCTGTTATGGTTCTCGTCCTTTTTCCAGCTCGAAAATCGGTTGCAGATGTTACATGAAGAGAAGGAGCATATAGTTATGGATGCTCATTGCATCCTTATCCTTGCTATTACACCGAAAGTCAAACAGATTCTGCCAATCACATTTAATTATCGCATGAAGAAAGGATAAATAACAATAAATAGCTTTGCACTATGATCAATTGTATTAAGTTGGCAACTGATTAATAGATTAATTATGTTAACTATGAATAATCAAATGAACTATTACAAACCTCACCTAATATTAATGTATCACCAATTGATTTGGATATCTTTCAAATAAAGAGTTTTAGCTAGCCGCTGATTCATCATCGTCAAGGGATGAAGTTGACCATTTCGCAACCCGCACTTTAGCTTTCTCCGCCTACATTAAGTCATTATCAAAGAATTACATATGAGATTTTGTTAGGTACATTTAAAAGAAAGTAAAGGAAGCTTTAGATTTTTTTTTTTTCCTTATGATTCTATTGATGTACAGAATAAGTTTAAGTAGATACATAGTCACATGATGAGTGCAAAATTGATTCCTCAAATTGAAAAAAAATATATTAAATTCAAATTTGATTGCTAGACTTTAGGACGATATGTTATCCACGCAAGCCAAGCACGGTTGGCTGAAGGTGAAGCTTGGTCTACAAAAATCTGATGTGATTAGAACTCCGACCTTTTGTGAATAGATCTGCAATTTGATCTTTGCTGGAGATGAACTAAACAATGAGAATCTTACTCCCAACTAGTTTCTTGACATAATGAAAATCAATAGCTACATGTTTCATTCTTGAAAAAACTGGATTTTAGTAGAGAGAGATTACGGAAAGATTATCACACAAGGTGGTGGGTGGTGTAAGGAGTGGGCAATGAAGTTCATGTAACAAGGAGCACAACCAAACTAATTCAACTGTAGTGTGAGCTAGACACCGGTACTCAGCTTCAAATGAAGAACATACCACCGTGGCCTGTTTCTTAGCACTCTAGGAAATGGGGTTGGAACTGAAGAAAACACAGAACCCACCAGTAGAGCGTCAATCAACAGGGCAGCCTACCTACTCGGTGTCGCAGTTGGCAATGAGATAGTGTTGGCCTGGACGAAAGTGAAGATTGTGAGCGATTGTCCCTTTCAAATAACGCAAAATGCGTTTGACCACCACAAGATAATTCTCAGTGGGAGACTTTAGGAACTGGCAAACTTGATTGACGGCAAAAGAAATGTCAGGACGCGTCAGAGTGACATATTGCAACACTCCAACAAGACTCCGACAAAAAGTGAGATCCGACAATGGAGGGCCATCACCTTGAGCAAGTTTTTTAGAAACATCAGGCGTTAGGACTGGTTTACATCCATCCATATTTGCATGCTTCTGAACATCCATAATATACTTCGAATGATTGAGTTGTATGCCTTCGAAATTATATGTTATCTGAACACCAAGAAAATAAGAAAGAGGTCTGAGATCCTTCATGCGGAAATGATGACCAAGATATGAGATTGACTGCTGCAAAGTTAAAGTATCATTGCCAATGGGTGTATTATCATCAATGTACAGGTAGAGATATACAATTATATGCCCTTGGTGGAAGATGAAGGTGATGGATCGAAGTTGGAGACTGTAAATCCAAAATCTTGGAGTTTTCAATTAAACTTTTCATACCATACTCGAAGGGTTTAACGAAGGCCATAAATGGATTTCTTCATGTAACATACATGATTAGGTTTGCTCAGATCAACATAGCCAGGAGGCTGGGACATGAACACTCTTTTCAGCAAATCATCATGTAAAAAAGCACATTCGACATCCAATTGTCGAGGTGGCCAGTTGGGAGAGACCGCAAGAGATAAAATAATTTGAATGGTGGTAGGTTTCACCACAAGACTGAAGGTCTCAACATAGTCAACACCCGACTATTGATGGAAACCCTTAGCAACAATGCGAGCCTTGTAGCAACTAATAGAGCCATTTGTATTTTGTTTAACTTGAAATACCCATTTGCAACCCAATACGTTCATAGTAGGATCACAAAAGACCAAATACCACGTTTGTTGCTGTTGAAGAGAGGTAAATTCTTGATCCATGGCATGACGCCATTAAGAGTCTTTAACCATTTGGAAGTAACGTGTTGGTTTGGAGATATGGTTGGCCGTAAGAGCAAGCAGAAGTAGGTGAAGGGAGTAGGAAAAGGTCTTTCGTTTGGTAATACCAGACTTAGACCTTGTTTACATTGGGTGAGTGGAAGAAGGAGGAACAGGTTTATTGTCAATAGGTGGAGGAAGGGGTTGGCTAGAGGTCTGGAAGGTAGGTTTGGTAGTTGATGAAGAAGGCACCAAGGAGGTGTTGTTAGATGTGAGAACAACCTGTAAAGTGGTGGGAGGACGACAATGAACATGCTCGGTTTGAATGACTCCAAAGAAATCGAGACAACAAGGTGGAAGATGTAAAGAATGAGTGGCGGTGATGTGGGAGTGAGGAAACCTAGTTTCATCAAAGATGATATGACGAGAAATATATACTTAACCAGATGAGAGATCTATACAACAATACCCTTTATAGCTGGAGCTATAGCCTATAAAACAATATTGAAGTTGCAATCTGTTAGTATTGTAAGGTCGGAGACATGGGAAACAAAGAGAATCAAAGGTTTGTATGTGTGAATAGTCAGGTTAGGTGTGAAATAAAGCTTGATATGGGGAGCAAGTGTGATGTTGAAGTATGGGCATGTAGTTAATCAAGTAAATGGTTGTGGTGAAGGCTTCGAACCAAAATTAGAAGGCGTATGAGCATGGGCCATCATAGATAAGCCAGTTTTGATGATGTTGCAGTGCTTGCACTCCACAACACCATTTTGTTCAAGTGTGTGTGGGGGCAAGAATATTCATGTGTAATGCAATATGATTGAAGATAATTGTTGAAGGCATTACTTGTGAATTCGCCACACCGACTGAGTGAAATGTCATGATGGTGTGTCGCCAAAAACTTTTCAACTTGCTTTTTAAAACTAACAAAAATGTCATAAAAATTGGATTTAAATCTCATAGGAAATAGCCAGGACTATCTAAAAAAATCATCAATAAAGAGAACATGATAGGAATAATTAGAACAAGATAATGTTGGAGCAGGGTTCCATACATCACAATGTAATAATTCTAGAGGACGACTAGAAGTAGAATGAGACTTGAAAAAATGGAGCTTGTGGCTCTTCGCCTACTGACATGAAGAGTAAATGCAAGAGCCCAATTTATTGGAAATAGAAACGACTGAGAAAAGAAAATGGCCCGTTGAATGTCATGAGAGGGGTGGCCTAGACGAGCATGCCAATGATCTGTGGTGATGTAGGAACTATAATGAGCCTTTGGAGTGGTGCATGATGGTGGAGTGCGAAGTGGGTACAAGCCGTTCTCAACTGGCCCTTGATATAGTATCCTCCTCTTGACCTTGTCCTTAATACAAAAATCATAGGCATCGAAGTTAAAGAGACAATTGTTATCTTTGGAAAAACCTTAGACAAAGAATAAATTGTGTGAAGCTGTGGGACAATGAATTATAGATTTGAGGTGGAGAGGTGAAGAAAAGGATGATATGGTGGTGGAACTAAAATGTGCAATGGGCATACCGTGGCTATTACCCATCATAAGCAATTGAAATTTAGAGACTTTGGAGCTTCTGGGTGAGATGATAAGTGGCTCCAATGTCAGTGTACCAAGTGTGGGGTGGGGTGGAGGCAGTGGTTGCCATCATTGCAAGTTTTTCCAGTGGATGGAGGCCTTGATAGGTGTGGTCCATTTGGTGATAACAATTGATAGTAGTATGACCCAAACGATTGCAAATTTGACATTGTGAACGAACACCCAAATTTTGACGAACACCCAGATTTGTTGACCTTGGGGTGATGGTCGTTGTTGCACCGATCCAAATGAGGTGGAGGACTACTATCGTGGAGGAAATGTACCACAAGATAGGGCATGGCCGCGACCCTAGAGAATGGACAAGAGTTGTTGGGCTTTGAATGCTTAAAAGTCACAAATCAGTAGACTAAGTTGAAACCGCGAGCATTGTATCTTTAGTCAAAGAGAGATCCTCACATATTAACAGTGTATGAAGTTCTTCAATAGATAGGGTTGATATCCTAGCGCAAATATGAACCAAGGAACAAAATTTTCCATGTGATGGTGGCAGCCCATGAAGGATGTGAATAAGCAGATCATCCTCACTTAGAGGAGAGCCACAGGCTACCAACTAGTCAAAAATGACATTAAATTGCTAGAGATAATCAACCATAGATTGAGTGTCCTTCTTGAGTTGAGTAAGCAACCGTTTGAGGGACATCACATGGGCAGGTGTTGTGGAGGCATATATATTATTAAGCATATCACATGCTTGCTTGGCAGAAGTAAGTCCGACAATATACGGAAGAGCGAAGTCGCTTAATGTGGCATTGATCCAAGATAACAATAGCTGGTCATTTTCAAACCAAGTTGGTTATATATAATCATCAGATGAAGGTGGAGGAATAGCTTACCACGCAAAATAGGCGTGCATAAGGATTTCTAAAGGAGATAGTTGAAGGCATTCAGTTTGATTGGAATGAGGCTGGAAACATTTGCAATCACAGTTAGGTGGGGACTAAACTGGGGTAATGACAATGCTATTAGCTTTAGAATTGGTGGAGAGAACCATGAGGAAGAAGAAGCAAGATCATAAGCAATGCTATTATGCAGAGTGCTCTGATACCAAAAAGGAAGTAAAGGAAGCTTTGTATTTTCTTTATTTTCCTTGTGATTCTGTTGATGTACATAATGAATTTAAATAGATACACAGTTACATGATAAGGCCAAATTTGATTCCTCAAATTGAGGAAAGTATTCTCAAATTGAGGAAAGAATATTAAATTCAACATTTACTTGCTGGATAATAGGACGACATGTTATCACATTTTATGGGACATGATAGATAGAATTAAACTCAAGTTACCATGAAAAAGAGACTACCAAGTACAAAATGCTTATACTTATGTTTGTTTGATTAGAAGAAAATGAAATATTCTTGAAGATTACCTCTTTCTCCCAATCACATCGACTTGTTATTACTGCCAATATCACGGTTTGAACAGCAGTGCCTCCAAAAATCATTCCACCCCAAATACCCTGTGGTTATTCAAAATATTCCTTGACATTAATAAAACAATTTGGTTGTTCAACTTAAATAGCAAAGCATAGGAAAAAAGATGGGAGTTATCTTATGTTTTGATCTTTAACGAAGGTACAAAAACTAACTAGCAAAATGAAGGATCCAAAAATTACCATAACACCTAAGTGAAAAACCCATCCCATAAGAAATCCAAGAGGTAGACCAACAACATAGTAGCATCCCAAATTGATATATGCAACATATGCTTGCCATCCCGATCCGACAGCAACTCCTGTCGCATTGATGAAACTCATGTATATGATGTAAATGGAAAACAAATTACTTCTCAGAAAGGGAAACTGCCTCAAAGTATTCTATTTGACCTAATTCTCATGTAGCTATTTTGAGAAGTAGTGAGAGAAATTCAAATAGAGTTGAAGTTGTATTATGCTTACTTTGAGTAAATTCTAGATGGAGTCAAACAATTTGTTCTCTGAAATATCATGCTTTGTTTTTAAGGTTCTAGTTTAACGTTATATTGGATGCTAATAACAAATCATCAAATGATCATTTGAGCTAATGTTAAGGATATCAAATATCTCACTTAGTCGGGTTGACCGTACGTGGTTACAAGACAGCTCAATCAAACTCACAGCAAGCTCCATGTGGTATAATGCTCCTTTTAATTGATTCGTATCCTACGAACTTTGGTTGAACATCTTATTTCCACAAGTAATGTCGGGTTGATCTCACTCGCACGAAACAAACCACCTCATCTTCTATAAATGAACACTGTGTTGATCAATCGGACATGCGGAAATTTCTTTTTCACCAATTCAGCATATGACCTTCCGCAGATGGATACATGGAAAAGAAGAGTCACACGCAGAATGCCTATAATAATAAAGGAATATGACAATTTACCTGATAGAACGGGCTGAACACTATTGAGAAGTATGGTGATGCCTAGAAGATAAGAAAGTGTGTCCACTTCTCCAATAACATCGGCGGAAGAAGTGAAAATGTACGCAACTTTATCATGCAAAACCATGATGAGAGCACAGAAGAAGCAACCAACTATTGTGGATTGCACCACGGATACAACGCTTGCAAATTTCGCAGCCCCGCCGTTCCCAGCTCCAAGCTCATTCGCCACCCTCACTCTGAAAATTAAGTTAAGTATAGATTAAAGATTGAAGGAACGAAAAATAATAGATTTCTTTGATTTTGGAAGCTTATTCTGCAGATGGCGAAAGAGAGTTTTTTCTCAAGTTGAGTACACAATTAATATAAGAAATAAATCTTTGTACAAATTAACATAAAGTTTACCTTTATGTCTCTTTTCTACGTTAAATAGAAAAGGATCATGATCCTTTTTTCCTCAGTTTCTGATCGAACAGGATGATGAATTTACTTCATGACTATGACTAGTGGGAACCAAGCACCATGAATGGATTTTCTAAATTTCTGCATTATTCTTTTAATTGATCACAGTGGTTTTGCATTGGCTTCTAAATGAAGAAAAGGGTCGCAGTTTTCTAGGGAAAATTTCAATATAGGGCCTGAAGTACCTTCGTTTTTTCAAATAAGGGCCTGAAGTTGACTTTGTTTCAATTAAGGGCCTAAAGTACCATTGTTGTTTCAAATAAGGGCCTGAAGTAGCTAAATTGTCTCAAATAAGGGTCTGGCCGGCTAGTGATAATTTCGGTCACCGGAAAAAGGGTATTTTAGTAAAAATAATTATAATTATATTTTTCTTTTCTTTTCTTTTCTTTTCTTTTCTTTTCTTTTCTTTTTTCCTTTTTCTTCTTTCTTCTTCCTCCTTCCTCCTTCCCAGCCATCCCAGCCATCCTTGCCGGTGCCGGCAACTCGCCTGCCTCAGGCGAGGGAGGCCCTTGCCGGCGACGGCCGAGGGCCACCCTCGTCGCCGTGGGGCTAGGGCTGCCCTCGCCTGCGCAGGCTAGGGCTGCCCTCACCTGCGCAGGCGAGGGCCACCCTGGGCTAGTGAGGGTGTTCCTTGCCAGATCTAGCAAGGAATGCCCTCACCTGGGTGGTCGAGGGCCGCCCTCGCCCAACCTGGCAAGGGCATTCCTCGTCGGCGTCGGGCGAGGGTCTCCCTTGCCTAAGCTGGTGACGGACGCCCTCGCCAGATCCGTCAAGGCCCCCCTTCGCCCTCGCCTGGGCTAGGCGGGCAAGGGGCACCCTCACCGGGGCGGCCCTCACCCAACGTTGGCGAGGGCATTAGGCATGGGCTGCCGCCTGTGTCCGCCAGCCATTGACGCCGGCAGAGTGAAGCATGGAAGGAAGAAAGAAAAAAAAAAAAGAAAAAGAAAAACATAAAATAAAAGAAAGAAAAGAAGAAAAAAATTCAAAAAAAAGGTAAATGACAAAAATATCCTTCGGTCATGCCCTTTTTTAAGACAATTTGATCACTTCATACCCTTATTTGAAACTATATCCACTTCAGACCCTTATTTGAGACAATTTGACCACTTCAGACCCTTCTTTGAAATAATAAGGGCACTTCAGGCCCTTAATTGAAACAAAGTCAACTCCATACCCTTATTTGAAAAAATGAAGGCACTTCATGCCCTAAATCGAAATTTTCCCTAGTTTTCTGCATTAAATGCTACATTATTCTCACCGTTAAGTTGCTCAAAGAAATGGTTAATGTAGGAAGGAAGTGAACGTATGGGAAAGTATATTAAAAGACTCACCTTTGACTTTTAGGTTGCAAGGAACAATGTGGCCCACTATGCAATGTAGTTTCTGAACTTTTAATATATTCAATATAATCCCTGAACTTTAACTAAATATGCAATTGAACTTTTAAATTGTTCAATATGGTTCATAAACTTTTAGTACATATTCAATTTAGTCTCTAGACTATATGAACACATTCAATTTAATCCCTGAAGTTGAATTAATTGAAGGAAAACATCCAACATTTTCATTTATTTCAAGGATGAAATTAAACTAAACAAATTAAAAGTTCATTGACCATATTGCACATTTGGACAAAGTTTAGGAACCACATTAAATAAATTAAAAGTTCAAGGACCACATTACACACTAGGTTCATGGACCATATTGTACACTAGGACCAAATTAAAAGTACGTGAGACTACAGTACTTCTTTCACGAGATTTAGGCTAATATCCTTTAATCTGTAAGTCTTAATACAATCCATCGAAAAATGCTCCTTAGGCACTAGATTGAGAAGATTGAAGAAAGCTAGGGCAATCGTGGAAATTTTTATTCTTGTAGGGAACAAATTAGTAAAATAAAACGAACCTAAAGGATAAAGCTTAATGATTAGTCAGAGAGTAAGTTTGCACCAAAGACATCAGTTCAGGGGCATATAAGGTGCATTAAAAAAATGATGACAAATCTGTTCAAATGGGCATAGTTTATGATTTCCCATAGTCTGAGCCCAAAATTAAAAGCTCAAAACTCCTGCAGCTTACAGATGTTTCTGGATTTTGGCTAGACTCCAAAGACCATAATCTATTTTCCTTTTCTTAGGCACCGGGCAGGTATGATAGACCACAATTAGCTAGAGTTCAAATACTTTAAGGTTGACAAGCACCAGTGCAGTACACAATGCACACCATTCAGGGATTACTAGTAGAATTTTCTCAAATCATTTCATGTACTTTCCAGGCCAACAATGGGTTTTTCTACAGTAATGTGTAAGATCATTCTTATTCTTATTGTGACCAGTCCGAGATTTACATTCTGCAACGAACGTTTCGAAATTCAATGACAACAGACAGAAGAAACAGACTTTTATGACTTCACAAAGGCACCAACCACACCAACTTCTCTAAGATTGACGCAGTTCCTCCATGTACAGATTGATCATACAAGATTGCCTCGACCATTTAATTCGCTCATCTCATACATGGCAACCCCAGCACAGATGGAATTAGATCAAGCTACAAAGAGAGGCTCCGCCTCGACTTTTCTTCTGATCCTGGAAAACGATCACCAAACTCTGAATCAGCAATTAGAGAAGTAAAAGCAGTCTTCATTCATTCGATATTTTTTTACTGAGAAATACAGATTGGGGGATGTGTTTATTCCTTGCAGCTGAAACAGTTGAACTAAATCATTTTCAAGGTTTCTAAGCTTTTAATGAAGATGAGAATCTACCAGAAATGAAATCAGAACTAGAGGATGGTAAACCAGATGAAGAAAGCAAGTCTCATGTCCTCACCAATTTGACTGTGCCCATTTGCAACCATCAGTATCCACTACATGTAAGCTGTAGGCATGCCTCGACTTTGAGGACTGGTTCTCAAAGCTAGAGTCAACAAGTGGAAAGAAGTCAACAATTAGCTTCCATTTCCTTTTGAGCATGGAAGATTGCACCATGTTGCTTTTAGAGTCAACAAGCTTCATAAAAATCTTCCAAACAATATCTTACAACCAAACCAGACAAGAACCGAGTTAGTGCCCACTTCCCGGTTTAACAGGTTCAGCAAATTTAGCATAACCCACTAACATTAATAGCCAGTTCTTATTTCAAAAACTTAAAGGCATCCACAAAATTAAAAACAAACCTGGAACAAATTTAGAACCATAAAACTGAAGTCAACATCAGATTCTTTAATTTGATCATCATGGAAAAATAAATGATATTGGCAGGTCCCAAGAATACATGCTTCTAAACTAACCTCTGATGAATAAGATCGCCATGAATTAGAACTAAAGACCCAGCTTTAACCTCGATGGCAACAAAATCTTTCTTATCATAGGTTGGGGAAGGGCGATCAAAGGAAACTCCCTCTTCACCTCGTATAAACCTTCTCACAAGGCCATCTAGAAAACATGAAAGATAAGAGATAAGAACTAATTTCAGAGTGAAATATGCTTGCAAGGCAAATAATGAGTTACATAAAAGACAATGTTACTCTTATGAGATCCCGGAATAGCCCAAAGACAGCCATTAGTTACTGTTGCATCTTCTAGGGCCAACCACAGTCCTGTGCAAGTAGGTGGCTCCGTGTAAAGAAATGAGTTATCCTGGTGTGGCACTACTTCACCTCCAATACCCGGTTGCTGCATGCACAATTCTATGTGAGAAGAACTAAGAAGAATGCTGGAAAATAAAATGTCTTTGACAGTGAGTGAATAAAGGATTCAAGCATTGGACACATAAGAATAAGTCACTTGCTAGGTCGGCCGCTGAGGCTAAGCCAACATATGCAAGATGACTATCCTGGCAAACAATTGCCCAAATGATTACATCGCAACCAAACAAGACATAACTGATCTACATAGAAAGCAAAGATAAGAACAGTAAAGCTACAAACTGGAAACTAAAATCTGAAACATAAAAATCGAATGTTACCAACTTGGGATCACGTAGAATCCTTCCAGAGCCTAATTGTAGGAAATTGTAAGGGAAAAAAGCATTTACACCCGGGGATTTATTCTTCCCAAACTAATAGTTTGTGAAGAAAAGCTCACCCTTCAGAGTTGAGAAATTTTCACTTTAGGATTGAGAATGATTACTTGCTGATGATTGTAAATTTTAAATTAACAGAACAATACTCGAATTAATCTGATGTTCACTTTGAACTGTGTGAAATAAGAAATATGTGCCTGTGCAACACACAGATTGTTTGGTTAAATATCTGAAGAAGGCACGGGCATATAACTTGTAGTTATTAAAGGACAAGGCATAATTGCTGGGTGATTTGACAAACGCAAGCAACATCTATGCACAAGGTTGCCGGAGGTATCATCAAATGCAAGTCCCTAAAAATAATTCAGCATCAATCCATCTTCTAATCACAGATATGAGTTAAAAGGAAGATGGCCAAAATTCCACTCTTGCAGCAGATATTTGCAAATGAAGAATGGAAGGTCAGCTGTCTAAATCCAGTAAACCACCAACCATCCGGCTGAACCCATAATAAGAGAATAATTCATCAACCAATGAAACTAGACTAAGATCAATTACTTGCCTTGGAAATGAATGCACCATACAGTATACTCAGCTACTCACTGATCTGAAATATAATTGGCTAAGATAAGTACCTTGAATATGTACATTGACTGAATGATGATAGGCCTTCTGTAACCTAAGGATAACAGCATGCCACAGAATTTAGCTGAGCTAGAGAAGGCCTTAAACACTGGGTCAAGCTCGTGTAGCGCTGAAAAAAGACAACCAATTGAACTAGTCTCAACAAAAAGCAAAATTTTGCACTCGAAACCGATCATTTAGAAAAGACAGCACCGGAAGCATATCGTGTAGCAGTCATAGCATACCGTGACCAGCTTTATTGATGGACAATTGCTTGGGTTGCTTCAAGTTTCCATCATCACCAAATGCTTTCTCTGTCGAAATTTACCAGGATTAGTAAAAGCAATACTCCGGCAAAGACGTCGATCACAATCCTATCTGATTAAAGTTCTACCCACGACCTCTTTCCAAAGTCAACGCGCACGAAGAGGGGTCCCAATAATCGAAAACGAGACTTGGTGACATTAAGAGCTACCATATACAGCAAAAACAAGAGTTCAAGACAATGGTAATTGACGAATCAATCAACTAATATCTTCATTTTTCCGACCACGATAAATAGCTCATATTATCTACATAGAAAATGGAATAAAGATCCGTACCCTCGAAGAAAAACGAGACATTCTCGGCGCTTTCGTAGAAATAATCATCGGTGTGTTGCTGCTGCAAAGCCAGACATAAAGATCCAACACTCCCGGCGAGAAAAAGAAAAAGAAAAACTTAATGTGAAGCTAAAAGGCCGAAACTTTGGATGCGGAACCTGGTTCTTGGTAGAAAAGATTGAGGCGGTGGAACAGTCGAACTCGTCGAGCAACTGGTCCATCCTCTTCATCATGGAATCGATTTCTTCGCGGCAAACGAAGGATTCGATCACCAAGTAACCTGCGGAAGAACAGAGCGTCGCCCTTTAGCATGTCATAGCATCCGATTCGCAAGCGAACTTGATTATTTTCTCATCGAATTCCACCCCCCCAGAAGAAAAGGGGGGGAAGGGAAGAAAAAACAAGAGATCGATCTTGAAGGGTGGGCACTGGGCACCTTGAGAATTGAAGAACTCGAGCTGGTCGGAACTGAGATACCCTTTGGCGCCCATGGTCGGAGCTCGAGAGCTAAAGCGAAAGCCTTGCGGGTGAATCGGAGAGAGCAAAGCCGGACGGCGAGGAGATATGGCGGACTTGGAGGGGACGGTGCATTATTATATAGAGGTCAATCCTACTTTGCACATCTCTTTTCGCTTTTCATTTTCTTTCCCAATCACGTGTCATACCTTTTCAAAAGAAAAAAGGGAAATTTCAGATAAGGTTTAATACAACGAAAAATCTCAAATTGATGCGTTTGTGACAAATTTACTCCTAAGTATTTTTTTATCATGAAAATTCCAAATTAATACATATGTGATAAATTTACTCCAAACTATTTTTTTAATCACGAAAAACCTCAAACTGGTACATCTATGATAAATTCACCCCAAACTGGTACATTTGTGACAAATTCACCCTCCGTTAGTTTCTGTTAAATTGAATTAATACCATGAAAAATTTCAAACTAGCATACCTCAAACAAATGGAGAGTAAAACACTAAATTGATACACCCCATCAACTGTCGCGTGTCATCAAACTCAACATATTAACAATAAAAAGTGATGAAAATTAACAGAGGGTAAATTTGTCACAGATATACCAGTTGGGGGTTTTTATGGTAAAAAAAATAATTTATGGTAAATTTATCACATGTGTACCAGTTTGAGGACTTTCATAATCAAAAAAATAATTTGGGATAAATTTATCACATGTGTACTAATTTGAAGTTTTTCTTGATATTAACCTTTCAAATAAAATGCTCTTGAAACATGTGGACCCCTCGACCTTAAATGATGTAACAAACTGTGTGAGGCCTGCATAATTTAGAGACTAAAATCTTTTGGGCTCACATCTATTAATTAAGAGCATATATAAATATTCATTAGGTCTTTTCAAAGTACGTGATTACTCATTCAAAAGTAACTTTCTTTTTGTGGTCAAAATACAAAAGTAACATAAAAGAGACGTTGTCCGAAAGAATTAGTAAAGACCCATGACATTAGAGAAAACTCCAATAAAAATCTAAAATGTCTTTATTTTCTCAAATAAAAACTTAAAATGAACATTGTTTCCATTAAAAGTACAAGGCAATCCTTGTAACCAAGGGCTAGCTTGGATCCTTAGCTTGGTTATAAGGCAATCCTACCAAACCAAGAGAAGCAAGCTTCCCTACGAGGGCATGTGTGGCATGTCCCCATCTTGTGGAGCGAGCTCCATAGATGTGTTCCTTATTTTAATATACCAGTTGTCACATCCCGAATCCAACAAGAATAGGGGCTGACACGACCATCCTTTTACTTAAAGGACGCGACCTCAAAACAAACAATCAAAATGTTTTTAAAAAAAGATTATACTTAAAATAGCAACTCTCAAAAGACCCCGTCGATGTCATTCTTACTATATTGGCCACTAAACAAGAAACCTGAAAAAATTTGTAAGATGAGGGATGAGCAATCACAACCAAGTGTGTAGTACATTTTATTTTAGCAGATCGAACACCCACTATGCATATATACGAAATCATAGCAAAACTCAATAATCTCAAATCCAGTTGATAATATATATATTGTTTTAAATATAACTTATTTCCTTTCAGCAAAAGTATCTATTTCCTAATAATGGCAAAATAAAATATCAACAGTCTAGTCCATTGATTAATTTCATAAAAACACACACCAATGGTCTATCCATTGATAAATCTCATATCACACATCGATGATCCATTCCATCGACTAATCTCATGTCAAATCACACGTCAATGATCCATTTCATCAACTAATATATTGCTCAATATCAAACCATAGTCATGCATAACGCCTTGTGACAAAGCTATCAAGCCCCTCCTTGATAAGGTATCTACCTATATTGCTGGTAGCTGGCCCACAAGGATATCCTAACACTAATATGCACATACCCACAAGCCCCTTAACAGGCTCACAGTGATATTGAGCATCACATCAACATCCCCCAATACCAAAACTCAAATCCAGAATCAATCACATAATCCATAATGAATATCATAAACCAAAACCGATAACATTTTTTTAATACGTCTCATTCGCTAGGAATATCTTCATCAAAGCATTTCTCATATCATTTAGAAATCCTTTCATAAGCCAATTTGCAAAGCAATATATATATTTCTTCACAATATCTTGCATCACATGTTCTCTAAAACCTCCGTAAATAACCAAGGATTAGTAAATGCTGGATCTAGACTTTATGCAATAATATGTTTTAATAACTCGTACGATACTCAAATATTTATCATTTTCAAGACATGACTTTACAAAACCAAAGAAAATATGGTATCACTCACTTGAGAACGCCTATGACCAAACAACGTATAGCTAAACATGCTAATGGTCTCGTAATTCTATCAATTAAACGATAATCGACATCAAAATCGGGTAAAACTCTACAATAACTACAAATCGGCTAAACAACACATGAACGCTAACAAAACAACTCAAACGCGCTAACAAAACGCACACTCAAAATGATTACTTAAGCCGTCCGCAATGCAACCCTCGCACGCGAAACCCCAAAATTGTCACTTTGGCCAAACCATTGCTCGAGATTGACTTCCATCAAACTTACAATTCCACAACGCTATAATCCATCAATTCCATGAAAACCCATAGCTCGACAATATAAAAAATCAGACTTCGCGGCTCAAATTTCACAAAATTTCTATATTCGAGCCTTAAACTGAAAACTACTCCGATTAAACGAACGAGATGTGCGAGCGCTTACCGAGTGTTGCGATACATAGAAAATCTGACGTGGCGGGGATCTCGTGGCGTGTATGTGAAACCCCTCTCCTTTCCCTCTCTTTTTCTTCTTCTTTCCCTTTTTTCTTTCTTTCTCTCCGCGTGCTCTCTATTTCTTGTTTAGAGCCAAGCGTCCCACTTTCCCTGTTTTCTATCCCACTATTATCTTCTTCTTCTTCTTTTGTAACGTGGGTCCCATTACCTTTGACATAGTGGAAAAATCCAAAATATTACATCGGTACGCACCCGCCTTGTATCTCTAATTTAGAGAATATTTTTTCTTCTCTCACCTTAAGGAATATTTTGGAATTTTACATTTCAAAGTTTAGACGAAACGTTTTAAAAACTTGCTCGATTAGGAGCATTATTATATAGAGGTCAATCATACCTTACACATTTCTTTTCGCTTTTCATCTTCTTTTCGAATCACGTGTGATGACTTTTCAAAAGAAAAAGGAAAATTTCAAATAAAATGCTCTTAAAACATGTGGGCCCCTCGACCTTAAATGATGTAACAAACTGTGTGAGGCCTGCATTATTTAGAGACTAAAATCTTCTGGGCTCACATCTATTAATTAAGAGCATATATATATATATGTATTAGGTCTTTTCAAAGTACATGATTACTCGTTCAAAAGTAACTTTTTTTTGTGATCAAAATTCAAAAGTAACTTAAAGAGACATTGTTCGAAAGAATTACTAAAGACTCATGAAATTAGGAAAAAATTTCAAATAAGACTCTATAATATCCTAATTTTTTCAAATAAGAACCCAAAATAGATATTGTTTCAATTAAGAACTTGAAGTGGCCAAATAATCTAAAAAAAAAGCCTAACCTAAAGACATTTTTGTCTTTTTCACTTTTTATTAAATAAAATAAAAATTAGTAAAAAAATATTTAAAAACACAAAAAGGAGCGGAGGGGGCAAGGGGCTATCGCTGCCCCCGTAGCCGGCAAGGGTCGCCGGCCCTCGCCGATCAAGGCGAGGGTCACGCTCCCCTAGAGCTGGGAGGGTCGCCAGCCCTCCATCCAAAGCTAGGCAAGGGTCATGGGCCCTCGCCCAACGGTGATGGCCCTCAGTGACGCTTGGTGATTGTCGCCAAATTTGGGACCCCTATTGACCCTTTTTGACAGCAGCAAGGGTTGTCGCCCTTACCCTTCCCTTTTTATTTATTTATGTGTTTTTTTAAATATTATTTATTTATTTTAATTTTAAAAAAATAAAATGACAAAAATGCCCTTGAAATGAGGCCTTCATTAGAGATTATTTGACCACTTTAGGCCATTATTTGATAAATTAAGGGCATTTCAGGCCCTTTTTTGGAATTTTCCCCATGAAATTATGCAACTTTATATGAATGAACATAGGATTTCAATAGTAAGCGCTTCTCATAACAAATAAGACACAATTTAAGCACATTAATTTAACAATAAAGAAAAGGCAACTTGTAGAAGTAAAAGGCATAAACGGCTTAGAAACATTGTGTGTACTGGTTATGGCCTCTAGGCAAGGATAAATTAGGAAATAAAAAAAAAAGTAGAAACACCTCACATATCCGTAAGTGCTTAATTAATATTACACATACTTTAACTCGAAGATTTAAAAAAAATTCTATTCATAATTTGTTTACCTTCATTGTTCGGAGCCTAAGTTAAATTTTTTCCCATAGAAAAGGATCATATTCATCTTCTACGCTTACATAAATCTTCATTCATGCCAAAAAAAATTTCGTAGAGACTTAAGTTGTCTCTGCTTATTGAATTTCAAATTTCATTTCCATATAACAGTAATGGAAATAATTTAGGAATAGCTCATATTTACCACACATAATGTCTATTTATTACAAATGTTGAGTATTGAAGCCACTATATATCACAATTACTTGTTTTTCTAATTACATAAATTACATTAAAATGAGCCGCCAAGCTATATATAAAGAGTCATCGCCTCGCTGACAGTTGATAAAGAGTTCATTCTCACATGCTCCCGAAACATGTGAGCCGCTCGACCTTATATGACGTGAAAATCATGTGAGGCCTATATGATTTAGCGAATAAAATCTTACTTCGCGATTTTGGAGTAGATGTCAAGCCATGGGAACAAGCTACACATTTTTTTAAAAAAAATAAATAAAAACTAAGCTACACCGGGTAGCACCTTCCCCCACAAACAAATGGACAACCTGAGCAAGTTATACAAACATCATGGGACATGCCAGCTTTAAGACCTTCATATGGTTCTGCATGAATTACATCCATCCCTAAGAATCAATCAGAATGATAATCTATGGCAAGACATATCTACTCTGCAGACCTAATTCTTCAATCACATCTTCAATGATTGTCCTCCTGAGATTTACAATGCCATGTACAACCATAGAAGCCTCATCAATCATGTGATTGCATGCAGCACATCAAATATCACCGATCAAACCCGCCTCATTCCTTACATGAATCTTAGCTTTCCGAGCCTGCAAGTGACATATTTATCAGAAAACACGCTTAGGAACTGCGCGATAAACGGATGGGCATCTGTGCAAGTTCAATCATAGATGGGCTGGTGGACGTGGTTGTGGTTCTCTATCTCTATGCGCAAGAGAAAAAGTGTGTTGAAGGCTAAGTTCCGTGGTTTGGTGGGGCTGGCTGGGGTGGACATCTTACCCAGTTAAACAAAGAAAGGAGTCAACAGAAACAGGAAAGATCCTAGGCGTACTAAACTCGTTTAAACCATTGGTGTACTACTTTTATCGAGTGTCACGTATCACCCACTTGTTTAAAGGCTCATATACAATCCGCCACACGAGTTAGTAGACCAATTATGCACACCACTCATCTTTTTATTAATGTAAACCAGGGTCACAAACACAGAGGCTCAGCTACCTAAAGACCCATGGAACACCGATTTAAGTCCAAGCCTTTGGCTTGTGCAAGTTATCCTACTGCAAAACAATTAGCACACAATTGGTGGGATTTGAACATATAACTAGTTCCCGAGCTGCAAATTCCCTGACGCACCAACCAAGTATGCCAACCTTAGGGGCTTAGAATACTCAGCATTTCTCCAAAAGGAAGGAACAAGAAGTGGAAAGAAATTAAACTCTTCACTGTGACAAGCAAATCTGCAATGATTACGTCTCTCATCACAACTACATCAATTTTGCACTAGTCACCTCTAGCGAGAACAAGAAGGGCACTCTCTTTCTTTCTTTCTCCGTGTGCCTCACTTTTCCAGAGTTTTTCTTTGTTTCTGCTAAAATCATTACTCATTGTGTTGATTTTGTGCAAGGGAGGTGAGCATTTAATGGGTATTGATTCTGGGTTTGAGACGTTGTGAAAGATGACAGCAAGAAAGTGAGTTAGCTTCTAAATGAAAACTTTTCATTAGCACAGCAAATTGTGAAAATGAAAAAAGATATTGTTTTCACTTCTCCAGCTTAAAACTGAAATTAAGTTCCACCATTGAAAACGATTTCAAGAGAACACTGAACACATTTTTATGGGCATTATCATTCTCAAATTAGAACTAGAAAAGAAAATTTGAACTTTTTCAGGAAACAAACAGGCCCTTAGTATCTTACCTCCTCCTCCCATTCACATTTGACAGTGATAAGTGCTAATATCAATGTCTGGACCACAGTTCCACTGATCATCCCAGCCCAAGTCCCCTGCACAACAAGAGACATTGAGCCGAATCATGAGTTTGGACTGCAAATTGAGAAAAATGAAACATCATGGAAGTAATGCCTTATACTGAGTGGCCACCATGCACTACTGGAAATTCGTAGGGAAGAATCCCAAACAAGCTTGGGGTTCAATCTTACATATAGAACCTCCTAACAATTTGGACACAAATTTGACAACGTGGCATGAAATGGAGCATGTTCATGTAAAAAAAAGGACTGACCTCACTTGCAAAATGAAGATTTCATTTTAATGGTTTATGTTAGGAGTTTAATTGAAACAGGAATACATTCCGAGATCATACCACGATACCAAAACTCAAAACCCAACCAAAGAGAACTCCAAGGGGAACCCCAATTATGTAATAGCTACCGATGTTAACCACAGCTGCTAATGCTTGCCAACCAGATCCAACAGCTGCACCTGAAAATCACTGGGCCATGTAAGTAGTTCGTGGTCACAAAATCTGGAGTCTCTACATAACCTACTGAATTACCTGACAGTACTGGTTGAATCGAATTGAACAGAATGGTGAATGCCAATAAGACTGCTAGCTCATTGACCATTTTTATTATAGGAACGCTCGAGGAAAAGATCATTGCAAGCTTCTTGTTGAAGGCAATAACAATAGTGCAGAATAGTATGCCCACCACCAGAGAGCTGAGTAACGACACCATTAGAGCAAATTTGGCACCCTTCGCATTGCCAGCACCTAGCTCATTTGCTACCCGGACTCTGAAATGAGAAGTTAAAATACATCTCAAAAGGAGAACAGACCAATAGACTAAAGTGAATTATATTTGCTTGCAGATGTGATGTCTTCCATTTGAATGTGAAAATGGTACAAATTGCATCAGAAAGCTATCTTGGAAGCAATCAGCTTTGAGAGTGTAGAGGAAAGAGGCTTTTGTCCTATTGATGAAAAAAGTATCATGCCTAAACCCTATAGATAGAAGATTTTATCAACAAGCGCTCTCAGATGACATTGTTGAGCAATCAAACAAAGAAAGTTTTCAGATTCAAGGCAATGATTTCCATGTGATACCAGTAGCCAGTCCATTCAAAATTGAATAGTTCCACATTAAGTGTGCTAAAAAAAAGTGCTCATAGAGCACTCTATGTAAAATGGTTTACATAGTAACACTCTTATAAAAATGCACACTTGGATTGAAATTGACGTTGATGATTTTTACTCTTTTTTTTTTGTTCTTGCTCGTCTTTGACAGTTTCTAATTAAATATTATAAATCAGCCTATTTCTGCAGACAACTTCAGAATCTACGAAAGTCATATACATCCTGATTGCAATTTTGTGGTTCCATGACAGGGAAGCTGCTCAGTAAAACGATTTCCACAATAATAACATGATCATCTAAGGACTTTTCAGCTAATTTTTGGAAGATTTTAAGGGCAGAAATAAACTCGATCAAGTCACTATGAGTTTAGCCAAACAAAAAAAAGTCACTAGAAAGACCATTCCAGCATGATGGTACCATGCAATTACTAAAGAAATACTGAAATGAGTATGTATAAGTCAATCCATACGAATTAGAGACTGTGGATGCAAAATGCTTGTAAACTCAGCCTGTGCTCATTGCAAAAAAAAAAGTTTTTGCTTAACTTTTCACAGTAAATTCATCATGGACAATGGTTATTACTCATTGTTCTCGTAACATAATTTTCTTGCTAGAGCAGTATTAAAAAGTAATGCATATTTTAGTTTAATGTCTCAGGAGAATTTCATGTAACACAACTGAATATCAAAGATACAGAAAAGATATCGATATGGGAAAAGGTTCAGAATAGTCTGCATACAGGTTTTGCATGATGAGAAAGTTATATTTTTCTCACGGTTGAGCAAGTATACAAGAGGCACCAAAAGAAGGAAAAGCACGTGGCTTCCTCCTTTAACCTTTTTTGACATACAAATTTTGCTTTCCACCAAGTCCCTTCCTTGGATAAAATCAACTAATGGATAAACCAACATAATGACATTCAAATTCGAGGGACTGTAGTTCACATCACTCGCTTTCAGGTGTATCAGTCCGAAGCATCTATTAAGCAAAACGGCTGTATGCATATTTAACTTCAAGTTGCCACATGTATATGTACTCAAAAACTTCATTTTTTCTTGCCAAAAGGGAGCTAATTTTCCCAGCAGCACAAAATTATAGATGTGAAATGTATATAGTAAAATTCGCTGATGCTGTGCCGTTTGAAAATGTCAATGGACTGAAAGTCCAATTTTAAAAAAACATATACACTGGGAGCACGAGAGACTAGTAAGTAGTAATCCTACCCAGTTGCAGCCAAAAATCCCAGCGCAATCATTGATTCCCAGCCAAACATGGTAATGCTGTCAATCAACGTAAAGCATGAGAACAGTACTGCGATATGAGAGAAATTGCAAACCACTCATATTATCAATCTATTATCATAAGTTAACCAACCAAATGGACAGGGCATCAACTGCAACCTCTGAGTTGTTTAAATACCCTGACACTATGATGAGTACTCTGTAATAAAAATTCTCCAACCTGAAAACAAAAACCACGAACTACAATTAGAGACTCTATCAAATGTCGGTGGCTTACATTTTGTGCTGTGCTACTAGAGCTTCGCTGTGTTCTGATGCTTACTAAGCTGCGACTTTGTAAATTGTCATGATTCCGACTTCCTTATAATAACTAGAAGTTAAAAAGTTATATGTGTAGCCAAATACTCTATGCTTAGAAAGAGAGTTTAGTATATTCCACATGTATGTTTAACAAAGTTGTAATGAATGTCACAGAGAGAGAGAGAGAGAGAGAGAGAGAGAGAGAGAGAGAGAGAGAGAGAGTACAAGAGCATGACTCCTGAGGCAATGGAGAGCTTGAAGAACTCCCCCAGCCCAACAATGGCCTGAGTTGAAAATCCAGTCCATGTAAGAGGACAGCCACCACAAACAGTGTAACCAAACATACAAAGGACAGTAACCCACCAGGAGAAGTCAATAGTTAAAGCCGTTCCAACAAGCCCAACTCTCAATTTGTAAACAAATAGCCAACTAACAAACGTATGGAGTGCAAGAGCACCCCCCGAGACCCATAAAATAATTGCAGTCTTAAGTTGGCTCTGCAAGAACCTCTGTAACGTGAATTGGAATGGGAAGCACAAGTGGAATGGAATTAACCAAATAGCAACAACACCCGTCTGCTCAGCCACTGCGCTGGACTGACCAATGAGCTTCAGTATGGGAGTAGTGAAAACAAAAAGAGGTAGCAATAAAATTGAGCATGTGAATAGAACTATCCAGGAACGTTGCAGATATATGCCTAGCATTCGGTATTGTTTGGCTCCATAGGCTTGACCGCATAAAGTCTCCAGAGCACTAGCCATGCCTAGCTAGACAAGCAGCCCAAAAGTTTGAATTAGGAACAATCTGAACATCCCTCTCAATGCATCAAACTTGAGAGTGAATACTGCTATTAAAGACACTTCTCCTTTACAATTCCACTGTTTACACGTCATTTGTAACAGCAGTAATTTAAATTTCAATTGCTATTCCAAATTGTCAACATTTATCAATCCAATTCGAATGCTATAACATCAAGGAACTAGGATTCTAATGTGCAATTGAAACTTCCATGGCATGATGACCATCATAACCAAAGCCAAATCATCAGCCTCATCACCGCTGCTGCCACCATGCCCACTGCCATACAAATCCCATCTTTGTCACCACCACATCACCAACTCTAGCACCATCGGTGTCACCTCCACCACCACCTTCAGGATATCATCACCATTTCCACCCCCTCATCTGACCACCTCCGCCGCCCCACTTCCAACAACCAGTATCACCACTATCAGACCAATTTCTAATTTAGCCCCCACTTTAACAAGCTGACAGTCCCATAGCACAAAATAATTGATGCAATCATGCAAATCTATAAGTCCCTGAACTATAAGAAGAAATCAAATTGTGATATTTCAATTTGATTCCAACCCCATTCATCCAAACCCGACTCTAATAACTACAACGAAAATGCAGATGGACAGAGCAATGTACACACGTTCTCAACTTCTACAAACCAAACTCTTTCTTTCATCTGTCGTCACTTATTCTGAAACCGAAGAAAAATGGGTGAGAAGAAAAGCGAGAGTGCACAAACCAAGAACCCGAAGCTAATGGAAATAATGACGGTGGTAGCGATGGAGATGGCCGCGAGATCGATGTCCCCAAGATGGCCAGCGAAGGCTTGAGTGATGACGGTTATGGAGTACAGGGCCACCCGACTGAAGATGGAAGGCCCGGCGACCCGCCATAGCTCTTTCGACTCCGACAACGTTCGGCTGAGCAAACCCTCCCGAACTGAATCACCCTCTTCCTCTTCCTCTTCCTCTTCCTCTTTCTCTTCCTGGAGTTCATCTTCGTCATGGGATGGAGATACTAACAACGGGTTTTGCTCTTCTCTTTGAGTCATGCCCATGCGTACCGCAGCTCCAACAATGGCGGACTGGAGTTCGAGTGCAGATTGACCACGAGAATCACAAAACAAAGGTTTCGTTTTTTTTGGATTAATACCATGAAAAATCACAAACTGATACGTTGGTGATAAATTTACTCTAAATTAATTTTTTAATCACGAAAAATTTTAAACTTGTATATTTGTGACAAATTTACCCTCAGTTAAATTGGATTAATACCACAAAAAATTCTAAACTAGCAAATCTGAGACAAACGGAAGATAAAATCCAAAATTAGTACTCTCCGTCAACTGTCAGGTGTCATCAAACTCAGTAATTTAATAGTAAAATTTGTCAGAAACTGACGGAGAATAAAATTGTCACGGATGTACCAATTTGAGGTAAATTTGTCACAGATGTATCAGTTTAGGATTTTTCGTGGTCAAAAAAATGACTTTAGGTAAATTTATCACAGATGTACCAGTTTGGAGTTTTTCGTAGTATTAACCCTTTTTTTTTTTA
This sequence comes from Metrosideros polymorpha var. glaberrima, assembly GCA_001662345.2. Classification (NCBI taxonomy): domain Eukaryota; kingdom Viridiplantae; phylum Streptophyta; class Magnoliopsida; order Myrtales; family Myrtaceae; genus Metrosideros; species Metrosideros polymorpha. The sequence continues at coordinate 18,741,191 of BCNH02000006.1, read as the reverse complement.
CATATGCGCCCACTAATTAAAGAAGAAAGCTATCAACATCACATGAACCACTAGAGATACTCAATCTGACCAAAGTAAAGTGTTAAATTACAATACGAGTCATTTGATGAGACTTATGATATTTTGGTGAGACTAAAGTGACAGGACCTATAAATTGATGTCATCAATGGCATCGGGCGATGGCTTCTCCAAAATCTATATAAAACCCTCCCAATAATAAGATTAACCTACGAGTGGATCTCTCGTGCTCCTGCCATCAATTAGATGATTTCAATGTATTATTGTGTGATGCTCAAAGGAGAATCGACGATAAATTTTCAATCTCCATATGACTCTTGCTTGAGGATTTTTTTTTTTTTTTTGGGGTCATAAATAGAGCTACATTTTATTCAACTAGGAAAACCAAATGAGCTCATTAAATGGGCTTCAGTATAAAGAAGATCCACAAAAGTTTGAGGAGGTAAAATAACCCAATTGGAAGTTAGAGAATTGCGTCCGTGGGCTTTGGCGATCTAGTCCGCAATAAATTTTGCCTCCCTTTCCAATGCTGGATTCGAATATTTGGAAAATCCACTAACAGAGCAACACAGTGCTTGAGGATTGATTGCCTCATTTTCTCAGTGAATTGCTAAATTGAAAGAGCAACTGACTGTCGGGTCAACAGTCAACTTTGAACGTCTCGGCCGGTGAGCTGCCCCCTTCCAGATGGGCTTAGTTGGTTTCTACGTTGATTGGGCTTCTTCAAGCCCACTGGGCCAATGTAGTGTGTCCGATATTTCGGCCATTTTGTGTCCTTTTCATTGTGCTTGGGGGCTATGAGTCCATGGTTTACAGCTTTTGATACCTAAGCCTCAATTTTGGGGTTTCTTCATCTACTAGTATTGGTAAGGCTCTATAGTTTCGCGAAAAATAAATAACGTGAAAAATGCATTCTTAAATATGATCATTTGTATTACTTGAAATAATTAGTCAATGAAAAATATTTTCATTCTCGACAACAATTTGTGTCCAAACATTTTCGTATACGATGGAAATAATTTTCGTTTATTCATGTTTAAAAGTGATACATGCGATCATTTTTAAGAAAATATTTTCTAAATTATTCATTTTCCACAAAACAAATGGAAATATTACTTTGGTTTGTCACCCTTTTTAACCATCATACGAATTCATCTATTTTTTTATTGAAAAAAGTTTCATCGACTTATTTTCATGCTATCAATTGCCCATTACTTTCTCATCTGAAAGTTATTATTTTACAGGGTAGCTATTGCAATATTAAAAGCACACGCGTCGCATTGATTGGTCCTAGTGTTATTCTTTGTAACCTGTTTGATCAATAATATAATGATAGAAATTCTAAAACTTATCACAAAAAACTTTCAATAAATGCAATCAAGTCTTATAATTTGTCCAATTCGTGCAATTGAATACCTCTATTAGCTCCATTTAATTTGACTGAACGGATAATACTGACGATGCATTTTTCTAATATATTCTAAAGTGACCTAGCGTTGATGTCACCGCAAGCAGGCCCCATATGAGAAAATCCACAAAAAAAAAAACCATAAAAAACCACAAAAAGTAGAGAACATAACTTTGGAGAGAGAGAGAGAACTGGTCTTTAGTGGTATGGTAGCCTCTAGCCCACCTTCATCGGCGAAGGTTGTCGGTCTCACAGGGGCAACTCTCGCCCTGGCCGGCAAGGATTTCTAACCATAGATTGCCCTTTTAACAATAAATTGTAGAATAATTTGTGCAGTTATGCCTAAAATACTCTTTAATTTGCTAAAATTTGTGTCCTTTCAACTCCCATCATTTCAACTTCGATTATATTTTCCTCTATCCCTCACTCTCACTCAATAAAGTTTGCTCCAATTTTATCTTTGGTGAGTCACAAGTTATGTACATCACCCACATAAAAACTTAATTAAACATAAATATGAATGATGTTCATGTTTATAATCTATCAATCAAAAGAGCAGTCGGAAAATTTTCATCGAAAATACTACCTTTATAGACTAACGTGAATTCCCTCTAATTCATATCAATTTATTAGGATAATCCTCATATTTCTTAGGATAAATACTACCTTTAGACTAGACCTCCGCAGCTCAAAGCCGATACCTTTTTTTTTTCGAAATCTGCTTCTCCAAATGATAATTGATCTTTGGGTTTCTCCAAATCTCTCGTTCGACAAAGTTTGCTCTTCTGTGAATTTGGAGCTTTCGGCGTTGTCCCTAGGCGGCATGTTCCTGTGAGTTTTGTCATGTTTTAGTTGGACATTGTCGGATGAAATCGTTGATTCACCGAAAGAGAACGCCCACTTTAATCATCAGTCACTCTATTTCATCGTAGAAAACCTTTCCTGCTCTTTTTAAATAACGCACATCCCACCATGGAAAACGTAACATCAGCTTGATTGAATTTATTGCACATGGAATATGATATTACGTTTCGAGCTGTGATTTTGCAATTTCTTTTGAGCTGGGGCCCAGTAATGAAGAAAAGAAACAAATTAAAATATATAGATTTTCTTTTTGGCTCTAGCCCTAGCCCTAGGTCGTCTTTTTCTTTGAAGTCCTGCCGCCCTGCCGCCGGTGGGTTTCCTCTGTGTGGGATTGTTGAAGGAAGCCGCACGCACAATGAAGGAATTGAAGAGCCGCCGCACAGTGAACTCCTCGAAATATGCGAGTTGAGTTTTTCTTTTGCTTGGTCGTGTGGCAGAGCATAGATACCCGATATTTGTGCCGTGAGTTATACATCAAGTTGAGTCGTTTATTTATAATTGCGTTGGGTTAAAATTTAATCTAAATGTGAAAAACACTCAAATGTGTAAACGATTGTCACTCCAATTCTCCGATTAGTTTGAATTATTGCTACTAGCTTTTTCTGTGAATGTAGGTACTGTCACTCAAATCGAACCATGTAAATTTTGGTGTCCTTTATTATTTCTTGTTTATTTTCTTTGGTTCTCTCGCATTGATTTAAATTGCAAGATCCTGATTAGCGATTCCGCATTAATTTTACAACAATAATAATAGCGAAATTAATATAGTTTTCTTCTCTTTCTTCCCCCACACGGCAATAGTATAGTGACAAAGAAGAATTGCTATACAAGGTCAAGAAAGACCCAAGTTTTTTTAAAGATTCATGGACATGATTAGCCTTACGCAACGCCCAAAATCGTTGCATGATCTTTTATAGGCGTTGCTTAAAGCTTCAGGCAAACCGTTCTGGAAGCAAGGAACCTAAAATTAACATAATTTATCTAATTACTAGACTATAAATTGTCTTTAAGTAAAAATAATATAACACTTAACAACTGAGATACATAAACTATTTGGAGTGAATCCATCATATTTTCTTCTTTTCTTATGTTATTGGTAATAACAGATACTTGTTCCCACTTGAAAAGGAAAATATAGAAGTAACATTTTAGGAAAAAAAAAATATGTTACATAAAATCATAGTAAAAGTATCGGAAAATTAAACTACCATTTTCTTAATGGCCGCAAAAATTAAATTCTTAACTTTTTAGATCATTAGAAATTAATTGTCTCTCCCCAATCACTATACTATCCACCACCGTCGTCCAACCATTACGTCAGTTTCCGAACATTCTCTCTCTCTCTCTCTCTCTCTCTCTCTCTCTCTCTCTCTCTCTCGCCATGTATGTCCATCTCTTCTCCATCAACAACCTTGAGCGTTTACCAATGATACAGATTCATCCCTTCTCCATCAACAATCACATTTGCGTTGACCAATCATACCCCATTTTGTAGAGAGACGGAGGGAGAAAATTATCAATTCAATCATAAATCAGGATATTAATTCAATTTAAAATTTTTTAAATTTTGTCAACGTAGTCCTAAAATCTTTATGTAAATTTCAATGTAGTCCTTGAAGTCAATTGTCACCGGAAATCGCTTTTGTCCACATCAGCATTGCACATAAAACGGCCGGCGATGACTAAATGGCACATAAAACATTTCTGGTGGCAATTAGCCAAAATGACTATATTGGAAAAGTTTAAGACTAAATTGGAAAGATTGAAAAGTTTAAGATTAATTGATATCCGTACAATATGTTTAAGACTAAGTGGGTAATTATCCGAGGGAGAGGCATGACCAATGGTGACGGTGCTCATGGCAACATCCGAAAGCAATAGAGCAAAAGTGGAATGATTTTTTTCTGATAAAGTTATAGGGCATGTGAAAAGTCGAAAATTGGGCGAAAAAAAGTGAAGTCAAACTGACGAATTAGAAAATTCTAACATAAAAGAATAATCAAAACACCTCAAGGTTGTCATAGTTGATTGGGTTGTCGAGAGAAATTTAGCTTAGAAATTGGAGGTCATTTGTTCAAATCCCACAAATCATATGCAAACTACTTTGAGTCAAGACAACCTGCACAGAAGAGACTTGAACGTAATTAATTTATGAGATTTGCAGGATATTTCATGGGTCTCTAGGTAATCGGACCTTAGAGATCATAATGAAAAAAATAAAGAATAAATGACAGAGAATAAAACCGCCACTGAGGTTATCGAGATGATTATCTTAGTCTTGATTCTCACGACAGAATTTGTCGATATAGATGATTCTCTAAAGGTGCAATTCCACATTAGAGTATATATGAGTATACGAGGAATTTTTCTTTACAAGTAAGTGGCTATGAAGGGCATGTTCTACGTCCTTACATACAGCTAGGAAATCCATGACATCGAGTTGGCAGTCCAAGTTCGAAGGAAGAACACCATTAATGGCCGGGTAACTTCACTTCTTGAGATAGCCATGCATACGTTACGCAACAAGTTAACCAGAAGAGACTGCGTACGTGCCGTCAAAGATTGCATGGCTCCACTCCATGCAACGTCAGGCGATACATCAGAAGTCTAAATTGAACTTCTCTCTAGGGTTCCACACCCAAGGGGTTCGAATGCGTAAGGGCCTCCAAGCTGTCTTAAAGGGCAAGTGACTATAACCTCATCATAAGGATGAAAACAAGTATAAAAACGAAAACAGACAAGCTTATCTTAATTTAGGGGAAACTGTACATGTACCTCCTGTCGGTTTGAAGAAACCCTCGTCTTATAGCATGAAGTCGATACGCAAGTTGATATGATACTTCCCATTATAATAAGGCTCAACATATGTCCAGATTTTTATTTTCTGTTTTTATGAAAGGTTTTATAAACCGGACGTTTTTATAAATCTGTTGCTACTTCAGAAGCAATCACGATAATTCATGCGATATTAAGCAAAGAATACTTGTATTAAGCTAATAAGAGAAAATCACCAAAAAAGTCATAAAGCTATTATAATTGGGCGGATTCGGTCATAAACTCTTTTTTTTTTTTGCCAATTAAATCTTAATCCTTTCACATTTGTGCCAATTTAGTCCATCCGATTAATTGGCTGGCCGACGCTAATGTAACTCCGCCAATGCCGGCGTGGACATTTTTTAATAATATAATTTTTTTTTTCTGTTAAATTTAAAATTCTTTTCTTTACTTGTTTTTTTTTTTTTTTTACTTAAGGCTAGCCTTGCCCAACGGTTTGGCTCAATTTGGGCGAGGCCGTGACGCCCTTGCAACCTCGCCTAGGGCTAGTAAGGGAATTGCGGTCCTCACCCAGAGTCGGGGAGGGCCGCAATGCCCTCGCCCAGTGCTGGCAAGAGCATCTCGGCCCTCGTCGGCCCTAAGTTAAAAAAAAAGTAAAGTAAAGAAAAGAAAAGAAAAGAAATAAAATATTATTAAAAACTATCTACGTTAGCGCCAATTAGCCAAAATTGGCCGGATGGACTGAATTGGCGCAAATGTAAAAGGCTTAGGACTCAATCGGCAATAAAAAAAAATCATAATTAAATTGGCACGATTATAATAGGTTTAGGACTTTTTTTGTAATTTTACCAACTAATAATGCATGTATGAACACGGTGGTTATCGTGGACTTTATTGTGATTATTATATTTTGTGTCCTCCAATTTAAAATGAGTGGACAACTCAATATACATGGTATTAAGCAACCTTTTTGTTTGAAGAGTAGTTTAGGACTTTGTAGAGTTCAACCCTCCAACCAGTACAAATAGAGCCCCCCAAGTCCCCTAACATCCCACACCAATCTTCTTGCACTTGCTAGTTTGTACTAATTAGTGCAAGTGCGTTTCATACCACATTTCCAGCAAACAATATGAGCTACCCATACTACTCTCCACCACCACCCCCTCCGTCGACTCCAATATGTATCACAACTTCTCCTCCACCGCCACCGCCGCCGCCGCCACCGCCGCCACCGCCACCCCCGCCGCCACCCCCGCCGCCACCACGCACCCATCACTGCCACCATCCACATGCACCGCCACCCCACTCACTATCACCGCCGACTTATGTGATTCCCCCACCAAAGGAAGGTACTCCACCTCCGTTTCCAACGCCCACACCAACCCCTGAACTACCTCCATCCTACCTTGAACCACCCCCAACATATGGCCAATCACCACCTATTTACGGTGCACCGCCTCCATCACTCCCACCTTTGCCGTATATCAATGCACCCCCTGGTGGTGGCGGCCACCACACGGCTGTTATCGTTGCATGTGTATCATTAGGTGGTCTCTTCATTCTGGCATTCCTCGCGGTTTGTCTCTGTTGCGCGGCCAAGAGGAGAAAGAAGCCGGTCATGGTTCCGGCTTGTGTAGAAGTGGAGGAACATGAAGTGGTCCAAGAGACAATAACTAGGGGGCCGCATGGTGAGCAAACCGTGACCGTCGATATCGAAGATGACGTGATAATTCGCAGTGGTGCCAGCCCTCCATGCGAACCAAGTCGTCCTCCGGGACATCACCCTCCCTGCTAAGCTTACGTTACCTTCTTGGCTTGGGCGACTCTGTTTGATTTCTTCATCACAAATTAAGTGCTCCGTCTGTTAATTGTCATTGGGTTGTCGTGATAATAGTGTAATAAATTCAATGTAATTGGGCTGGTTTGTAATGTGTTAATATCACACCTCAAGTCATCGTTGTATTGAAAAGACAAAACAAGTGTGTATTTGATATTCATTGCGATTACAAATAATATGTTCGAGTTTCCATATGAATAGTTAGCTGGATGACAGCCCGTAAAAATTAGACCGCATGGTTGAAATTACATTGGAATTTGGCTTTCTCGGTGGGGTATTAAAACAAAGCAAAAGTGAGTGATTAGCTTATGCAATTGATGACTTGTATTATGAAAGTCACGGTGGTTCTTGGAGGAATAATGTCATCATCTAGTGGAGTAGTTAAGGGTGTGGGCATTTAGGTGGTCGGGAAGGGGATAAATTTAGGGTTATTACCCAAGAGGCAGACCAATTGGCCCATTGATTTGGGCGTGGACTCTCTTAAGCTCATACCTTGCGCAACGTTGGATTTTGTCTTAAATTCTTTAACAATCCTAAATAATTAACTAGAGTTGTCACTAGACTATTGGGGTTGACTAGATACCAACTGAGATGCGATAGCGTCGTCTCAATTTCTACCAAATTAGATATTCTAAGCATGGGGACTTGATTACGCTAATATCTATTAACGCCCTTTTGGTACCACTGACTAGTTGGTTGTTTATCTAAGTTATCATGCAGTCTTGATTATCAGTTAATCCTAAAGGTATCACCAATACTAAGTGATCATGCAAATGTTCATGAGAGGTTGTTTTCATTAATATCTAGACTAATGCCAGCCTAATCTAGAAAAAGCAATTAACACACAATCTATTTAAAAGCGGTGCAGAAAGCAAACACCAAAATATTGAAAAGCGATACAAAAGATAGGCAAGCAAGTATTTAAAAGCATCAAGGTCAAGGTAAGGGAAATAAAAATCCGATTCAAGCAGAGAATAAACATGGCCTTGTTATAAGCCTTGGAACATGTATCCCATAAGTTTGGTATTAGAGACTAAACCTATATAAAGTGATCTTAAGTCTACTAATTATTATGGCAAAGCTACTCGAGGCTAATCTAACCATTTATTAGGTGATTCTAAGTCTAGTCAATTTTAATATTTAGAACTTAGAATAGTTAAATCCTAAGGTTATTACAAAGTAGTCTATCTAAGCTAATCTAACTAAACTAGTATCACCTTGGAACGTGATGGGACTTCGATCTCTTGGCCACCACCTCTACATCGGTTTCATTCGACATTCAAACCATTCACGACATACACTCAACAAAGACAATCAAGGAAGTTCACTCAATCAAAATGAGAATGAGAAAACAATTAGAGAAGCCAAGCAAACTTGATTCGAGATGCCAAGAAAACTCAAGCCATTCGATTAGTCTAACAACCCTCTAAAATAGCTAAGGGTTCATTAAGTGGAGTTAACGTTAAAAATAGCCCGAACTTGTGTGCACAACGCAGAAAGCTATCATCATTATCCCGCTAATTAATCACTAGTCACCTTTCTAAACTATCCATCAAAAAGCATGCATTTAGGTTCTAACATTTAACCGAGCATTCACATCCAAAATCTAATTAAGACATACAATTAAGACAAAGAAAACAACCATCAATCAAATCTATAAAAACACTAATTACACTAAAAAAGCAAGCAAAAACAATTTCCGGACTTTTTTATTTTTTTAATATTATAACATTATTTTGATATATAAAATAAATTTAAAACGAACCGGACCCGGGTCGGGTCTCTGGACTGGGCCTGGACAAGGACCGAACCGGGCTCCAACCGGGCTGGGCTCAAGGCATGAGCCCAGCTCAGCGAAACCCAAAAAACTAAAACCCCAACCTAAGCCCAAATCTTATTTCCTAGCCGAGCCCAGACCCAAGCCACAGAAAACAAACGGCCCGATCCAACCCAAGCCCACTTCGGCCTGCCCAGCCCGCTTGTGGGGCCGCCTAACCCGGTCCGACGGGAAAACTTCCCCTCTCCCGATCCAACCAGGATGACCCGAGCTTGGCTTTTACTGTGATAAATCACTCGCCCAAGCCTCCGCTAGACCCCAACACCGGCAGCGCTCGCCCTTCGCTGGCGATTGTCTTCATGTCGACCGAATGGCAACGCTCAACGTCCGGCCACACCTAAAACCGCCAAACCGGCACAAGGAAACTCTTCCCCCCACGACCAGCTGAGACGCTGGAGTACCACCAAAAGCTACGAGCTCCCAATTACGACTGATGGTACACCCTCAGATTCAACCCAAACAACCACCCCGCCTGCGGATTTGGCTCAGGCATTTAACAAACACGTAGTGGGCGTCTAAGGAGAGGGAGGAAACTGAGTTATAGACGACTCAGGCTCTCGTTCGGTCTCAAAAGGGAACAGAGAGTGACGTTCCCGACGACCTTGGAACGTGTACTCGACCATAACAAACTGACGATCGAGAACCGTCGGGTGTCGGCCTGATCTGAGAAGAATAGGACAGAACAGAGCCTACTTGGTCCGAGGAGGGAACGGCTGGCTGGGAGTCGCTCGGTGAGTTGGGGGGGAGCAGGCGTCGCCAGAGGTCATCAGACGGCAACGGTGAAGGTCGGGCATGGCCGAGCCAAGGGACCGCATGGGCTGGGGCGCGGATTCGAAAGCTTTTCAATTATTTAATAATAATAAAAAACAATTTTTTTTAAAGAAATTACTTATTTATCTATTTTTTTTGTTGCCTATGCTATTGCTACTTTGGCCTTTTTTCTAAAGAAAAATTTGACAAATTTAGGAATCAACAATTGGATGTTAATATTTGCATGAATGTGCTTCGAAGGGAGAGATGCCTCACTGTCACATCGAGCATTAAGACCATGTACACAAAATACAACAAAAAGAAAAAAGAAAAAAAATCAATAAGTTGCCTTTAATAGAAGTCTTAAAATCGTTATATTCTCATATTGTTGGACGAAGTCCGCATTGAGAGGCATGTTGGAATGACAATCATAAGAGAAACGTTACATGAATTAGTGACGAATAAATTTATCACTTGTTATCCTGTTTCAAAAGGCATTAGAACAAGAGTTTTAAGAGTCAAGCTATGAATAAATGATTTTGTAGCTAAAACATTTGCCTGACAATCTCTATAACTAAATTGTCATTTAACAATTGAGATCTTGCTAATCGAGAGAGAGGAGAAGTGTGATCCCCTCCCAAAAAAATATGAAGTCTTCTATCAAAATAACTTGACCTAAAATAATAATCTTGGGGTATCCTCCAACACAACTAGTCTCAATTAGAGGTATTATCTAATCTAGTCTGACTGCAAAATTTGCGACATATGCTCAAGCCATCACTTCCTTCAAAAGCACGAGGATCAACAGGAACAGAGACATTTCAAGCATAAACTTAGGGCTCGCCATGCGTTCGAAAAATTGTGCCCACCTGTAAATTCAACTAATACATATCTGCTGATAAAGCCTGTTATCCATTTTAGATCTCCATCATAACCAGAGAAGTAACAACTGCTAACCATTCTAAAGTTAAATCAAATGAACGTTCCCTTTTTTTGGTAGAAAAATTTAAGCATGTATACATGTGCAATCCAAATGCACCAAAGTCCAAACCACTTGAGGTCGATTAGTTTAACAATAGCACCTTCTAGAAATACGAACATAAGATGACGAACTCAGGAAAACCAAAATAGTCATGCATGTCAGAAGTATTGCACTATCTATATCATGTAGATCAATATCATCTTAACCATTGATTATGTAAGTCCCATTGCAAGGACCACATGATCAACGGTTTAAATGGATTTCATCTACATGATCCAATTATATGATTAGATACTTAGTTTTTGTATGGGAGAAAGGAAGGGAAAGAAAATGAAAGGTGGGTACGAAAACTTGAAAGAATTTGAATTTTCTCTGAGAAGGTTTTTGGAGTCAAAATTTAGAATTTTCACCACCCACCCTATATTTTCCTCCCCCTCTCATTCTTACCACGCATAGCATCAGGTGAAAGGTAGACCACGTAAAATTATATACTATTTTTCTATGTTGTCCAAGTATAAGACACCTCTTTTGATTAGTCCAAGTGGAAAACACCTTAAAGTAAGCATCGGGTGCATTCTAGATAGTTCCTGCTAACCTGCACACTCCCACCAATTTCAGAAACAGAATGCAAATCATCTCACGTGATTAGAACATATAAATGTCATTAAGCATAATACTCCTGATATGACAATTACATGAATCAGATTAAAAAAAAAAAAAAGAACATCAAGGATGAATGCCTACATGCACACTAGACGCCACCGCAAAAAGAATAAGAGAGGACATACCAATTTCCTTTTTGAAACGTATTGTTTTCACTATTAATCTCCTCTTTAGCAAATTCTTCTAAAATTGCACGTTGTCGTTCATTTATCTCACTGAAAAGTAACCAGTCATAGAAAATCAATGCTGAAAGTAAGAATTCCTGATTAATACTTTTGTTACTTTAGTTTATAATATTGTTCCCTTTCTGGGAATAATCAATTAATGTACAAAAAGAATGGGAGTCCTACTATGAAAGGGATACTTGTTGACATGTACCAAGATAGTCCCTGACTTCAAAGGGAATATGTTGAAGTCCAGTGACAAAAGATTTAGATATGTGCATTTTTCAGAGTTAAATAGCAAATAAAGTTAATGTACTAACATTAAATGTGCACTATGCCTCCATGAGAAGTAGTAACTCCATTATCAAATCATCCACAAAGGCAACTCAAACAAATACTAGCCACAGATGCATATTGACCCGACCAATCATGCAGAAGCAAAAACCAGGAAGAAAACCATGTTTTGGTAGTACTGTAGAAATGTAGTGTCTAAAAATAATTTTGGTAGAAAAAAAAGCACCACAGTAAATGCAAAACAATTTACTATTTCTATAAACCTTTTCCTCTTAGGACCACAAGCTGTCCAGGCTGTACCCCCTTTGGTTTCTGAGTAGGTAGATTTGCAAACGGATAGATTATTGGTGTAAGCAAGGAAGAAAAGTCCATCCATAGTTTTGTTCTAACTTGTGTGAAGCTAATTTCTGAGACCACATATACATCTGCACCGTCTCTGGTAAAGGTACGATCTTCAGACACCTGCATAAGCACAATTACAAGTTACGCGCACATGAGATTGGCAATCTGACAGTGATACAGCTGACTGATTATGTAATGCAAGACTTCAACATGCTTCACGATCACATCCAATTTTTTTTTTATGGTAATAACAGTTGTCGGGACAATTTCCTAATGAATCAATCATGTCAGAGACTTCAAAAGGAGAGAAGATGTGAACCAATATAGATTCCACAGGAAAGCTCCAACAACAGAAGGATGAAGCTTCTACCATGAAGTGAGATCAAAGTTGTCCTTAAGATCATTATTACCATACAACCAGAAAAGAAGAGGGGATCATGCCTTCAATTTGATGAATAATAAGTTGCCAAGTTGACTCCTCCGTGCTCCAGCATTACTAGCCTCTGGCACGCGAATTGTATCTCTCGAATCCACACCTACACCATTCAGGAACGGAAACATCGGCTTATCCACTGACGAGAACATCGGACACAATGTTGTTCTTTGATAAAGGTAATTTATGTTGATGACATGAGGATCTATGTCGTATGTCCCTACTGCATTGATTTACCCTGTAAGCCATTTGAATTCACCTGATACTATATGTGTCATAGATATGTTTCTTTTTAGAACATTGGTTATAAATGAATATGTCCTTGGAAAACCAAGCCATTCTCCCTCCCGAAAGAGAGAAAAGATATCCACTGAAGTTGGCTCTGTTGCAAGAATTCACTCAAGCACAGCGATTGAAGTTACGAGTCAGCTCTTAACAACTTGCAATGAACCACAATATTTTTTTTAGAATGTGGCACTGCCAACTAATCTGAAGAACTTAAGATATTAGAAAAGCTTTTCGATTATGGCACTCTCTGACAGTCAAATGATCTTATGCTTCCTTTGACAGCATATCAAGTGTTGTAAAAGCAAGTGATCGAATAATAAAATAGACAAAATAGAAAAATAAATCAGACACCAGAGTTACGTGATTCAATCGTAGTGACTTACATCCATGGGGAGAGCAGCACGAAATTCCACTATAGATCAAGCGATACAATGGAGATTACAACCACACTCAAGTCACTCAAATACTCTAAGTATTTTTCAGGTCCCAATTATATTCAATAACCCACAAGTATTTAGCTCTATAATTCCTCATGAAATTATCTCTCCATCTCGTGAAGGAATTACACAAATCTTAGCGTAAGATTTAATCGGCTTCAACACTCTCTTGCTTCAGGATGTAATTCACAAGGAGAAGCTCCTATTTGATAATCTTCACAATTAAGAACAGACAAGAGCATATCCAAAATAAGAAACCTCTTTTTACGAAATCTTTTCCAATTAGGAAAAACATTCAATTAGGAAATCTATTCAAAATAGGAAACCTACTTGAAATAGGAAAGTTTCCTTTTCGGGCTCAAACTCGAGACATATCTTTAACAATCTCCACCTTGGCTCGTGTTTGAGACGAGTCACAATCGCTTCGCTGAAAATTCGAACTTCGTTACTATTCTCCCATAGCCCCCAATGAGTTCAATTGCTATAGACATCTTCCAAGTCCAAGCGGCACTTGAACTTTGTCTTAATTGTGAACCTCATTAGAACACCAACTCTACATGCACCTTTATTCGCTTCGCAAGGATTTTCCAACACAACCTTCTCAATCACACATAAGCAAAATATCGTTGCATCCATATCTATCAGAAGATTAAACACGTACCTTATTAATTTCAGCAGTTATAGCAACTATTGGTTCTATAGGCTCAACCTCGCTATAAGCATCATTTGTATCGATTACTTCGGTAGTACTCACTACCTCAGGAGTTTCTGGTTGCAACTCCACTTCAAGCCGAACGCCATTCAAATCCATATAAGCACTACCATTAACACTCCTAACTTGAAGTACTAGAGACTCATCAAACGTAAATTCTCTGCTGATAACAGGTGAATTTAATCCGGGCACCATAATCGATAATCCCTCTCATCTTGTGCATAGCCTAGGAACATGCACTTTCTTATCCTCCCATCGAGCTTACCATCACTAACTCGAATATAAATGTGCAACCAAATATTCTAAAAACAGAATAATCATCAACGTTACCTAACCACACTTCTTCGAGAGTTTCACATCCAATTGCAATCGATGAGGATCTATTCATTAGGTAGCTCTCCGTACTAAGTGCATACGCCAAGAATTTCCTAACCATACAAGCACTAGAGAGCATTTTATGGGCCGTCTCTAGTAATGTTCTGCTCATCAATTCTGCAACATGTTGTGGTTCATTGGTACTAGTGCGATGTCTCATTATGCCTTCCTTCATGCAGAGCTCCGAGCAAAACTCCATGCTAATGTCAATTTGCACATGCTTGATCATCTTACCGATTTCCTTTTCGATCAAAGTTCTCAATTGTCCGATCCTAATAATAGCATCAAACTTATGCCTAAGGACAAACACCCAAGTCTTCCTTGAATAATCATCAACAACTGTTAGTATAAATCTGGCATTCTTCCTTGAAGGAAATCTCAACAATCTGCAAACATTCAAGTAAATTAATTCTGTAATTTCCGTGGTTTCTTTGACAGACGTACTAAACTACATTTTCCGCCGTTGATTTAATTCACATCACTTGCATACATTTAGGTCATAAGCAATATAAGCACACAATAAACTTCTTTCACTTAGAACCTTCAGGCTTCTCTCACTAATGTGTCCCAACCATATATGCCACAATTTAGACTCTCGAACAGATGCATTCGACATCTCCACGATGAATTCTGTTACTATTTCACCTTGAAGCTCATACAAGCTACTGTGCTTGATTCTTTTCATTATTACCAAGGCACTTTGAACAATTTTCAGAATTCCACATTCTATAGAATATCGACATCCAGTTGAATTTAGTGCACTCAAGGAAATCATATTCTTTTTCAACTATGGAACATGCCTCACTCTAGTCAATGTCCACACAATACTATCATGCGTTTCGATTCTAACATCGCTAACATTTATAACATCGCACTCAACATTGTTCCCCAACTACATTTTACTACTATCTGTGTACTGATAAGTAGTAAATCAGTTCCTATTTGGTGTAGCATGAAAAAAAAACAAACAGAATCCATAATCCACCCATCAAACGATGAATAATCAGTGATATACAAGACACAATAAGCATTATCTGAATTACAATTAGCTACAGCTGCAATATCATCTGTAGACTCAACTCTAATTCTCTTACCATTATCATTCTTCAGCTTAAAGCAATCCTTTTTAAGATGCCCCTTCTTGTCACAATTCTAACAAATAGCATCCTCAGTCCTAGACTGACTAAGTTTGTTCAAGTTTATACTATTCTTGCTGACACATGTACTAGTTCTTCCTCTATTTTCACATACTAAAGTAGTAGACACAGATTCACCAGATTCTATTTTATGGATGTCCTCACTCATAATCAAATCTCGAATCTCATCAAACGTCAAACTAGTTGACCCATAAAAATTACTAACAGCAGTGACAATAGTATTCCAACTATTAGGTAATGCGGATAATAGAATCAAAGCACATATCTCATCTTCAAAGTCAATCTCAACTGAACTCAATTGACTAGAGATAACATTAAATTCATTAATATGATCAGCAACTAGCGCACCTTCGCTCATCATCAAATTAAATAGACGCTGCATCAAGTAGACCTAGTTGATCAGAGAGGGCTTCTCGTACATATCCGACAAAGCTTTCATCAAACCCACAGTGGTCATCTTTTTCATGATGTTAACACGACGTTACGAGCCAACGTCAGCCGAATAACACCCAACGCTCAGCTATCTAGCAATTTTCAGTCAGTTTGCTTCATCGTTTCTGGCTTCTCCTCAGACAAAAATAAGTGTAGTTTCATCTGATACAGATAATCTTCAATCTGCGTCTTCCAAAAACCAAAATCATTTCTATCAAATCTGTTGATTTACACTTTTCCTTCTTCTATCGCCATCGATTCGCTTCAACTTAGTCGAACCAAGCTCTAATATCAATTGTTGTAAAAGCAATCGATCAAACATTAAAATAGATAGAATTTAAAAAAAAAAATCGAACATCAGATTTATGTGGTTCGGTCGTAATAACCTACATTCACGGGGAAAGTGGCACGAAATTTCACTATAAATCAAGCAAGACAACGAAAATTATAACCATACTTGAGTCACCCAAATACTTTTAGTGTTTCCCAAGCCCTAATAACATCCAATAACTCACAAGTGTTTAGCCCTATAATTCCTCACGAAATAATCTCTTAATCTTAAGAATGAATTACACAAATCTTACACTAAGATTTAATCGGGTTCAACAATCTTTTGCTTCAGGGTGAAATTCACAAGTAGAAGCTCATCTTTGATAATCTTCACAATAAAGACACTTCTTATATATAAACAAAAGCAGATCCAAAATAGGAAACCTCTTTTTAGAAAACCTTCTTCAATTAGGAAACCTATTCCGAATAGGAAACCCACTTGAAATAAAAAAGTTTCCTTTTCGGGCTCAAACTCAAAATATATCTTTAATATCGATATCAGTTGAAGGAGGCTAACAAGAGGCCTGGAGATATTCGAACACTAGCTCTACATGTCATAACAAGGGACCATAGATAAATTCTTTTAAAGCATAACATATTACATTAACGCATTGTTTGATATTTTACGTTTTGACACCCTGACTTTCAGAACAGCACGCGTGCGCAAGAGAGAGAGAGAGAATTGTTACACCATTCAAGTTAACAATGTATAAAAATGACGATATCCAAAAGAATGGTAAATATTGAAAAGGATAAAGCTAGCATTGCTCTCATTTTGGGGAAACAATTCATGAAGCTTGAGATAAAGCAAACTCTTGTGATTAAAAGCTTTGCAGGTTCACTAGTACTCAATGAGACAGACGGGGACCATGATGCTACTGAAGCCACGTGATGGGGACAAAAAACTCCTAAATGCTTAAGCTGTCTTGTGCCCTGACAGGACATCTTGTGCGGAGAATGGTTCAAAAGCAATTTCTAAGAAAAAATCGTACCTGTGGCATGAAGACGCCGATAACTCCATGGCGACCTCAGGGTCTCGCGACCAACAGGATTGCCAGTAAAAGACAGCAACTGTGCGAAGCTGATCGATGAAAGCCTTCAGCTACTGACAGGCTTCCACTCATGAGCCAAGCAATAACTACATTGCCAAGGCGGAAGAAAAGTTAGAAAGAAAGAAAGAAAAGGTTGCTTCGGGCGAGCAAGAACGCCGCCCTCCACGAATCCGAAACCATATTCACCATCGAATTCGGGTGACCCGTGACTGAAGACAACAATCACCGCCCGCACTGCACGGCAATGGAAATCAGCGAATTACAGAGCAACGGAAAAGGCGAAAACGACCGCATGCCCTTAATTGGTCGATCGAATTTGCTCGCCGATCGTAACCAGCTGAATCTGCCCATGCGAAATTGAAGATTGAAGTACGATCAAAGAGGTAGCGAGAAGGAAGATTTGGAGACGGGTCGAAGGCGTGGCATGAACATCGAGGCAAGAGAGGAACGCCATCGGGGCTGGGCTTGATTAGCATGTTCTACGTTCTTACATACAACAAGGAAATCCAAGACATCGTGTTGGCAGTCCACGTTCGAAGAAAGAACGCCATTAATGGCCGGGTAACTTCACTTCTTGAGATAGCCATGCACACGTTACGCAACAAGTTAACCAGAAGAGACTGCGTACGTGCCGTCAAAGATTGCATGGCTCCATTCCTTGCAACGTCAGACGATACATCAGAAGTCTAAATTAAACTTCTCTCTAGGGTTCCATACCCAAGACCCAAGGGTTCGAATGCGTAAGGGCCTCCAATCCATGCTGTCTTAAAGGGCAAGTGACTATAACCTTATCATAAGGAAGAAAACAAGTATAAAAACACGAAAACAGACAAGCTCATCTTAATTTAGGCGGAACTGAACATGTATCACCTGTCGGTTTGAAGAAACCCTCATCTTATAGCATGAAGTCGATACGCAAGTTGATATGATACTTCCCATTATAATAAGGTTCAACATATGTCCAGATTTTTATCATCTGTTTTTATCAAAGGTTTTATAAACCGGATGTTTTTATAAATCTGTTGCTACTTCAGAAGCAATCATGACAATTCATGCGATATTAAGCGAAGAATACTTGTATTAAGCTAATAAGAGAACATCACCAAAAAAGTCATAAAACTATTGTAATTGGGCGGATTCGGTCATAAACTTTTTTTTTTGGCTAATTGAATCTTAATCTTTTTACATTTGTACCAATTTAGTCCATCCGACTAATTGGCTGGCCAGAGCTAATGTGACATTGCCAACGCTGACGTGAACATTTTTTGATAATAATTTTTATCTTTTAATTTTTAAAATTTTGAAGTCTTTTCTTTAATTTTTTTTTTTTTTAACTTAGGGCCGGCCTCGCCCAATGGCCTAGCTCAATTTGGGCAAGGCCGTGACACCCTTGCAGCCTCATGTAGGGCCAGCAAGGGCATTGCCGCCCTTGCCCAGAGTCGGCGAGGGTCGTGATGCCCTCACCTAGTGCTGGCAAGAGCATCTCGGCCCTTGCCAGCCCTAAGTTAAAAGAAAAATAAGTAAAGAAAAGAAAAAATTATTAAAACTATTCACATTAGCACCAGTCAGCAAAAATTGGCCGAATTGACTGAGTTGACGCAAATGTAAAAAGCTTAGGACTAAATTGGCAATAAAAAATTTAGGACTAAAATGGCATGATTACAATAGGTTTGTGACTTTTTTTGTAATTTTACCAACTAATAATGCATGTACGAACACCTTGATTATCGAGGACTTTATTGTGATTATTATAATTTTGTGTCCTCCAATTTAAAATGAGTGGACAACTCAACATACATGGTATTAAGCAACCTTCTTGTTTGAAGAGTAGTCTAGGACTTTGTAGAGTTCAATCCTCCAACCAGTACAAATAGAGCCCCCAAGTCCCCTAACATCCCACACCAATCTTCTTGCACTTGTTAGTTTGGACAAATTACTGCAAGTGCGTTTCATACCGCATTTCCAGCAAACAATATGAGCTACCCATACTACTCTCCACCGCCACCCCCTCCGTCGACTCCATTATGTATCACAACTTCTCCTCCACCACCGCCACCCCCGCCGCCTCCACGCACCCATCACTGCCACCATCCACATGCACTGCCACCCCACTCACTATCACCGCCGACTTATGTGATTCCACCACCAAAGGACGGTACTCCACCTCCGTTTCCAACACCCACACCAACCCCTGAACTACCTCCATCCTACCTTGAACCACCCCCCACATATGGCCAATCGCCACCTATTTACGGTGCACCACCTCCATCACTCCCACCTTTGCCGTATATCAATGCACCCCCTGGTGGTGGCAGCCACCACACGGCTGTTATCGTTGCATGTGTATCATTAGGTGGTCTCTTCATTCTGGCATTCCTCGTGGTTTGTCTCTGTTGCGCGGCCAAGAGGAGAAAGAAGCCGGTCATGGTTCCGGCTTGTGTAGAAGTGGAGGAACATGAAGTGGTCCAAGAGACAATAACTAGGGGGCCGCATGGTGAGCAAACCGTGACTGTCGATATCGAAGATGACGTGATAATTCGCAGTGGTGCCAGCCCTCCATGCGAACCAAGTCGTCCTCGGGGACATCACCCTCCCTGCTAAGCTTACGTTACCTTCTTGGCTTGGGCGACTCTATTTGATTTCTTCATCACAAATTAAGTGCTCCGTCTGTTAATTTTCATTGGGTTGTCGTGATAATAGTGTAATAAATTCAATGTAATTGGGCTGGTTTGTAATGTGTTAATATCACAACTCAAGTCATCGTTGTATTGAAAAGACAAAACAAGTGTTTGTTTGATATTCATTGCAATTACAAATAATATGTTCGAGTTTCCATATGAATAGTTAGCTGGATGACAGCCCGTAAAAATTAGACCGCGTGGTTGAAATTACATTGGAATTTGGCTTTCTTGGTGGGGTATTAGACCAAAGCAAAAGTGAGTGATTAGCTTATGCAATTGACGACTTGTATTACGATAGTCACGGTGGTTCTTGGAGGAATAATGTCATCATATAATGGAGTAGTTAAGGGTGTGGGAATTTTTTTTTTAATCAAGAAGGGTGTGGGAATTTAAGCGGTCGGGAAGGGGATAGGTTTAGGGGTATTGCTCAAGAGGTGGGCCAATTGGCCCATGGATTTGGGCGCAGGCTCTCCTAAGCTCAAAACTCGCGAAACGTTGAATTTCGTTTTAAATTTTTTAACAATCCTAAATAATTAACTAGAAGCCGCTACTAACATATTGTGGTTGACTAGAAACCAATTGAGATGCGACAGCGTTGTCTCAATTTTAACAAAACCAAAAGTTCTAAGCATGGGGACTTAATTACACTAATGTCTATTAATGTCCTTTCGGTACCATTGACTAGTTGGTTGTTTACCTAAGTTATCATGCAATTTTGATTATCAGTTAATCCTAAAGGTATCACCAATACTAAGTGATCATGCAAACGTTCCTGAGGGGTTGTTTTCATTAATATCTAGACTAATAATAGCCTAATCTAGAAAAAGCAATTAACGCATAATCTATTTAAAAGGGGTGCATAAAGCAAACACCCAAATATTGGAAAGCGATAGGAAAGATAGGCATGCAAGTATTTAAAAGCATCGAGGTAAAGGTATGGGAAATAAAAATCCGATATTGTCGGGCAGAGAATAAATATGGCCTTATTGTAAGCCTCAGGGCATGTACCCCATAAGTTGGTATTAGAGACTAAAAATATATAAAGTAATCTTAAGTCTACTAATTAAAATGGCAAAGCTACTTGAGGCTAATTCAACCATTTATTAGGTGATTCTAAGTCTATTCGATTTTAATATTTAGAACTTAGAATAGTTAAAACCTAAGCTTATTATAAACTAGTCTATCTAAGCTAATCTAACTAAATTAGTATCGCCTTGGAACGCCATGGGACTGCGATTTGTTGGCCACCACCTCGATATCGGTTTCATTCGACATTCAAGCCATTCACGACATACACTCAACAAAGACAATCAGGGAAGTTCACTCAATCAAAATGAGAAAACGATTCGAGAAGCCAAGTAAACTCAAGCAATTCGATTAGCTAACAACCCTCTAAAATAACTAAGGGTTCATTGAGTGGAGTTGACGATTAATAGCCCGAGCTTGGGTGCACAATGCAGAAAGCTATCATCATTATCTCCCTAATTAATTACTAGTCACCTTTCTAAACAATCCATAAAAAGCATGCGTCGGGATTCTAACATTTAACCGACCATTCACATGCAAAATCTAAGTAAGACATACAATTAAGACAAAGAAAACAACCATCAATCAAACCTATAAAAACACTAATTACACTAAAAAGGAAAGCAAAACAATTTCCGGACCTATTTTTTTAATTTTTTAATATTTTAATATTATTTTGATATATAGAATAAATTTAAAACGAACCGGACACAGGTCGGGTCTCCGGACCGGGCCCGGACCAGGACCGAAACCCTTTCCCACCGGGATGGGCTCAACGTATGAGCCCAGCTCAGCGAAATCCAAAAAACTAAAACCCAACCTAAGCCCAAATCCTATTTCTAAGCCACAGAAAACAAACGGCCCGTTCCAACCGAAGCCCAACTTCGGCCTGCCCAGCCTGCTTGCAGGGTTGCCTAACCCGGTCCGGTCGGAAAACTTCCCCTCTCCCGGTCCGATCGGGATGACCCGAGCTCGGCTCTTACCGCGACAAATCATTCGCCCAAGCCTCCACTAGACCCCAACGCTGGCGGCCCTCGCCCTTCGTTGGCAACCGTCTTCACGCCGGTCGAACGTCCGTCAATGCCTAAAATCGCCGAACCAGCACAAGGAATCTCTTCTCCCCACTGCCGACCGAGACGTCGGAGTACCACCAAAAGCTACGAGCTACCTATTACGACTGACGGTATGTCCTCGGATTCAACCCAAACAACCACCACACTCGCGAATTTGGCTCAGGCATTTTAACAAACACGTGGTGGGCGTCCAAGGAGAGGGAGGAAAACCAAGTTACAGACGACTCAGGCTCTCGTCCGATCTCAAAAGGAAACGAAGAGCGACAATCCTAACGACCTGGGAACGTCTACTCCACCGTAACACACCGACGATCGAGAATCGGCGGGTGTCGGCTTGGTTTGAGAAGAACAGGACAAAACAAAGCCTACCTGGCCCGAGGAGGGTACGACTGGCTGGGAGTCGCTTGGTGAGTCGGGGGGGAGCGGGCGTCGCCAGAGGTCGTCAGACGCCAACGGTGGAGGTCGAGCATGGCCGAGCCAAAGGAGTCAGGCCCGCATGGGCTGGGGAGCGGATCCGAAAGCTTTTTAATTAATTAATAATTATTATTATATACTTTTTGAAGAAATTACCTATTTATCTACTTTTTTTGTTGCCTGTGTTACTGCTACTTTAGCCTTTTTTCTAAAGAAAAACCTTTGACAAAATATAGAGTCAACAGTTGAATGTCAACATTTGCATGCATGTGCTTCGAAGAGGAGAAATTATTCAGCCGTTAGTGACATCGAGCATTAAGACAATGTACACAAAATACAACAAAATGAAGAAAAGAAATCAATAAATTGCCTTTAACAAAAGTCTTAATATTCGAAGAAAGATGCCTTATGATTGAACGACAATCGTAAGAGAAACGTTACATGAATTGGTGACGCACAAAAGAAGAGATTCATCACTCATTATCCCGTTTCAAAAGGAATTAGGACAAGAGTTTTAAGAGTCAAGTTGTGAATAAATGATTTTGTAGCTAAAATATTTGCCTGACAATCCCTATAACTAAATAGTCATTTAACAATTGAGATCTTGCCAATCAAGAGAGGGAAATTGCGATCCCCTCCCAAAAAAATATTATGTCTTCTATCAAAATAACTCGACCTAAAATAATAATCTTGGGGTATCCTCCAATACAACTAGTCTCAATTAGAGGTATCTTCTGATCCTATCTGACTGTAAATTTGCGACATGTGCTCAAGCCATCACTTTCTTCATAAGCATGAGGATCAACAGGAATAGAGACATTTCGAGCATAAACTCAAGGCTTGCCACGCGTTCGAGAAATTGTGCCCACCTGTAAATTCAACCAGTACATAGCTGCTAATAAAGCCTGTTATCCATTTTAGGATCTCCATCATAACCAGAGAAGTAGCAACCGTTAACCCTTCTAAAGTCAAATTAAATGAAAGCTCCCTTTTTTTGGTAGAAAAATGTAAGCATGTATACATGTGCAATCCAAATGCACTAAAGTCCAAACCACTTGAGGTCAGTCAATTTAACAATAGCACCTTCTAGAAATACGAACATTGATAGACTCAGAAAAATCAAAACAGTCATGCATGTCAGTAGAAGTATTGCACTATCTATACCATGTAGATCGATATCATCTCAACCATCGATTATGTAAGTCCCATTATAGGTCCCACTGCGAGGACCACATGATCAACGATTTAAATGGATTTCATCTATGTGATCCAGTATTACGATTAGACACTTAGGCTGTGTTTGGGAGAAAGGAAGGGGAAGAAAATGAAAGGTGGGTTTGCAAACTTGGAAGAACTTGAATTTTCTGTGAGAAGGTTTTTGGAGGGAAATTTTAGAATTTTCACCACCCACACTATATTTTCCTCCCCCTCTCTTTCTTACCACATATAGGCTTTGTTTGGTAACGTTTCTATTTCTCCGTTTTTTTGTTCTTTTGTTCTCGAAAATAGATTTGGAACAAAAACTTGTTTGGTAACTTTTTGTTCTCAAAAACTATTTCTGTTTCCGGGAATAGAAACAAGAAGCAAAAAAAATTTATTTTGTTGTTCCAGAATCACTTTTGAGAAACAAACTCACTTAAAAAAAAATTAACTTATTTTTATTACTCTCACTCTTTCTCACCACTCTTTCTACCGCCGCCTATGTGTCCACCGCCCGTCGCCAGCCACCGCAAGCCACCACCACTGGCCACCTTCGTCGGCCAAGACCACCACCCTCGACCACCGCCATCGGCCACCTCCGCCGCCCATTGCCACCGCCCTCGGCCATCGCCATCGGCCACCTCTGCCACTCACTGTCGCCGCCCACCTCCGCCACCCACTGCCCCCGGCCACCGCCAGCACCCCCGCTCATCGCCATCGGCCACCTCCACCTCCAACAGAAATTTTATACAGTTACCAAACGCATTTGTGTTCTTTTTCTATTTTCGAAATAGAACTTTTGTACAGTTATCAAACGCGTTCTTTTACTGAGAAACTATTCTTGAGAACAGAAATAGAAAAAACTATTTCTGAATAGAAATTGTTCTCGAGAACAGAAATGTTACCAAATGCACCCATAGCATCAGGTGAAAGGTAGACCACGTAAAATTATTTACTATTTTTCGATGTTGTCCAAGTCTAAGACACCTCTTCTGATTAGTCCAAGTGAAAAACATCTTAAAGTAAGCATCGGGTGCATACTAGATAGTTCCTGCTAACCTGCACACTCCCACCAAATTCAGAAACATAATGCAAATCATCTCACGTGATTAGAACATATAAATGTCATTAAGCATAATACTACTGAAATGACAGTAACATGAATCAGATTAAAAAAAAAAAACATCTGAAAAATGAACGACAACGTGCAATCTTAGAAGAATTTGCTGGCAGTAACCAGTCATAGAAAATCAATGCGGGAAGTAAGAATTCCTGATTAATACTTTTGTTACTTTAGTTTATAATATTGTTCCCTTTCTGGGAATAATCAATTAATGTACAAAAAGAATGGGAGTCCTACTATGAAAGGGATACTTGTTGACATGTACCAAGATAGTCTTTGACTTCAAAGGGAATATGTGCGAGAAAGATACTATGAGTAACATAAGTTTTATACGGAGATCACTTAAGTGCCATAACTTTTTTTTAGCTCACTTGAGTGTCATAACTTTTTTAAAATGTCTACTTGAGTGCCATCGGCGCCGAAAATCCAATGTGGACGCCAAAAATCATACGTAGACACCGGAAGAACAATTTTATTATTATTTTAATATTTTTAAAATAAATTAAAATAATTTTTTATTTTACTTTTTATTTTCCTTTTTTCTCCTCTCTTTTTTTTTCGGCCAGCGAGGGTCGTTGGCGACCCTCGCCGACCGCAAAAGCTTCGCTCAAACTAGGCAAGGGCCACCTCGCCCATGGTTGGTGAGGCCACAAAGGCCTTAGGCGAGACTTTCGCGGCCTCGCTGACCGTGGGCGAGGTGACCTCGCCCAGATTCGACGAGGGCCTTCGTCGGCCCACTTGCACTCACTCGTGGTCGGGGCGAGGCCATCGCGACCTCACCAGCCGTAGGCGAGGTGCCCTCGCCCAGATCTGGTGAGGGCCTTCGCCCACGACCGCAAGCGAGCAAGGCTGGCGAGGGTCGCTGGTGACCCTCGTCGGCCAGTAGAAAAAAAAGGCAAAAAAATTGAAAAGAAAAAGTAAAATTAAAAAATTAAAATTTATTTAAAAATAATAAAATAGTCATTCCGGCGTCCACGTCGGATTTCCGGCGCCGAAGGCACTCAAGTAAGCATTTTAAAAAAGTTATGACACTCAAGTGAGTCAAAAAAAAGTTATGGCACTTAAGTGATCTCTGTACAAAACTTATGGCACTTCTGATGTCCTTCTCTCGGAATATGTTGAAGTCCAGTGACAAAAGATTTAGATATGTGCATTTTTCAGAGCTTAAATAGCAAATAAAGTTAATGTACTAACATTAAATGTGCACTATGCCCCATGAAAAGTCCATCCAATCACAATAAAAGCCGGAGAAAGGATTCAATTTCAGTGCCATGCTCATTGAGAGTTTTGAAACAAAACCAACTAAAAAGAATTAGCACATTCTTATATAAGATAGTGAACTTTTTTCCTTCAAAAATAGATGTGAACCGACTCAATTTACTGATCCTAACCCTCCTACTCCACTCAAAAGGTCGAAGGTCATCCGACATTCATCTGCTTTCATTGTTAATTATTAATAACACTCTCCAATTAAATCTGCAAGCAGAAATATGTCCCCATGTAGCAATGCACAACAAGCATGGAAGAGTTTAGCATTAATCACACCTTTGAAGTACACTGAACATGCCACAACAATCAAGTATCAATTTCAGCGTGCACTGATTAGAGTAAAAGCTAATATCCATTAAAGTTTACAAGATTTCACAACCATCGTGATAGATGAGAGCAATTACAAACCGAAACACAAACAGGATTTCAGATATGGGCGTGAGCTAAAGCTAGGTAGGGGAACTTTCTCACAAGTGGACTAAGAAAGGCAAAAACATAACATGCTCAATAGTTTTGTTCTCACTTGTGTGAAGCTAATTTCGGAGACCACATAGACATCTGCACCGACTCTAGTAAAGGTACGATCTTCAGACACCTGCATAAGCACAGTTACAAGTTACGTGCACATGAGATTGGCAATCTGACAGTGATACAGCTGACTGATTATGTAATGCAAGACTTCAACACACGATCACATCCAAAAAAATTTTATGGTAATAACAGTTCTCGGGACAATTTCCTTAATGAATCAATCATGTGAGAGACTTCAAAAGGAGAGAAGATGTAAAGCGATATGGATTCCACAGGAAAGCTCCAACAACAGCAGGATGAAGCTTCAACCATGAAGTGAGATCAAAGTTGTCCTTAAGATCATTATTACCATACAACCAGAAAAGAAGAGGGGATCATGCCTTTAATTTGATGAATAAATTGCCAGGTTGACTCCTCCGTGCTCCAGCATAACCAGCCTCTGGCACGCGAGTTGTATCTCCCGAATCCACACCTACACCATTCAGGAACGGAAACATCGGCTTATCCACTGAAGAGAACATCAGACACAATGTTGTTCTTTGATAAAGGTAATTTATGTTGATGACATGAGTATCTATGTTGTATGTCCCTACTGCATTGATTTACCTTGTAAGCCATTTGAATTCACCCGATACTATATGTGTCATAGATATGTTTCTTTTAAGAACATTGGTTATAAATGAATATGTCCTAGGAAAAACAAGCCATTCTCCCTCCCCAAAGAGAGAAAAGATAGCAACTATGCTAGCGAATAAAAAGAATACATCATGGCATATGAAGTTGGTTCTGTTTCAGGATTTCACTCATGCACAGCGGATGAAGTTACGAGTCAGCTCTTTACAACTTGCAATGAACCACAATATTTTTTTCTAGAATGTGGAACTGCCAACTAATCTGAAAAACTTAAGATATTAGAAAACCTTTTCGATTATGGCACTCTCTGAAAGTCGAATGATCTTACGCTTCCTTTGACACCATGTCAAGAGTCAGCTGAAGGAGGCTAACAAGAGGCCTGGAGATATTCGAACCCTAGACCTTCTGCTCTACATGTCATAACAAGGGACCACAGATAAGTTCTTTTAAAGCATGACATATTACATTAACGCATTGTTTGATATTTTATGTTCTGAAAGAAAACAAGTATAAAATGAAAACAGACGAGCTCATCTTAATTTAGGGGGAACTGTACATGTACCTCCTGTCGGTTTGAAGAAACCCTCCGTCTTATAGCATGAAGTCGATATGCAAGTCGATATGATGCTTCCCATTATAATAAGGTTCAACATATGCCCAGATTTCTATTATCTGTTTTTATGAAAGGTGGCTATAAACAATTTCCAATTGTACAAGGAGACAGAGGGTTTAGGTGCGGCTTGAGCTTATTAAAAAATCTGAGATATAAAGAACAAAATAATCTTGCGTCATTGGATATGCATGTGCTTGTTTATTTAGCAGCCAGCCAATCTCAACTGGCTTCTTTTGACTGGTATATAGAGAGGGGAATATGCAGAAACAGAGCTAACAAAACATCTGGACAAGATAGAACCATCCTAAAGTAGTCTCTGGCCCCATATTACGTTTTAATATTTAGTTTGATTGCGAATATCTCACTTGATCAACAAGAACATTGTCAAAAAAGTTCTAAACCTATTGCATTTTTGTCAATTTATTCATAAACCTTTCAATTTTGCCAATTGAGTCTTAAATATTTTCACATTTTGTCAATTGAGTCCATCCAGCCAATTTTGGCCAGAATTCGCTGACGTGGACGCCGTCCATTCTACGGACATTCTACGTGGCACAGGCGATGCTGACGTGGACAAATTTTAATAATTTTAAATATTTTTTCAATTTTTTAATCTTTTTTTCTGATTTTTTTTCTTTTTTGCCTTTCTTCTTCCTCTTCTTTGCCGGTGGCTGGCCACTAACCACAGGTGATGGCTAGGTGGGTTGGCATCGCTTGGGCCTCACCTGGTCGGGCGATAGCAACCCTCGCCTAGGCGAGGCCTGCTTGTCCAGCCATCACCTGTGGTTGGTGGCCAGCCACCAACAAAGAAGTGGAAGAAGAAAGGAAAATAAAGAAGAAATAATAAAAGGAAAAAAATCAGTAAAAAGATTTAAAAAATCGAAAAAATATAATTAAAATATAATTAAAAAAATTGTTCATGTCAGCACTGGTCATGCCACGCAGGATGGTCGGTATTCACGTCAATGAATTCAGGTCCAAATTGATCGGATGGACTCATTTTGCAAAGTATGAAAATGTTTAGGACTTAATTGGCAAAATTGAAAAGTTTATGACGGAAATGGCAAAGTGCAATAGGTTCAAGACTTTTTCTATAATTTCCCCCTAATCTAACATGTGGCCCCAGGGAGTAGTTGATAAAGCAGCAGCAGTCATAATGTTGTATAAAAGCAGATCCAAAGTTGTCTCCCCATTTTTCCTTGGTAAAGAATTAGAAGGAAATACATATTCTTATATACTTATAAGTGATAATATGCATATGCTAAAATCTTCAATAAGTAGATGCGGCGTTGTCATCTTTGTCAGGATACATGAACGGTGAGTATACATCTCTTTTTCCATGTAATAAAGGACATATATCATTGCCAAGAACTCTCAGTTTATTATCTTTCGCAAATATCTCTTTGCTTCTAAAAATAGGACTCAATGAGACCTTAATCATCTTCTCATTTGGTCATCCATTTCATATCTATTACATTTGTGCCCTGTTCTAATTAAACACGAGGATTTTCCTTAATTCCGGCGACTAGAGGAACTTAAACTCACGGTTTATGATTTTGAAATCTTGGTCTAGCTTCAAACTTTCTTTAAATAATAAAGAACGATGGTACATATATCATTCCAAATCAAGCATAAGTGCTCAAAATGTCAGAATGACACTTGCTCAACCGTAATGAGAATACCCTTAAGAAATAAATACACATTTATCTATCTATATCATGAAGTAGCTGGCTGACTTAATTGACAATCATCAAGGGTAGACTTTGAGGTATAAGTAACGAGCTGACCACCCAAGATAACAAAACAATCAAACATGGGAAGTCAATGGTCAAGAGAAAGAACTTATAATCGTGCACATGCTAAATTTTCTTACAACATAGATGTGGTAGTTTAGAGGTGATCTGGTCTGTCCTCGTGTGGAATAGAAGGATATAGAATTCTACGTTACAAGTATAATACTGAGGCTCGTAATTGAGAGGCCGACTTCTAAAATTAATGAAACTGGGGATTAATATTCGTTTTGCTGGTAGCATCAGTAAGAGAACAGGCCTATTTTCTTTATGCCCCAACGGAATTAATTTTTGTCGTGTTGCGACTGGCAACTGAGGATGTTCTTGGAAACTCATCTAATGAAGCAAATAAGTAGGACATACCGAAAAATCCAACAAGAGGGAAAGTCTGGTAAGCAATTGGAGAATGGCTTTCCCATTTTAATCATGTGCTTATTACTTTGAGTTCGAGGGACCATGCGATATTAAGTAAAGAATACTCATACTAAGCTAATAATGCGTGTATGAACACCTTGATTTGTTGAGGACTTTATTCTGATTATTATAATTTTGTGTCCTCCAATTTAAAATGAGTGGACAACTCAACATTCATGGTATTGAGCAACCTTCTTGTTTGAAGAGTAGTTTAGAACTTTGTAGAGTTCAAACCCTCTAACCAGTACAAATAGAGCCCCTCTAGTCCCATAACACCCCACACCAATCTTCTTGCACTAGCTAGTTTGGACTAATTAGTGCAAGTGCATTTCATACCACATTTCCAGCAAACAATATGAGCTACCCATACTACTCTCCACCGCCGCCACCTCCGTTGACTCCGACATGTAACACAACTCCTCCTCCTCCGCCACCACTGCTGCCTCCACCCACCCATCACCACCACCATCACCACCACAAGCCAACGCCTCCACCTACCCATCACCACCACCATCCATATGCACCGCCACCACAGTCACGGATAGGCACTCCACTTTCACCACCGACTTATGTGACTCCACCACCAAAGGGCGGTGCTCCACCTCCGTCTCCAAGTGGTGGTGCACCTCCACCTAAGGGGGTCTACCCGCCAAGTCCTAGCAAGGGCACTCCAGGTTCACCACCAAAGGGCGGCGCTCCACCTCTGTCTCCAAGTGGCGGTGCACCTCCACCTAAGGGGGTCTACCCACCAAGTCCTACCAAGGGCACTCCACCAAAGGGCGGCACTCAACCTCCGTCTCCAAGTGGTGGTGCACCTCCACCTAAGGGGCTTTACCCACCAAGTCCTAGCAAGGGCACTCCAGGTTCACCACCAAAGGGCGGCGTTCCACCTCCGTCTGCAAGTGGCGGTGCACCTCCACCTAAGGGGGTCTACCCACCAAGTCCTACCAAGGGCACTCCACCAAAGGGCGGCGCTCAACCTCCATCTCCAAGTGGTGGTGCACCTCCACCTAAGGGGATTTACCCACCAAGTCCTGGCAAGGGCACTCCAGGTTCAACACCAAAGGGTGGTGCACCTCCACCTAAGGGGGTCTACCCACCGAGTCCTAGCAAGGGCACTCCAAGTTCACCACCAAAGGCATCACCTCCTCATTCTAAGCACCCACCACCAACACCAACCCCTAAACTACCTCCATCTTACCTTGCACAACCCCCCACATATGGTCAATCACCACCTATATACGGTGTACCGCCTCCATCGCTCTCCCCTTCGTCGAATATCAATGCACCCCCTAGTGGCGGCGGCCACCACACAACTGTTATCGCCGTATGTGTATCATTAGGTGGTCTCTTCATGCTGGCATTCCTCGCGGTCGGTCTCTTTTGCGTGGCCAAGAGGCGAAAGAAGCCAGTCATGGTTCCGGCTTGTGTAGAAGTGGAGGAGCATGAAGTGGTCCACGAGACAATAACCATGGGGCCGTGTGGCGAGCAAACCGTGACCGTCGATATCGAAGATGATGTAATAATTCACTGTGGTGCCATCGGTGGAGCTGCAGCTGGTGCTTGTCACGGGGGCGCCAGCAGCCCTCCATGCGAACCGAGTCATCCTCCGGGACATCACCGTCCCTGCTGAGCTCATGTTGCCTACTTAGTTTGAGCGACTCTATTTGATTCCCTCATCGCAAATTTAGTGCTCTGTCTATTCATTGTTTTTGGGTTGTCGTGATAAGAGTGTAATGAATTCAATGTAATTGGGCTGGTTTGTAGTGTGTCCATATTCTCACCTTAAGTCATCATTGTATTGAAAAGAAAAAGTGTTTATTTAATACTCATTTCTATTACAAATAATACGTTCGATGACAGCCCGTAAAAATCAGACAGCATGGTTGACAGTACATAGGAGGTTGGCTTTCTTGGTGGGGTATTAGACCAAAGCAAAAGTAAGTGATTATCTCATGTAATTGATGACTTGTACTACGATAGTCCCGGTGGTTCTTGGAGGAACAATGTCATCACATAATGGAGTAGTTAAGGGTGTGGGAATTTTAATTGGTTGGATGTCGACATTTGCATGCATGTGCTTCGAAGAGAGATGCCTCACTGTCACATCAAACATTAAGACCACGTGCATAAAATACAACAAAGAAGAAGAGAAGAAATTTAAAAAGTCACCTTTAACAAAAGTATCGATGTCGTTATATTCTCGTATTGTTAGATGAAGCACGCACCAGTAGGTACGTTGAGCGACAATCATAGGAGAAACGTTACATGAATTGGTGACGGGCAAGATAAGAAATTTATCACTCGTTATCCTGTTTCGAAAGGTATCAGGACAAGAGTTTTAAGAGTCAAGCTGTGAATAAAATATTTTGTGGAAGGGGGCGACGATGGGCTTCCGAGAACAAGAGAGATCACCTCTATCAAGCTCATGTTGCTGCACTTTACTGCCTTTGGCATACTTAAATGAAGAATGAAGATCGTGAGACTAGCTAAAATATTTGCCGGACAATCCCTCTAACTATATAGTCATTTCACAATCGAGATCTTGCTAATCAGAGAGAGAGAGAGAGAGAGAGAGAGAGGTGAAGGATTTGAAACTTTTATTAATTGAGATTATGTAACTTCTGTACATTACTCTGAGAGTAGAAAAAGGTGTATACACCTTTAAAAATGGTGAGCTGCGGGGCAAAAGAATGGTTTTGATGAACTTGTAATTGAGCAACTGTGACCACCTCCCAAAAAATATGACGCCTTCTATCAAAATAACTCGACCTAAAATAATAATCTGGGGGATTCCTCCAACACAACCAGTCTCAATCAGAGGTATCATCTGATCCAATCTGACTGCAAATTTGCGGCATGTGCTCAAGCCATCACTTTCTTCAGAAGCATGAGGATCAACAGGAACAGAGACATTTCGACCATAAACTTAGGACTCGCCACGCGTTTGAGAAATTGTGCCCACCTGTAAGTTCAACCAGTACATAGCTGCTGATAAAGCCTGTTATCCATTTCAGGATCTCCATCATAATCAGAGAAGTGGCAACCATTAACCATTCTAAAGTTAAATTAAATGAATGTTCCCTTTTTCTGGCAGAAATATGTAAACATGTATACATGTGCAATCCAAATGCATCAAAGTCATAACCACTTGAGGTCAGTCAATTTAACAATAGCACCTTCTAGAAATATGAACATTAGATGATGGACTCAGAAAAACCGCAACAGTCGTGCATGTCAGGAGAAGTATTGCACTATCTATACCACGTACACCAATATCATCTCTACCATCAATTATGTAGGTCTCACTGTAGGGACCACATGATCAACGGTTTAAATGGACTTCGTCTACGTGCTAGTTATACGATTAGACACTTAGGCTTTGTTCAGGAGAAAGGAAGGGGAAGAAAATGAAAGGTGGGTATGAAAACTTGGAAGAAGTTGAATTTTCTGTGAGAAGGTTTTTGGAGGCAAAATTTAAAATTTTCTCCACCCACCCTATATTTTCCTTCCCCTCTTTCTGACCACACAAAGCATCAGGTGATGGGTAGACCTCGAAAAATTATTTACTATTTTTCTATATTGTCCGAGTATAAGACCCCTCTTTTGATTAGTCCAAGTGGAAAACACCTTAAAGTAACCATCAGGTGCATTCTAGTTAGTTCCAGCTAACCTGCACACTCCCACCAATTTCAGAAACAGAATGCTATCATCTCACTTGATTCGCATTCTTGGTAGTTGCATCAACCTATTAATTTAGAGGTGTCCCAAATGCAAGCGCAGGGGAACTCAAATGTAGCTCTCACTCAAGTGCTGCAATCACCCCCATTGCAATGGTCAGACGGCATTGCGCCTGGCAGCAGCACAAAAATCGTATTTGACATCCATTCAGGAAACAACATAACTACCACTCAGACAATGATCCCATTGAGAAGCAAAAGTAAACCAAACACCAAACCAAAAGCAAAGAATTTTAAACATGAAACTAGAGGCATAATGATCGATTCTGTTCAAGACAACAGATAATTTTGTTTCAGGTGCTTGATCCACCTGTTATCACTTAGAACATATAAATATCATTAAGCATAATTCTATTGATATGACAATTAAATGAATCAGATAATAAAAGAGAAACATCAAGGATG
Source organism: Metrosideros polymorpha var. glaberrima (assembly GCA_001662345.2). Lineage (NCBI taxonomy): Eukaryota > Viridiplantae > Streptophyta > Magnoliopsida > Myrtales > Myrtaceae > Metrosideros > Metrosideros polymorpha. The sequence continues at coordinate 18,707,129 of BCNH02000006.1, read as the reverse complement.
AATGCAAACATGCACACTCGATGCCACCATAAAAAGAAGGGCATATACCACAAAGAACCCCAAACTATGTCCACTGTGACAAAAATACCCCAAACTTTTTTTTGAGTCACCAAAAACCCCAAACTTTTCCACTATGAACAAATACCCCCAACTTTTTTGTGTCATGAAAAAACCTATATGCCCTCTTTTTCAGTTCCATTCAGGGTATATTTGTCACATTGGTATAAGTTTGAGGTTTTTTATGACAAAAAAAAAAATCGGGGTATTTTTGTCACATTGGGCATAGTTTGGGTTTTTTGTGGTATTAACTCTAAAAAGAATAAGAAAGAGGACATACCAATTTCCTTCTTGAAACGTATTGTTTTCACTACTGATCTCCTCTTTAGCAAATTCTTCTAAAATTGCACGTTGTCGTTCATTTATCTCGCTGAAAAGTAACCAGTCATAGAAAGGAAATATATAGCATCAACTTTTGAGTCCAAACAACCAAGACCTAAAGGTCTCAATCAATGATAAAAAATCAATACTGGAAGTCAGAAGTCCTGATTAATACTTTTGTTACTTTGGTTTATAATATCATTCCTTTTCTGGGAACAATCAATTAATGTACAAAAATAATGTAAGTCCTACTATGAATGTGAAACTTGTTCGCATATACCAAGATAGTCCCTGACTTCGAAGGGAATATGTTGAAGTCCAGTGACAAAAGATTTAGATATGTGCATTTTTCAGAGCTTACATAGCAAATAAAGTTAATGTACAAACATCACATGTACACTGTGCCTCCATGAGTAGTAACTCCATTTCCAAATCATACACAAAGGCAACTCAAATGAATACTAGCCACAGATGCATATTGACCCGACCACTCATGCAGAAGCAAAAACCAGGAAGAGGAGGAGGAAGAGGAGCAAAAGGATATGATCGAAACTCAATTAAACTCTGATGATTACGAAAACAGACAACAAAATAATAAATAGCATACCTGGGGAATTTAACCCGAAATCGCACAAATTGATCTCCACGACTGACAAGAAAACCATGTTTTGGTAGTCCTGTAGCAATGTAATGTCTAAAGATAATTTTGGTAGAAAAAAAGCACCACAGTTAATGCAAAATAATTTATTATTTCTATAAACCTTTTCCTCTTAGAACCACAAGCTGTCCAGGCTGTACCCTTTCTGGTATCTGAGAAGGTAAATTTGCAAACAGATAGATTATTAGTGTAAGCAAGGAAGAAAAGTCCATCCAATCACAATGAAAGCCAGAGAAAGGATTCAATTTCAGTGGCATATATTATTCACTCACAAGACATCACTATTTTCTATAGGTAAATGCCCATTTTTTACCCTTTTGCTTGGTAAAACATTTGAGAATCTAGGCGTCCATGCCACCCTTTCCCCTCCTCCCCCAACCGCAACCCCAAAAAGAGAAAGGCAAGCACACAATTGTTAGAATATCTCCATGGATAATTCTAATATTGTCGGTGTCACCTTGTAAACCACAATCCAGGAACATCTTCCGATTTTAGATATTTTCATGCTGTTGACCCCACCATGGACTCATTTAATTAAAAGATGCAAACAGAAATCTATTGGTGATAACTTGCTCAAGAACCTGCTTTGTAGTATTTGTAAATTTTTACACATTTTTTTTTGGTTCCAAACATATTCAGTTGGTAACTTACTCAAGAAAGTAGTCAATGTTGCCCATCATTTATAGTTTTGAAACAAAACCAACTAAAAAGAATTAGTACATTTATACATAAGATAGTGAACTGTTTTCCTTCAAAAATAGATAGAACCGACTCAATCTACCCCAAAAAAACCGCTTTCAAGACAAGTGGCACACCCTCTTCTTCTTGGTGACTACTGATCTGCATATTTTTATTTTCCATTGCACGAGAGAAGGACCCCCAAAATGAATAACAAGAGTGGTAGGATGTTACACTGAACCACACATTAAAACCAGGTGTTAAAGCAGTAAAACACTTGGAACAGTGATTTGATACATTATTGATGCTTCCAAATATTAGTTTTACTGATCCTATTACTCATTTAACCCTTCTACTCTGCTCAAAAGGTCAAAAGTCATCTGACATTCATGTCCTTTTATTGTTAATTTTATTAAAATAACACTCTCCAATTAAATCTGCAAACACAAGTATGTCCCCATGTGCCTTGGGCAGTTCTTACATTAACTTGTACTTTCCCCGATAAAGTTGGGACCTCGACTTTACCACCAAGAATTGCCTGTAACAGAAATAAAACTCAAAAAGTCAAGGAACCAGGTTACAGATACATATCTGAATAACATGGAACTGATGCTGTCTTCAAAAATACACAGTAAAGATGACATTAAAAGTAAAGTCATGACAGATAGCAATGCACAAGCAAGGAATAGTTCAGCATTAATCACACCGTTACATTGAACATGCCACAACAATCAAGTATCAATTTCAGCATGCACTGGTTAGAATAAAAGCTAATATCCATTGAAGTTTACAAGATTTCACAACCATCACGATAGATGAGAGCATTTACAAACTGAAACACAAACAGGATTTCAGATATTGCATGAGCTAAAGCTAGGTAGGGGAACTTGCTTACAAGTGGATAAGAAAGGCAAAAACATAACATGCACAATAGTTTTGTTCTCACTTGTGTGAAGCTAATTTCTGAGACCACATATACATCTGCACCGTCTCTGGTAAAGGTACGATCTTCAGCCACCTGCATGAGCACAGTTACAAGTTATGTGCACACGCAGTTGGCAATCTAACAGTGATACAGCTGACTGATTATGTAATGCAAGACTTCAAAATGTTTCACAATCACATCCAAAATTTGTTTATGGTAATAATAGTTTTCGGGACAATTTCCTAATGAATTAATCATGTGAGAGACTTCAAAAGGAGAAAAGATGTTAAGCAATATAAATTTCGCAGGAAAGCTCCAACAACAGCAGGATAAAGCTTCTACCATGAAGTGAGATCAAAGTTGTCCTTAAGATCATTATTACCATACAATCAGAAAAGAAGAGGGGATCATGCCTTTAATTTGATGAATAAGTTGCCAGGTTGACTCCGCCGTGCTCCAGCATTACCAGCCTCTGGCACGTGAATTGTATCTCCCGAATCCACACCTACACCATTCAGGAGCGAAAACATCAGCTTATCCACTGAAGAGAACATCAGACACAATGTTGTTCTTTGATAAAGGTAATTCATGTTGATGACATGAGGATCTATGTCATATGTCCCTACTGCATCGATTTATCCTGTAAACGATTTGAATTCACCTGATACTATATGTGTCATAGATATGTTTCCTTTAAGAACATTAATTATAAATGAATATGTCCTTGGAAAAACAAGCCATTCCCCCAACCCAAAGAGAGACAAGATAGCAACTATGTTAGCGAATAAAAATAACACATTATGGCATATGAAGTTGGTTATGTTGCAAGATTTCACTCATGCACAGCAGATGAAGTTACCAGTCAGCCCTTTACAACTTGCAAAGAACCACAATATTTTTTGTAGAATGTGGAACTGCCAACTAATCTGAAAAACTTAAGATATTAGAAAAGCTTTTCAATTATGGCACTCTCTGACAGTCAAATGATCTTACGCTTCCTCTGACAGCATGTCAAGAGTCAGCCGTGGGAGGCTAACAAGAGGCCTGGAGATATTCGAACACTAGACCTTCTGCTGTACATGTCATAACAAGGGACCATAGACAAGTTCTTTAATAGCATAACACATTACATTAACGCATTGTTTGATATTTAAATGTTCTGACACCCTGACTTTCAGAACAGCGCATGCCTGTGCGTGTGCGTGTGCGTGAGAGAGAGAGAGAGAGAATTGTTACAGCAATCGAGTTAACAATGTATAAAAATGAAGATATCCAAAAGAATGGTGAGTATTGAAAAGGATAAAGCCAGTATTGCTCTCTTTTTGGGAAACGAATCATGAGTGAGATAAAGCAAACTCTTGTCATTAAAAGTTTTGCAGGTTCACTAGTACTTAATGAGACAGACAGGGACTATGATGCTACTGAAGCCACATGATGGGGACAAAAAACTCCTAAATGCTTATGCTGTCTTTTGCCATGACGAGACATCTTGTGCAGAGCATGGTTCAAATTTCAGATACACATCCCTTTGCATTTTACAGGTGTTTGTTTTCATGCAGCCATCATATGGAGCAGTGAAAGCCTTGCAATGTCAACATGAAATTATGTCCTTACACAGAAGAAATCCTCATTGAGATCATCAGAGAATTCACTATGAGACCTGAAAAATATTTTAGGAAGAACACAGGAGAAAATGAACTTGAGTAATCATCCCCACGAATGTCACGATCATCGGAGAAAAATTAAGTTCAGTGGATAAATATAGGTTTAACTACACAGCCTGAACCCATGTACGTGTATTTTACACTCATACGAGAATACTAAAACAGTGAAGCCTACAGAAGCACTTTTTTGACAAAAACAACAATAATCACAGAAGACATGTGCATTAAACATAAAGAATTGAAGCCATAAAGCTGTAAAATGAGCATGCACAACCATGTAACTCTCCCAGATCTCATCCAGTCAGCCTTATTCATCATTTTACATTATCACAGAAATGATGAATCCAACAAAATACCCATGGAACTCTATCAGAGATCAATAATCTGTCCTACCTCCAGGAATTGTAACTTTAACTTCCTTAGTGCCTTCGACAACTCCTGATCCTCTACATGAAATGCATTGCTCCTACCCAAAGTTACCAAGTATTAGCAGCTTCACCAAGAAAACTGAAATTAAAGACGGTACTGAGAAGTAATGGTAAACCTTGACTACTCTCCCCGAGCCATTACAGGTGGTGCATGTTGCTGTAAATGGGGGAATTGTGACCTAATAGCAAGGGAGACCAAAGTACATGTCATGTATACAGATGGTCCGTCAAACTTGTGATCAATCACACAATTATCCTCAGGAGCAACCAGTCCAGAAGAACTCAACCACTAATGAGCGTTATTGAGAGCTCATAAAAGCTCTTACCCTCCCAATGCCTCTGCAAGTTGGACACACTCTCGCCTTGACACCAGGTGGATAGCCACGCCCATCTGCATTACCACATAGACATGATCTTCATGATTTTGCTTTAGGAAATGTACTATTAATATAACTCATAAAAAATCAAAGGATATCATAAGCAAGATCAAACATCAGTAACTGGGATTTTCATATGGTTTTGTACAGCCAATGACAAGAAAATAACAGTAAAGTTAATTCTTATTCGCCTTACACTTTACAGGCAATCATGAATCTTGCTTTTCATATATGATAAACTATCTGTGCTTTTCATCCTACTTTTAAGTTCTACGAGGACATGCCAAAACCTCCAAAAAGTGCAAAAACTAATCATACATTGGTTGACATACCTTTAGCAAGCAAACGGGATTAGAGCAGAGTACCAGTGAGCATAAAGTGATCGCACTTTTAGCTTCTAAAGCTAGGTACATAAACAATTTGATCTCCAAGAGACATTGCAGAGACAAGAGGTAGAAGGATGTACTGTAAGCAGCGTGATCAAAATACTATACTAACCACAAGAATCACAAGGTACATATGCTTCAAAGGAAAGATCTTTTGTGCACCCTTCAGCAGCTTCAATGATAGAAAGTATCAGTTCCACCTATAAAGTTCCGACATAATGTGGGCATTAATGGGTCAGAAATCTGAGTAATATTTTCTCTTACAACAAACTAGATCAAGAGTAGATATCCGAGTAATATTATCTCAGAAACAAACAAGACCAAGGTTATAAATGTGAACCTGAACATCATATGCAAATCGATCTGTCTCGTCCTCAAAAATCTGAAACAACGTCAAATGTTTTTTAGCTAGATATTGTGGAACAGAATATTGGAAGATAGTGACATGCAGGACACTTGGATTACCTCAGAAAATATCTTGTGGAAGGAACTAGAGAAATGCCTCCCGTAATCATGTGCGAACCCCTCAGCATCTCCTTCACCATATTCAACATTTACTGAACTTCTAGAGCGTTTCTTCAATAAAGTAATGTAAAACGCTCAGTGAGCGAAAAATGCTCTAGTAAATGCAGCTATGCTTTCAGATGCTACAGTTCACCATGTAATTCAGTTGGAAGTAGAGAGAGTTGGAGATTTTACCCTGTCATACTCTGCTCTTTTTTCAGAACTTTGCAAAGTCTGAAATTAGTTGAAAGGGCAGGTGACAAAAATTGTCACCTACAACGTATCAGACATCCAAACATCATGTAACAATCTTTCAAAAATAGTTCTCCTCCACTGGCATCTAATCTATTAGACAAACCTCATAAGCTTCTCTTATCTCTTGAAATTTCCTCTTTGCAGAAGGATTATTCTTATTTGCGTCAGGATGGTACTTCTTTGCAAGCTGTTGACATACAAGCCACAAAAATGGATCAGATAGGGGAATCGAATAACAACTGCCATGGCAAAAAGAATTTATCCAATAAATTCAGTCAATTATAACAATCAAATTGACGGAGGTACTTGGACCTCTAATGTTATAAATATCCACTTTATTCTCAACCATTAAGGGAAGGAGTTGACGAAGAAGCACCAGGAGACTCTTGTAGTACTATTCCCATTTTCTTTCTGGTTGAAACATGTATGATCAACAATATTATGTGATCTACGTATTAACATCAGCCTTGCCTCCACAAAGTAAAGGTAACAAAGAACCTTTTACTACTCATAATATGTTAAGATGTTAGTGTTCGGTTCACGCAGTATTTTTAGTAGTTCTCAAATCGTTCTTCAGGTCAACTCATTTCTTATTTTCTCGATGAACTCTATTAGAATATATATTACATAATTCTTGCAGAATCCTGAAATTCAGAGCTCTTAAATTCATGTCCAGGGAAAATCGCCTGAAACAGTTTAGAATTAAAGATCTTCTTCAAATTTCACAAAAGTACTCTATATTACCAACTGTCATCGTAACTTTTTCCTGTCACTGGCAAAATTGACAAGCCAAAAGCAATTTCTAGAAAAAAAAAAAAAAAAACTTAAGCTCAACTAATCAAATTATAGCATTAGCAGGAGTTTCGACAAATGTCCAACCACTATATATGCAATGATTTACTGCAACCCAGCGGAATAAATTTCAATTCCAAGGCATCTCATGTGGATAGAAGCAGATGAAGAACTAGCTCCACACATCACAATAGAATGTAGTACGTGAAAGCCATCTCTTTTTGTCATTTTGTGAGCATAGTAATCGTTCATTTGCTGAAAGGCATTTATCGTATAAACCAGTGTACCAAAGAGCATGCATTCTCAATGCAATGGTATGAATTGGTTAAACGCCACCGTGATTCCCATTAGTTTCCCTCAACTAAATTCAGCACATAAGTTCTACCCACCGCATGAAAAGCCTTCTTAATCTCATCTCGGCTGGCATTCTCCGAAACACTGAGGATATCATAATAGCTTCTCTCAGGGTAGCGACAAGAACCTGAAATTGTACAAACAGACCAACACCTGAATTATATGATACACTTCAATCAAATGAACTAGCCGCTTCATATTTACCCAACCCAAAAAAAAAAAAAAAGTTGAGGAAAGTAAGAAAGATTGCTCCAGAGGTAGCAACTGACAAGAACACACCTGTTGCGTGAAGACGCCGATACCTCCATGGCGACCTCAAGGTCTCCCGATCAACAGGATTCCCAGTAAAAAGACTGCAACTGTAGGAAGCTGATCGACGAAAAGCTTCAGCTACCGACAAGCTTCCACTCGTGAGCCAAGCAATAACTACATTGCCAAGGGGGAAGAGAAGAAAGAAAGAAAGAAAGAGAAAAGCTTACTTCGGGCCAGCAAGAACGGGGCCCTCCGCGAATCCGAAACCAAGCTATTGACAATCGAATTCGTCTGCCCCGTCACTGAAGACAACAATCGCCGCCGGCACTGCACGACAACCGGAAATCAGCAAATCACAGAGCAACGGAAAAGGCGAAAAACCCAACCGCGCGCCCCGAAATGCTCGATCGAATCCGCTCACCGATCGTAACCAGCTGAACCTGCCCATGCGAAATCAAAATCTTCCCGGCGCCGGAATGCCCCCGCGATCGAAGAAGCAGCGAGCGGGGAAGATCCGGAGACAGAGGTCAAAGGCGTGGCTTGAACATCAAGGCGGCAAGGAAAGGAACGCCATTGGTGCTTGGGCTTTAGCCTTGGGGAAGGGTTTTAGCTAGGGTTTATGCAGCAACCGCGGTCGATGCTTCCCCGTCCTGTTTCGGTTCGGTGGGAATTGTCAGAATTTTTCTTTTTCTTTTTCTTTTTCTTTTTCCAATTTTTTTTTTTTACTTTTACTATATGCCTTCAACATATGGTAGTCTGATTTGACTCTTATTTAGGAGCCCACTATAATTTGCCAACCAAACCAGTTCGCACGTCCAATTCTATAACTCAGATCTTAACCGGAAACGACACCAGTAGTATCCAAATTTTGGCTCGACGTGCAGTGTAATCTCTAGATTTTTTATTCATTCAAATGTGCATCCTGAACTATTCTTGAACGTTGAATGTATTTTTTAAAACTTCTAATCTCTCAACTTTTCAATAAAAGTCAAATCGGTTGTGTATTCATAAGCTGCAGTAATTACACCGTTATTCGAATTTTAGGATACTTTTTGGTTTCAGTCCTTTTCCTAAATCAACCAAAAAATATGCCAAATTTGTGTTACCTTTTTTTTGTTTTTATAAATATCACCATAGTTCAATTTAACTAAATTTTAGCTTATGATCTCTGAAACAGTAAAGTAGAACCTTATTTAAAGTTGTATTGGGTTTATATTGTGATATCCTGAAATTTCGACATTATGGATTAATCGAAAGACGATTGTCGATTTAATTCGAAAAAGTATACAATTGGATAGTCGGACGTTTTCATACGGTTAAGGCAAAGAAATGGAATTCGATGGATTGTTAATCACGAATTCCAATCCGATAAAAAGTTTTGGACATTTCATTACCGATATTTCAAAGTTATCGGTAAACCTTAAATTTTCGGAAAAGAGACGGTAAATCGAAAATTAAGGATCAACGAAACGTTTTGGACGTGGCACAAACCAACGGGCCTATTTTCTATTATTTTCGGATTTCAAAAGGCTCGATAATAGAAAATGACCATTTTGCCCCCAAAAGCCCATTTTGGTTCAAAATGAAGAACCCATTGGATATCAAACCCATTAGGCCCACAAAAATTCAAGCCCAAGCCACATGAATAGTGCCAAGCCACGTGAATAATACAAGCCTGTATAAATAGTGCCGAGGGTGGAAAAGACCATTTTGCCCATTCTAGAAGTTAGATATTTTTGAAGATTTCATAATGGATGCAGGACAAGATCATTAATGGGTGTCTAGATATTTCTTCTTCTTCTCCACCCTTGTGGCCGAACCACCTCCCTTGCCCCTCTCTTTGTCCCTTTCTTTCATTGTCTCATTTAATTGAATCAAGTTGTCTTGATTTGCAAGAAGACAAGTGAGATATTTTTGAAAAATTTCAATGATACAATCTTGGATAAGATAAGGGCAAGACAACTCTCTCTCTCTTTCTCTCTTTCACTTTCTCTTTCCTCTCAAAATTCGTAGCTCCCTCCTCTCTCCGCAATTTTCACCCTTTTTCCTTCTTGTTTTACACCCCTCACCTTGCCACCTCACTACCCAAGACGTGCCTTGAAGTCGTGCCCTTGCCGCCGACGTTCGGGTTGTCGTCACCAAGCCGTGCTGCCGTCATCACCGCCCAAGCCAAGCCATCGCCGTGCCAACTCGAGCCGTCGTTAATACCCATTTTTTGTCTACGTGCCGTCGCCGAGCCACCGCCACCGTAGTCGTCCCCACCGTTAAACAGTGAGTTAACTCCCTAATCCTTGAATATGTTGTTAATTGCACTTAGGGTTAGTTTAATTGACTATGGTTAGATTAGCTAACTAGGGTTGGTTTAGCTGACCATGGTTATATTAATTAACCATGATTGGGTTAGTTAACCATGGTTAGGTTAATTAACCACGGTTGGGTTAGTTAACAATGGTTGGGTTAATTAATCATGGTTGGGTTAATTAACCATGGTTGGGTTAGTTAACCACGGTTGAGTTAATTATCTTGCATATGGTTTTAAGATGAGAATTGCCTAGGAAAGGTAATGGTTTCATGTTTGATGATTTTATAGTGGAGAAGAACGTACTTTTGGCATGAAAATGGTGATCAATGTGGTGTCGTGCTTATATACTGAGTTTCATGCATTGAAATAATCTAGTGTGCTTAAAAAGTGAAGCACGGGAAGTTTGGCATAAAAAGCACGTTGGTTTGATCACGTGTGATTTATTTATTGCATTATTATGTGAGAAAATGGCAATATGTTTGCTGTATGAGCACGATTATGGCATGAGCACGAATCATGTGACATTGGCTAGAAAAATAAGAAGAACTAAATTGGCATGCATGATTGAGGTGCTTGTGTGATCACAAAAGGGTACGGACCCCCAATGGTGATTGGGGATAATGCCTAATTTATCGTAGTCTCGGATCGGGTCGAGATGATGATGATTTATCGGATGCCCGGCGGGGTCGGATGACAGATTGCGGTGGAGGCCGGACCGATTCTCCTTTGTAGAATCCCGTCTGCCTGCAGGGGAGGTCGAGGTGGGGCCGCACCTCGATCGACCAGGAGGAGACGTTGCTGCGCTTGATGGTTTTAGGACGATGCCCGGTCATGCCGAAAGACCGCTAACCTTTGGGTTGTGCCGTGCCCGAGAGTGGGCATAATTACTAGGCATAAAACTGAACCACGCTTGATTGCATTGCGTGTAAAAAATGGTGTTACATATTCTGATGTTGTGCCTAGTCCGATGTATTATTTATAGAATGCTATAACTGTTAACATGCAGGGCATGTGCATGTGCCGAGGCAAGATAAGAATGCTTGTTGATTGAGTTGAGTCGACCGAACCTATTATAGGTTGTGTAGAGCGAGAGTTGCTCGCTATTGATCTGCCATTGACGTTGAGTTGCATGTTTATGGTTCGCTCTAGGTGAATCAGCACCCTGCGTGAGGCTTATGTTGTTACCTTACTGAGATTTTTTATCTCACTCATTGTTGTTAATCGCTTTTCAAGACCATAGATCGGAAGTTTGACAGGTGCGGTTCGAGGTGCTATCGCATAGAGAAGTTTAAGTTAACCCGACCCCCGGTATCTTTTGTTGGTCCTTGTAGAAAATAGCCCAAAAGTGAGGGTTTGTAATTATAACTTCATAGGGTTAACGAGTATATAAATAAAATGCGAGTTTTGTTATGGATGTTTGGTTTCGCTGTTTTTCCTGCTATCCCTGCTGTTATGTTTGTCGGATGATTGTTATACGTTTCCGCATGCGTTAATTGAAAAATAAAATGAATGGGTCGACGACGTGTCCTGGGACGTCGCATTTTTAATGACCCAAGAGAAGAGATGAAACGGGATGGTCGCGCGCTCGAGGGTCGGAGCGCGACATATATCCCTATTGTTTTATGTCTAAGTTTGTTTTCATAGAGATATCTAAGCAATATTAACTTATCTATATATATTCGTG
>BCNH02000006.1:18663816-18677853 GCA_001662345.2 Metrosideros polymorpha var. glaberrima | reverse complement strand
CAATACTTGGCTCTTAATCCTTTAAGGTCCAATACTCTTCATCGGACTATAATTCATGGTTCAAGTCCATCATATGTTATAGAGTAATATATCCAAATGTTATTCTCTGCGCCTTAAACTGGTGAGCCAGAAATCAGGATGTTACAGTGGGTGTTGGTGTGTGACTGTGGACAGTAGGATTGAGACACGAGGACCAAGGGTAACACAAGCAAACTCCGTCCCAAAGTCACGAGACTAAGTTCTTAAAAGAGAAAACAGCATAGTGCCTCGGTGTTACAGTCCCCCTTCTTCCTCGTGTGCGCCCCCTTCACGTTTTGATTTTTTCAGTATAGACATTTTCTTCATGACTCATAAGTAATCAATCTCTTATATAATACATACATATATATATATGTGTGTGTGTATAATCACGAATGCGACTCGAGTGTTGAAATTGGTGCCGTCATATTTCGCATGTAAGATGAGGAAATCATATCGGAGAAGGCCATATTTTCCTCCAATCAGTCTTTTGATTGGTGATTGATGTCCATAACGTGTAAACTATCTATTATTCCACATTTTTTCTTAACTAAAAATGAAAAAAAAAAAAAGTACATGTAAGAACCTGGAACCGACCCTGGAACTTGTGATAGGGTAGGTTCCAGGTTCCAAATTCCAATGGATAGGTTCCAAGTTCCAAAAAATGATGAACCTATAGGGACGGGTAGGTTCCAGGTTCTAGATGGAACCTGTAAGGAACCTGAAACCGCTCACTCCTACCATCAATAATTGAAGTTGCATCAGGAAATTCACTTGTTGAAAAGTAAGAAGATGAACTGGTTTTTTTGAATTTATTTAGTTTATTGGATAGATAAGTGTTACCCTAACCATTCTTTTGAGGTCGATCTTCAAGGTTATCTTATCCAAAACTGGCAATGCCCTCAGATGCCGGTGATAGTTACTAATTTCAGCTGCATACGCAGGTTACCAAATGCTGCGCAAAATGTTTTACAAAGTCGCAAGAAGAATAAACACATAGGGGATTGGGACACCAGGAGTGCCATAACTTTTTTAAAACGCTCACTTAAGTGTTATCGGTGATTTGCCTTGCCAGAAATCCGACGTAAACACCGGAAAATCATACGTGGACGCCGGAAATGACTATTTTAGTATTATTTTATTTTTTAAATAATTTTTTAAATAATTTTTTGTTTTTCTTTTTTTGCCTTTTCTTTTTTCGTGCCGGCAAGGGTCATCGGCAACCCTCGCTGGCCACAGACGAGGCATCCTCGCCTAGATCTAGCGAGGGCCCTCATGGCCCCGCCTACCCTTGCTTGTAGCCAGTGGGGCCACGAAGGCCCTGGGCAAGGCCATCACGTCCTCACTAACCGCAAGCGAGGCGACTCTTGCCAGCACTAAAAAAAATACAAATAAAAAAGGGTAAAAAATTCGAAATATTAAAAAAAAGAAAAAAAGAAATTGCCACATTAGCATTGGCGAGCTACATAGGCTAAAATATTAATAAAATAACGCCACGTCGGATTTCCGGCTAGGTTCGCCAAACTTAGCACTTAAGTGTCCTAGTTTCAAAAAAATGTAGCACTAAGTGTACATTTTGAAAATTGTGGCACTAAAGTGTCCACCCATGCCAAATTATGGCACTTGCGCGGTACTTTTCCCCACCATGTGGCATGGACAGTTCTTACATTAACTTGTATTTTTCCCGATAAGGTTGGGACCTCAACTTTACCACCAAGAATTGCCTGTGACAGAAGTAAACCCAAAAAAGTCAAGGAACCAGGTTACAGATATCTATCTGAATAACAGGGAACTGATGTTGTCACAAAGAATACACGGCAAAGATGACAAAAATAGAAAAGTCATGACAGATAGCAATGCAAAAGCAAGGAATGGTTCAGCATTATTGATAAAGTTGAAAATAAATTGAACATGCCACGACAACGAAGTATCAATTTCAGTGTACACTGATTACAGTAAAATCAATTGAAAGTTTTTAAGATTTTACAACCATCAAGATAGATGATTGCAATTACCAACCTAACACAAACAGGGTATCAGATATGGCATGAGCTAAAGCTAGGTGCGGGAACTTTCTTATAAGTGGAATAAGAGAGGCAAAAACATAATATGCTCAATAGTTTTGTTCTCACTTGTGTGAAGCTGATTTCTGAGGCCACGTATACATCTCCACCGCATCTGGTAAAGGTATGATCTTCAGCCACCTGCATGAGCACAGTTACTAGTTACGTGCACATGCGGTTGGCAATCTGACAGTGATACAACTGACCGGTTATGTAATGCAAGACTTCAAAATGTTTAACGATCACAACCAAGATTCTTTGATGGTAATAACAGTTTTTGGGACAATTTCCAGATAAATCACGTGACAAACTTCAATGGAGAAACGATGTAGAGCAATAAAGATTACACAGGAAAGCTCCAACAACAGCAGGATAAAGCTTCTACCAGAGTGAGATCGATGTTGTCCTTAACATCATTATTACCATACAGCCAGAAAAGAAGAGGGGATCATGCCTTTAATTTGAAGAATAAGTTGCCAGGTTGACTCCGATGAGTTCCAGCATTACCAGCTTTTGGCATGCGAACTGTATCTCTCGAATCCACACCTACACCATCCAGGAACAGAAGATATCAGGCTATCCGCTGAAGATACATCAGACAGGTATGTTCTTTGATGAAGGTAATCCATGTTCATGACATGAGGATCTATGTCATATGTCCAAGACTGTATTGAATCACCTTGTAAGCCATTTGAAGTCACCTGAGACTATACGTGTCATACATATGTTTGTATTACAAAGATTGTAGCATTCTTGGAAGACCTTTATATATGGACTTGGCCACTGAACAAAAACGGAGGCTATCTTACGCAAAGTTATGCATTCTCGTGGATGTAGATAGCCCGTTCCCGGAAAAATTCGATATTGACATGGGCAATGGTGACATTTTTTAGGCTACGGCCCACTACAGTTGGGTCCCATTGAGATGTAAGAAATGCAATTGCTTTGGCCACAAAGATTGTACTGGTAGAAGTATAGAAATTTGGGTTCCTAAGTCCCAAAATTCTATGGCCCCTCTTGATTTAGGCCCACGCCATCAGGAACTAAACACATCCGAAGAAGTTGCACCTGGACCACCTTTTACTACTAACACCATGGTTACCCAGTCGAAAGCCCCTGCTACGGTCACAAATGATCCTTCTTCCTCACAATTCACACTCGTTGGTAGAAAGGAAAGAGGATCAAATAGCAGAAATAGGGGTCACACCAATCGAGTATCCTCCGATAATAGATTTGCTCTTTTGGAAGAGGTAGTTGTTCCGGATTGTCACTTGGATACACCGGGGGTTTTGGGGGAAGTAACGTTGCCTCCTAATTTATGAATATTTTCTCTTGGAATGTAAGGGGCCTAAATCACAGTCCCAAAAGAAGGGAACTGGTGGACTTTGCTCTATCCCTAGATCCCCATATTCTTGTCTTGATTGAGCACAAAATAAGAGAAGAAAATGCTAATTTTGTTATAGATAGTTGCTTTAGAGGATGGAATTATACACATAATTATACATGTAGCAACCAGGGTAGAATATGGATCTTATGGAAATCGTCCATCCTCAATCTAACTGTTTTGGAGGTATCTGCTCAAGTTATACACTGTGTCATTGAAAATCCTGAACTGGATCTTTTTTTTCTATCTGCCATCTACGGATACAACACTAAAGTCAAACGAGGGTCCCTTTGGTGCAACATTTCGAATTTTTTCTACCATACAAACTAGCAACTAACCTTGGTTGTTAATGGGCGATTTCAATGAAATAAGGGACACAAATGAAAGGATTGGCTCCACTGTTCGTTGGACTCCGGGTATGGAGCAACTGAATACCTTGATTGAAGAACTTGGGATGATTGAACATCCATCTACAGGACCTTTCTACACATTGACTAATAAAAGCATGGGGGATAATTTCAAGGCGAGCAAAATTGACAAGGTCTTAATTAATACAGATTGGCAGAACAAATATAACAATTACTTGGTGGAATTCCTTCTACTAGAGGTTTCAGACCACTCCCCAGGTTTGGTGTGACTCGACAACACATATAGGAGAAGGAAACCCTCATTCAAATTCTTCAATTTCTAGACGACAAGCCTAGTTTTCCTACCCTTGGTATCTACTTGCTGGCAACAGGATGTTAGAGGATAAAAAATGTTCAAAGTGGTGACAAAGCTCAAAGCACTGAAACGGCAACTTAAGGGCTTGAATAGATCTCAGTTTGGTGAACTCCACTTAAAGGTCAAACAAGCTAAGGAAAGCCTACAACGACTCCAACAGGAGCTTGTGATTGATCCTTATAATCCCATTACTCGGGCTGAAGAAAAGGGACAGCTAGAGGAGTTACTTGCTCTCAGCAAACATGAAGAGGTGTTACTCAAGCGGAAATCTAAAAACCTATGGCTAAAGGAGGGTGACAACAATAGCAAAATCTTCTTCGCCTCCATGATGAGGAGTGCTCATAACAGGATTAATCATATCATACTTGAGGATGGCTCTATTATTACCGAGAATGATGCCCTTAAGGGTGCAATCATATCATATTACCAGCACCTGCTTGGAAACTCCAGTCATATTAGCATTCCATATGAGAGATATGCTTCTTTATTTAAAAAAGATGTGAATGCTCTTATTACCTTTCCTGTACTTCAAAGATTAGAAATCCTAAAAGTTGTAAAAGGCTTCAACGACTTCAAAGCTCTAGGACCATATGGTTTTAACAGTCTTTTCTACAAACACGCTTGGCCCATCATCAGAAAAGACATTAAGGAAACTGTTATGGACTTCTTTTCGTCAAAAAGAATGTTGAAATCGATAAATTCCACAATAATTTCTCTCGTACCAAAGGTTCAAAATCCATCATACCTTAAAGAGTACAGACCCATCACGTGCTGCAATGTTATATACAAGATCATATCCAAGCTTCTTGCAAAACGAATAAGCTACATGCTTCTAGTGATCGTCGGCCTCAACCAAACTACGTTCATAACGGGACGACTGATCTCAGAGAATATACTGTTGTGTCAAGATCTACTACACAACTATCACAAATGAGGTAAGGGTAAACGGGTGGCAATAAAGATTGATCTCATGAAAGCCGATGACATGGTAAAATGGGATGCAGTCATCAAGGTTCTCAAAGCTACAAATAAACCCCAATAATTGGTCAATTTGATAGCTGAATGCGTCACTACTCTGAGTGTTTCAGTGAATTTCAACGGCGAACAAGTGGGATATTTTAAAAGTGCCAACGGGCTACGACGGGGTGATCCTCTCTCACCATACCTTTTAGTGCTTATTATGGAAATTCTCAATAGGGTTGTTCATGCAAAAGTTGCTGCTTCTTCTTTTAGGTATCACTGGCGTTGCAAAACACAAAGGATGTGATATCCCAAATTTCGACGATATGGAATAATGTGATATTCCGAATTTTCGACAGTATGAAATAATCGAAGGACGATCGTCAAATTAATTTTTGAACAAAACGTGTGATCAGAATTTTGGACGAAATTGCAAAAAGAGAAAGAAAGAAGAGAATGAAAACAGAGGCCGTCGTTCGCGGGTTTCGAACCGTAGACCTCCCCTGTCTCGTGCACGTCTTGTGCGCCTACCACTCGGCTAAAGTGTGATTATTGAGATAACAACGCCAAAGGGTTTATTTAATGGAAACGGCGCGCGAGTAAGGGAGGAGGGGCAACCGAAGTCGCCGCCTCCAAATTTCGAACCCAGGATCAGACCATTTGTTTCATTTCCGAATACCACTGGGCCAAGGTGCAAGTGATGAGATTAAAGTGCCAAAATTTATATTTAAAGGAATCGGTGCGCTATGGACATCGTCATTTTAGGTCAACAAAGACGACTTCAAATTTCTACAGACAAACTCTAAATTTTCAAAGAAGAGACAGTAAGCCGAAAATTATGAAACGAAGAGACGTTTTGGGCTGGCCACGAACCGACGGGCCTACTTATTATGATTTTCGGATTTCAAGAGGGCCCATAATGGAAAATGACCGATTTGCCCCCGAAGCCCATTTTTGGCCCATTTTAAGAACCTATTGGGTTTTTAGCCCATTGGGCCCATCAAATTCAAACCCGAGCCCATGTGAATAGTGTCAAGCCACTTGAATAGTGCAGGCCGTGAATAGTGCTGAATGAATAGTGCCAAATTGGGAAAATACCATTTTATCCCCGATGGTCCTTTTTGGCCCAAAATGAAGAACCAATTGGATCTTAAGCCCGTTGGGCTCGTAAAAATTCGAGCCAAGCCCACGTGAATAGTACAAGGCCCACGTGACTAGTGCCGGCCCGTATGGATAGTGCCGAGGGTGGAAAAGACCATTTTACCCCTTCTAGAAAGCGAGATAATTTGGAGCCCTTAAATGATGCAAGACAAAATCATTTAAGAGAGCCTTGACATTTCTTCTTCTTCTTTCTCCCTAAGGTGGCCAAACCACCCTTGCTCCCTCTCTCTCTCTTGCTTTTCTATTTTAGCTCAATTATTAGGTAAGTTGTCTTGAATTATTAGAAGACAATAATTCAAGTTGTCTTGAAATTAAGAGCCAAATTGGATAAGAATTGAAGTTGCATTAATTGAGGCGCAATAATGCAACTTGAAGACAAAAAGGCAAGACAACTCTCACTCTCTCTCTTTCACTCTTCATTTCTCTTTTTTTCCTCTCAAATTCGGAGCTCCCCCTCTCTCTTCCATTTTCTCCAATTTTCCTTCTTGTTTTGGCTCCCACATCTTGCCACCGAACCCCCCAAGCCATACCACACCTTTGCCAAACTCAAGCCGCGCTCTTGGGGCCGTTCGGAGCACCGTTGCCTCCGTGAGGATTGCCGTTGCCAAGCCGTTCGTCGCCGCGCCAAGCTTGAGCCGCACCAAGTCGAGCCGCCGTCAATACCCATTTTTCGTCTACGCGCCGTAGCCGAGCCACCACCATCACCATCTTCGCGCCATCGCCACCGTCGTTGCCGTAGTCACCGTCGCCGTTAAACGGTGAGTTAATTCCCTAATCCTTGATTAGTTTGTTAATTGCGCTTAGGGTTAGTTTAGATGGGTTAATGGGGGTTAGTCTGATTAATTATGGTTAGTTTAGCTAACTAGGGTTAGTTGGGTTAACTAAAAGTTATTCAGTTAACTATGGTTAGGTTAGTTAACCACGGTTAGGTTAATTAACCACGATTGGGTTAATTAACCATGGTTGAGTTAATTGTTAGAATTTCGTGCTGGATTTATTTATGATAAAGTTGGCCGTAGAAATAACCTTCTATGTGCCCAAAAAGGTTTATTAGAAAATAATGCATTTTCGATGTGTTATTGGCGATTGATGTGGTGCTGTGCTTGAATACTGAATTTTATATTATCGAATAATCTACTAGGCTTGAAAATGAAGCACACGAAGTTTGGCACGAAAAGCACGTCTGTGTGATCACGTGTGATTTTTCTTGTGAAAATGACAACATATTTTATGTGTGAGTACGATCATGGCATGAGCATGGATTATAGTGGCATTATGAAATTGATGTGCCTGTGTGCTCGTGTGATCACAAAAGTGTACTGACCCTCAATGGTGATTGGGGATGATGCCCGGATCATTTGTGACCCAGATGCCCAGATGATTTGTGACCTGGATGCCCGGATGATTTGTGACCCGGATGCCCGAATGATTTGTGACCCAGATACTTGAGAATGGTGACAATAATTGGAACACGTTAGGATGCATTATGCACGAGAAATGAGGTTGTGTTCTGATTACATGCCTTGGCTGATGCATTGTTTTAAAATGCTATTATAACTGATAACATGCAGGGCGTATGCATGTACCAAGGCGAGGTAAGAACGCCTGTGATTTGTTGGTTGATCGGTGAATGGGTTGCTCGAACCCGTTATAGGTTGTGTAGAGCGAGCGTTGCTCGCTATTGATCTGCCATCGACATTAAGTTGCATGTTTAGGGTTCATCCTAGGTGAATTGACACCCTACGCGAGGCTTAGGCAGTTAACTCGCTGAGATTTATATCTCATTTGTTGTTGTTAACCATTTTTCAGGTCCGTAGAGCGGAAGGCCGACGGGTACAGTCCAAGGTACCCTTGCGTAGAGGAGATAGGTTAACCCCGACCCCAGTTTCTCTTTTTGTAGGTCGTGTAGGAAGTGGCCCGATAGTGAGGGCTTGTAAATATAAACTTCCTAGGGTTAACATGTCGATAAATAAAAAGATGTCCTTTGGTATTGCTGTTTGTTCTGTTGTTGGTGCCGCTGTTTTTCCTGTTATCCTTGCTGTCATGGGTTGTTTTACATTTCCGCATGCGCCAATTGAAAGATAAAATGAATGGGTCGTCAACGCATCCTGGGACGTCGCAAATTTTATTGACCGAATGGATAAGTGACAGGGATGGTCGCGCGCTCGAGGGCTCGGGGCGTGACAAAAGATTACTCACTTATGTTTTGTAGACGATTTGTTCTTATTTGCTCATGGGGATGTAGATTCCGTCCTTTGCCTTGTGGATGCATTGGATGAATTTGCGGCTCTAACAAGATTGCGTTTTAATCCGGACAAGTGCCAAATATTTTTCTCATGGTTAAATGAGGACAAGAAGCATATCATATTAGACCACACACCTTTTCCCACAGGTACTCTCTCTATCATATACTTGGGTATTCCCCTTATTACTAGAAGACTCACCCACTCGGACTGTAAGAGCCTAACAGACAAGATCTTTAAGAAAATTGAAGGTTGGGGCATGAAGCATATCAGTTATGCTGGGTGACTACAGCTAGCCAAAGTAGTCCTTATTTTCATTTGCACATACTAGATGCAAATGTTCCTACTCCCAAAGCACACTATTTACAAGGTCGAAAAGAGGATTAGACGATTCTTATGGGCTGGTAATACAGAAAACTGTGGATCGCACAAGGTTGCATGGCATGTAGTTTGTTAACCTAAGAGGGAAGGAGGATTAAGATTGCCCGATCTGAACATATGGAACAAAGTCCTACTAGGCCGAATGTTATGGAACCTCATCAACCATCCATCCTCTTCCCTTTGGAGTATATGGGTTCACAACACCAAATGTAGAGGAACCCCAATCACACAAATCGACATCAGGGGCAGTATGGCTTGGAATTGGCGATGTCTACTTAAATTGCAACCCGCTCTTCCATCAGCTACACTAAACTTAAGGTATTGTTGTCGGGATGCATATGATGACCTTAGACAAGTGAGAACACCTATGGAATGGTTTAACCTAATTTGGACCAACGGTATCAGCAAGCATAATTTTATTGGTTGGCTAGTATGTAGGGATAGACTATCGACGACGGAGATCATAGCACATTGGTTTCCTTCAGTGGATAAACAATGTAATTTCTGTAAGGCTGGTATAGAAGACAAAAAACACTTGTTCTTTCTGTGTGAAAGGACTAGCAGCATTTGGCATAGTATCCTAGCCCAACATAGGATTAGACGCCCTGTAGAAGGATGGAATGAGGAACTCCAATTGATGATTAGGGCAACAAAGGGAAAAGACTTGATAGCTAGACTCCTCAAACTATCTTTCCTAGCAACTATATATTGCATTTGGATGGAGCACAACATGCGGCATTTTCAATATAAGTCAACTGACTCCCATATTATTTTGGCTAAGGTGTGTAAGAATGTGAGAGGTCGAGCTTCACTCTACTAACATATCAAACCTTCCCAAACAAATGTTGTATTAGCTACTTTATGGAAACTTCCTGTGACATCTCGAATTTCCAACCACCTTTATACGGCACACAGAGAATAATCATTATGGTTAACGGTCGATAGGACTAGAAAAGGCTGAGATTGGGCATGAGAAGTGGAAAATGGGGTATCTCGGCTATACCCAAGACTTCCCAAGCTTTCTAAAATTCTTTATCTTTGAAAAATCGATAACGTGATTTTCATATAAAATTACGTTTCCATCCCTGTGAATATTTTTAATTCCTAAAATACCCTCAAGTATGTGCAATTCTCATTCTACCCTTACGTTCATATTTTTGTACCTATATTACCCTCATTTTATGCCTAAATGACTTAAATCCCCTTGCTCCTACGAAATGCCTATTCTACCCATACAAACTCGCCTAAAAGACTAAATTGCCCTTGAAGTGTGCAATTTCATAAACGTCCCTAAACTATCCTTCCAAATGACCTATATGCCCTTATAGAAGTAAAATTCCTAAATTGTCCTTATAATTCGCTTAAATGCCTAAATAGTTCTTCACAATGTAAATTTACACATATGTCCATTGATTTTCTTTCTAAATGACCTATGTGACCTTCTTACTATTTGTATTAATTTCAACTTGAACCTTCTTCATTTTGTGTCTAGGTTCAAAACTTAATTTCCAAGAAAACTTCTTAAGCACAATGATTTATTTAAAGCTTGAGTTTATCTAAATTAGAATTCGAGTTTTATTTATTGTTTTCCCTAATTTCGAATTTTCTTATTTTCCTTAATTTAGAATTTAGCAAAATTTTAGGGAATGATTAAATGATCTGTGATATCCCAAATTTCGACGATATAGAATAATGTGATATTCCGAATTTTCGACAGTATGAAATAATCGAAGGACGATCGTCGAAATTAATTTTTGAACAAAACGTGTGATCGGAATTTTGGACAAAATTGCAAAAAGGGAAAGAAAGAAGATAATGAAAACAGAGGCCGTCGTTCGCGGGTTTCGAACCGTAGACCTCCCTTGTCTCATGCACGTCTCGTGCACCTACTACTCAGCTAAAGCGTGATTATTGGGATAACAATGCCAAAGGGTTTATTTAATGGAAACGGCGCGCGAGTAAGGAAGGAGGGGCAACCGGAGCAACCGAAGTCGCCGCCTCTAAGTTTGGAACTCAGGATTGGACCGTTTGTTTCATTCCCCAATACCACTCGGCCAAGGCGCGAGTGGTGAGATTAAAACACCAAAATTTATATTTAAAGGAATCGGCGCGCTATGGACGTCGTCGTTTTAGGTCAATAGAGACGACTTCAAATTTTTACAAACAAACCCTAAATTTTCGCAGAAGAGACAGTAAGTCAAAAATTATGGAACGAAGAGATGTTTTGGGTTGGGCACGACCCGACGGGCCTACTTATTATGATTTTCAGATTTCAAGAGAGCCCATAATGGAAAATGACCGTTTTGCCCCCGAAGCCCATTTTTGGCCCATTTTAAGAATCTATTGGGTTTTTAGCCCATTGGGCCCGTCAAATTCAAACTCGAGCCATGTGAATAGTGTCGAGCCACTGGAATAGTGCGGGCCGTGAATAGTGCCTAATGAATAGTGCCAAATTGGGAAAAGACCATTTTACCCTCGATGGCCCTTTTTGGCCCAAAATAAAGAACCAATTGGATCTTAAGCCCGTTGGGCCCATAAAAATTCAAGCCAAGCCCACATGAATAGTACAAAGCCCACGTGAATAGTGCTGGCCCGTATGAATAGTGCCAAGGGCGAAAATTACCATTTTGCCCCTTCTAGAAGCTTGGACTTTTTGGGCAAAATTAATGGATGAAAGACAAAAATAATTGAGAGCTTGATGTGGTCTTCTCTCCCTCTCTCTCTTCTCTCCCTCTCTCTTGGCCGAATCCCCCCCTTGCCTCTTCTTGTCCCTTTCTTTCTTGTCTAATTATTTGGCTTAATCTTGTTCAATTATTTGGCTTGCAAGTTGTCTTAAATTCAAGAAGACAAGTTGCATTATTGGAGGGAAATAATGCAAAGATAGACAAGCCAAGACAACTCTCTCTCGCTCTCTTTCACTCTTCATTTCTCTCTTTTTCCTCTCAAATTCGGAGCTCTCTCTCTCCCCTCCATTTTCTCCACTTTTCCTTCTTGTTTTGGCTCCCAAATCTTGCAGCCGAAACCCCCAAGCCATACCACACCTTTGCCAAGCTCAAGCTGCGCTCTTGGGGCCGTTCGGAGCGCCATTGCCACCGTACATCACCATGTAGCCGCGCCGTGCCAAACTGAGTCGAACTATCGTCAAGACCCATTTTCCGTCTACGCGCCGTAGCCGAGCCACCACCATCACCGTCTTCACGCCGTCGTCGCCATAGTCACCATCGCCGTTAAACGGTGAGTTAATTCCCTAATCCTTAATTAGGTTGTTAATTGCGCTTAGAGTTAATTTAGATGGGTTAATGGAGATTAGTTTGGTTAATTATGGTTAGTTAAGCTAACTATGGTTAGTTTAGCTAACTAGGGTTAGTTGGGTTAACTATAGTTAGTTCGGTTAACTGTGGTTAGGTTAGTTAATCACGGTTAGGTTAATTAATCACGGTTAGGTTAATTAACCACGGTTGGGTTAATTAACCATGGTTGAGTTAATTGTTAGAATTTCGTGCTGGATTTATTTATGATAAAGTTGGCCGTAGAAATAACCTTCTATGTGCCCAAAAAGGTTTATTAGAAAATAATGCATTTTCGATGTGTTATTGGCGATTGATGTGGTGCTGTGCTTGAATACTAAATTTTATATTACCGAATAATCTGCTAGGCTTGAAAATGAAGCACACAAAGTTTAGCACGAAAAGCACGTCTGTGTGATCACGTGTGATTTTTCTTATGAAAATGACAACATATTTTATGTGTTAGTATGATTATGGCATGAGCATGGATTATAGTGGCATTATGAAATTGGTGTGCCTGTGTGCTCGTGTGATCATAAAAGTGTACTGACCCTCAATGGTGATTGGGGATGATGCCCGGATGATTTGTGACCCAAATGCCCAGATGATTTGTGACCTAGATACCTGGATGATTTGTGACCCGGATGCCCGGATGATTTGTGACCCGGATGCTTGAGAACGTTGACAATAATTGGAACACGTTAGGATGCATTATGTACGAGAAATGAGGTTGTGTTCTGATTACATGCCTTAGCTGATGCATTGTTTTAGAATGCTATTATAACTGATAACATGCAGGGCGTGTGCATGTACCAAGGCGAGGTAAAAACGTCTGTGATTTGTTGGTTGATCGGTGAGTGGGTTGCTCAAACCCGTTATAGGTTGCGTAGAGTGAGCGTTGCTCGCTATTGATCTGCCATCGACATTAAGTTGCATGTTTAGGGTTCACCTTAGTTGAATTGACACCCTACGCGAGGCTTAGGCGGTTAACTCACTGAGATTTATATCTCATTTGTTGTTGTTAACCATTTTTCAGGTCCGTAGAGCGGAAGGCCGACGGGTACAGTCCAAGGTACCGTTGCGTAGAGGAGATAGGTTAACCCCGACCCTGGTTCCTCTTTTTGTAGGTCGTGTAGGAAGTGGCCCGATAGTGAGGGCTTGTAAATATAAACTTCCTAGGGTTAACATGTCGATAAATAAAAATGTGTGTTTTGGTATTGCTGTTTGTTCTATTGTTGGTGCCGCTGTTTTTCTTGCTATCCCTGCTGTCATGGGTTATTTTACGTTTCCGCATGCGCCAATTAAAAGATAAAATGAATGGGTCGTCGACGTATTCTCGGACGTCGCAAATTTTATTGACCCAATGGATAAGTGATAGGGATGGCCGCGCACTCGAGGGCTCAGGGCGTGACATTATCTTTGGGTGCTAATTTTATTATAAATTTTAGTATTGTTGGAAGAACCGAATTTTATTTCTAATGGGCGACAATTAATTCTTCTAGTTTACTTGATTCCAATTGGTCACTAATTTTCACCAAAGGATCAAGGTGCTGCCCCATTTCATTTTCAAATGCTAAATATAAATTTTATGAAAATTTCTTGAAAATAATTGTTCTTAATATGACAAGCCATCTTTTCACTCCTTCCCTTTGCCCAATTGAATTTCATGCAAGCCCTTAAGTTGTGTGCTTGACACACAACCTTCTTATCACCATCTCTTCCATCACTCTCTCTCTTTCTCTCTAGCAACCAACGCACCATTCTTCTTCTTTTCCATTTAATTTTTTTCTTTCTTTTGATGAGAGATTTTTTCATGA
>BCNH02000006.1:18650456-18663597 GCA_001662345.2 Metrosideros polymorpha var. glaberrima | reverse complement strand
TTCAAGAAATCGGTGAAAGAAGGGTTCAAAGTTTTCTATAATCTTTTCTATCTACCTCTAAGATTTGTCTCATCCTTTTCTTTTCATGGAACAGCTTCATCGAGTTGTTGGTTTGTGAGTTTTGGCAAGAGAAAAGGAAAAGTTTGGGTGGCTAAACTTCAAGAGGTAAGTGGGATAGCCAGATGGATAATTTTGGATCCATCTTACTCTTGATTTGGTTGCTAGTTGGGCCATGCAAGCCTTGGTTTGTGTTCGGTTTTGCATGTGGAAAATTATGATTCTTAGAAGGTTTCATGACTTAATGGATGCTGTTTGTGGTTCAAGAGAGTTTCCTCTTGGTTTCTAAGCTCGAATTGCCCTTGCATGTTGGACCAGGTTCCATTAGACTCGAGTTAAGGGGTGGTCCGGTTTTGTTTTGTTTGTTCCCTATGTTTCAGTTACTTTCATGCAAATATGAGTCCATGATGAGCTCTATGTGATGGAAATGAAGATTTCTAAAGTTGTATGGACTGAAATGAAGGTTCCGAAAATTTAATGGACTATACGGTGATTTTGTGAAATTGTTGCTTGTTGGAAATTATTTTTACCGAAACTTATTGTACTCCATCAAGTTAGACATGACTATTTTGAATCAATTTTTAAAATGAAAGTGAACTTTTATGCCCAGGGTCTTCGTTGGTTTGGACTATGGTGGATGGTGTGGAGGAAAAATGAATTTTATGATAATAGTAAAGTGTGAAACTTATTTTTAAAGTGTAGCATGGTGAAATGAGGTTGAATCATATGCTGGAAATTTTGGATTAGTGTTCCAGTTATGTGAGCCGAGCCAAGCATGCTGAGTTGGGAATGTGAGATTTTATATAGGAATGATTATGGCTCTCATTTGGGCGAAAATAGCCATGGAAGGAATGTGTTGGTATCGAATTGATGCTTATGGTGCATATATGCATAAAATTGAGTTTTAATGAATTTACATGACCGAGTTTGCTGAATTTTGTTGGGGGCTTGAATTTCTTTAACGGTCTTGCATTGATATGAAACATATTACATATAGCATGATAGCTCATATGCACAATAACAAGGCCATCGGACAATGAACCGGTGATGCCCCCGGGGAAGTTCCCAAGGAAGGAAAACCTTGGATGTTCCCAAGGACAGCGAACCTTGGATGCCCGGACAGCAAACCGGATGTAATTATGCAGGTCGGATAGCGAATCGACAAGAACCGCTTATGAGATTGTGAAAGTGAAAGTGGAAGTGGAAGTGTGAAAAACCAAACACATGCATTGCATTAGCATAATTCATGTGCTTGTAGTCCACTTTGCTTGTGTATGCGACTTGGAATTGAAATTCTATCTTGGTTCACATATTATTTCCTATGTTTAGGTTAGATGATTATGTTAGTAGTGGGTGGATTGCATTGTTTATGACTAGTTTTCCATTTAAGAGATTGTGGATCGACTTTTATAAATCTATGCTGTCTTATTTACTGGGCTATTTAAGCTCATCCCTTCTATTTTTAGATTGAGCTAACATGGACGTTCCTCCCCTCGCCCGCTACGGTTTCCCTACTCGCATTGAGGTTCGCACTGAGAATGTGGAAAGCACCTTGACTACGATACTTTTCGTTCGTGTGGTAACCATTATTTGGATGGACATTGGTGCCCCACCACTTAGGCTGGTGCGGTTCGTGGCATGGTTTGAGAGGCAAAATGATGGACTCTATGGACCACTGAATTTTGGAGGCCCTGGCGGTGGTGGTGATAGTGTGTTCAACAGACCAAACTCAAGCGAGGAAGAAGACCCTAGCAAAGCAGAGGACTAGGAGGAGAAGTTGGGCGACGAACCATGAGTCGTAGTTAGTAAATATAAATGAAGTGGCACCGTCTTTTTTTGGACAGGCTCACAGCTTATGGTGCTTAGTGGGGATAGGTGAAACTTTTTGGCTTTTGATCCCAGTGGTAGTCAAATCCTTTTGTTGTGACGTGTTATGAATGTGCTTTGTAAAAATGTGGTCCCCCTCTTATGTTGGATACTATGTTCTAAGATGTTAAATGAACTCTTGTGGTGTAATTATATGATGGCGGTGTTAGTGTGTGTATTGGTCCCCCACGCCTTTAGATATACGAATGGTGAGAAACCATTCATGTTATAAATGCTGACCTTCATAAGCCTAGACTCTCGCTTGTGCGCTAATTAAATAGTAACCAATGAGTCGCGGTAGGTGATGCGCCTGGGACGTCACACTTCCTACCTCTATCTTTTTTAATTATTAGCTCTATTTGTAACGCTGGAGAATGCCCCTAAGCTGCTACACTTTATCTAATCTATAATACTTACAATTGTCACCCAAAAAAAAGATTGGTTGTAAATGAATATGTCCTCGAAACAAGCCATATCCCACAGTCCCACTTCCCGAAGAGAGAAAAGATAACGACTATGTTAGCAAATTAAAAAGAACACTATGACATATGAAGTTGGCCGTGACTCACGCATGATAAATAAATTTACGAGTCAGCTCTTTAGAACTTGCAAAAAGCCACTATTTTTTCTAGAATGCGAAACTGGCAACTTATCTGAAAAACTTAAGATATTAGAAAAGCTTTTCCATTATGGCACTTTTTAACATTCAAATAATCTTACACTTCCTCTTACAGCAGATTACGAGCCAGCCAAGGGAGGCTAATAAGAGGCCTGGAGATAAGCAGGACCTTCTGCTCGCCATGTCGTAATAATGGATCCTAATCAACTTATAGAAAAGCATAACCTATTACATTAACGCATTGTTTGATATTAAATGGTCTGACACCCTAACTTTCAGATCACCAGTACGCGCGTGCGGGGTGCGTGCGTGCGTGTAACATAAAGAATTGAGGCCGTAAAGCTGTAAAATGAGCATGCACAACCAGGTCACTCTCCCAGATCTCAAGTCTCAGCCCAGCCAGCCTTACTCATCATTTTACATCTTCACAGAAAGGATGCATCGAACGCAATACCCTCAGAACTCTGTCAGAGATCAATAACTCTGACCTACCTGCAGGAATTGTAACTTTAACTTCCTTAGTGCCTTCAACAACTCCGGATCCTCCACATGAATTGCATTGCACCTATCCGAAGTTACCAAGTATTAGCAGTGTCACCCAGAAAACTGAAATTAAAGCTGGTACTGGAGAAGTGATGTTAAACCTTGACAACTGTCCCCAAGCCGTTACAGGTAGTGCATGTCGCTATAGTAAAAGGGGAAATTCTGACCTAATAGCAAGGAAGACCAAAGTTCATGTCATATAAACTATGTGATGGTCCATTAAACTTACTGATCAATCAGACAATTATCCTCTGGAGCAATCGGTCCAGAAGAACTCTCAACAACTAATCAGCATAATTGCAGAGCTCATGAAAGCTCTTACCGTCCCAATGCCTCTGCAAGTTGGACATACTCCCACCTTGACACCAGGTGGATAACCCCACCCATCTGTATTACCACGTAGACATGATCGTCATGATTTTGCTACAGGAAATGTACTAAAAAGTGCAAAAACTAATCAGACATTGATTGACAAACCTTTAGCAAGCAAACAGGATTAGAGCAGAGTACCAGTGAGCATAAATCGATCACACTTTTAGCATCTAAAGCTAGATATATAATCCATTTGATCTCCAAGAGACATTTAAGAGGTAGAAGCATGTACTGTAACCAGTGTGATAAAAAATACGAAACTCTACTAACCACAAGTATCACAAGGAAGATATGCTTCCAAGGAAACATCTTTTGTGCACCCTTCCACAGCTTCAAGGAAAGAAAGTATCAGTTCCACCTATGCATTTCCAACATAATGTGGGCGTTAATTGGTCAGAAATCTTACCATATTATTGTGAGATTTTGGTAGAACCACTGTCAATTGTTCTAAAAGCTTAAGTTGTTAGATAAAGACGTGGTTTAATATTTAATTATTCTAACAATTATCTCATAAAGCAAACAAGATCAAGGGTGGAAATCCAAGTAATATTATCTCACAAACAAGCAAGACCAAGAGGATAACTGTGAACCTGAACATCAGATGCAAATTGATCCATCTCGTCCTCAAAATTCTGATACGACACCAAATGTTTCTTTAGCTAAATATCGTGGATCAGAAGATTGGAAGATCATGATATGCAGCACACTTGGGATTACCTCATAGATCTTGTGGAAGGAACTAGAGAAAGGCCTCCCATAATAACGTGCAAACCCCTCAGCATCTCCTTCACCATATTCAACATTTACTGAACTTCCAGAGTGGTTCTTCATTAAATTGATGTAAAAGGCACAGTGAGCAAAACACGCTCTGATAAATGCAGCTATGCTTTCAGATGCTAAAGTTCACCGTCATTCAGTTGAAAGTAGAAAGAGTGAGATTTTACCATGTCGTACTCTGCTCTTTTTCCAGGACTTTGCAAAGTCTGAAATGAGTTGAAAAGGTAGGTAAGAAAAATTGTCACCCCCAATGTATCAGACATTCAAACAACATGTAACTGTCTGTGAAAAAGGTTTTCCCCCACTGGCATCTAATCAATTAGACAAACCTCATAAGCATCTCTTATCTCTTGAAATTTCCTCTTTGCGGAAGGACTATTCTTATTTGTATCAGGATGGTACTTCTTTGCAAGCTGCGTTGCATACAAGCCAAGAAACAGAATCAGACATAGGAGTCAAATTACAACAACTAAAAGAGGTGCCATGGCATAAACAATTTATCGAAGAAGTTCGGTCAATTATATCAATCAAATTGGCTGAGGTACTTGGACCTCTAATATTAGAAATATCCACTTTATTCTCAAACATAAAGGGAAGGAGTTGACCGAGAAGCAGCAGGAGACTCTTCTTGTACTTCATTCATTTTCTTTCTAGTTGAAACATGTACGATCAACAAGAATAGGAGATCTACTTATTAACATCAGCCGGACCTCCACAATGTAAAAGTAACAAAGAATCGCTTACTACTCATTATATTGTTCAGATGTTTTTTTTTTTTGGAAAGGATATATTGTTCAGATGTTAGTATTCAGTTCAGGCAGTAATTTTTCCACATCATTTTTCTAAAGAGCATTGTCATCGTATGGTATTATCATTCCATTGTCATTCTTCAGGAAAACTCTTTTCTTTTTTTTTTCTTGATGAACTCTTTCAAAATTCATTTCACATAATTCTTGCAGAATACTGAAATTCAGAGCTCTTAAAATTCATTACAAGGAAAATCGCCTGAAAGAGTTTAGCATTTAAGAACTTCTCCAAACTTCACGAAAGTACTCTATATCACAAGCAGTAATTGTAACTATTCATAGTCACTGGCAACATTCACAAGCCAAAAACCAATTTCTCAACAAAAAAAAAAAATTTCTGAAGTTCGACTAATAAAATTATAGCATAAGCAGACCTATGTTCTACCACTATACATGCAATGATTAGGCGTAACTCAGAAAAGAAAAGAAAAAAACTTACTTCCAGCGAGCAAGACTGCCCTCTGCGAGTCCGAAACTGGACAATTCGCAATCGAACTACTCTGGCCAGTAATTGAAGACTGCAAGTGCCGCCGGCACTGCACAATAAGCGGAATTCAGCGAAGACAGACCAACGAAAGACGGAAAAACATGACGGGATCTCCTAGAGAATGCTCGATCGAATCAGCTCACCGATTGTAACCAGCTGAATCTGCGCATGCAAATTCAAATCTTTTGGCAAGAAGAGATTGAAGACGAGAGTAGGATCGAAAGAGTAGCGTAGCGAGCAAGATTCGGAGACAGGGGTCGAAGGTTTGGCTTGAACGTCAAGGCAAAGAATGAAAAAGTGCTGGCTTGAGCCCGGGGGGTTTATCTCGGGTTTTCATGCAACGGTCGATTAAATCTTTCAATTTCTTTCTTCTTCTTTTTTGTTAGATTGTATTTGTTTGATTAAAAAACAAATCGCGAATTAATAATCCGTACTTTCATGCATTTGGTAGTCAAGAAAATGAATTTCCTAATCTAAAAAGGGAAAAACATGTTCCTGAAAAATGATTTCTCAAAAGATATTATCTTTTATTATGAAGTTCTTCATGAAATAAACACACCCTTATTTTTCCTTTTTACTTGGTCTCTCTTTTATTAGTGCCTTCTAACACATAATCGTCCGATTATATGTTGAAAGTGCCACACTCTTTTTTGGAAGCCACCTATTATTTTCCAAACCATTATTAGGCTCTACTTATTTCGCGAAAAATCGATAATTTGAAAAATATTTTTCTGAAAATGATCGTTCGTATTATTTATAAAATTGAATGAACAGAAAATATTTTCAACGTCCACGAAAATTGAAAGACCTGTGGTACCGATTCCCCTATTTTCAGAATCGAGGACCAGATCGGACTGACGGTTCGGTCCAGGTTGGTCCGATCCCAATGGAACTGATAAAATCAACCACATACGAAATCAACATTTCTATTTCAACATTCGAAATCAACATTTCTATTTCAGCGATCACAAGTGCATGAAAATTAACCCACACGGTGGATAAAAATTACTCAAGTGCACGAAATTTGCAAAGACAAAGGATTCCGATCGTTTTTCTCTCCTTTGAGAGCACCGCCTATTTTCTGTTACGGTTCAGAGGATGCTCTAGGGGCAGCTTTTGAGGCCATGATACTAACAAATAAGTTCTCAAAAAATCAGATAGAAGCTTTTCACAATTCACCAGTTCCGAGGGTTTTAAACTTTCAATCAATTTAGGTTAAGAAATAAAAAAAAATTATATATATAAAAAGATCGGTCCGGTCCGGTCCTATCCCCCTTGGAACCAGGGACCTCCCGGTCACCGGTTCCACTTTTAGGAACCGGGGACCGAACCAACCTGCCGAGTTGGTCCGGTCCCGGTTCGGACGGTCCAAGATACTCACCCCTAATTATCACCGTTTTTATAACATGCTGAAGTGTAAGCAAGTCCATCCACGAACTTGTGCATAGCCCCGATTTGGTCCGCACTGGAAGAATCCCCTCACACGATTCTAGAGGCTAGACTAGTACTTCTCAATGGGCAACAGGTGTTTTTTGTTCGTTTTTTAGTGCCATAACAGTGGAAGAAATGCAGACTTCTTTTCTCCTGGTAGGCTCTGATCCCCATCTTCATCCGAGAGGTCGACTGTACTATCCTCTACCTAAACACAAGGTTTCTACACAGCATTCTAGGAAAAATCCAGCTACACGATGATACGCAATAGCAAAATAAAGAAAGGAAATATGTCGACCTCGTCTTAAATGAATCCATCTTGCCGGTGGAGTCGGGACCTTTGTTTTCCCGCACAAACACTGATACATTGCGTTCTCAATAATCGAAACGGTGAGAAGAGATTACAACTGATATGAATCTATCATACTGTCTTCGGGCATTTTTTCGCCCCTCTCGTGCTCCTTAGTTCATTCTAGAATTCCCGACAAAAGAGTCAGAGTGCACCTGTAACAAAAGGAGCTAGAAATTATTTCTCACTTCTATTCATACCATGCCGAATTGTCAAGATTGCGAAAATAGTCTCCACGAAATTTGCTAGCACAATCAAAGTGGCGATTACCCGCAAGATCTTTCTCCGTTCGAAATGCGATTGGTGGTGTGTCTGAATTAGAGGTCCGCCGCTTGTAGGGCTTGAACTGAAAAACATCTAAACCAAGTTGCTTCGGGCATGCTACAAGAGGTAATCCGTTTAACCCCCTTCGTCGATTCTGATTTTTTATTGAAACGCGTGAACGACACCTATGGAGATATATGTATGGATTTTTATTTATTGTTTTTATTTCCGTTCCGTTTATGTTTATTTTGTCGATACATGTTCTGTGAATCCCGGCCTAAGTATGTTGAATAGATGGTATTTGTTCTTTGCATTTTTTCCTTCTACCTTTTTTTTCTCTTCAAAGTTCAATCACTATCTCACTACCAGACTTTCCTCCATTGACGTCAAGTTGCAAATGTATGAGAATCCGTTCAAGTCTTTGCTGTGCCGTGTTTCGCGAGCAGAGAGAATTTTCTCTAGCGACTTCTTCACAAAGCACACATGATCAACGGTCCAAACGAGCTTTACATACTATGTAAGACATCCAGAAGAGAATCAAGTTAAGTCATAGTGGAACTTCATCAGACAGTGGGATCAATTAAGGCAGTGGGGTCGAATACATAGTATTGTTTAGTGTTTGCATTTTTTTCCTACTTCCTTTTTTTCCCCTTCAAAGTTCAAGAACTATTCCAGAGGTGAAACTTCTTGACTGGCTCCAAACCTTCTTTGGTCTGCCGTGTTCCACGAGTTGAGAGAATCTTCTCCAAATTACATAATTTTTTACATTGGTAAATCTTCTTGACTAGCTCCAAACCTTCTTGTAATTCGGCGACCATGACAATTGCAGACTTTCGCAATGACGAGGACATCTCACCAAGATTATTGACTTGGTTGTGGACTTGATTGTCCCAATTTTCTTCTTTAAGTAAGTCTCGGTTGTATCTTTCGTGCTCATGCAAGAAAGAAAGAAAAGCCCACCCCAAAGAACCTAAACAACCTGTCATGGCCTCATCTCCAAAACAACCCTCAGTGTTGTTCCTCGCTTATGTCCTTCTCATGCTCATGCAAGAAATGCCTTGTCTCGCTTCTTCTCGAAGCCCTTCTCTAGTGGCCCTTGCTGGTGGTGCTAGTAACCCAATGAGAAATGAGGAAGTGGAGGCACTCCTGAAATGGAAGTCTAAGCTGGACATCCAGAGTCGCTATGCTTTGTCTTCGTGGAATGGAAGCAACCCTTGTTCATGGCGCGGAATCGACTGTGATCCTCTTGGGAGCGTTGCGAGCTTGAACCTTTCCGATTCTACCTTACACGGTACGCTTCATCATCTCAATTTCTCCCAATTGCCCAACTTGATCGCTCTAAAGCTTGCCAACAACTCACTCTTCAGTAACATCCCTCTTAGCATGGGTAATCTAGCCAAACTTATTCATCTAGATCTGTCTCAAAATAACCTCTCGGGAAAGATTCCAACTCAGCTCGGATTCTTGGGATCTTTACAAGTAATCGAACTTTCCCATAATTATTTCACCGGCCCAATTCCCAGTCAAATAGGTAGTTTGACCAACTTGTCGGGCCTATTCCTTTCAAATAATAAGCTTTCCTATTTCATCCCTAAAGAAATAGGAATGCTCAAATCTCTCAATCATCTCTACCTAATGCACAACCTCATCACCGGTCCTATTCCTTCTTCCATTGCAAACATGAGCAACTTGGGGAAGATGTGGCTTTTCAATAATCAACTCGTTGGGGCCATTCCAAAGGAAATAGGAATGTTGGGGTCTCTCAGTGACCTTGATTTATCAGCAAATTATCTCAATGGTTCCATCCCTATAACTCTAGGAAATTTGAGTAATTTGAAATCTCTTCACCTCTATGGCAACCAACTTTCTGGCCCCATACCTTCGGAAGTTGGAGGAATGAGATCCCTTAGACGTTTTCGACTGCGGATCAATAATTTCACAGGTCCTATCCCAGCATCCATATGGAACTTGAGCTATTTGACTGATCTTACCCTTAACAGCAATAAGCTTTCTGGTCCTATCCCTCCAGAAATTGGAAATCTTAGATCTCTCTTGTCTCTATATCTCTTCGAGAATAACCTCAGTGGCTCTATTCCGAAAGAGATTGGAAACTTAAGCAAGCTTACTCGACTGGGTCTACAAGAGAATAATCTAAGGGGCTTTCTTCCCATTGAGATAAATAATCTCACATCCCTCACAAACCTACAGCTGTACAATAACGACTTTGTTGGTCAATTGCCACAAGAAATATGCAAAAGCCAAGCTCTTGTCAATTTTAGTGCTTTTAACAATCACTTCACTGGACCTATCCCAAGAAGCCTGAAAAATTGTTCAAGTTTGCGTAGAGTTAGGCTCCAAAACAACTTGCTCACCGGAAATATAACCGATGCTCTTGGTGTGTACCCCTACTTGGATTACCTTGAGTTGAGCAACAATGAACTTTACGGTGTGCTACCACCAACATTGGTTGAATGTAGAAATTTGACGAGTTTGATAATCTCCAACAATAAAATCTCCGGAACCATACCACCTCAGCTTGGAAACATGAATCAATTGCACAGACTCATCCTCTCTTCAAATTATATTGTCGGGGAAATTCCTAAAGATTTAGGAAAATTGAAGTTGCTGGTGGAGCTTTCATTGGACAACAACCGTTTTGCAGGCCACATCCCTCAAGAACTTGGAGCCTTGTCCAGTCTGCAAACACTCAACATTGCAGGGAACAACCTGAGTGGCTCAATTCCTACACGACTTGAGGATTGCTCCAACCTTCTGTTCTTAATTTTAAGCAAGAATAATCTTGAAAAGAGTATTCCTGTGGAGATCAGCAACCTCCGGTCTCTTCAAGTTCTCAATCTGAGTCAAAATTTGCTCACGGGAGAAATACCCCAAGAAATCGGGCTATTGCCTAGATTGGAAAAACTCAATCTCTCACACAATCAGCTCTCGGGTTCAATTGAGTTGACCTTTGATGATACAGTGAGCTTGACATCCATTGACATATCATATAATGAGTTAGAGGGTCCTTTGCCAAACATTCTAGCCTTTCGTGATGCTACAATTGAAGTTGTGAGAGGGAACAAAGGTTTGTGTGGAGTTATTGCTAGTCTCAACCCCTGTACAGCAACAACTTTGAAAGGCAAGAACAAAAACAAAAGGTTGCTGTTGATTCCTACTTTGGTTTGCCTACTTTTATTGCTCCTTGTTGTGGGAATTTCAAGTATAGTATGCCGAAGATTAATGAAAATAGAGCCCAGTTCAAACTATGGAAGCAATGAAAACCCTTGGGCAGTATTGAGCTTCGATGGAAGAATGGTTTATGAGAGCATCATTAAAGCCACTGAGGAGTTTGATGTTAAATATTGCATCGGAGTGGGAGGACATGGGAGTGTTTACAAGGCCCAGTTGCAACCAGGTGAGACTATTGCTATTAAGAAACTAAAGGAAGCAGTGAACATCGAAATTGCTAGTCGAAAAGCATTTGAAAGGGAGATTCATGCTCTGACTGAAGCTCGACATCGGAATATTGTCAAGTTCTATGGCTTTTGCTCAAGTTCTCGACATTCATTTTTGGTGTACGAGTTCTTGGAATATGGCAGCTTGAAGGATGTATTGAACAATGAAGAGAGGATTACGGCATTTGACTGGAATAAGAGATTGAATGTTGTTAAAGGTGTGGCTCATGCTTTGTCCTATATGCACCATGAATGCTCTCCTCCTATAGTTCATCGAGACGTGTCGAGCAAGAACATTTTATTGGATGAAGAATACGAAGCTCACGTCTCTGATTTTGGCACGGCTAAAGTTCTAGAACCTTATTCATCCAATTGGACTTCCTTTGCAGGCACCTTTGGATATGCAGCTCCAGGTCAGTTGGTCTCTTTAATAAAAACAATCAATTAAATAGCATTACTAAGGTTTTGGCCAAAATAGATTGCATTAATAAGAAATAGAAAAAAAAAAATTGTTGTTTTCCCTCTGCAGAGCTTGCATACACCATGAAGGTGAAGGAGAAATGCGATGTTTATAGCTTTGGAGTAGTGACATTAGAGGTAATCGTGGGTAGACATCCAGGCAATCTCATATCATCTCTCGCATCCTCATCTTCATCATCATCATCAAGCAATTCGACACCTTGGCATTGGCTCCTAAAACAAGCTCTAGATCAAAGAATTCCAAACCCAGAGGGTGACGTGCTAGGTCAAGTGGCTTTCATTGTGAAGTTGGCATTTTCGTGCTTAAGTGCAAAACCAAAGCATCGACCAAGCATGCAGCAAGTGTCTCAAGCGATATCTGCACATAGATCGATCATGATAAGCGCATCGGAGGACATAAAATTAAACGAGCTAGTTAATCTTGGATGCTTTCCATATTAACATTTTGGTCTTTCTGTTGCAGCTTGGCTAGCAAGTTCTCTCCTTTATTTCTCTTACGAGGATGATATGCACTGCATCACTTATTTTCCCAATGATTTATTCACTACTTGGAAATAATTGCCTATTGCATTTTGCAATTTTAAATTGTCGCCGGCACATCCGACCCTTAAGATCGGCTTAAGAGATAACAAGGTTATGATATTGCATGTCTATCAACTACTGTATTCTGAATCAATTTGGCATGGGGTTGACTAAATTTCGATGCCTATGATGTTTCTGCGATGGAATTGTGGATCTGGAAGTTTTCAGGAATTTACTAATTCATGCTCATGCCAGATCCAAAGCGATCATTACAAGGATGTTTCGATCGTTAGACTCGTTCACTCGACCTTCGAACAACTTTGAAGAGCTGATATCTTCAAATCAGTGCTTCCCAAGAGGCACATGATGTGACGAGACAAATAAACACACGGCCTAACATAGCCTTGAGAGTGTTAAAAATGATATCTGGCCTGTACAGCGGACAGCTCAAACGAGCAATCAGAAATTCCATGGTTTCAACGGGAAAAAGTAGGGATGTCCTATGTATGCCTGTACAATTCCATCTAGAGTGATACGTACTGAAATCTAGGGAATACATCTAACGAAGTGTTGAAGCAAAAGGCCAACTCCTCATCAGCCAGAGATTTTGGACCAGATGCAGACCTGGAAGAAACAAATCTATCCAAATACGATGACGTGGATGACATGGTTTGAACCACACTGGACGATGGTCTTGTTCAGTCTCCTGACATTGTTCTTCACCCCTGCTCGAGCTTTGATCAGAGTCAATTGCTATCAAGACATCAAATTGTTGGGATTTTATCCCATAGAAAGTGAATGAGAAATGTGAATGGAAATAGTCCCACATGGGATAGAAGGGAGATGGAAGATGAGTTTATCTAGAGGAGCCTCTCAAGTGGGTTTGGGCCCCAAGGGGTACCCCACTTTTGTGGAAGGGAGAGGACCTACCCAAAGCTGGTCGGTCCCCGCGCGCGCCGCCGCCCGCCCGCTCGGTTCGGTTCGGGCCGGGCCCGGGTTGAACTTACCCCACTTTTGTGGAAGGGAGAGGACCTACCCAAAGCTGGTCGGTCCGCCCGCTCGGTTCGGTTCGGGCCCGGGTTGAACTTAGCCCATCGTTTCTGTCGGTTTTAT
>BCNH02000006.1:18637808-18649980 GCA_001662345.2 Metrosideros polymorpha var. glaberrima | reverse complement strand
AAATAACTTCTGAAAGCAAACGACGAGCCATTTTAGTGTCTCCAAACCAGTAACTATTAATCATCTATGACTACGCATTCTGACAAGATAACTTATAAGAACGGCTACAGGCTATAGCTGACCATGAAACTTCATTGATAACCAATCAATGAGAACAGATGACAATGGCATAATAGCTAGGCGACTGCCGGTACCTCAAGCGGAAACTTGAATCAGGATTCATGATGCTATCCTCAAAAATCCTTTTCTTATTTCCTTAGTTGTTCATTCTTTAAAGGGGTTGTCAAGCCCAGGGTGAGGGGGATTTTAGGCATTAGCATGTACTATATGGCACATATAGTTTACTCACTTCAATTGTCAAGTTAACAAGTTTCTCGAAGTAGAAGCAGTGAACAGATATATGACATCAGCAGCGGGAGGGAAAGAGAGTAGATATTAATGACAAACTTATGACCTTCACCATCAGAAAACTATTGACAATGAAGACAATGG
Source organism: Metrosideros polymorpha var. glaberrima (assembly GCA_001662345.2). Taxonomy (NCBI): domain Eukaryota; kingdom Viridiplantae; phylum Streptophyta; class Magnoliopsida; order Myrtales; family Myrtaceae; genus Metrosideros; species Metrosideros polymorpha. The sequence continues at coordinate 18,649,488 of BCNH02000006.1, read as the reverse complement.
CCTTCAGCAGCCACCTCAGAGGACATGGAATTCACCATGAATAGAAGTTGCATCAGGAAATTCACTCGTTGAAAAGTGAGAAGATGAACTGATTTTGACTTTTTTTGGTTTATTGGATAGATAAGTGTTACCCTAACCATCCTTTTGAGGTCGGTCCTCAAGTTTATAATATCCAAGACTTGCAATGCCCTCAGATGCCGGGGAGGATGACTTTTATTCTATTCAGCTGCATATGCAGGTTACCAAATGCTGCTCAAAATGTTTTACAAAGTCGCAAGAAGAATAAACAAATAGGCAACAAGCAGCTTAAATTAGAAGTCCCACGATTTTCGGGAAAAGTACCAAAAAAGTCATAAACTTATTGCATTTATACCAATTCAGTCCTAAACCTTTCAATTAGACCAATTTTTAGCCCCAAAGCTTTTCACATTGGTACTAATTCAGTCAATCCGGTCAATTTAGGCCAAAAATCGCTGACGTAGATGCCGACCGTCCTACGTGGATGCCAACCGTCCTACATGGCGTGACCAACACTAACGTGGACATTTTTAATATTTTTTAAAAATTAATTGAATTTTTTCCTTTCCCTTTTCTTTTTGCCAATGGCCGACACCAGCCATAGGCGAGGCACGGCGAGGCCACCCTAGCCTGGGCGAGGGGGCCCTCACTGGCGCCCACCTTCACACAAGCGCAGCCTAGCGAGGTCGACCCTCGCCTGTGGCCGCTAGCCAACCACCGACAATGCCACGTAGGATAGCCAGCGTCCACGTTAGCGATTTCCAGTCCAAATAGGCTAAATGGACTGAGTGGTACTAATGAGAAAAGGTTTAGGACTAAATTGATCCAACTGAAAGGTTTAGGATTGAATTGGTAACAATGCAATAGGTTCATGACTTTTTTGGTACTTTTTCCCACAATTTTCGTAAGGAAACTTAAGCTCACACCACCGTGTTTTGACAGTAGAATCAGGCGGAAACTTCAATTGTTGACAGGTTAGTCTAACGCCAATAGCAGTCGCTTGGTTCTGCCAAATAGACATATTGATGCACTCCTAGTTAGCTTATGTATATCTGAATTTTTTATGGAAAAAAAAAATGCACAGTAAAAGAGATTCTGAATTGATATGCCCATCTTTCATATCAATCTCTCAACTTCCCCAATTCTTATTCGTTATTAACGCCGACATATCCTTTTCTGGTCTGCCGATTGCACAGCATGGTTGCTCTATACTACAGGGCAATTACACCATATGATTAACAGTATCCTCCACCTGTTTCATTTCCCCACTATATGAGAACTCAAGCACACAGAAGAGACAACATTATTCAGCAATTTATCCTACTAATTATGGTTTCCCAAACAGCAGAAAGATTTCAAGCAAGGAACAGTTAGTGCCAAAGAATATGGAGCTTTATTATGGATAAATAATTTCTGTACATTAATATACCTTAAAAAAATGGGGAGTTCAGGGCGCAAAACAATGGCTTTGATGAACTTGTAATTGAGTAACTGTGATCACCTCCATAAAAAATATGATGTCTTCTGTCAATATAACTCGACCTAAGAGCATAATCTGGGGGAATCCTCCCACACAACCAGTCTCAATCTAAGCTATCATCTGATCTGATCAGACTGCAAATTTGAAATATGTGCTCAAGTCATCACTTCCTTCAGGAGCATGAGGGTCCACAGGAACAGAGACATCTTGAGCATAAACTTAGGACTCGCCACGCCTTCAAGAAATTGTGCCCACCTGTAAGTTCAACCAGTACATAGCTGCTGATAAAGCTTGTTATCCATTCCAGGATCTCCATCATAATTAGGGAAGTAGCAACAATTAACCATTCAAAAAGTTGAATTAAATGAACATTCCCTTTTTCTGGTAGAAAACTATAAACACGAAGCATGGATAGTATACATGTGCAATCCTAATGCACCAAAGTCCAAACCACTTGAGGTCAGTCAATGTAACAATAGCACCTTCTAGAAACACAAACGTTAGATAACAGACTTAGAAAAACCGAAACAGTCATGCCTATGTCAGGAGAAATCATTGCACAGTCTATATCGTGTAGACCAATATCATCTCAACCACTTTATATGTAGGTCTCACTGTGGGGATTACATGATCAACGGTTTAGATGGACTTGATCTCCATGGTCTAGATATACGATTATGTCAGACACTTAGGCTTTGTTTGGGAGAGAATGCAGGGGAAGAAGATGAAAGGTCAGTTTGAAATCTTGGAAGAATTTGAATCTTCTATGAGAAGGTTTTGGAGGCAAAATTAATAATTTTCACCACCCACCCTCCTATATTTTCCTCCCCTCTTTCTACCACAGAAAACATCAGATGGAGGGTAGACCCGGTGAAATTATATACTATTTTTCAATATTGTCCAAGTGTAAGACCTCTTTTTTAATTAGTCTAAGTGGAGAACACCTTAAAGTAACCATCAGATGCATTCTAGATAGTTCCTGCTAACCTGCACCCTCCCATCAATTTCAGAAACAGAATGCAAATCATCTTACGCGATTCGCATTCTTGGTAGTTGCATCACCCAATTAATCCAGAGGTGTCCCAAATGCAAGAGCAAGAGAGCTAAGTGCTGCCATCACCCCGACTGCAATGGTCAGATGGCACTGTGCCTGGCAGTGGCACAAAAAATCATATTTCTACGTCCATTTAGGAAAAAAAAACATAACGACCACTCCTCAGAGAATGATCCGTTAAGAAGCGAAAGCAAAACCCAAACAAAAGCGAAGAATACAAACATGAAACTAAAAGTATAATGATCGATTCTGATCAAGACAACATAAAATATGGTTTCAAAGGTGCTTCACCCATCTGTTAATGACAAGAACCTATAAATGTCATTAAGCATAAAACTGCTGATATGACCATTACAAGAATCAGATAATAAAAAGAAACATAAAGGACAAATGCATACATGAAAAGTAGACGCCACCGTAAAAAAAATTAAGAGGACATACCAATTTCCTTCTTGAAACGTATCGTCTTCACTGTTGATCTCCTCTTTATCAAATTCTTCTAAAACTGCATGTTGTCTTTCATTTATCTCGCTGAAAAGTAACCGGTCATAGAAAGTGAATATATCGCATCAAATTTTGACAGCCAAACAACCAATACCTAAGGTCTCACTTAACAATCAAAAAACAATACTATAAGTAAGTATTCCTGATCAATTCTCTCGTTATCGTGGCTAGTAAAATTGTCTCTGTCCAAGCAAACTAATGGCTGACAGAGATAAAGTGGCCTATTTGTTCCTTTTCTGGCTAAAATTATTGTACAAAAAGAAAGGAAGTCCTACTATGAATGTGATTCTTGTTGACATGTACCAAGATGGACCCTGACTTCAAAGGGAAGATTGTTGAAGTCCAGCGACAAACGATTCAGATTCATGCATTTTTCAGAAATGAAGTTAATGTATTGCCATTACATGTGCAATTTGCCTCCATGAGAAGTAGTAACTCCATTTCCAAATCATCCACAAATGCAACTCAGATGAATACTAGCCGCAGATGCATATTGACCTGACCAATTATGCATAAGCAAGAACCAGGAAGAGGAGGAGGAGGAGGAGGAGAAAAAGGATATGATCGAAACTCAATTAAACTCCGATAATTACGAAAACAGACAAAAAAACTAATAAATAACATGCCTGGGGAATTTAATCCAAAATCGCACACATAGATCTCCAGGACCAAAAAGAACTTGGAGTCCTGCAGCAATGCTGTGTCTAAGAATAACTTTGGCAGCAAAAAAGCTCCACAGTTAATGCAAAATAGTTTATTATTTCTGTACCTTTCCTTCTTAGAACCACAAGCTGTCCAGGCTGCAACCCCTTTGGTATCTGAGAAGGTATTTGCAAACAGACATGTTATTAGTGTAAGCAGGGAAGAAAAGTCCATCCAATCACAACAAAGCTGGAGACAGAATTCAGTTTCAGTGGCATACATCATTGACTCACAAGACATCACTATTTTCTATAGGTAAATGCCCCCATTTTTCTCTTTTGCTTGGTAAAGCATTTGAGAATCTAGGTGTCCATGCTAACCTTTCCCCTCCTCCCCCAACCGCAAACCAGAAAAGAGAAAGGCAAGCGCACAACATTAGAACATCTCCATGGATATTTCTACTACTGTGGGTATCACCTTGTAAACCACAATCCAGGAACATCTTCTGATTTTGGATATTTTTATGCTGTTGACCCAACCATGTGCTCATGCAATTAAAAGGTGCGAACACAAATCTAATGGTGATAGCATACTCAAGATTCTATTTTTGTAGTATTTGTACATTCTTTACACATTTTCGTTCAAGACATGTTCTAATGCTTCTGTAGCTACAGACAATAACTTTCATGCACAACGGTACTTTACGTGATTGAAAGATGGTCAATATTGCACATCATTTATAGTTAGGTTAATACCACGAAAAACCTCAAATTAGTGCATCTGTGACAAATTTACCCCAAATTAATTTTTGACCACAAAAAACCTCAGACTAGTACATCTGTGACAAATTTACCCTTCATTAGCATTAAATTGGATTAATACCACGAAAAATCCTAAATTTGCACACTTATGACAAACGAAGAGTAAAACCCCAAAGTGGTACACCCCGTCAACTGTCACGTGTCATCAAACTAAACAATTTGACTGTAAAATTTGACGGAAACTAACGGAGGGTAAATTTGTCATAGCTATACCAATTTTGGGTTTTTTGTGGTCAAAAAATTAGTTTTTGGTAAATTTGTAGCAGATATACCAATTTGAGATTTTTCGTGGTATTAATCCTTTATATTATATAAAATCAACTAAAAAGAATTAATACATTCTTATATAAGATAGTGAACTGTTTTCCTTCTTAATTAGATGTGAGCCGACTCAATCTACGCCAAAGAACCACTTTCAAGACAAGTGGCACACCCTCTTGTTCTTGGTGGCTACTGATCTACATTTTATTGATTTTCCATTGCACGAGAAAAGGACCCCCAAAATGAATAACCAGAGTGGTAGGATGTTACACTGAACCACACAATAAAACCAGGGTTTAAAACAGTAAAATGCTTAGAACAGTAATTTGATACATTATTGCTGCTTCCAGATATAGATTTTACTAATACGATTACTCATTTTATCCCTTCTACTCCATTCAAAAGGTCAAAGGTCATCCGACATTCGTGTCCTTAATTGTTAATTATCAATTGAACACTCTCCTATTAAATCTGCAAGTACAATTATGACACCATGTGGCATGTACAGTTCTTACATTAACTTGTATTTTCCCCGATAAGGTTGGGACCTCAACTTTACCACCAAGAATTGCCTGTAACAGATGTAAACCCAAAAAAGTCAAGGAACCAGGTTACAGATATCTATCTGAATAACAGGGAACTGATAGTTGTCACAAAGAATTCACAGTAAAGATGACACAAATAGAAAAGTCATGACAGATAGCAATGCAAAAGCAAGGAATAGTTCAGCATTAATGATAAAGTTGAAAGTAAATTGAACATGCCACGACAACAAAGTATCAATTTCAGTGTGCACTGATTACAGTAAAATCAATCGAAAGTTTTTAAGATTTTACAACCATCAGGATAGATGACAGCAATTACTAACCAAAACACAAACAGGATATCAGATATGGCATGAGCTACAGCTAGGTGCGGGAACTTTCTTATAAGTGGAAGAAGAGGGGCAAAAACATAATATGCTCAATAGTTTTGCTCTCGCTTGTGTGAAGCTAATTTCGGAGGCCACATATACATCTCCACCGCATCTGGTAAAGATACGATCTTCAGCCACCTGCATGAGCACAGTTACTAGTTACGTGCACATGCGGTTGGCAATCTGACAGTGATACAGCTGACCAATTATGTAATGCAAGACTTCAAAATGTTTCACGATCACAACCAAGATTCTTTGATGGTAATAACAGTTTTTGGGACAATTTCCAGATAAATCTCGTGACAGACTTCAAATGGAGAAACGATGTAGAGCAATAAAGATTACACAGGAAAGCTCCAACAGCAGCAGGATAAAGCTTCTACCATTGAGTGCGATCAATGTTGTCCTTAACATCATTATTACCATACAGCCAGAAAAGAAGAGGGGATCATGCCTTTAATTTGATGAATAAGTTGCCAGGTTGACTCCGATGAGCTCCAGCATTACCAGCTTTTGGCATGCGAACTGTATCTCCCGAATCCACGCCTACACCATCCAGGAACAGAAGATATCAGGTTATCCGCTGAAGATACGTCAGACAGTTACGTTCTTTGATAAAGGTAATCCATGCTCATGACATGAGGATATATGTCATATGTCCCGACTGCATCGGTTCACCTTGTAAGCCATTTGAAGTCACCTGAGACTATACGTGTCATAGATATGTTTGTTTTACTAAGATTGGTTGTAAATGAATATGTCCTTGAAACAAGCCATATCCCACAGTCCCACTTCCCAAAGAGAGACAAGATAACGACTATGTTAGCAAATTAAAAAGAACACTTTATGACATGTGAAGTTGGTCGTGACTCACGCATGATAAATAAATTTACGAGCCAGCTCTTTAGAACATGCAAAAAACCACTATTTTTTCTAGAATGTGGAACTGGCATTTATCTGAAAAACTAAAGATACTAGAAAAGCTTTTCCAATATGGCACTTTTTAACATTCAAATAATCTTACACTTCCTCTTGCAGTAGGTTAAGAGTCAGCCAAGGGAGGCTAATCAGAGGCCTGGAGATAAGCAGGACCTTCTGCTCGCCATGTTGTAATAAGGGACCCTAATCAACTCATATAAAAGCATAACCTATTACATTAATGCATTGTTTGATATTAAATGTTCTGACACCCTAACTTTCAGATCACCGGCATGCGTGTGCGGGGTGCGTGCGTGCATTTGTGTAACATAAAGAATTGAGGCCGTTAAGCTGTAAAATGAGCATGCACAACAAGGTCAGTCTCCCAGATCTCAAGCCTCAACCCAGCCAGCCTTACTCATCATTTTACATCTTCACAGAAAGGATGCATCAAACACAATACCCACAGAACTCTGTCAGAGATCCATAACTCTGACCTACCTGCAGAAATTGTAACTTTAACTTCCTTAGTGCCTTCAACAACTCCGGATCCTCCACATGAAATGCATTGCACCTCCAAAGTTACCAAGTATTAGCAGCTTCACTAAGAAAACTGAAATTAAAGCGGGTACTGGAGAAGTGATGTTAAAACCTTGACAACTGTCCCCGAGCCTTTACAGGTAGTGCATGTCGCTATAGTAAAAGGGGAAATTCTGACCTAATAGCAAGGAAGACCAAAGTTCATGTCATATATACTCTGTGATGGTCCGTTAAACTTACTGATCAATCAGACAATTATACTCAGGAGCAATCAGTCCAGAGGAACTCTCAACAACTAATCAGCGTAATTGAAGAGCTCATGAAAGCTCTTACCGTCCCAATACCTCTGCAAGTTGGACATACTCTGCCTTGACACCAGGTGGATAACCCCACCCATCTGCATTACCACATAGACATGATCATCATGATTTTGCTACAGGAAATGTACTAAGAGGGAAACCCTGCAAAATAACTCATAAAATCAAAGATATCATGAGCAAAATCAAAGATCAATAACTAGGATTTTTCATATGGTTATGTACGGCCAATGATAGGTAAATAACAATAAAGTTAACTCTTATTATAGGCATATTTTCCTTGCACTTTCCAGACACCTCAAGTTTTGCCAATTAGGAGAAGCCACCTCAACCAGTCGTAAATCTTGCTCCTCACATATAATAAACTATCCATGCTTTTCATCATACTTTTAAGTTCTACAAGGACATGCCAAAACCTCCAAAAGTGCAAAAACTAATCACACATTGATTGATGAACCTTTAGCAAGCAAACGGGATTAGAGCAGAGTACCAGTGAGCATAAATCGATCGCACTTTTAGCATCTAAAGCTAGATATATTATCAATTTGATCTCCAAAAGACATTTAAGAGGTAGAAGGATGTACTGTAACCAGGGTGATAAAAAATACTAAACTCTACTAACCACAAGTATCACAAGGAAGATATGCTTTGAAGGAAACATCTTTCGTGCACCCTTCCACAGCTTCAAGGAAAGAAAGTATCAGTTCCACCTATACATTTCCAACATAATGTGGCAGTTAATTGGTCAGAAATCCTACAATATCATCTCATAGAGCAAACAAGATCAAGGGCAGAAATCCGATTAATATTATCTCACAAACAAACAAGACCAAGAGGATAACTGTGAACCTGAACATCAGATGCAAATTGATCCATCTTGTCCTCAAAATTCTGATATGACACCAAATGTTTCTTTAGCTAAATATCGTGGATCAGAAGATTTGAAGATCATGATATGCAGCACACTTGGGATTACCTCATAGATCTTGTGGAAGGAACTAGAGAAAGGCCTCCCATAATAATGTGCAAACCCCTCAGCATCTCCTTCACCATATTCAACATTTACTGAACTTCCAGAGTGGTTCTTCATTGAATTAATGTAAAAGGCACAATGAGCAAAACACACTCTGAAAAATGCAGCTATGCTTTCAGATGCTAGTTCACGATGTCGTTCAGTTGAAAGTAGAAAGAGTGAGATTTTACCATGCCGTACTCTGCTCTTTTGCCAAGACTTTGCAAAGTCTGAAATTAGTTGAAAAGGCAGGCAAGAAAAATTGTCACCCCCAATGTATCAGACATTCAAACAACATGTAACAATCTGAGAAAAAGGTTTTCCTTCACTGGCATCTAATCAATTAGACAAACCTCATAAGCATCTCTTATCTCTTGAAATTTCCTCTTTGCCGAAGGACTATTCTTATTTTCATCAGGATGGTACTTCTTTGCAAGCTGTATTGCATACAAGCCAAGAAACAGAATCAGACATAGGAGTCACATAACAACAACTAAAAGGGGCGCCACGGCATAAACAATCTATCGAAGAAGTACAGTCAATTATATCAATCAAATTGGCTGAGGTACTTGGACCTCTAATATTAGAAATATCCACTTTATTCTCAAACATAAAGGGAAGGAGTTGACCGAGAAGCAGCAGGAGACTATTGTTGTACTTCATTCATTTTCTTTCTGTTTGAAACACGTACAATCAACAAGAATATGTGATCTACTTATTAACAACAGCCGGACTGCCACAAAGTAAAAGTAACAAAGAATCGCTTACTGCTCATTATATTGTTAAGATGTCAGTATTCAGTTCAGGCAGTAATTTTTCCTTATCATTTTTCTAAAAAGCATTGTCATCGTATAGTATTATCATACCATTGTCACATTGACTTTTGGAGGTAAGGATAACAGTTAAACCTTTGTAGTAGATCTCAAATCATTCTTCAGGACAACTAATTTTTTATTTTCTTGATGAACTCTTTCAAAATTCATATTACATAATTCTTGCAGAATACTGAAATTCAGAGCTCTTAAATTTCATTACCAGGAAAATCGCCTGAAAGAGTTTAGCATCTAAGAACTTCTCCAGACTTCACGAAAGCACTCTATATCACAAGCTGTAATTGTAACTACTCACAGTCACAGGCAACAATGACAAGTCAAAAACCAATTTCTCAAAAAAAAAAAAATTTTGAAGTTTGACTAATCAAATTATAGCATAAGCAGACCTATGTTCTACCACCCTACATGCAATGATTAGGCGTAACTCGGTGGAATAAATTTCAATTCCAAGGCACCTTATGTGCATAGAAGCGGATGAAGAACTAGCTCCACACATAACAAGGAAATGCAGCACATGGAAACCCATCTCTTTTCGTCATTTCGCGAGCACGTCATTTGTTAAATGGCATTTATCATAACTTAAACCCAGTGTACCAAAGAACAAGCATTCTCAATGCAGTGGTATAAATTGGTGAATCGCCACTGCGATTCCCATCTGTCCCTGAACTACATTCAGCACATAAGATCTACCCATCACATGAAAAGCTTTCTTAATCTCATCCCGGCTGGCATTTTCCAAAACACCAAGAATATCATAGCAGCTTCTTTTGGGGTAGCGACGAGAACCTGAAATCACATTGAACAGACAGCCGACATCTGAATTTCAAGAATCGCTCCAATCAAAAGAATTAACCGCTTAAACCAAAACGAAAAAGGGAAAAAAGGAATCAAGGGAAGTAAGAATGACTGCTCCCTGCTCCATAGGTAGCAAATGACAGAAACACACCCGTTGCATGAAGATGCCGATACCTCCATGGCGACCTCAAGGTCTCACAATCAACAGGATTCCCAGTCAAAAAACCACGACGGTGCGAAGCTGACCGACGAAAAGCTTCAGCTACTTCCATTCATGAGCTAAGCAACGACTACATTGTCACGGAGGAAGAAAAGAGAGAAAGAAAAACCTTACTATACTTCGGGCGAGCAAGACCACCCTCTGCGACTCCGAAACATTCGCAATCGAACTAGTCTGGCCAGTAACTGAAGACCACAAGTGCCGGCGGCACTGCGCAGTAACCGGAATTCAGCGAAGACAGACCAACGAAAGACAAGAAAACACGACGGGATCTCCTACAGAATGCTCGATCAAATCCGCTCACCGATCGTGACCAGCTGAATCTGCCCATGCGAAATCAAATCTTTTGGCGAGAAGAGATTGAAGACGAGAGTAGGATCGAAAGAGTAGCGTGGCGAGCAAGATTCGGAGACAGGGGTCGAAGGTTTGGCTTGAACGTCAAGGCAAAGAATGTCAAGGCAAAGAATGTCAAGTGCTGGCTTGAGCCCCGGGGGTATATCTCGGGTTTTACGCAACGGTCGGTTAAAATTTTCAGTTTCTTTCTTCTTCTTTCTTATCTTAGAGCGTATTAGTTGGGAGTAAAAAAAATATATCGCGAATTAATAGTCCATACTTTCACGCATTTTGGAGTCAAGAAAATAAATTTCCTAATCTAAAAAAGGAAAACCATGTTCATGAAAAATGCTTTTTCGTAAAGTATTGTTTTTTATCAAAAAAAAATTTCGCAAAACAAACGAGCCCATATTTTTCCTTATTACTTGGTGTATCTTTTATTAGTGCCTTCAACATATAATCATACGATTACATGTTGAAAGTGCCGCCTATAATTTTCCAAACCATTATTAGGCTCTGTTTATTTCTCAAGAAATCGATGATTTGAAAAATATTTTCCTAAAAATGATCACTCATATCGCTTATAAAATTGAATGAACGGAAAATATTTTCAACGTTCACGAAAATGTTTAGACATAAATTGTTGTCGATAATGCAAACGATTTTCATCGACTAATTATTTCAAGCAATTCGAACGATTATTTTGATGAAAATATTTTCCAAAACCATTCAATTTTCACGAAACAAACGGAGTATTAATTGATCGATTTTGTAATTCAATCTTAACATACGCGGCATTACTGAAATTCTGAGTCATTAATCAATATTGGTTTCTCTCAATTCCACCTACTCATATATAACATTATCACCGTTTTTATAACATGCTGAAGTGTAAGCAAGTCCATCGACGAACTTGTGCATAGCACCGTTTTGGTCCGCCCAGGAAGAATCCTCACACGATTCTAGAGGCTAGACTAGTAATACTCAATGGGCAAAAGATGTTTTTTTTTTTTTTT
>BCNH02000006.1:18583245-18637569 GCA_001662345.2 Metrosideros polymorpha var. glaberrima | reverse complement strand
TCTCAATAATCGAAACGGTGAGAAGAGATTACAACTGATATGAATCCATCATGCTCTTTTCGGGCGTTTTTTCACCCCTCTCGTGCTTCCTTAGTTCATTCTAGAATTCCCCCGCTCAGGCTACTCTAAATCCTGGGTGAGATAGCAAGAACATACAGTAGATAACCAATGCATGCGATGGTTGACTCGAATTCGATACCTACGATGTTTTTTTGCCAGATACATGGATCTTGAAAGCTTCCAGGAAGTGGGATTGTTAGTCTCCTGTTCACACGAACCTTCGCGCAAACTTTGAAGGGATATCTTCAAATCAATGCTTACCAGGAGGTACTTGATGTGATGAGACAAAAAGAAAAAGAAAAAAAACAGCCTAACATAGCCGCAAGAGTGTTGAAAATGTCATCTGCCCTTTATAGCAGATACGGCTCAAACAAGCAATCAGAAAATCCATGGCTTCAACGAGGAAAAAAAGGGATGTCCAATGTATGCCTGTACAATTCCATCTAGAGCGATCTTTACTGAAATCTAGGCAATAGACGAAGCGTTGAAGCAAAGCGCCAACTCCTCATCATCCAGAGATTTTGTACCAGAGGTAGACCAAGAAGAAACAAATCAACGCAAATATGATGATGTGGATGATATTGTTTGAGCCATACTGGACAATGCGCTTGTTCAGTCTCCTGACATTGTTCTTCACCCCTGCTCGAGCTTTGATCAGAGTCAATGGCTGTCAAGACATCAAAAAACTTCAGAAAGGATTCGTTGGGCCATTTTAGTGTCTCCAAACCAGTTAATGTTAATCATCTATGACTGCATTCTGACAAGATAACATATAAGAGCTGCTACAGGCTACAGCTGACAATGAAGCTCCATGTGATAACATCAATCATTGAGAACAGATGGCAATGGCATGATAGCTAGACAAATGCTGGTAACTCAAGCGGAAAGTGAATCAAGATTCATGATGCCACCTCAAAAACCATTTTCTTATTTCTTTAGTTGTTCATTCTTTGAAGGGGTTGGGTTGTCAAGCCCAAGGGATTTTAGGCATTAGCATTTATTATATGGCACGTATAGTTTACTCACTTAAATTGTCCAGATAACAAGTATCTCGAAGCAGAAGCAGTAAACAGATATATGACATCAACAGTGGGAGGGAAAGAGAGCAGATATTAATAACAAAATATGACCTTCAACAACAGAAAACTATTGACAATGAAGACAATGACCTTCAGCAGCCACCTCACTGTACATGGAATTCACCATCAATTGAAGTTGCATCAGGACATTTCACTTGTTGAATAGTGAGAAGATGAACTGGTTTTTATTTTTTAATTTATTGGATAAGTAAGGGTTACCCTAACCATCGTTTTGAGGTCGGTCTGCAGAATCCAAGACTTCAAAGCCCTCAAATGTCAGGGAGGACAACTTTTATACTATTCAGCTGCATATGCAGGTTACCAAATGCAGCTCAAAATGTTTTGCGCAGCTCAAAATGTTTTGCACAGTCGCAAGAAGAATAACAAATAGGCAACAAGCAGCTTAAATTAGAAGTCCCACAGTTTTTCATCAGGAAACTTAATCTCACACCACTTTGTTTTGGCAGTAGAATCACTCGGACACTGCATTTGTTGGGACAGATTAGTCTAACACCCATGGCAGTCACTTGGTTCTGCCAAATACACATTTTGATGCATTCCTAGTTAGCTTCTGTATATTTGAATTTTTTATAAAAATTGGCTGGATCATAGAGATTCTGACCCACAGAGTTAATAATTTCTCAAAGCACAAGGTGTCTGGATGATTTGCCCATCTTTTCATATCAGTCTCTTAATATTCTCAATTCTTGTTTGTCATTAATACCAACATAACCTTTTCCAGGCTGCTGATTCCACAACGTTGTTGCTGTCTACCACAGGGCAATTACACAATTATGATTAAAAGTATACTCCACCTGTTTCATTTCCCTACTATATGAGAACTTAAGCACACAGAAGAGACAACATTATTCAGCAGTTTATCCTACTAAAATACGATTTCCCAGGAAAAATAAAAATAGCCCCCACAGAAGGATTTCGAGCAAGGAAACAATAAGTGATGGCTAAGTTCAAAGTAAACTGTATACCAGCTGATTGAGCATATTATTCTGGATCTTCGCCTCTTTGTCTATCTCCTGGGCTACCTGCACAAAAGTAATGGTAACTTCCCAAGCTGATTATCGTTGATCTCTCCCGAGGAAATAAACAGAAGACACAAACAAGAAAAGCGCAGAAAAATCTCATCTAAGGGAAAGCCAGGGCAAAGGTAAGATGAGGAACGTGGACAAGAAGTGTTAAGAAAAACTCATGAATGTTAAAAACAGTTGCTGCTCCTTGGTAACCTCTGGTGCTAGATCTAAGCAATCTTTTCCATAGCTTTTGCCAAGAGTGCATAGCACTTGCTTATATGCTTGAGCTACGCTTGATCACCCAAAGTATATCAACAATGAGATAGCAGAACCGTGTTCTTCCAATAGAACTTCGAGCGCCGCAGCCAAAATAGCAAATCCAACCACATTAACACAGCACTGCAGTCTCATTCTATCCGGAAATTGAGCAGTCGAACAAGCTACCAGAAAAAGAGCACATTCCTTGATTTGGAAAAACAGAAAACGAACAAAACGAACGAAATCATTGATCAAAACTTACGTCTCTCAATTGGTGGACTTGCCTGCGGAGACCGCCGACCTCATGATCCAATACACCGTCCACCGGATCGATCTGCAACAGAATGTCATCGGAGCGAGCCGCCGCTCTCGGTATAAGCCCCTGGCTATCAAACCGCAAAAACGAAACCAGAATCAAGAGTCCAATCGATGTCCCGATCTCAATAAACACTAAGCCCGAACCAACTAAGAGGCTACTCGAACACATTCGCAGAGACTACTAGCACGGAGAGAATCGAGGGAGCATCGCTCACTGTGATCGGAAGGGAACAGCTCCGCCGTAGAGCGGACCGCCTTCATTGGAACTTCCCGCCATTGAAGCCCACAGCTGAAGCTAACTCCGAGCGAGGATGAGAGAAACCCTAGAACGAACGAGGCAATGGATATTTCAGAGTTCAAGCGGATTTCGCTGAGATTCGCAGAGGGATTGGGATTCTGGTGAAGATTTTGTTGAAGACGCTGGGACTTTCTGTTTTCGAAGGTTCAACTTCACGCGGCAAAATGATGTGCGGAAGACGGATGAGCTGGCGGAGAGAGAAGTGTTTCCTGCGGACGTGGCAGATTGTGACAGGCTGTATGATTTTATTGTTTTTACTTTTTTCCTCAGTTGACGATAATTCCAACCATTAATGTGTATCTGATTAAAAAAAAAGATAAAGGTTTTTAAAATTGTGCTCTTCGTTAACATGTCTTATTTTGAACGTAGTTTAATTAAATGAATTAATAACGAAAATTTTGAGCGGATTATGAAATCATTAAATTTAGTTTCTTAAAAGTATTTGTGAACAGCGAAAAATTTGAGGCTAACTCCAAAGTTATGCATAAATATTTCATTTGTGATATCCCTAATTTTCGATCAATATACTAAGATTGAATTCGATGGATTTTAATCACGAATTCTAATCCGATGATAAGTATTGGACGTTACATTATCAAGATATCAAAGTTTATCAATAAACTCTAAATTTTCGAATAGGTGGCGATAAGCCAAAAATTGAAAATCAAAGAGACGTTACGGACTTGGCATGAACCAATAAGTTTACTTATTATGAAATTCGACCGCCAAGAGGCCATATAAAAAGAAATTACTGTTTTACCTCGAAAGCTCATTTTTAGCCCAAATAAAAAGCCTATTGGATATCTAACCCATTAAGCCCACTAAATTCAAGCCCTAGTCCTCATGAATAATGTCAAGAGTGGAAATTACCATTTTACCCCTTCTAGAAAACCTTAACTTTGAGGGACAATATTAATGAACTTAAGACAAGCTTTTTAAAGCTTGGCCAAGAAGTTTTTCTTCCCTTTTCTCTCCTTATGTGGCCGCCCACTTCACCCCCCTCTCTCTCTCTCTGTTTCTTCTTTTTTTCTCTTCCATTATTTTCCCTAAAGTTGTCTTAATTTTCAAGAGCCAAAGTTGATAAATTTTGCGGTTGCATTAATGAGACTTCAATAATGTAATCTTGAAAGAGAAAACAAGCATTGGAAGATAGTGGCCATTGCTCTCTCTCTCTCTCTCTCTCTCTCTCTCTCTCCACCACCGTTCACCTTGCCGCCGTCGTTCATTACAAAGCCAACCTCGAGCCGCGTCCTTGCCATCATGGAGCTATGCCGCCTTGTTGTCCAAGCTGAGCCGGGTCCGTACCGAACCACCGTCCACGCGCCGTGTCGTCGTCGCCAAGCCGCGCCGCACCACCATCCATTGCCTTGCCGTGCTGCCGAGTTCATCGTCGTGCCGTTTGCTCATGTCGTTGCCACACCAAGCAAAGCCGCGCCGTGTTGCCGTTCGTCGCTGCTGCCGTTAAACTAGTGAGTTAACTCTCTAATCCTTGATTATGTTGTTAATTGTGTTTAGGATTAGATTAAATGAGGTTTAGAATTAATTATGGATGGATTAGTTGATAAGTTATCTTGAAAAGTGATAAGTGGAAGTGATAACCTATCAAGTAAAAGTGATAAGCTCTCACTAAAGGGGTGATAAGCTATCGACTTTTGGATGAAAAGCTATCGGCTTTTGAGTGATAAGCTATTATCGAAGGGGTGATAAGCTAGCGAGGATTAGATGATAAGCTATTATGGTCAATTGATAAGTCATTGATTAATATATTTTGTGCTTGTGATATATGATTGTTTTATGCATGCTTTTGTGTTGATTGAATAGTAAATTATCTTAGAAAGATGGTTGCCTCTTTTACTATAGTTTTGTAGTTGAAAAGAATGCATTTTTTGCATATAAATTATAATTCATGAGATGTCGTGTTTGGATATCAAGTTTTATGTGTTAAAATTATCTAGGAAGCTTGAAAAGTGAAGCACGTGAGGTTTGACAGGATAAGCATGTTTGTGTGATCACGTGTGATTTATTTATTGCATATTTACATGTGAAAATGGCAATAAGTTTAACGTATGAGCACGAATCATGGTATGAACACGTATCATGGTTGATTGGTTAAAAGAAAGAAGAAATGATATTTGTATGCATGATTGGTATGCTCATGTGATCACAAAGTATGCGGACCTTCAATGGTGATTAGGGACGATGTCCGATTTTATCGACGATATTATCAGACACCCGGCGGGGGTTCGGATGATAGATCGCGATAGAAGCCAAATCGATTCTCCTTATAGAATGCCGTCTGCACTAACCTTCGAGTTGTGCCGTAGCCCAGAGAGGTCGAGGACCGCCAACCTTCGGGTTGTCCCGTGCCCGAAAACGAGCGTAATTACTAGGTATAAAATTGAAACGCATTTGGATGCATTGTGCATGAGAAATGGTAATATGTGTTCTGATTGTGTGCCTTGTCCGATTGCATTGTTTATAAAATGCTATAACTGATATCATGCAAAGTATATGCCAAGGCAATGTAAAAATGCCTGCGGGTTATCTATTGAATGAGTAAAGTTGCTCGAACATATTATAGATTAAGTAGAGCGAGGATTGCTCGTTATTGATCTCTTATCGATATTAAACGGCATGTTTAGAGTATGCTCTAGGCGAATCGGCATCCTACACGAGGTTTAGATTGTTAATTTACTGAGATTTTATCTCACTTGTTGTTAACTGCTTTTCAAACTTATAGTATAAATACGCGAATCATGCAATTCGGGGTTCCTACGGACCAGAGCCTCGAGATAACACCGTACATGGTCCTTAGTGCAAACTACAGTTATGAGCTTCACGTTACGACAGTTTGAGTCGATATAGGGTTGAGACATTTGATACCTCACCATTTTAATGCGTAGTTCATTCGCCACGATGATGCCCTCTTTGGTTCTTTGAGGGATTTTGATGGACCAAACGAAAGTGGAGCTACGGGCGAAGAAGTTTGGGATCCTATGGACATAGAAGTTCCTGACGGCACTGTTGAAAATTCGGAGTCCGACTTGGATGTAGAGAGCGATCCCGAGCTTCCTTCCGAGTACTACCTCTAATTCGAACTTAGAGAACTGACTTTTGATGTAACCCCTTAGTAGCGGAGATAAGTTAACCCCGACCCCGGTATCTTTTTTATGGTCTTTGTAGGAAGTAGCCCGAAAGCAAAGGCTTGTACATATAACTTCCTAGGGTTAATAAGTACAAAAATAAAGTGTGAGTACTAATGATGTTAGTTCTGTTGTTTTTCCTACTATCCCTATTATTATTATTATTGTTCGGGTGTTCATTAATCGTTGCCACTTGTATTAATCAAAAGATAAAAATAACGAGTCAACGACGCGTTCTAGACGTCGCATTTTTAATGACCGAAGAAAAGAGATAGAGATTGTCGCATGCTCAAGGGTTGGGGCGTGACATCATTGTTCGACAATCCCTTTTTCACAAGTGGAGTTGTCTAATCAAATTAGGATATTTATTCATGAGAAGGACAATTAAACAAGAACTAAGACACTAATCGATTGGTACTTATCCATATTAAATTCAAAATAAATTAATATTTGTTTAAATCAAAGAAAATATCGGTTAGAAGGGGATTCCTTAAATCTCTCACCTTTTTCAAAATGAAATCTTTTCAATTTAACAAAATCTAAGTTCGTTGTTTTAAAATAGATCTAACGTTCAAATCTACTTTATCTTCCCTTACTTACTTTCACTCTTTCCCCAATACCTGTGCACTTTAATTAGCTTTAAGAAATAAAAAAGCTTAAGAAAATAGCAAACCGGGTGCACAAAAATTGAAATAATAAACTATACCCATTGTGATACCAACTTTTTATTGTGATATTAAAAATAATAAACTATGATCACTCATTTTTTAAATTATGTAATCCATCTATCAATCTTTATACTTAAGCCAAACACACTTTTCTCTGACTTTTATATTTCTCAGATGGGCCTTATAAACCTATCTTCTAATTATAAAGCAAAGAGGAAAAAATGTGAAGTAAAACTAAAAAAAATGATAAATTGATGAAACAAAATTAACTACCTACTTCATGATAAGAAAGTACACTTGGTAAAAGTTATTTAACTGTCCTTATGGTGCAATAGCTAACCTCGTCCTTGCACTTTATGTGAGAAATTTGAGTTTATTAACGGAATTTTTTTTTAAAATAAATGTATCACATAAATATAAATTTTGGATTTTAGGATATATATTCATGAGCCGGTCTTTCCGTATATTCATTTCTAATTACGTATTTTTACGATCACAACAACTTACATCTAATTCTTAGCAAATCGCTCCATTCGGCTCTAAGGAGCTCAGTCACGACACTTCTCAACAGCATTTACAGAGTAAATAGCTACGACCCGAGAGCAACTGTTCTAGACAGACTCATTGACGCATTGGTTCCTCAACGAACAAAGTGGCCAGATCAAAAGTCAAGGGCGAGCATCCCACGAAGGCGGGTTGGGTTGCACAGTCGAGAACGCACCTCACCCGCATTTACAATTTCGAGCGACACGTGAATAAGCAAGTCAATCGCGACGGGCAAGTTTCGAACCTCGAGCTCGAAATTCATAATCGCGTGAGAGACACTCGCTCCCTACCAGCTTGCTGTCCCAAGCTCATCCACAAAGGACTTCAAAGACCACCACCTCAAAGGGGCTCGAGAAAACACCCGACGCTCGCGTGAACGAGGATGCTACTAAGCTCTCGAACTCGCCTCCTCCTCTCACGTACCATGTCCGCACAAGCATGCGGTCAATCCTACGCAACAAAACCACTGCCACCGCCACCACGGCGATGACATGCTGCTTCTTCCTCGCCCAATCACTCCCTCCCCCTCTCTGCTCCGCCCTTTTTAAGCCCACCCCTCCTCTCTCTCTCCACCACCGCCTCCCCCCTTTCTCCGCCGTGAGTCTTCTCTCTCTTGCCCCATTTTGTCGACAGCTCAAGTTCATCGCTCGTTCCTTCTTCTTCTTTGCCAGGGATTTTCTGGTAGTGGTTGGGGCCCCGCGATTCGTTCCTTCTGCTCCAGGTCGGACTGCGAGCGTCGAGCGATGGCGGACCGGTTGGAGAGCTTCAGCGATCCGAGCTCCATATCGTACCTTACGCAGAGACAGGCTGCCGAGATCGACGAGAACCTCATGGGCCCCCTCGGCTTCAGCGTCGATCAGCTTATGGTCAGTGCCTGAGCTCGAATTATCATGCTGTGATTACGCTGCCGTCGCGTTGTCTGTGATTGTCGTGTTTTTCGGGCGTGGAGTCTCAATTGCAGCTAGTTCGAATTAGCTTTCTTTTTGTCTTGCTTTGTTTTCTGCAGGAGTTGGCTGGCCTGAGCGTGGCGACTTCAATCGCTGAGGTAACGCCTTGCTTGCCTTTCTTTGATTCTGTTATGTGGCTACTGTTTGATTCTTTTGCAATGGCGTGGGCGCATTGTCATGGAGCAATGGGCTTCAACAGTACATTTACCATTTTTCTTTTTCTTTCTGTTGGCCAAGAGAAGTACATTGCTACTTGCCATGACATTATTTCCAGGACTTTGGGGTGGAATTATGTGGTTACTGCTCCAACTTTTGTTGGCTGACATCTACTCGGGTTTCTTCGCATTTAGTACTTTGGTTGTCGTAATGTCTGGCTAATTGTGAAATCTGATGTGTTGGCAGGTCTACAAAGCCAGCGAGTGCAAGCGCGTTCTTGCTATCTGTGGACCTGGGAACAATGGTGGTGATGGCCTGGTAGCTGCTCGTCATTTGTTTCATTTTGGATATAAGCCATACATTTGTTATCCTAAGCGTACTCCGAAGCCTCTTTACACTGGTCTGATTACTCAGGTTGGACACGATTGATTTTCAATCCAATATGCTGGAGCACTTATTCAGTGGCAGCTTTTACATTTTCTTACTGGAATCTTTCTGTCTGCAGCTCGAATCTCTGAGAGTTCCTTTCTTGTCAGTGGAAGATCTTCCTTCAGACTTGTCTACGGAGTTCGATATCTTGCTGGATGCAGTATTTGGGTTCTCATTCCATGGTAATTGCTTTAAAATCCCACGTTTAAGGATTAGGTTAAAGCTTCTCTTTTTGTAGTTTCTTTGGTGTTCCATTTTGATTGGAAACTATCTCTGTTTTATTTCTAGGCCATAAGTTTCACTTGAGTTCCTACAATTGTAATGATATAAGGTTGCCAATCCATCACTCTCCTTACATGTTGATACTGCTATTTGACTTAAATAGCAATGGCTTACCATACTATGGCATGTTTAGATGACAGGAAAAATGTCAATATGCCTGGTGAAGCATTTTAACTTATGACTTTATGCTTTAACATTTCCGTTCTCATGGAGTCTGAATAGACTTCGGATACTCATCGCACTCTCACTTGATGCCTGTCTTGTAACTTAAATAGATACTCTCCTTCTTCATGGACAGAGCTACACTTCAACAGAGTTGGAGGATATTAACCCTACTCAATTATGTGGGATATATTTGAGTATTGTTTTTTCTCTAACAATTGTTTAATTCCACTGAACTTTAATAAAGGCTTAAACAGGTGAAAATTTCAAACCAAACTTGCAAGAGTGCAATGCTTACAGAAAACATATGATTCTTCAACTTCTGGAGATAAAATAAATCCGAAGAAGTATATTGTCTGAATTTGACATTAGGACGATGATGATTAAATAATTTTCCCATTGCAAAGAAAACTGGGATATATCACTGTCCTGCATTCTTGATGGTCTCTCTGAAAGAGTCATTTTCCCACTGCGCATGCAAGGAGAAGGTATTTCCTTCACTTTAGTTGTACTCCTCTGTCTGTCTCTTTATGTTATGGCTCTTTTGGCTTAATTTTCTTTGTGTGATTGATTATTTACTTTTTTCATTTTTCTGAGTTATCGAGTTATTTTCAAATTCCTCAGGTGTCGCAAGGCCACCTTTTGATGATATAATAAGAAGATTAATTGGAATGCGGAAAAGTGACCAAACAAATAAAAAATCTCCTGTAATTGTCTCCATAGATATCCCTTCCGGATG
Organism: Metrosideros polymorpha var. glaberrima; assembly: GCA_001662345.2. Taxonomy (NCBI): domain Eukaryota; kingdom Viridiplantae; phylum Streptophyta; class Magnoliopsida; order Myrtales; family Myrtaceae; genus Metrosideros; species Metrosideros polymorpha. Next base: position 18,627,456 of record BCNH02000006.1, on the reverse strand, counting down.
GCATGTTGAAGAAGGGGATATCAGTGGTGAAGACATCAAGCCTGATATGTTGGTATATTTCTTGTGGGACTTCTGAAATATTCAAATTAATGCATCATACCAATAAGGTGGTTACTCTTTACAAGCTGCTGAAAAATAACCTCATGCCTGTAGGTTTTCATTTGTTTAGGTTTCTCTAACTGCTCCAAAGTTGTGTGCCAAGCAATTTCGTGGTCCACATCACTTTTTAGGAGGTAGATTTGTCCCACCATCTATAGTGGAAAAATATAACCTCCGACTTCCTCTATATCCTGGAACATCAATGTGTGTCCGTATTGGCAAGGTTCCTCAAGTTGATATATCATCTATGAGAGAGAACTACATTTCACCAGAGTTACGTGAGGAAGAAGTTGAGGCTGACCCCATCAAGCAGGTAATTTTAGATGATGAAGGATATCACTTCTTTCACTGAGCTTGTCATCTACTGTGATTTTTCTTATGTCTAGCACACATTTTTTCAACTTGTACCTTGGAAAATGCTTTTACTTATCGAACCACGATTCCTTCCACTTTATCACCAACAAGTGACAACCTCCTGTAGTTTCGCAAATGGTTTGAAGAAGCAGTGGCTGCTGGGCTGCGGGAAGCAAATGCCATGGCATTGTCAACTGCTGGCAAGGATGGGAAACCGTAAGTTGGTGCTTTTTTCCCACTTCTTTATCTTCTAACTATCACATTGTGGAATTCTCTAGTTGAGTCGACTATCGTCCAGATACTGACTTCCTATGGTCTCTATGAAAGTCTCAACTTCATTTGTCTATTTTTATAAGAGTTTGAGATGTTGTTTTCAAGCACTTCATAATTAGACGAAAGGTACAGAAAATTTTTTAGTCTTGCTGCAGTGACAGCTCTTTCATGGCTAAGAGCTTATAGTGGGTTGTTGACATCAGGTGTCATTTTTGTGTAGTATTTCTTGAAACAATGACATGTCAACAAACATGGATGAATTAGTCTGATTCAAAGAATTGTTGTTTTGTCACCCAGCTCATCACGCATGGTTTTGCTGAAAGGAGTTGACGAGGATGGCTTTGTCTGGTCAGTGCTATTTTTTTGTTGTTGCAATATTGCCCAGGTGCTGAATATGAACTTTTTTGACAGCTGAATATTTAATATATATTGCTCCCTCCTTTAGGTACACCAATTATGAAAGTCGAAAGGCACGTGAATTATCTGAAAATCCTTGGGCATCACTGCTTTTCTACTGGGAAAGCCTCAACCGTCAGGTAATGCATGCAAATCTGAGGACCGTATTAAGAATTGTCAGATCAATTACTTCGGAGGACTCTACATCTTCTGGTGGAAGTGAATTGATGTAAAGCAGTCGCTTGATATATCACAGATCACTTAAATTCTCCAAGAGGCATGAAATCTGGAGTTGTTCTAACACAATGTTATATGGTGACGGGGTAGTTCATTTATAATGAGGTGAACTTCGACCTCAGGATGAGCTCATACTCTATGCTGCTTCTTTTTCTTTTTTCTTTTTTCTTTTTTTTTTGGGGGGGGGGGGGGGNNNGGGGGGGGCGTGTTGGGGCAGTTATGTGGGGAATTTAATTTTAATGGGGAGTAAGGCGGAACTGTGGTTGCTGGAAAAGAACAAAAGAAGAAAAAATGCACGGCACGATGGCAGCAACCTGCTTGCTGGAGACAACTAGTTGTGCGGCAGCAATGGTGTAAATGCTACTGCTAGTGGCCAATAGTGTGAAATGTGAACCGCAACCTTGCAGTTTACCAGCTTACTGTGTCATAGATGTTATTCCTTATCCTTGATGAAAGCTAATGAGGCGCGAGCAGAAGGATCTTTATTCTCTTCTTACTCTGTGCTTCAAGGTGTTGCTGTATGATAGCCATTTTCTCGAGTGATATCACTAGAATGATAGGGGACTGCTTTTTACCAATTTTTCTTGCCATTTTGCTGCTTTTCCTTTGCCTCTTTCCTACTTCGGAAGTTTTCTTTGTGTTTTAGCATGAAGTTTTTTCTGATAACATGGGATGTGCTTTCTTTGTGTTCTAAGTGTGCCAGAGCAATCATACAATGATTATCATTGAATCTTTCTACAAGTTATACATACCAAAATTAGCTATCAAGAAGCTTGATTGAGAATTTTGAAATTTTGAGTCTAGGTAAGAGTGGAAGGATCTGTCGAGAAAGTTTCCAGTGAAGAATCTGAGCTGTACTTCCACAGCCGTCCTCGTGGAAGTCAGATTGGAGCAATAGTCAGCAACCAGGTATCTTTGGTTTAATTCATCAGTATAAAGCACATAATAATTTAAGCATCATGAAACACTTTTCTTTTTCCCTTCAGAGTTCTATAGTTCCTGGAAGGCAGGTGCTCCACCAACAGTACAAAGAGTTGGAAGAAAAGTTTTCTGATGTGTAAGTTATGATGATTATTCTAGTTTATACCTTCATCATATACGATTAGCTCCATAACCTTTCCTCTTAGATTTCCATGTTGTATGAGTGCTCAGAACTGCAGTTATCTGTTTGATCATTTATCATATCTTAATATTGTGTATTTTGAAGATGATCTGGTCTATGCTACTTGACGATGATTTTTATTTTTTTTTGCCTCGATGCTACTTGACAATGATACCCTGTGATGATCTGGAGTGAATTTTTATTTTTATTTTTATCCTGTTGTACATATGTATATCACAAACATGGGGTGAAATTTCCTTTCCGTTGTATGGGATGCAGGAATTTGATTCCAAAGCCTACACACTGGGGAGGATACAGACTTAAGCCAGAGCTTTTTGAATTTTGGCAAGGCCAGCAGTCTCGCTTGCACGACAGGTATAGTTTCTTTCTAATCTGGCCGAATTTTTTCTAATCACTTTAGACGAAACTAATGGAAGGATTTTGGCGAATTGTCGATTTCTAGATGATGTAATCACAGGAATCTACACGGATATTGTCATCTTTGTATCAGTCTTTCTAACTGTTTGGCTGTGATCCATTGCTTTTTGTTTCTGGAGTTATTTTACCTCTTCGTGGTTAAAATAAGTAGTCTCATAGGAATAGACACCTGACTTCATTCCATTTAGTTGGGAGCAATCTTGGACTTGGTGCCATGTTGGTATGGCACTATGCCTATACTTTACGCTGTGTAGACAATGAACAATTAGATAACCTGTAATAAGGCTCCATGCTATGCTGGCCCAAAGGCACATGGAAATGGGGACTCTTGTGAATAAGAGTAATCCAGCAGATATTGCGCGAGTTCTAATGTGAGCAAATTTTACTAATGAAATGATGAAAGGACCTGTGCGGGAGCATTAGGAATCCCCGTCGTGCAGGATCTTTTTTGCACGGAAGAGAAACTGATGATGTTCGAGTAAATGTTCAAACAAGCATTCTTGAAAGATAGATGTAGCATGTGGAAGCAATGCCGAGTAAATGAGGCGTGCTTGGTTTCGGTCCACACAGTGCCTTTGGTTGATTGTGGATGGTCTTCTTACAGGTTGCAGTATTGTCCACAAGAAGTCGACGGAAGACGAGTCTGGAGAATTGTTCGACTGGCTCCCTGACTAGCTTCTTTAGCTTCCTCACTGTGAAATTCATCAATCATGGTATTGTGCTGATTAAATATTACATCCCTTTTAACATCATGGGTTTTTGACATGAAATCACAAGTGATTTGCAGGAACTTATTTTTCCATCCCTCTTTCAATGTACCAGCTGCATGCCTCTGTAGATCTGAGGTTATTACTATATATGTCTCATCGACTTCTGTCATGAAAGAATTAAATCAAGTGTCAAAAAAAGGGGGCATAAGTGGTATGTAGATCTGAGCATAAGGAATATTTAATTCTTTTTGTCAAATCTTAGACTCCTTTCATTTTACGGAATTTAACAATTTGGGAAAATGTTTTTGAAGAAGTCATTTTTCGGGAAAATGACAAAATCATCCGGTATCCGGCTTAAATCTGAAAACATGAGTTGGAAATTATTCAGCGCCTAATATTCGTAAAAAGAAATACACTACCCGTGTGATATAAAGACTACGCAAGCTAATTAATAAAAAATTTTGAATTAAAATTTAATGACGAATGCTTCTTGGATTTTCTCTTATGGTTTTTTAATCAGCATTTTTGCCCTATGATTGAAATGAGCACCCTACTAGAGAGAGAAGAAATTAACTCAACTCATTATATGTTGTGTGGTAGAAGCCAATTTGTTTGTTCTTCTTTCTTTTCTCTCCAAATTTAAGCTCACCTGCTCTTTTCCTCTTTTCCTCTTTTCTTTTCTTTTCTTTTCTTATCTTATCTTAGTTACATTACCTGTACTTTTTTTTTTTTATATGCTACGAAAAAGAATTAAAAAAAACAATGCCAAGAGATCTCAAGCGTCACCACATATTGTAAACAATCGCAAAGGGGGGAAACGCTTTAAAATTCTTCAGGCCGAAATCACCATATGATGGGGGAATTCCCCCTCGCGCAACGATGGTGATTCGTGAGCGCGACACGTGTTTCGGACAATCCCAGCTTGTAAATCAAAATTTCTAAAGTTGTGGGGCCCCTTCTATGCTGCAATCAAGCCCGTATTCTCTGATTTCTTACAGAATAACGTGAAAAAGGCCCAAAATAAAAATAAAAATAAAAAATTTGAGGAGAGAGAAGATAGAGAGAGGCGGCGCATGCTGCCATTTCCGGTACGTTAAGAATCTGAGACCGATTGATATCGACCGTCGCATCCACACCATTCAAACCTGAGAACGACCCCCACAGCAACAAGCTCGACATTGCTTCTCCCTCCTCCTCCTCCTACTTCTTGAACCTTCTCGTCGCCCATCCATCTTCGCCGGATCCTGCTAGAACCGCGAGGAGCCATGAGCCAGGCCGAACTGGATCCGGCTCACCCGCCGAAGCCCTCGCCCGACCCCTCGCCATCGCCCGATCCCAAGCGCGAGGCCCCCCACTCCTCCGATTACGCGCCCTACCCCAAGCTCGATCCCAACGACGTCGCCCCTCCTCTCCCCGTCCCCGGCGAGGCCCCCCGTGCCCCGATCTCCGGCGCCGCCGCCACCTCCATGCCCACGGAGTCGAATCCCTACGTCGCCCCGGCTCCCGCTCCCGCTCCGCAATCGTCCGTCAAGAGTGAGTCTACCGATTCGGCCGACGCGCTCTTTGTCCTCGTAATTGAGGGAAACTGTGGATTGCCTTTTTGGTTCTTTTTGTTTGTTCATTGGTTCGTGAATATCGTGATTATGCGCAGATACGATGGAATCGGTGAAGGATGCGCTTGGGAGATGGGGAAAGAGGGCGGCCGAGGCAACTAAGAAGGCCGAGGATCTCGCCGGAAACATGTGGCAGCACTGTAAGCCCCTCGCCTCTTTTAGTTCCTTAGAATTATTGCTTAAGTTCAGCGACGAAAGAATTCTGGACGTCGCGAGGGATTTTGATGGTGGATCTGGCTATGACTTTTCATATGACCTTGTCCAATCGTAAATTCATGATTCTCTTGAAGTCGGAGTGAGTAATGTTATGTGGGACTTTGCCTAGTGAGCCGCCTGATGCATATAGCAAGGAAAGAAAGATCATTTGATTGCGTATCATCTCAAAAGTTGTTATTTGAACAGTGAAAACCGGTCCCAGCTTTGCTGATGCTGCTGTCAGCAGAATTGCTCAGGGGACGAAAGTTCTGGCGGAAGGCGGTTATGAGAAGATTTTCCAGGCTACTTTCGAAACTGTTCCTGAGGAGCAGCTTCTGAAGTCGTATGCGTGTTATTTGTCCACGTCTGCTGGTCCGGTGATGGGCACTCTATACTTGTCTACGGCGAAGCTCGCATTTTGCAGCGACAATCCTCTGTCCTACAAATCTGGCGATCAGACTGAATATAGTTACTATAAGGTGTGCATCCTCATTCTCCAATTAAAGCATTATCTTTATTTGTGATGTTGATTTCCATGACGAGGAATTAAATTCAGTATATGTGCTTTTAATAAGTTTGCATTTTGAAACTTATGAGGTTTGCATGGTTTTTGCTTATGTATACACACACACACACACAACACACTTGCTACTGGTATATACGTTGGAAATTTCATACCACTTCAGCATTGGTTGAGAGGGCAAGCTGTGGGTCCTTTCTTATGTACATAAACAATTTTGTCCCACTCTAGTATGCAGGAAATGTATAAGGAAAATTTAAAGTCAGAGCAGCATAAATTCCAAACAAACAAAATCAAATTAGATCAGGGAAGAGTGAAATGAATTGTGCAGGATTTTTTGTTTCTCTTTGAAAAAGGTGGATCTTTTTTTTCTTTTTTCAAGTCATATATTCCACCTGCTGTTGTGATGGACAACCTTCTATAGTTTTTTTTGTTGACCTGTGAAGTTGAACCTACCTTTTGACTGATTTCCTCATAGTCCAATTCTGACCAACTAAAGACATAAAAATCACAAACGATTGATGCAAATTCTCAATGAATTAAAAGATAATAAGCGAGTCCCCTGCTTTCAGGATCATTTGTCACAAATATGTGATGATATTAGAGAAACTTATGTAGTTTCAAAGTTTTGGCTTTGAAGAAGCTGCTAGAAAATTAAAAGGGTGAACTATATAATATTCTAATTTAGTTGCTGCTACAGTACTATAAACTAATGAACGATTTAGTTTTTAGTCATGATTTCATGTTTGATGTTTGTGAAGATGTGGATGTTTTCATCTCAATGCTTTTGTATGCAATAGCTTACAGAGAAGAATAGATGATCGTTTCTGGGGGAGAAAGAGATGAAATTAATGAGATTATCTTGTCATTCCAATTTGCTCCCTGTCCAACTTCTAGTTTGACATTTTGGTCAGCTTGATTTCTAAGTAGTACTTCCTACCGGAGTCAACCTTTTTTTTCTAGGGATGACAATTTGCCAAGCTTCAATGGGACCTGCATGCTACAATTATCATATTTAATCTTATAATATGAGAGGGACCGTTATTGACCTACACTAAGTGGGATGGACAGGATATTGGGGTAGGGATGGGCCCAAAAAAAGGCTGCTCATGTAAGATTCACATTAATGATGTAGTTGCGACAAGTTGAGTCTACTTAGTTTGTAACTCAAACCTGACTGTACTTGAAAGCTCTTACCCAACCCTGAGCTGGAGTTTGATGCACTGTCCACCGATGCATCTATCTCCCTCTGTGCTGCTCGGTTGATTGTTTCGTATTCGAGGTTTTGTTGTGATGGAAAAATATTCATGCTGTAAATAGTGTTTCTTCTCTTTATTAGTGAAAATTAAGAGTTGTAGATAATAATAAGATGGTTGATTTTCAATCTGGTAGTGTGAGCTTTGCAATCTTTTTCCTTCTTTGAAGGCAAAAAGGGAATATGAAGGAATTGGTGGTTTGTGGGTGTGAGTCAGTTCAGGGGCAGGGACCACAATACCACACAGTCGGTACATGCAATAAGGTCAAGCACCACATGTTGCACAGGTTGGGGGAGGGAACATGTGTTGTGTTAACTAAGTTCCAACCTGCCTGCTCACTGCCATTGTTAGCCTCTTGCCAAACTGGAAACTTTCTTGTCAGCTTGTGAACCTAAGAGTAGTTCATTATTGTGAATGAGGCTGGTGTGGAGCATTCTGTGTGGATCATGTCATAGACCGATCTGTTTTGTCTTGTTTCTAATGCAAATCTTTCTTTGTGTCATCTCTGGTTATATTGTACCTTTGATGATGCTTTTTCTCAATGTTGTTGATGTTTTGTACCAAACTTAGGTGGTCATTCCGTTGCATCAACTGAAGGCAGTCAACCCGTCAACAAGCAGGGTCAATACGGCTGAAAAATACATCCAGGTTATTTCTGTCGACAATCATGAATTCTGGTTCATGGGCTTCGTTCAGTATGATAGTGCCGTGAAAAATCTTCAAGCAGCAGTACAGCCCAATAACTTGCATACTGTGTAGCTTATATATTTATTTGTGGCCTGTGGTGCACCATGCTCCAAGAGTTATATGCAAACTATATCCTGCACAATGTGATATCTCGAAACTAGATACATTTCCTTATGTGCTCTGCTCGGATTGGTTAAAATTGTAATGCTTTGTCATTCAGATATGTAGATTGTAAGATTTGTCTGTCATATAGATGTTATGAAATGAGGTTAAACTTTGAGAATTTCAACTTGGTAGATGGTGATGGAAGTCCTTGTTGAGAAGAAGGTGCCTCTTGTTTTTGTTCTTTGATTGTAAAATGATTCTTCTTGTTCTTTGATTGTAAAATGATTCTTCTTTCCATTCGTTTGAAATATTAAATAACGCAATCTAAGTATTTTACTTTTGTGCAGAGTTTACTGTGATAACTTTTTAGAGGTTCGTCTTTAAATTCATGTTCAGTTTGCTAGTTCTGTGCAATCCCGAATGTGCAAACTCGGTTAGGACTCGACCTAGAAATGACTTTGGAGGCTTTGCATTCGTAGGTTCAATCTTGCATATAAGAGACATGAGAGGCACAAGAGAGAGGATCACGCCTGCTTATGCCCTCTCTTAATTGTTGTCATCGGATTGCACGAGAAAAAAGCTTGGAATGACATCAACTTTCACCTGTTTAGATTGTACTAGATCTTTTCTAATTCTGCATTGAGCTAAAGAAAACTAACGTGATTCAAAGAGACGATAAAATTTGGATGATAAAAGATGGTTTCTATCGAATATAGATCTTTGTTAAGCAAGGTGCTGGTGAGAGTAGAGGCGCGATGATTCCGCTCTAAGTGGAGACTGTAGATGAAGATGTGAAATGCTTGCTATGCACCTTACCATAGCTGAAGGATTCATTTTCGTAGTTTGTAATTGTCCAAAGAAAAGGGAAAACTATACCAAGCATACATTCATTTTCAAGTTAGTGGAGTAACAATGCCAATCCCAAAATATAGAACGTCATAGAGAAAGATGGAAGGGGAAGTGGGGGATGATAGAGGAATAATTAGAGAAAGTGGGGGAGCCGGGAGTATATAAATTGCTTATAAACTTTGATTAGATTACAATCAATTTTCCTTTTCACAAAAGGTAAATGATGCAGTTTCATAGACAAGTTTGATAAATAAACACTTGCATTTAAGGGCGGGGCTAAGAAAAGCAAAATCTTGAAGTGGCATCGGCACACGTAGTTTTAACTTCTTGATGTTCTGTTCATTTGATGAGTCATGCATAGCACAATCCGGAGACTCTTGTCTTGCCAGCGAGTCACGCCATTAATGACGGATTGCAACACCCGTTGGGTCCATCCAATTGATCATCGCCTTTAAGAAAAGGATGTAAAAATTGAGGGAGGAGGTCACGATCTGCATCAATTGATACATCCATGATGGGAAACATTCTACATACAACTTATGAGGCTTATAATACCCACTTTCTAGCGATGAGTACCTATTTCAATTGATGTTACTAGCTATGAAATCTAGGCATTTCGATCGATGAGACAAGTGTCACGGGCCTACGGATCCTTGGTCGCGGACTAGCCTGTGTGGCTCCTAGTGAGCCGAGACACGCTAAGCCAATCTTCCTTCTATAGTTGATCCTAAGAACAATACGGCGAATAGTTTCCTCCCATCAGTCGTACCATGCCTAGCTAAGCTCAGGCATCCAATCTATCGAGCGAGACACATAGATTACTTTAGGCACAACAACTGGTTTTTGCCTACTATGGCCTCATTAAGAGAGCAGCATTAGCTCCTGACTAGTTTGTACACGGGAGGTCAACCCCGTCTTCAAAGTTTTTAAAGGTATATTCTTTCTAACCTAGAACTCCTAGCACAAACCGCCCCTGACGCCATTCCCACGAACCAATTGCATTCATCCCCTCTGCAGCCTAAACTCTTTATGACGACACCACTAGCTCCACTCACAAGGGCACGCGAGATATGGGAGAATCAAGCATTCTTTCGGCTATGACATTCTCCCCCACTCAATTCCGCAACGTCCTCATTGCGGGCTGTTCTATCTCTTCCCTGCATCGCTTCTTCACCATCAACAACGCTTCCTCAGGACTTACATGGACGACAGGTGCTTCTTCTTCGCTCCTACACCATCAACCCTACTTTTTCGAGACTTACATGGATGGTGGACTCTCACCCTACAAAACAACTCCTCTCCACTAGCAATTTCTTCTTATCATAGCCTTTCGGGCTGGTCACTTGGGGCTTTTCCCTATCAAATGTGGCATTTGAGCCAATTGCACCTTTCGGTAGCATATTTTTTCACCTACTCAGTTTCTCATTATCTCAACCGACCAATGGAGGTTTTTCTCCTTATTGAAAACATGGTAGTAAACTTATCTTGAGATTTGCCTATTGATCCAAGAATGTTATCCCCATTTAGTGAGAAATTCAGTTCTTCCTTATGCTCGCATTGTCATCCTAGAAGCTGACCGAGAGCTGCGATTTGTCCGAGCATGTTTTGCCTTGGCAATTCACTCTCCACCCTTTTAGGACTAGGTAGAGCATAGGTTTTTCTCCGACTCTAACTCACTTGCTAGAGGAATCTTGCTCTAATACCATCTGTCATGGGCCGACAAATCCTTGGCTGCAGATAAGCTCGTTCGACGCTTGGCGAGCCAAGACACACCAAGACAACCTTCTTTCTATAGTCAATCCTAAAAACAATATTGTGAATAGCTTTCTCCTATCGGTCGTACAACGCCTAGCTAAGCTTGGGCATCCGGTCCATTGAGCAAGACACGTAGATTTCCATTAGGAGAGCGGCATCAGCTCCCAACCAGTTTGTCCACGGGAGGCCAACCCCACCTTTAGAGCTCCTAAGGGTATATTTTTTCTAACCTAGAACTCCTAGCACAAACCGTTCCTGATGCCACTCCCATGGACCAATTACATTTATCCCCTTTGCATCTCAAACTCTTCATAACAACACCACTAGCTCCACTCACAAGGGCACGCAAGTACAAGAGAACTAGGCATTTTTTCATCTCGTGACACAATCACATAACCCATATAGGGCTAAGGATGAATTTACGTAGGCGAACACAAGGGATTCGAGATTCTTTGGTTCTCATGCTCTAAGCTCATGGTCTTAAAAATTCTCTCCCTATAGTAACTTAGACTTTATTAACGGATGGGCTCACAAGAGGGCCTAGTCAAGTATTGAGTCGAAATGACCTTATCCAATGCCGCCCATGATATGGAAGGTATTAGATTTTCTTCATGACGGGACTTTAACGAGGTCGATCAGGCCTAAGTCAGCAGGACCAGGCTCAACAAAGAAGACGCTTGTCTAAATCCATCCAAGTTGTGCTTCGAGTCTTGATGGGTTTAGGCGGGCTGAGCGACCCGTTGAGCCTAGTGGTCCGCCCGTGTTCATGATCAAGGTCTATAGTAAAACCTTTCCTTCCCCACACCAACCAGTAGTAAAATGATCACCTTTTTGCTGCTCCAACTCTAAGCTTTGGATGGGGATTGATCCAGAATAGAGGCAAGTTATGGATTCGAGTCCTTGAAGGGAAATATCTTTGGAGCTCCAACTTTTTGGAATCACGACGTTAAGGTATCGACATCTCCATTATGGAAGGCAATTATGGATATGAGAGAAATACTCAAATTGAGAATTCTTTATCATGTAGGGGATGGTAAGTTGATTGAGGTTGACAATCATCCTTGGATTCCTCACGTCCCAAATCATTTGCCTTCTTTTGTTAATCCTGACCCTCTTTTGAAGCAAAGGAAGATATAGAGCTTCTTTATCCCAAGGACAAAAACTTGGGATATAAGTCAAAATCATGTGTTTTGCCCAACATTTGTCCAAGTCATTTTTAAGATTCATGTTCCGATCTCCATTTGGGTTGATAGACCAATTTGGCAGCCAGCTATTGATGGCATATTCATGGTTAAATCCGCCTACAAGCTCATCAAGTCGCGTGCAAAGGATGGTAGCAAATTTGAGATATGGAACAAAATCTGGACAGCTAAATTCATGAACAGCACAAGATGATGTTATGGAGGACAGCAGCTAACATTTTGTCTTGTCGCGTTTGTTGGGGTTAACAATACAACCTAGAAGGGGGAATAGATTGAATGAAGATACTGAAAAACTTTCATGGAATAAAACAAAGCAATCAGCAAGCGAAACGAGATGAGATATTAATCAGCATGTGTCCTGCTAGTGAGCAGATAGAGCGGATGATGAACAATAAGGATACATCACACAGCAAATTATAGTGGCTCATCTTTTTTTCTCAAGTTTACATCCACTCTCCGGATAATAGCCTTAACATCGGTTGGATTCCACTAGTAATCAACATATCAAGTTACAACTAGCAAGTATTGTTCCTTTCACACAATAAATCACACTATCAAGACACAACGACTGCACTTACACTTGTGTACTTGTCAATTTGCTATTACAATGCTAAAACCATTACAGAGAGATATCAGTTGAAGAACAATGAATATTTCTAACCCAAGGCACAACTGCAGTATACTCGTGTCCAACCTCATCCAAGCTTCATTGATCCTCTTTTATAGAGGTCTTCAATTCATCAGTCGGGGACCTTGAAGAAGATTTAGCTAGCTGTTTAAGAATAGACACAGACCCTTGCCAGAATCGGGATTGCCCATACAATCATTTCCTTTGATATTGGTAGGTTTCCTATAATGGAGTCTACTGCAGCTGTCACCTCACTAATGCCGAAATTTGTCGGTTGGTTTTCTGATTTACTTTCCCATTTTTCAGCTAGGGAACCCAAGCTAGTAACGGCTCTTTTCAATACCATCAACGGTCACGTTCAAACGTATATATACCTCACCATCATCAATGTTAACTTGTCACCAGCACTATTCAAAAGTTATCATCAACACGTGCAAATTGTAGGCGAGTTGGTTGACGACCTTCACTGATGATGCCAATCAAATGACACGCAATAGCAAGATCAATGATCCTTTTACCTTTTGTCACCATCCAACGACCTCTAAGAACACTATTTTGCCTTTGGTACTTCCAATTCACTATGAGACACTACTCATATTGGCACTTGTTCTCCCGATTGTCACAATCTAGTTTCTCGTCTTTGCTGATACAAAGGAACATTGCCATCTGCAAGATTAACACACCATACGCACTTATCATAGTAGATATTACTACCAAAGACAGTTTTGGAATTGTCAAAATTTCATAGGGATGTTTTCCCAACCGCGCTAACCTAGGTAAATTGCTTTATGCAGACTTTTCATGCCCGTTGTTTGGAAACTTAGAGGAAAATTCAATCCATATGTTCACAACATGCCCCTTGGCCAAGATTGTGTGGAGACAGAGCCCATGGGGTATCTTCTCATCTGTTTGGAACTTCAGCTCATTGGAGGAGATGGTACATCACTTTCTTGACCCAACACAGGTAGCACAAAAAATGGGCATGGACTGCAATTTCTTCACTTTTTTTGCAGCAATTCTATGTGCTAGAATATGACATTATAGGAATGCAAATTACATGATCAGTCTATTCATAATCCTTCCCAGGCAGTCAAGCTGGTATTACAAGATTTCATGGAATTTTGAACCACATTTAAGGAAGGGAACAAAGTCGGGAAAAGCAAAAAAGCTTATTCTCTTGGGGAAAGGTTAGACCCATGGCTCCCCCCGCTGGATCAAGGATTGCAGTTTAGTGTAGATGATGCGTAGAGGGATAATAGAGGGGCCATGGGTATTATTGCACGATCAGCTAGAGGCTAAGTTGTCCAAGAATAGACAAGACGCAAGAGATGGAACTCGCCAATGGAAGTGGAAGCTACAGCCTTTCTCCTCATCTGCAAATTTGCTCAATCTCTTGGTATCCACCAAGTGGTGTTTGAAAGTGACTACAAGGTCTCGATTGATGTCATTCGACAAAAGTGTCCTTGCCCTTAGAGTATTCGTCTCATACTCTCGCTTTCTACTTCACTACAGCCAAGGATGAAGTTTGAAGTAGACTCGTAGACCCAAAAATAACATTGCTCTTGAGCTTGCAAGATGGGTTTTTATTTGATAAGAACCGCATCTTCGTTTATTTTTAAAAATCTCCCATCTAGAGTTAAAAATATAGTGTTGGTGGAGTCTTCATTGCTTTTATCATTTTAATGCAAGTATCAGTTTTCCATGTGACGTTTGACTTTTATGTTGGAATGGAAAGTTTGTTCTAGCAAGGAAATAAATAGGAATAAGTGTATTTAAAGCCCTAAAATTTGTCATGAAAATATAATTGAGTCCAAAAACTTGTCGAGTTGATCCAATCAAGTCATTCTGTTGATTGTACTTTTTGAAAATTTTAGGACTCAATTACATTTCGGGACAAGTTTTAGAACTTGATTACGCTTTTGAAAATTTTAAGACTAAATTGCACCTTCGTATACTTATTCTAAAAAAAAAAAAAATAGAAAAACTTCCGAGCTTTTGGATCTGAAATGTGACGGTGCCCATCCATGATCCTGCAATTTTTATTTTTTTTTTTGGTCAGGATGATCCTGCAACTTGAATCCATTATATGATGGGCGGATCTGGGCTCGCCCTGTTCAAGAGTCCATCTTGCATGCGCCGGGAGTTCATGAGCTCCCTCAATTTCAACCGCTCAATCATGTGGTGCCCGCACCATCGAAGGGCTGTGATTTAATGAGGGTACACATGCGGTGACTTCTCAAGGTCCGCGGTCTTTCATGGTTCGTTTAGGCACGACTTAGGCTTCGTCTTAGCCTTCCTTGGATTCTGTCCATCAAATTCTGTTCTAACTTCTGGCCCCAAGAATATTGTTTCAGGTATAATGTGAATCAAAAAGCGACACAGACAAGAGTTTTGCCCTACACCGTTGACCTCAGGGCTGACCGGCAGGGCTTTGAAACTGTATGAAAGAAACGAATTAAGGATGACGCATAGGAATGACCTCCTATCAGACCTACCAATGGCAATGATCTTGTTTGTAGTGTCTTCCTGTGCTTGTACTGAGAAGTTTCCGTCCGGCGTCCCTCGATCATGAGTTCTGCTTTCTATTAAGGAAAGGCCGCTCCCTCCGCGATTCTCTCGATAGAAGCACGACGGCGTCGAATTTTCCCTCCCTTTCTCGAGATTGTTAATGGATCGAACCCGATTGAAAATGCAGTGCTGAAGTTTCGTGACGTGATTTAAAAGTTACGAAAAGTCCGGTCGGGTCGTGTTGAGTTTCTTTCACGGGTTTGAACTCCTTCACCATCTAAGGTGGAGTTTCTAGTCAGTCCGTAAAGTGATGGCAGTTTTGTATATTGACTCGAAGACCATTGAGCATTTCCTGCCGCTATTGTCCCCTCACTGATCTTTGTTTCTGTCATCTCACGATGACCCCCATTAATTTTATGAAACGACGACCTGGTAATACTAATCCCATTTGGGAGAAATCGAACTCCACAAGAACGGGAACAGAAAACATGACCATTTCTCATGTACTTCGGGTCGTACTGTAAATGTAACTGAAGCTTCGCCGACTTGTGTACAATGCATCGTCATCAGCTTGATACTTCATCCAAGAGTTTATACCTTCTGATGACTCTGTTGCTCCTCAACGCCGCCCGCTTTCTGATGCCAATGCCAACATTGCTGTTTGACTCTGACCGCCCCTCTTCCTTCTTCCTTCTGCGCTTCTCTTCCAAGTCACCGTTGGAGATGATCCTCTTCCAGGCGGTCGGGGGCAAGCTCTCCGGCGGCTTCTTCTGTTTCTTAGCGCGCGGGGACTGCAAAGAATTAGTTGTTTCCCCCTTCGGGTCGCCATGAGCATCATGGCAACCTATTTTTCTACCATTGTTATATCTCTTCTTGCTCTTCCTGTTGCTCTCCTCTTCGCAAGTGCCCTTCTTGCAGGACGACGAAGATTTTGAAGTTTTCTTCGACTTCTCCTTCGTATCCTCGTCCTGATTTTGAGCCAGACACCAGTTGCAAACTTGATATGACTTAGCCTTGGGGTAGAGATTGCTACAGTACCTGCATTATTTTTGGGTGTCAAATGACCACTAAACTTTTGGCAATATAGTCAATGAAAAGGCAAAAAAAAGAGGCGATGATCAATGATCAAGAATGGAGACCCTTTTGAGCATTAGTCTGTGTTAAGGTCGTGGTGGGAACAGAGAGAGAGAGAGAGAGACCTGTGTTGAGACCTAAAATGGCAAATCTTGCACTGAAGAAGCTCCTCAGACAAGCCATGATCCCCACACATGCAACACTCGTTGCTCGTCGTTGTTGATGTTGCGATGCCACCACTTGTTATTCCCTTTGCCTGATGTTTCATTGTGGAGAGACAGACAGAGAGACAGAGACAGACAGAGAGACAGAGAGAGAGAGGCCACAAGTTTGTCGGATGGCTTTTCATTCTCACATGTATTAGAATTGGCATCCTGTTCCATGTCGATCGTGTGTGAAAGGAAGCATAATAAATTCTCGGTCTTGCCACGAAAGAGAGGTTTATATATTGACGCAAGAGAAAGCATACTTTCCTGGCAAGTTCTCGTATAAAGAAGCGATTTATTCGCCTACCATAAGATAACAGTATATATTCTCTCCAATTCCAATCTTTTTGTTGGAAAATAAAACTCCCGTATGCTCCACACACGGTGTTAGGATGTTGACACGTGTGCCTGGAAATCTCCATTCATTTCATAAATGTACCTTCATTACATACCCATGTCAACATCCCGACACCGATTGTGAAAATAGCGTTGCTCATCAGTTAATAGACAAAACAAAAATTCGTATAAGAAGCTGCAGCATGAAAATAACACAAAGTTCTTATAAGAATTTCCCGTGTTCATGGGGCGTTGCAGAAGCATTCTCTTCCCTCGCAATATTCCCATCCTCCCACAGCGTCCAAAGGAAGCTATACGCCTTGGAGTATCTACTCATTATCACCCTCTCCTGTATGTTACCCAGACGTCACCAGTAACCTTTAGGGTTAGTCATGCTCTCGGGAGGCCCTCCTGCCCAGTACTTAATCTCATCAGTTGTGAAACTGTGACTGGATAGGCCCGATTTAAAATGCTTTAAGAGGACTAAACTTTCTGGATAATGCGATGAAAAGTTATGCAGGTTCTGCGAGTATGCGCCCCGCGACATTACTTACGAGGTTATAACCAGCCAACACAAATAGAAAATTAGGCATTGTAAATTTTGGGAAAATTTGTCAAAAAAATCCTAAACTTATTGTACTTTTGCCGATTCAATCATAAACCTTTCGATTTTGCAGATTCAGTCTTAAACCTTTTTTATGATTTGCCGAATTAATCCTAAACCTTTCAATTTTGCATTCGACAAAACATAAAAAGGTTAGGATTGAATTGATAAAATTGAAAATTTTAGGATTTAATCGGCAAAAGTATAATAGGTTTAAGACTTTTTTTGATAATTTTTCCGTAAATTTCGTAATTGATAAGTTTGGTGGATGGTTTCTGTGTAGGAAGGAACCCTTACGCGTCGAGTTGACTCCATTTCTGGTGAAAGCGAAGGTCTTTGGTCAATAGGGTCAATCAGCAATCACGGACTTTAAGGGTTCTCTTTCTACTTTTGCTGCGTCATTGACGTTGTTGTCTCGATGTTAACCATTCATAAGAAGATGCGTGAAAGCAATTCGTCTCTTTTACATGGATCCGATGCGGTTTTTGTTCTTTCTTTTTCCGACTTGAGTAGTGATGTGTTAACCAACGATTGATTATCTTTATTTCTTTTTCTTCACTTTTATTGGAGCTCAATGATCGTTCTTTCTTGATTATAATGTGGCAATTATCGAAATCATAAGCTCTTGAATTAAATTGGGACTCTTCCAATACGTTACTTGTTTTGGTCCAACTCAATACACCACGTACCCCTCATTTTAAATGGGAAGATTGTCCAAAAAATCCTAAACCGGAAAATTTGTCAAAAAAGTTCTAAACCTATTACATTTTTGTCAATTCAGTCCTAAACTTTTAAAATTTACCAATTGAATCCTAAACCTTTTAAATTTGTACCAATTCGATCTTAAACATTTTAAGTTTGCCAATTAAGTTCTAAACCTTTTATATTTGTGCCAATTCAGTCTTTTTGGCCGGCTGGCGCTAATTTGGATAGCTTTTAATAATATTTTATTATTTATTATTTTTTTCCTTTTTTATTTTTTCTTTCCTCCTCCTTCTTCCTCTTGCAAGAAGAAGGCTAGCAAGACGCCGACGAGTCGAGTGAAGCTCACCCAGCCACTGGTGAGCCTTGCCCTCACCGGATCTAGTGAGGGCAAGCGACTAGATGGCGAGGTCAAGGCTCGCCAACAGCTGGGCGAGCTTCCCCGACCTTCTTCTTCCTTCAACCGGCTGGAGAAAGAAGCAGGAAAGGGAAAAAAGAAGAAGGAAAAAACATAAAAATAATAAAAATTTTGAAAAATAATAAAATATTATTAAAAATTGTCCACGTCAGCGTTGGTGACACCATGTCAATACCAACCTGCAAAAGGGACTGAATCGGCACAAATGCAAAAAATGGAGAATTTAATTGGCAAATTTAAAAGGCTTAAAACTGAATTAGCACAAATTTAAGAGATTTAGGGCTCAATTGGTAAAAGTGTAATAGGTTTAGGACAGAACTTATTTTCAGTCTTAAAACTTTATCTTATGTCAATTGAGTCCTAAACATTTTTCATTTTGTCAATTGAGTCCATCTAGCTAATTTTGGTTGGAATTTGCGGACGTGGACGTCGGCCGTCAACGAATAAAAGTAAAGAAGGAAAAGAGAATAAAAGAAAAGAAAAGAAAAAATTTATAAAAAGAAAAAATATATATTAAAATATTAATTTAAAAATGTCCACGTCAACACCAACTGTGCCATATAGGACTGCCGGTGTCTACATCAGTGATTTCCGATCAAAATTGGCCGACTGAAATCAATTGGCAAAACGTGATAAAGTTTAAAACTTAATTAGCACAATTAAAATGTCTATGACTAAATTGGTAAAAGTGCAATAGATTTATGATTTTTATTATAATTTTTTTCTATTTTAGACCTTTAGATTACTTTGGTCGCACTAGGTCTATTTCTTGGTATTTGGTTTAGATGAAGGACTTCCGACTTGTTGACGACGGGTGAAAGTTCCGATTATCTCTTCCGACCAAAAAAAAAAGTTCCGATTATCTCCATACTGCACAAAAAGAGCGACTTTTAAGGGCTGCGAATTAGAGATTTGTAAGGAAAGAATTCTCCCTGTGAGTGGTCGATATAGAAGCACAAAAGCTCCGATGCATAGGAAACGGGAAAAGTGTCAAAAAAGTCCTAAACCTATTGCATTTGTACCAATTCAGTCATAAATATTTTATTTGTGCCAATTTAGTCATAAACATTTTATATTTGTGTCAATTAAGTCATTCCGGCCAATGTTGGCCGGAAATTGATGACTTGGACACCGGCTGTTCATCGACGTTGATGTGGATATTTTTAATAAATTTTTTCTTTTCTATTTGTTTTTTCTTTTCTTTGCTGATTTTCTTAAGGGGGCTAACGAGGGTCGCCAGCCCTGGGCAAGGGGGTCCTGGCCCTCGCCAGCCGCTGGGCAAGGGCTCGTTGGCCTTCTCTGTGGCCAGCGAGGGCCGCAAGCCCTCGCCAGATCTAAGCCAAGCGAGGGCACCGCGACCCTCACGGTGTCTAGGCGAGGGCGCAATGCCCTTGCCTGGCTCAAATTTGGGTGAGGGCTTGCGGCCCTCATCAGCCATAGCGAGGGCCTGCGAGCCCTTGCCCAGCAGCCAGCGAGGATCGGGACCACCTCGTCGAGGGCCGGCAACCATCGCTGGCCCTCACTTGTGGCCGACAGGGGTCGGTCGGCGACCCTTGCCAACCCCCTTAAGAAAAACAGTAAATAAAAAAAAGAAAAAGAAAAAACTAAAAGATTATTAAAAAAAAAAATTTATTTAAAATGTCCACATCAGCACCGACGAATGACTGGCGTCCATGTCATCAATTTCCGACCAAAATTAGCAGAAAGGACTCAATTGGTACAAATGCAAAAGGTTTAGAACTAAATTGGCACCAATAAAAGATTTATGACTGAATTAGTACAAATGCAATAAGTTTATGACTTTTTTGACACTTTTCCCCACAAGGACGAGTTCTCACACCTTGCGGTCAACTTTTTTTCATTGACAATGAGCTTTGTAAAGATACTGACTTGAAAATCAACAGCATATACCAATGAATACTTGCCTCACCATCTTAGAACAATGGTAAACTCAAGCATTTGAATTTTGACTGGAAATTTAAGTGAGAGAGAATCAAAACTACATTATAAACCACCAACTATACCGTCAATATTAGGATAAGTCTGCATTTGGGAAAAGTATTCTGTGTGTATCGGCCAATATGCTGCGACTGGTTAGTCACATTGCTCGTGTCATATATCTTTCCTCCTACGTAGCGTTTAAATTTTGGAGTCACTTAGGGCGCGCAGGGTAACACTTCTAAAGTATAATTTCTATTCCAAAAGATTTCTGCTCCAAAAGCATTTCTGAAACAGAAATTCGTTTGTTAATACAAATTCGGTTTTCTACTTATGAAGTACTTTTTCACTTCTATAGCAGAAATGCATTCGATAAAATAACTTCTTTTTTCTACTCTAAAAGTGTTTTTTCCCTATTTTTGACCCAAAAAAAGTTTACTTCTCTACTTCTAGAGCGCTTTTTTTGTCAATTGAGTCCTAAAAATTTTGCATTTGTGTTAATTCAATCTATTTAACCGGCCAGTGCTAATGTGGCGCACCAATCGGCCAAAATAATAATATTTTTGAAAATTTAAAATTATTTTAAATTTAAAATTCTTGCTTAGAAGTGTGGCCAATAGGGGTTGTGGCTCTCGCCTAGGTGCGCGAGACCGCGGGCGAAGGCGACCTCGCCCGCTTCTGGCGAGGCCATTGCCGGCTTCGCCCGCAGCCAACAAGTCGCGAGCAAGGCCATGGCGAGGATCGCGATGGGTCGCAATGCGTCGCTAGAGCTCACGATGAAGCGCGATGGATTACTAGACTTGCGATGGGTCATGAGGCCAGCCTCGCTCGCGACTCGCCAATCACGGGCAAAGCCGACCATGGCCTCGCCAGCCGCAGGCAAGGCCACCTTCGCCTACGGCCTTGCACACCTGGGTGGGGGCCGCGACCTTCACCAACGGCCAGCAAGGGTTTCATGACCTTTGCCCAGTGGCCGACGAGCTCCGACGACCCTTACCACACTTCTTGCTATGTGAGAAGCAAGAAGGAAGGAAAAAAAAAATAACATTAAAAATTCGAATAAAATATTAAAATATTTTTGTTTTTTGTTTTATCAAGCGCATTTCTCCTTCAGAAATCTACTTCTAGAGTAAAAGTAGAACAATCAACTCCTAATCAGAAGTTAATTTCTAGAGCAGAAGTGTTATCACTTATCGCGTGCACTCTTATTTGAAATTGGCTTGATACCCCACATGTCCTTGTCACACGTTGTAACGACGACAAATGTATCCATCACATGAACTAACTTCTCCTACAATTAATACCATAACTTGTATGGTTTCGCAATCTTAGTACTCAAAATTTTAGTTGATGCAATTGAACCTTGCACTTGCAGAAGGAGTGAAATTTAATCTTTTTTTGTCATGGACACCCTTGATTGTGTTTATGTAGCTCTTTACATGGCAATCTCGAAGCCTTCCATTAACTGCCGGAATGAATCTTAGGCCCGAAAGAAAAACTGGGTTTGAGTAGTACTTAAACGTCTTGCTTGCCCATTTCGAGTCTCTCTAAAGGCGAACGGTTTCTGAATTGTTCCGAATTGATGAGCCCAACATAAATCGCTGTGCTCAACCATAACGACAGATTTAACAAGCGGGCGCGCGCGCACAAAGTGACGCGTGAATCTCTCAACCAAAACCATCATTAGAACAAAATAGCTGATCCAATTTGGTTTCAGAAGTACATATTTCAAACTCATTAGACGCCAGATCTAGTCACATAAAGAGTCCGTTCCCGAGGCCTTTGCTCATTATACAGAGGCCGTGTACACGATAATAATGCAGACGGACCACTAAAATGGAGGCACATAGACATATGCAAGTAATTGAGACTGAGGGAGTCACTTGAAGATTGCGTCACTCCAAAGCCACTGAAAAGGTCGTCCTGATGACACCTTTTGCTAAACATCAATAAACCATTGCTAACGTTTCATTGAGAAGCATAAACTATACACATATACACGCGACATATATAGAAGAATTGCTAGATACAGGGAGATAATTTAGAAGAAGAACAAAATACGGGACGAAACCAGAGACTTGTGACGGATGAGTTTCAAGAGAGAAGCAAACTACTTTATTCAACTTATGCTGCATAGCTCGATGTGATGCAATTTGTCGTCATTCATGCTCTGTGTTTCTCCTTCCTCGAGCTTTGCTCCTCAAGCTTTTATTAAAGAACCCAATCCATCTCTTCCATCAAAAACTACAGCTGAAGTATACATCCAACTATACTTTTCTCCCTGCGAAGCCCCAATAAATATAGAAGGCATGAGATAAGACCATCAACAGCGGGAGAAGAAGAGCACGTGATAAGTGAGAGAAGTGGGACAATCACTCATCACTATATAGAGAGTAATATATGCAAAATACATTATTTGGATGCAACTATTCAAGCATTTTACTTGGTTGGAAAAATGCAACCCTTTACGTAGATTTAGAGCACAAGATGGTCAAGTGTAAACTGTGAACGATGAGTTCATTTCGTGAATAAGGGCTTCACTACAATAGGATTTATGAAATTAAGCCACTGCAAAAAATAAATCCTCGCAGACCTTCAAGCTATAAATGAGATTTAGCTAGTTGCTCATCATAGAAGGCAAAACCAGAAAGGCACACATAAAATTAATAAATGCATCCCGGTCCTAACAACTTCAAGGCGTAGGCTTAATGCCTTTCGAAAACCAAATTAAGTACTGAAAATTAAGACATTCAGCATTATACGATGAACCAAGTTTGATACTCATAACTAGTTTTGACTTAGAAAATCATAAAGTCAAGAATTCACTTAATATAATAAGAGAAGTAGTCACAATTCAATCAATTAAAAAAGTAGTTATGAGAATTAAATCTTACTAATATATTGCTAAAACCATCTATAATAAAGTTTCGACTACTATCAAACAATTTTTTAATTTTATATTCAGTGCTAAAGTCCAGTGCTTAAATTTTAAACACTTAATTTTCATATTTGTCAGTCAAGCCAGTTACAGCAAATAAGCGAACTTCAGAACATGGGAGTAATGGCTTACATACCTCAATCGCTCTTAACTTTGGGCACATTCAGCAGACTCATGCATCCTAAACCGCTCGAGGATTTCAAAGGGCCTGCAAGGAAGAATTACATGAACGAAAAATGAATCTCAACAAGAAGAGTGTCAAAATTGTTTGGCCAAAACAAAAACTAAGACTCTCCGCATCTAGCCGATGAACAGGTGCAAAGATCATACTAAGGATTCTAAAGTTCTAAGTTTGTTGAGCTCCTATAACCCCTCATTCTGAAACATGCTTACCTCTTTTAGCCAGCAACATAAATTGATCGTATAAGAGAACCCAGGGAAAGACAAGACATCAAGTTTTAAAAGAAAGACAAAGATTGACGATGATGACGGCAAAGGAGGAAAAACTATTTCCTTTGGAAAAAAGATAGGCAGAAATGAGCAGGGAGTTAAGGGGTGATGGAGGAGGTAGAGAGGAGATATTTATTTGGCTCTGGTTTGAACCACCTTGGTTGTGTTCTTCTTTTTCCTAACAAATTTTGCTAATAAAATGAACAAGAATTTAAGATATTTCACCATTTTTCTTTTCATATGATACCACGTGTTCACATCTCTACTCAAAAACAAACAAACAAACGAAAAATATAAGTGTGTGTAACCCAAAAAGAAAACCATCAGTGCAACAAACTTTTCCTATTTCTAGGAGTTAATCAATTTTTGCAAAAGAAAAATGCTTTTGCATTCCAATAAATCTAGTTAAATCTACACTAATAGAATGAAAACATGGCACCACTATGATTATGAAGAAAATACATGTATCTCTTATTGGATAGTAATAAATATGTAAGTCTGGGTTATGAGATTAGCAGTCCCATGTTGCATGGACGAAAGGCAAGTATTGGCACTAATATGCATAATATCGCATTATCCCGGCTTTCGAATATGGGAAATGGGCAGATCCAGAATCTGGACCCCCCATCTTATTCCTGTAGCTTCTACATCACCCACACACTTCATACAATTCAAACAAATTATGAAAATTGGGCCAGTACAGCGCTCTTGGGCTCATGGGCCTCTAAAATCCTACAACAACATTGACAAATAGATCACATTCGAATACCTAAGTACCTTTTTCAAGTTAGGGCATATAGAATTTTAAGCAAGATAACAGCAAAAGCCACACCTTATATGCTAGATCAGTTAGGTATACAGAAGATATCAATTGCTGTTCCTATTTATTCAACAACCAGAAAACTCAAGAGAGGGAGTCTTACAAAATACTCTCACGATTGTGCATCAATCTGCGTTCATTGTTTTCCATAGCATCCAATGCATTGGCAGTTTCTGGTCCAGCTGCCACTCCAGCAACAATTGATGGGGCAGGCGCACTTGGAGTCCATATCTAGCATCACAGACCACTTAATATTTTTTCCAAGTATGACTTTTCTGTCCTCAAACAAATTCTTCACAAGACTCACCTTTATCGTGTTGTCAATCCCACTGGTCGCCACAACACAATCAAAGGGATGACACTGCACGCAATTCACAACTGTGAAGGAACATGAGTAGCATGCTTCAGAAAATATAGGAAAAGCATCCCACGGAAGTCAAAGCATCAGTGCTAGAAATTACCTGTTTCATCTCCATGAAACATCTTAATCAGTCTACCCGTCCTTTTTTCCCAGATAAACCATCTGCCATCGTCGCTTCCACTCGCAACATATTCACCTGAAAACAAAAGACATGAATTTCATGATAAATCTACAACACTTCACAAACAGCAGTGTATTTTTTTGGGCTAGTGCACTAACAGCAGTTGGAATACCCGTATCTGGAAGATATATGAACAAAAAGTCTCTTTGAAAGAAATTACCAATCTTCTCAGAGCGTGAGATAACATCAGCCATATGTTGATTGGAAAAAGGAAAAAGCATCACACAGACCCAACATGCTTTTGCTGCTCAGGTTATGGAGGCAAACAAAGAACCAAAGACAAAATATTCACTAAAGAACCTCAATAGCAAGGCCAAAGTGGTATTCCAACGGGATCTAAACTCATGGAGAGCCATCCAAGATATGGAGCTAATGTAGGTCATCAGATAGTATATCAGAAGAAAGTACATCACCAAGAGTGCAGGGCTGCAGTTTTGCTAAGTTCACAATCATTTGCCCATGAACACGAGCCCACCAAGCAAAAAAATTTCTACACCTCCATTGACTAATGCACAAATAGCTATACCTATAACTGAAAGCTTCTAAAAGGAAGACAAACAAAAAAAATATAGAAAAATATCTCATGAAATGCGTAGTAGGGTACTGCAACTAAGCAGCACAGGCTAATTTATAAGGAATATATGTATTTGGGAAAGTATGCAGCTTCAGCTTTTTCTCGGATGCTTAACCAACCATATGAAACTGGTGCCAGGATTAGCTCACATCTGGAAAATCAGCTACTTAAATTGCCTAAACCATGAACAAGAATTTTGATATTTAGAGGCTTCTTAGTGTTAAGCCTATCAACCAACAGTAGCATTTTCATTAACCTAAGAAAAAGGCAGGGAACATCACTAAGTTGATAAAACCAATCCAGTCCAGCTATGCAGCCAGTACGTTAATAAGGAAAATGCTGCACTCACACATGATACCAACATCATATCATCGGGCTGAGACTAAAAAGGAAATATTCTCAAAAGAACTCAACCAACAGAATCAACATATCAAAATGTACCTCTCTGCCCTAGAAAACTGGCCTGCTTTATATCAGTTCCCACATTGCAATGCCCAACATATCTCTGCTTCATATCAATGACTGCCTCAGGCTGCAACAAAGTTAGATAGTAAGTTGACGGCACAAGATGACAAATAACAGAAGTACTAATAAAAGTATAACAATTACAATACAGGTTGGGATGAAAAACTCTCTCTCTCTCTCTCTCTCTCTCTCTCTCACACACACACACACACACACACACACACAAAAGTTACAGTTGTCAACTTCCTTTTCGATTTGTTTATTTGCCAAAAGAGCTCTTCTTCCTCCATCTTTCTTCCTTCTACTTCATTTTAGAAATCTTAATATTTTACACACACGAAAAGAGCCATGAGATACCAATATTTCAATTTTGACATGAAGATATTTCTCTTGCTTGTCTATCAGAGAGCATAAATCCATGTAACAATGAAAACACTGCCGCTATGGCACAAGAAAAACTGCTACAATGTCACAAAGCAGCTGTACCCGCCGTTACCAACAAACGTTAGTACCACCAAAGTGGGGAGTATCAGACATAACGGCCATAAAATTATGCTTTTCTGACCAATGCAGAGAAGTCACTAAATTATTGACATGGAGGATTTCAGAAGGATCAAATAAAATTTTCTTTAGAAACAATAGAAATGATTAATGAACTTGTGGACAAGATTCTATAGATATACGTGGTAAGACCAATACCCTCCACCAGTTTATGGGCAGTTTAGCTTGAAATAGAGAAGTTCCAGATATAAACCTGATACGGGATCTTATCATTCTGCGATGATGAAGGGGATCCACATGAATCATTTGTGCTGGCAGTTTCTCTAGATGAATCACCTCTTCGGTGAATTCTCAAATTTAAACTTCCATGTAGAACGTTTGATTCAACATCACGCCCTTCGTCGCCAGAAATTGACGTTTCAAAATCCACCTCCATTTCCTCATCATAATCAGATTCCTCTCTTTCAGATCTTGGACCATCTTGCGAAGCATCACTATTAGCCTCTAATCGAAATAGAATGCCACCTAATGATAGCACTCTTGGTCCTCGAGGCTCAGATCTTGGTGCTCCATTTGTTACTTTGTTATTTTTTTCTGCTTCGGCTAAATGATAAGATAACACAGGCATAGACAAATCAAAAGGTAGGACAATGGATATGATGTGAATACTCATTGTATTTCTCAAAGGAAGAATTTGTTTGAGTAACAGGAAATCAACTGAAACAATGGCCATTATTTACAAAAGGAGGAAAATTCGAATAAGAGAAAACCTGGAGTAATATACAGCAGGACAAAGAAGGAAAATATGTCCAAAATCTCATGCAGTTTGACAGAAGACGTATATGTGCTAAGAAGAAGTAAAAGGTGATAACTGATTATCAGAATAATCAACTAGAGCAGTGAAATCAGGGAGGACTCGTTGTAGATAAACTATATACCTGCAGCAAGACGCTGCTTTATATCCTGCACCCTTTCCTCTAGCTTAGGATCTGATGGAGACAAGCACTGTGCTGAAAGAGCAAAGTCTAGAGCCTCTTTATGTTTGCCCAACTGCCAAAGAGTTTGCATGGAGAAATGAGTGCACAAGCCCCCCCAGGGAACCAGCCATCCTAATAAACTTAGCGAGTCTTTGAACAAAATATATATCATCGATATACATATTTGAGAACTGCAGCATGTAAAGGACACAGTAACCCAAGAAATAACTATTTATCTGAATTTTGCAAACAATCATAAAGCAACCACATGCAGGACCAAGTCAGGTGCAGTTAAATCTTTTCTGTTAGGCCATTGTACTGTCACTTCATCAACCTTATAGCCCCCTTTGCAAATTTCAGAAAACTGTGGCTACCGACCAAAGTTACCAACCAGGAGAACATATCGTTTTACAGAAGTTGACAGCTAAGTATTAATGAATCAGATGCATCATCAAGCCCTCAGGGTCATCTTCTCAGCTAAGAGGTAAAAGATCATGAAATTGGGGACTCAACCTCCAATTCATGACAAGAAACTCTTAATCTTATTAGATCAAGTTTATACGATCTTGACAAGGTAAGAAAAAATACAAGAAACGGACACGGATACCAAATAGCATTTAAATAAAAGTCAATCACTCGGGAAAAAAAAATATAACAATTGATGTCTTGTTCTTCCATAGATTGAATTAACAAGTTGCTCCGCATCTTTCACCATGATAAATTCGATTTGCCAACAAAAGGAAAAGATAAAACTAACTTGGATCAGATCAATAAAGTATGCATTTGGAGTATGTCTCATCTCGACACATGCAGACTTTTTAGTTTTTTATAAGTAATTCCATCTTATTAATTTTATTTACAAACATCTTCATCTTTTGTTATATAACTTTTCAATTTGATATGGAATTTTATCCAAGTAACATATTCACGTAAGGAGGTTAAAGTGGGTTAAATGGATGGGTATGGTTTTCATAGGTAGGGTTAAATATGGATGTATTTTAGTAAGATGGGTTAGGTCAGATATGAGTCGCTAAATATGTATTGCATACTCCATGTCATGGTCTAAGTCTCACACTGAACAGGCTGCCAAGACCATTAGAAAGACCCAAACAAGAGCATGAGAGGGCTCACTACAACTGACTACATAAGTACCTCAGGACACCATTCTACCATAACTGGTGAATGAAGCTACATCTATCTCAAATAAATCATATTTTCAACTCATGAAGAAATAAAACAACTTCATCGACTCATACTTACGGGGGTGAATGGTAACCATTCTGTTCTAGAAATCAACTTCTGGCCAGAAATTGATCTTTCTACTTCTGCTCCAAAAGTTGATTTCTAGAGTAGAAATGCGTTTGGCAAACAAGAAAAAAATTTTACCTTTGGAAGAGAAATAATAATATTTTAATATTTTTTTAGAATTCTGTAATTAATTTTTTTTTTTATTTCCTTCTTACTTGCATCCTACACAACAAGAAGGAAAATAATAATAATAATAATTTAAAATATTTAAATATTATTATTTTGTTGGCCGATGAGGGCTTCGCGGCCCTCGCTGGTCACACTTCTAAGCAAAAAGGAAAAATAATAAATAATAATTAAAAATTATTAAATTATTATTATTTTGGCCGGCCAGATAATTAATAATAATAATAAATTTTAAAAATATTAAAATATTATTATTTTGGCCGGCCAGCGAGGGCTTCACAGCCCTCGCCCTCGCTGGCCACACTTCTTAGCAAGAAGGAAAAAATAAAAAATAAAATTTTCAAAAAATATTAAAATATTATTATTTTGAGCGGCCGGTAGGCGCGCCACATCACGTCAGCGCCGGTCGACCAAATGGACTGAATTGATACAAATGCAAAAGGTTTAGACGGTCTAGAACTCATTCTGGAATAGAGAAGTAAAAAAAATTACTTCCTTTGGAGGGCTCAAAACTCATTCTGGAAGACAAAATGCATTATGGAGTAAAAAAAAAGCTGTTTTAACAAACGCATTTCTGTTCCAGAAATGAAAAAAGTGTTCCAAAAGTAGAATAGTGAAATTTTTTAACAAACGCATTTCTACTCCATAAGTACTTCTGGAGCAGAAATTCTACTCCAGAATTGTTACCATGCACCCCCTTATTGTCCATTTCTGATCTAATCCTACGTTCAGTAAATGTGGCTCAACAGACCAGTGTATAAACGACATATATTTCAGGCAACAGGTATTTTGGAAAATCAGATTGACATGGAAATTTAATAGCCACCTGAGATAAAGCTTCAGACATATAGTAAAGAGGTCCAACAGAAGAAGTGTTGATCGTCCTAGCACTCTGGCAATCTCTTATGGCCATATACACATCATTCTTCCATTTCCGCTGATAAGAGAAGATAAAATCAGTCCATTATACAACAGCAACAGGGCTCAAACCAAACTACAAAATCACAATAGTTCACCAAAGACCTTGAGTAACAAAGCTGCACGTGAACACAGACATTCAAGCCTTAAGGCAGGTTCAATCACTTGCCCATATCCATCCAAAACTTCATTGCAAGCCTCAATTCCGTGATAACAGTTTGTTCCCTCTCTCAAGGATGCTTCTGCAAACTGCATTAAACTCCGGCACTTCTCAAGCTGTGAAGCCTGTATTAGACACAGAAATGACAGTGGAAAGAGCATCAGCTCCATTTCAAAAAACGTATCAAGACTAGGTTCAGATAGAATGGCACCGCAAGATGATGTGGATAGTTTGTGGAAACCGTTGGTTGCATTTCCACTCCATTTGGCCAAGGAGTGAAGGTTGTCAGCTTTGAGACATCTGCTGCAGTATACTTCACATTTCCTCCAACTGTAGAAAATGAGATTATGATTCTACATAAGAAGACAAATTCTAATACTCCAATCAAATAATGCACAATTTCAGCATCATCGCACTATAATGAGAAAAACGGACGTGCTCATATCACAATTATCAATCTGAGACCAGATTGTACTATTCAACCAGATAATCATTCTATACATTCTTCCCAAATATAATCATCTATTACAACCACCAAAAGGCATTCGGTAAGTACACTTTAACTCAGTCACGAAATTCTCTCAAAGAAGAGCATCTTGACTGTGTATGTGGATGACTAGAGTTCCCAATAGTAATAGAGTGAAGACAAAGATATTCGCAGTGTCCTATCACTTTCCCTTCTCTTTATCCATACTAAAGATCAAATCTGCTTCCATCCCGCCATTTCACTAGAGCCCCTGCTAATGCAGTGACATATAAGAACTACATAAAGGGAACGATGCTTTCATCCTTACTTCCCCAACATCTCACTTCATAGCATCTGTACAATCTGACACACCAATTAATCAAGCATACCATGGTTTACATTCATTAGGTACACGTGCTCTCCACTATAGCTGAGCAAAACCTCTTCTCCATTTGGACTAAATGTAACATGAGTCAGTTGCAAGCTTGAGCGTCCCTGCAAAAAGTGGAAAGTAACAAACTTGATCTTCTTCCATAGCAGTAGAAAAAGCTATTTTCGCAAACTGAGCAATAGCCATAACATGTACATTTATCAAACAGGAGCACAATTACTAAATCGAGATAGAGACATTGAATCGAACTCTCTATGGTTCAAAAACCGAATGAAACCGAATCATGGATTCAGAGAAATATCTAAGTTTAGTTCCTAAAGACTCAGATCAGATAAGTAGATGTATTAAAATGAGATGTCTAAGCAATATTCAGTAGTACCAAACGCAATGTCAAAGAACATCTACAAGATACTTCTGAAACTGGTTCTATGCAGAAAAATATCACACTTCCAACACAAACAGTCTGGGCCATGGTGACGGCCAATAGATTAGCTTGTGTTTCAACATTTTACAGATTCATCCAACTGATTCATATCATTTACAATTTGAATTAGATCAAATTATAAGATTCAAAGCTTTCATGCAACTTTTAGTTTACTTAGTGGAATACTTAGATATATAGTGTGAAAAATGATGATGTTTTGACCTAAAAATTATATGGCAACAGGAATCTATCATTTGTTTTGGTATAGACAAGTTCACTGGGAATACTGGCATGATATTCATTAACGTATGCTTTCCAGTAATGCTATAGACTATACAGTGCTCTTAGACAAAAATTAAGAAGAAATGACCTGAAAGTTTATTTTTAAGTCAATCAAAGGAACACACAAATTTTGGAAGGAAATCTTTAGATTTCAAGTCAATCAAAGGAACACACTAACTGCAAGTTCAAAAGAAGAAGAAGTTTACGCAGACCAGGAGTGAAATTGAAGTGGAAAGAGTGAAGCAATTCTACCATCACGTATCCATAAGGGTGAAGCCGGACACAATATTCAAGTTTTTATTAAAGGATGTAGGCAGAATAGATGTAATAGAGAAGGATATCTAGTATCTAGTGGAAAATCAAGAGAAGCGACATAGATAAATCCTATAAGATGACAATAGGGCTGGTAGAGCTTTACCGAATCGAGTGTTAAGTGGTCAAGTAGCAGGACTGTCCAAAGAAGAACTGACATGTTCTAAAAGTAGGTGCATTGACAATGAGAATGCTTTCTTGGAGCACCCAAAATACCGATGGCTTTAAAATGACCCCATTGAAGGAAAAATTGGCCCCTGATAAAGGATAAATTGGGAAAAGTATGTCCAATATGGTTTGAACACTTGATGATAGAATTTAGAAAGTTCAGTGAGAAGATGCTGCGTGATAAGGGATGCAAAGGAGGCTAAACGGAGCAGCAGAAGGCATAAAAAAATGCAGATGGAGACTTCAAGGAAAATTTGAGTACTTGAAATTTACCCAAGACACTATAGAGTCAGAAGATCCAGATAATCAGCCACACTTGCAAGGACGTGTCAAAGAAAATTCATACTAGTACATACGACAATAATATGCCGACAAAGTCCACGACAATAATATGCCGACAAAGTCCACTCCAAGCTTAATAACGCAGTAAACTTGACAATGATAGACTCATTTATATCTAACCGTTGTCATTAAGAACAAATATAGCATTGTTCTTATAATAGATAAAATCGCAACCATAAAGTACAATAAAAGCACTAAATTTAAACAAAACAGTGCAGAAATGCAATAATACAAAATTCTGAACTAACACGATCCGAGAGATGCATTGGGCAGAAATAGTTGACACAAGGAGGTGGTGCCATCTTTTTTCTGCAGGAGGTCAATGGTGGCAGCATCCTTCTATCATATAACCGTGCAAATGCATCGCTGACATACAAAGATGGAGTATTAGTTGAAGCCAATAGAATTTAGATTAAGGAACAAGCTTCAGCTGCAACAAAATACCTCCCACCAACTAGGATCAAGTGAGGCCTGGTCGAACTGATCTCACAAGATTTTATTTCAAGGACTCCTTTTGGAGGATCCGTTAGTGATTTTTTGGACCCAGAACGCAAGTCAAGCTGCCAAAATTCAAAGAGAGAAGAACGACTTTGAAAAGTCATAAAGGAGACAACCATAATTTTCGAGATGGTGACATCACAGTTGATATCTTCGAGATGCTGTCACTCCTAGGGCATGATCTACTTTGGCCTCTACAACCAACAAAACATTATTTGTTCACAAGCACAAAAATGTGTCTGAACATATCTTCATTCCCCCTGTTCAATCAATTGATCCCTCCTTAGCATATAGCAAAATATGACGAAAATTTACTAACTGGGCAGTGTCCGCATTGATTGAAGGACAAAAACAATTAGAGGGAAATAAAGGACTTCATCCATGACCATAAGATGGAAACACTATATCTTCCTCAACTCATGTCAGTATTCATGCCTCTTTTCTAAGATTTAAATGAATGGATCTACTTTGCTATTCTAGAGCCTAACCGGCCGAATGAATGGCAGAAATGCAGCACATGCAAGATCATCTGTATCCAAGAGCAAACCGAGATACATCTTTCGCCTAACTCACAGTGCCCTTCACACACAGTTTTCAAGCAAAGACAGCCGCAACATAACACAAGGAAAACAAAACAAAAAACCAATGCAGAAAGCGAGGTGACAACATTATGCAGGCAAAAGCACATAAGCTCAGTAATAAGTACATGAAAGAAATGCATCAAGCATGAATATTCATATCGAGATTCTCCAACAACTGTCAGGATGCTACAGCATGAAAATGACAAGAATACGTTCTCCTTCTTAGTACAGATTATCATGTGATTTTCAAAAACTTTGAAATACACTCATCACAAGAATGATCAATCATAATAGCACACAAGCATTCACAAGAAATATAACTCACCAGAACACTTCGACATTCCTGTTGCGGAGATCCAGCAGGAGGGCAGGAATTACCTTCCCGAAAGTCATGCTGCCTCAAAGTTCCATCTTCACTTGCACTCCAGACAACATTGGGGTTACCCACTTCAACCTGCGTGAAACAGGAAAGGACAATTATTCACAGAAGAAGCCACATAAAGTGTGGATATTCACCAATTAGTACTTAAAAAAATTGCCATAATAGACTCACAGCTAATTTTTTAACTCTTCTTGTGTGACACTGGAAAAGTGCTGATGGAGGAATAGCATTTTCTTCAGTTCCTCTCCCATCTAATCGAGACAAGTTGAATAACCTGACCTGTAGCAGTACCAATGCGAATTTATAGACATCAATTATTGGAAGCAACTATGATCATGATAAATATCAGAAGCGGAAACAGTACTTCTGCATCTCCAGCTCCAGAGACTACAAGCTCGTCTGATGTTTCAGGGACAAATTTTGTACAAAAGATGTTTGCAGAGTGCCCAGTATCAATTGAATGCAAAAGCTTCCGACCGGAATAGCTCCAAATATTGATCTGTCCAAGGAAAAAATTCGTTATGCTCCCCATAGAGAAACTTACATTACGCAGGTTTGCAGAAAAATGGAATCACTGTCATAACATAGGTATGACAACTTTTCTGCTGCTAATCTGGTCTGCAACATTAAGCTAAGTGAACTCACTAATGCCTAAAGCCCCTTCAGAAAACGGACACAAGAAACGCGTACACTCAAATTTAGCAATCCAAATTCAAGTGTCCTTCACAAGTGTTAACTCAATGTAGCTAATTTCTCATTCCTTGCACCAAAATATGTCTACACAAAGGAGCTGAGAGGAATAGGAATCTCAGGAAGGCATTGTCAGTATAGAAACTTCTAGAAACATAGAGCGCACAAAAAATACAATAGTTCATTGCTGAGACATATGCTCATTCGATAGGTCTAGAGAAATTCACTTTAGGGAACCAAGGATGTGCAAAACTAATTTAAAAAAAGCTCAATCACCAGAAAGAGCTGATATATCGGATAACACATCTACAAGCAATGCATTTACATCTACAAGCAATTTTTCACTATTTGAAAATGCAAGATTTTGAGCCAGTTTTGATAAATTACAAAATCTAAAGACCTCTCCTTCAAGAGCTTTTTTGCTCCATTCTTTCCAGATCAGCAAACACAAACAAAGAGGAAACCTTCTTTTCTTGCCACGTGGCATGACCCATGCCTATAATTTTTGCTCAATAGAACCTCCTAAAGAACCCAACTCCATGCATAAGAAACTGCCCAAAGTATACTCGACGAGGGACAATGAACTAGAAGATGCCTCACATTATCTTTTTGCAAAGAGGGCACCTATTGAACAGCATTTATTGCCTCTCTGAACGCAAACAAGACTATGCCGCGCGCATGATTTTTCTATGAAGTCCAGAAAAACTCAGATGGCAGCTAGGAGTCCTCCTCGCACCTCAGTGCAATGTGGGACTTCCCTTGCAAATCTCACAATCAAGAGTCAAGATAATCTGCCAACCACTTGAAGCACTATAAAAATAGAGTGTAGACTATTCTTATACATTAAACATAAAAAAAAAAAAACCGAGTTCTCTCAAAAGGATTTTTGAAACAACATAAAACACAGCCAGAAGCCAGAAAGATTGGCCCCACGTGGACCAATTTAGATATAATAAGATTGATTGTTAAGTTGCTAATTTCCCTGACTTTCGCCACAGCTTTCAGTTCTCTCCATTTAGAGAGAGAGAGAGAGAGAGAGATAATGGCCTTTTGTCTATCTAAATTCGTCTCTATATGATGTGCACCATTTCATCAAAAGTATCATTCCTCTCTTTACCTAAACCATCTCTGGCCCAAACAACTAATAATATAGCCCAAAAATTGAAATCATTAAAAACATTGTTTGACTTGCCCAACTCTCAAATTTGAGCATGATCTTACCTACTATACAATTCTGAACGGGTTAGACTTTCCAGCAAAAAAATTGGGAACGTAAGGTCATGCGATCTTACGTTCTGAGCAAGTTTAATAACATTACTTTCGTGTTCTGGGCCACCATAATAACATTACTTTTAGTATATGTCTTGATGTAGGAAAACGAGTCCAACAACAGAGAATAACTCTTAAGGCTTCACACCAAAGCTTCCTAAGCATCACACCTAGGGTTTCGTAAGCATCACACCTAAGAGATTTATTGCATCACACAATCCCAAAGCAAAGAATTGCCAAATTCAAATAATCATCAACTCTATCAAAAAGAAAGAATTACAACAACATCTATAGACTCTTCAATGTTCTAATCCTACTTGAAATACAAAACCTCTAAATGAGCAATATATTTAATAGGAAAACATAATATCATATTTAAAATAAAATCCTAATAAGAATCAAATCCTAAAAGATATTAGACTGCTAATTTATCTATGAGAAGAATCCTTATCCCTTAGGACTCTTATTTGATTTGTGAAGTCCATCTTCACGAAAACTTGGTACAACATCAATATTTGAACATATACTATATCTTGCAAGACTTTTTTGGCTGCACCATTCTCCCCTTGTCGGAGAAAACTCATCCTTCAGTTTTGAAGTGTCAAACAATTGAATTTCTCAGCTTTATCTGCATATGATAAGTTTTATCCATCGAGCCGAAAGGAGTTCAATTAGGGCATGTTTTGAGAAAATTCATGATCAAACTCTATGTAATAATCGAAGGGTATCAGGAAATCCATATCCTCAATTATGCATGTGTGATCTTCAGAGTCATTTTGTGCTGAATCTTGCTTGATTTGCCCAACATGGACATTCATTGGACATTGATTAGCAACATGGCTGAAATCTCCACACCTTAAGCACACAACTTTCAAGCTATCCTCTTTGCTTGATCTGTTTTTATTTTTAATCTCCTTCGTGCAATCAACAGCGTCATGGGATTCAAGATCTTCCTTCTTGAGTTAGGATTCTTCTAATACTTGAAAATCTTGAACACCTCTAGTATTTTCATGTTGTGGAGGGCCTTGATCGACTGTCATTTACATTGGTTGTGCTCCTAGGGCAATAATCAAGTTCTTTATTTGCTTCATCCATATTGTTGTTTTGTTGCTTGAAAAGTGTTCATAAACCTTACACAAAGTGTCCAACTCGCCAACCTTGGATTTCAACTCAACATTGTTCACCATTGTGGGAGAAAGTGTAAGAACCTTTGCTCTAATACCAAATTGATTGTAGGACAATAAGTCCCAAAACAAATAATAAATCTTTAGACTTCACACCAAAAGTTTCCTGAGCATCATACCTAGGGTTTCTTAAGCATCATACCTAAGAGAAGAACTGCATCACACAATCCCAAAGCAAAGAATTGCCAATTCCAAAGAATCATCAAATCTACAAAGAAGAATTACAACGACATTTAGAGACTCTCTAAAGTTCTAATCCTAGTTGAAATAGGAACCTCTAGAGGAGAAAAATAGTATAGAATAGGGAAACATAATATCCCACTTAAACTAAAAAGGAAACTTAATAGAATCCTTATAAGAATCAAATCCTAAATGACATAAGACTGCTAATTTATCAATGAGAAGAATCCTAATCCCTCAGGACTCTTATTTGATTTGTAAAGTCCATCTTCCTCAAAAATCGATAGAAACGTCAATATTTGAACGAATACCGTCTTGTGAGATTTTGTTGTCTGCATCATGTCTTGACTGATCTATACCGAGGGCTATAACTGCTATACATAGCTATCCACTACGCAGAACTAGGACCAGGTTCACCATGCTTCCAAGACATATGAAGAAGATAATTACCAACTTGACATGGTATGTTTGGGATGTCACCAATCCTAAAAGCTTATAAATGTAAGGAAACCGATTCAGAATGTACCTCTAATGCAGTTTTAAGATTCCCGCTCTCGTGTAAGTCATACCTTCCACATTAAATGCAGTATGTGACCATTCAATACACAACCCGAACCGACTGCATCTTTCCATTCACAGATGAAAATCCATATTCACTCCCAAATATCAAGCTGCTAACATTAATTAGCATTTACTTCCACTGCCTCAATAAACCTCCTCCAAAATTGACAAGTTCTAAGCTATATCGCATGTTCAAATAAATTCACAAATCGAATTAAGTCGTACCCGAGTGTCATCTGATCCTGATATTAAAAGTGACCCACTAGAATTCCAAGCAATAGCATTAACACAACCTTGATGTCCCTGAAAAGGAATATGGGCTTAGTGACAGTCAAAACCTTATCTATACATTATGTAGACAAAAAATATAAAGTAGATGAGTTCTACACATTAGATGCAAACATAAAACATAATTCGTATTCCAGCCTCAATGATGGTTCCAGTAAAATAATGAAAACTAGAAAGCTGCTCAAATTCAGTTCATTGAAAATCATTTTTGAGGTCCTTACTTATAAACAAATTCATCCAATTATTTTATAGAAATATGAAACTTAAAAATAAATGACCCGACAGTCCTGGCAGTGAAAAAAGTCCAGTAAAAAGGGAACCAACTGAAAGGGACAACTAAAACAGTCAGCTTTGCCAGTCACAAGATAATAACCAACTTCTGCCTCAAAAAGTTTTACAAGAAAAAAAGCCGTCCAAATGATGCATCCATATGAAACTCGCATAAGAGAAAGTTACATAAGAATGTTTATGCTAATAGAAGTCAAAATGAATGACGTGCGCTACTGATCCTCAGTTTATGCCCATAACAAGAAAGAAAGTACATTCATCCTGAGCCAAAAGCACTTAAGCAAAAATTGTAAAGATGCACATCCAAGTACATTGAACCATTAAATAGAGTTACCAAAAGTATGGATTAAAACTACCTCCAATTCTTTCTCATGGGAGAGCCTCTGAACTAATGAGGAGTGCATTTGCAGCCTACGATTTGCATCCTATCAAAGTATCAAGGAGAACTCAGATAGCATAAACCAAACCATATATATACATGTATAAACATTTTCAATATATATATATATATAGAGAGAGAGAGAGAGAGAGAGAGAAAGAGAGAGAGAGAGACCATGACAAAGAAAGTAGTCCCTTCACATCTGGGTGAGAAATAAAACAATTACTCGTGTTCCTCTATTAACACGAAACAACTTGCCCAATATTATCCCAACTTCCATTTTCATATATTACAGAGGTTCATCAAATAAAGAATGTTGCAGAAACTGAAACATGTTGATGCTTAGAGTGACAAAAAAATCAAACATGTATCGAACTTCACTTGCTCAAACTCGACTTTTGGTACCCAACTACCATAAACGAAAAGAATCACCACCCATCGCAACACCAGAGAAGTGCACCTTATCAGGTCAATCACCTGTTTACCGCAGGCAACAATGTAGCAGTACATTAAATCTGTTAAATATATGTCAAATGCCCTAAAATCCACCTTCGACTCCAGCCTATATAGAGAAGAATACATATACTGTGAAACTAATGTAAATTTGGAGCCATTCTCAAAACCTCTTAAACATTCTTTGCCGATCTTCATGTTTAACTTTGCCACTGGCACATGGGACTCTCCATTTCCAAAATTATTTACATATCCAATCAAAAAACCATGCCCTACATTCACCATACCACAAGTCATGTGTTGATGGACAATGATTAATTTCCCA
Source organism: Metrosideros polymorpha var. glaberrima (assembly GCA_001662345.2). Taxonomy (NCBI): domain Eukaryota; kingdom Viridiplantae; phylum Streptophyta; class Magnoliopsida; order Myrtales; family Myrtaceae; genus Metrosideros; species Metrosideros polymorpha. Next base: position 18,588,009 of record BCNH02000006.1, on the reverse strand, counting down.
CAATAGATTATTTTATACCATTGGGTAATCAGCATTATTCACATCCTTACTTTGCCTTCCTTAGCTGAAAAGAATCATTATCCCAGTAAAAGTCCAAGAATCTCCGAGCTACATTTACATTGGGAAGAAACGTAAGTCGACCCATCACAGCGTCTGATGCCTCCCGAATTCTCTCACCAGAATCCCTACAGATGAACAAGAACGAAAATCGCAAAATTCTACCCCAGCAAATGATCACTGGCAACAACGGACCTAACTCCCCCGATCATCACAGACCTTAGCCAGAGCTCTAGCCCACTTCAACCAATCAACCGATAAAATCGGCCAATGGCCCAGTCACACATTCTCCGCTCATCAACAGAGCCCAACCTCAACCATCGGGAAAAACAGATTAAGCTCGCGAAAGCGAGCAGCAGCAGCAGCAGAGCGAATAAGAAACTTTTACATGGCGCGTGCAGACGCATCTCCTCTCGAGCAAATCACGAACGTTGCCGTCGTGAAAGCCACCACAATTGGCCATGGAACCCCCCCTCGCAAAACCCTAAGGACTCGATCGAGACACCCCTCTCCCTCTCTCTCTCTCTCTCTCTCCCCCCCGGCCGGTCACCGATCAGCTTCTTCTTCTCCGAGGCGCGATCGCAGCAGGATCCTCCTGAACCATCTCCAGCTATAAATACGTTCGCGGTATCTCAGAGACGCTTTGTGGTACCTCCCTCCCCTCTCTAGAGGACTCTAATTCCTTCTCTGCCTTTGCACTCACTCGACTCTCTTAAGCCCTGCGCACCTTCCAGTAATCAAGTGCGGGTGTGCTTGATTTAATGACGGCGATCGATGTGCGGATCACCGCCCGTTTTTTCGGTTCCTGTGCGAGATGATGATCTGAGACCGCTAGATGAAGAGCCCCGTCCGGACGGGTTTGGACGTTCTTAAAATAGATGCGACTGCAGAGAATAAAACCTCCCCACCCGCCTTCCGTGCGCGGAGGGCAGAATTCCAAAAACAAGCCCGTTTTTCAAAGTTCTGACGGGTGACGTGTACGAGGCTCCCGGTTTTTTTTTTTTAATAATAAATCATTTAAAATATATTTTTTAAAATAATCGTCTACATCATTAAAAATAATTAATTCATGAAAAATACCATTACTAATAATATTTTGTTATTTGAACGTTTTTGTGGACAATATAAATATTTCATTTCTTTATTTTTGCAAGTAATACAAGCTATCACTGTTAAAATAATATTTTTTAAGTCCTTTGTTTTTTATGAAACAAGCACACTTGAATAAAGATAATTGTCGACCGATGAACACGTGCATGTTTCACTCCATTCGGAAAATGGTTTGGCCAGACGGGTCATGACCAACGGGAGGATCAACCCATCTAAAATGAGCCACACTTAGCTGGAGGGAGATTATGATGAGGAAAATTAGCTCCTGCTTTAACCCAAAAGCCTTAAAGTAAATTTAAAAGACTCTCGATTGACTAGACATGAACTTCTCGTACACGAAAAGACGCCTAATTCGATATGTTTTTCCTTTCACATCTGCGGTGATCCTCCATCTTCAATTTTTCAACCCATGCTCGAGAGCCCTCTCTTTTATACCCCTAAAATTGGGACAAATTTGGTGGTTGTTTGAGGTTTATAACGTGAGGTGAGTGCAACGGGGGCAAATATGTTCTTTTTTTCGGGACAAAATGCCCTAGGAAACGCATGAAGTGTGCACATGTTCATCCGATAGGGAATCATTTTCATAGTCGATGAGCTCGAGGAGTTATTGAATTAGAGTGATCCAATTCTTTTGAAGTAAAATCGAGTCTGGGGAAATTTCGAGAAAAGGGCACCAACTAAGGAAGTTGGCAGACTGAAAGTTTAGAAAACTAATTTCACATTTTACATGAAATTTTTTTAAGAATGCAATTAATATAAATAGAAGTGAAAAATGAAATTAGCAGCGACAAAACTATGAGGCAGAGGATTTCCCTTTTCCTCGGGAGAGACTACTCTCTACTTAATTTTTTTTTTCCGTCCAAAAAAATTACATACCTTATGGTCCTAAGTTAATTAAGCTAAACAAGTCCATCTTTATATTTGACCTTTGACTGAGTTGATGTAATTACACAGGATAGCTTCCACTGTCAATTTTAGAGTTGGAAATGATTAAAAGCCACCAAATCATCATATCAGTGAATATCAATCCAAGCAGGACCAACATTGATCCAATTACATAAAATTTATGTCATATTGGCATGAGATCACACAAATTATGACAAGTATTATGTTGTGGTTATGGATAGAGAGACGAAACCGTATGTGATGTGATAATACACGATCTAGAGCAGTTCATGGGGATAATTGTCTTTAAAAAGTCCTACTCATAATGTACGGTGACCAATTCAGTCACAAACTTTTTAAATTGGTCAATTTAATCTTAAACATTTTGAAGATTTGTCAATATAGTCATTTCGGACAATTTTAGCTTGAAATTGCTAATGTCGCAATCCAATTAGCACTAACCATCCTACGTGGGATGCCGGCACTGACTTGGATGATTTTTGCAATTTCTTAGTAATTATCTAAATTCTTTTCTTTTCTCTTTTTTTTCTTCTTCCTCCATCGGTTGCCGGCATCTACGTATGTGATTGCCCACCAAAATTGATCAGAAAGATCATGTTATCAGAAAATTTATGACTAAATTGACACAATTAAAAAGTTTATGAATAAATTAGTCACCATGCAATAAATTTAAAAATTTTAGGACAATTATTTGGCCTTTGGAGTTTTCCTAGGGGGGACCAAGAAGGGACATGACCATTTGACAGACCATGCGGTGCTGAGTAATTGCTACTTAATTGGTTTTGTGGCAACAACCCTCGGCGAGGTGCAAAGTCCTTTGTCGTCAAGCCAACGGAGGAGGGGACGCGTGCCAGGATTTCGGATCTTCCTGCCCAACTGATGTGATGCAGAATATATTGTGCACACCCCTTTTCTCGCTTTCTTTTTCGTTTTCTTAACGTAGGATAGCACCAATTATTAACTTGATTATGCCGCAATCAGGAGAAATTACCAAACATGTTTTAAATCTATTGCAATTATATCGATTCAGTCTTAAACCTTTTTTTTGCTAATTCAATCGTAAACATTTTGCAATTGTGTTAATTCAGTCCATCCGATCAATTTTGGCCGATCGATACTGACGTGGCAAAAAAAAAAAAATTTAGGATTGAATTAGCACAATTACAATAAGTTTAGAACTTTTTTGGTAATTTTTTCGCCACAGATATGATAAGCAACAAGATATCCGATAAGACTCAATCCATAGGACAAAAGTTGTAACCCCTAGCCCCTAACTTCTCTCGAGAAAGAGAAGCGGTTTTATGAACACGGGGGGAGCTACCGCGCCCATATCAAATATTTCGACCACTCAACTTACCCCATTCAATTGACATTCCTAACTTTTCTTAAGATCACTACATGGAATAGAATACAATTTGTTAAGCTATTCAACGTTCATGTGGAAAAGAAGCGAGTGCCCTTTCATATTGTGCTACTGAATTTACGCTCAATACCTTCATATACTCGAACCCGGGCCTATTTCCCTACTGTGTTCGAGTTTCTCGCTCGGTTTCGATCCTCTTTGGGTTTTATCACTCGCACTATATCATCCAAAAAGATTAGGTTTGTTTCGCACACATCAAGTCATTGTCGGCGGATCCATTCGGTTTGCCCTCCGTCACGACTCAGACCCTCAATTGCATTGAGCATGTGTAATGCTCCCATTCTCGAACCTTAAGCATGCTGCTCCTTCTTGATCCGAGTCGCTGGATAGTCTCCTCTGAACTGCATTCACGACATGCTTGGGCGTTCCACAGCTCGGAGCAGTCCTTTGCACGTAAAAACGCGTCAATGACGGCTTGCCTCAGTTTAACATCATTTCGTGGGGCAAAAGTACAGTGCAATTGCCACAATTTAGCACGATGAGACACTTTAGTACCAAATTTTCTAAAAAGTACACTTAAGTACCACTTTTTTTGTAATTAAGACATTTAAGTGTCAAGTCCGACGAGCCTAGTCGAAAATCCAATGCGACACTATTTTATTAATATTTAAAGCTTATGTGGCTTGCCGGTGCTGATATGGCAATTTTTAAATAAATTTTTTTATAAATTTTTAATAATTTCATGATTTTCTTAATTTTTTCTTCTTTTTTTTCAATTTTTCCTTTTGATTTTTCATTTCTTCTTCCTCCCTCTGGTCAAATAGAGGGAGGGCCGGCGAGGCTGGCCATGGGCGAGGTCGAGCCTCACAACAACTAGGCGAGGCCAACCTCGCCCTCGCTGGGTGAAGGAGCAAGCTGTCGTTTAAAGAAAAAATTTTCGTTCATCATGGAGCGTCGTCAAGGAAAGAAAAACAGAGAAATAAGCATTGTTCAAGAGGGATTAGACCGAGAAGGAGTCTGGGGGGATTTCTAGGAGCGATTTTTTAGTAAAACCATGAAAAAAATGAGGAACCGGAGGGTGAGAAGAGGAGAATTTGAAAAAATGAGAGGGAAATCGAGTGAGTTAATCCCATCTGTTGACCGAAACGCATCAAACCCACTATAACTAGTGAAACCAACACGAAAAAACTGGATATTGGAACTTCAATTAGAATTGCACGCAGCGCCCCCACAAAATGAGACAAAACCCAAAGTAGTTGAGCTCAAAATGAGCTACCAGCACCAAAACCCAAGCAAATATCACAGCAATTCGGCAAAAGCTCCCCCCC
>BCNH02000006.1:18522863-18546892 GCA_001662345.2 Metrosideros polymorpha var. glaberrima | reverse complement strand
TTAAAAAAATTAAAAAAAAAAACACAAAAAAAAAAGAAAATTCACGGGAAGGGCGGTAGGCTCTTGCTGTCGTCACCGCTGTCGCTGGGGCCTAGGCGACCCTTGTCCAGCAATGGTGGCCCTCGGGGGGTCGTCGGGGCCCTTGAACTTATAAGCAACTTTGTATTTCAAGCCAAACTATAATCCACACATGGGAGAGAGCCTTATATAGCATCTAACTACCAAATTACATCTACATTTATCAAGTTAAACTTTTAGATTTATTATAGGATGGCTCCAACTTTGTTTTTTACAACACAAGGTCGTATTTGAATACTTTGATTTCGCTAATTTCCCTGGATGCTCGCTAACCTTTGAAATCAAGTACTTAACCACTTGGCCAATTCATTGGAAAGGATGCCCATCTTCATATTTAGCGACATTGCCGGTGCCCCGAATTTTCAGTCGCCGTAAATTTGCTTCTGCTGTCTAAGAACAGCAAGAATTTTAAAAGGGTGCTTCACCCAATCGCAATGTGATAATGAGCCGTAGTGTCTTCACTAGTAAACACTATACATTAATCACCTTTTAACACTTGCATGCTAAGGAGACTGACTTCAATAACATTTTAACAAAAGTTGGAGGCAAAGCAAACAGTTTCATCACTGCCCAAAGAATCACCGCAGCTGTCAAATCGGCGAGAGGGAAAAGGCAGATTTGCAGGATCAAAGTGGAAAAAAAATCATCTCAAAATCAGCAAATTCCCTCCAGAAAAAAGTTGGAAAAGAGGGGGGGAAAATGAAAGATTTTTTTTCCTTTAGGCTGACCAGAGCATCATAAAAGATGAGACTCTTTGCCTCTTTTTAACTTTTGGGGGAGCGTCTGCTTTGGATTTGCTGAATGTAAAATCAAAAGTACAGAACCGCTTTCCTAACATTCAGCGATGACTGATAGATTCAGCAAATTCGGTTTAGTGCAATTTATCCATAATTAAAGTAGAGAGAGTGTCAAACATGCAACTGAGGTAGGCAAGATGTAACTGTATGCTGATCTTTTTTTTGGTCATAGACCGTATGATGATTCTCGGGGTATGATTTATATTTTCCATCAATTGAAAAGCATGAAGTCCGGCGAGGATCTCAAAAGGGAAGCCTTATAAGTCAGAGGGCTTTTATAATTTAAACTCGTATTTTATTGTTAGTTTGAGCTTGTCCCATGAATATTACTGCATATATATATTGTTGTTCACTTGTAGTTGAGTAATATAATTGAAAGGTGCTAATTATAGTGAAACCATCTATTTGATATAGCCCAAGTTTAAGGGTGAATAAGCATTAAATCCCGTGTCTCGATCTCTCTCGCTTTTATATTTCATTGTGTTTGTGCGCCTAATCTTAACACTAATGATCTAGCAAGATTGTTTTAATGAAGATGAAGACTAGATCAAACCACAACACAATGTGGACCGCACAAGACTCGGAGTCTCCACGGATTAGTATTCGCAATTCATCATGTTTCTTGGTAATGCTGTGTGAGAAAAAGGAGGGCTTGACTCACCGTTTGAAAGGCGTGGCAGAGCTGGTTATGAGGAGATTTTCTTGCACAATCTCCACATGCTTTGGACCAATTCATGGTTTCCAAGATGCCCCTCGACTAGGTGGTCCAAGACAAGATTGGTGCTCTCCTCCCTCATTTTTTTTCTCTGTTTCAGAGATTTTAAGTGAATATTTGGGTAATTCAAGAATTGCTTTCTCTTTGCAACGTCAGCCATTGTGATTCATGTGGACATGTTAAGAGGCTTGCGCTGGATTATCGAATAAAGCAGCAAGAGTCTTGAACCACTTAAATATCGATGTTATGAGATTTATGTATCATCCTTCACCTGTAAAATAATTTAAGGTTTTAGTTTGGAATTCCTTTGAGATGGTATCGGAATTCTCTATTTCCTTTTACTCCCGCGTCAATTAATCGCTCTGAATGTGGATCTCTGTTGAACTTACTCCCTCATGCGTGAATGGATATTTTCTTTCATTTTCCACCCATAAGCGTAATTTTGCTGATTGTGTATATTTTGGGCATGAGAAATTCTATCCAATCTCGAGTGATGGATTGTTGATTGTGCCTAAACAATCTCAGACCGTATACAATATTGTCTTGGCCTTTAATTAGTCTCCTAATACGTTAAGCAGAATATGCAACACTACCTATTCCTCCTCTTTTTTTTCACCATACGAACGAGAAATTTCAATTTTTTTCTAATTGGAAAGAGGAATGGTTTGTGTGGGAATTGGCCCCAAAAGATTAGCATTAAATTGGTTCGTTTGAACTAAAAGTAAAAGTTAAAAATGGCATCAGCTTCCAACTTTACATGACACATGAAGCACGAGAAATTTTGGACAATAAATTAGGGTTTTTTATTTTATTTTTATAACTAGGGTTTGCAAACTTAGGATACTTATTCTTTGAGACAAGCTTCAAAACGGGGAATTTCTTTGGTTCCAAAAGAGACTTTGGGACACAGATTTCCAACACCTTTTCAATCCTCCAATCCTTTCGTGAAATGCTCTTTTCACTCCTTGAAGTTTCTCTACTTTTCACATCTTTTTTTGCAGCTTCACCACTCACAGAAATTCCTCTGCGAGGGACCAAAAACAATGCCCGCTTTTGAATGCCACCAACCCCCCCATATGGTTCTTGTCAGTTCTCGATGCAAATTTCGATGAATCTGTTATTCATCGTTTCTTGTTTTCTTCTTCTGTTCGATTTAGTTTTATGTTTTCTTTTAGCTTTCTCTTCCTCAGAAGACTTTATCCTTGTCTTGCCTCTTGGTCCTAGGAGAGAGCCTTTTGTGTTATATTACTGTTTGAGATCCGAGCTCTCCAGAGTGTCATTCGCACCCACTACAGATTTTTTAACTCATCCACTCACTTTCCAATTTTCTAATCTTTTCTTTCCTTTTTACTGCCACGATCCCCAATGTTAAGGTTCTCTGCGAGGGCATATGACCAGTTCATTCTGGCTTTTTGACCACCTCTCTCTCTCTCTCTCTCTCTCTCTGAGATATAAAAGTTCACTTCAAGGTCACGTATTGTATTGGATGGTTCATCTTTGCATGCTTTGGTCACGTAGAATAATAGGGTTACGATGAGATGAATAAGGTTTTTAAGTCCTCAGGCGTGTCTGTCTTGTTCTATGTTCTTGTTGGAGAAATAAAACATAATGCTCGTGGCATGTGTTTGGAATTTTGTTTGTCAAGTAGATGAGAGTCGATGAGCGATGACTCGGATAGATCGAGATTTAATAGATTGTTTAGTTAATACACTTTGCCAATGAACATATGGGAATCAAGCATAACCTACATAAAACCCATTAAGAGTGTTGTTTATTTAGATGCGCATACATCTTTCCGCGGGTTTCAATAGGTAAATATTACACGATCAATTCACGCAGGACCTCATTTAAATAAAACAATAGTTTTAATGTTTCATTGATTCTAAAACGATTATGCAAGGTCCTCTCATTGAAGTATGTGCATCTAGTCGTGGTATTAATATCAGAATCTCGACTTCAATTGCTTGGGGAAAGTGTCCTAATATCATTTCTCATAGAGAATCGTAAGAAGTTAGGTTTCATATTGCATATTACTATGACGTATTCAAACCATGATATGATCGACCCTAGTACGACCTACCTCAACATAAGCAACATCAAAACCTTTGCAAGCTCTTAAATAGAACAATCTGTCTTTTAAGTAAGAGGAGTATTAACAAGTGTGATTATACAAGAACCCTCTATCTTGGGGTGAGTGCTTAACAAGGTTTCCCATAATTTTGATCCATGTGTCTGTTAGATTAGACTCGCTTGTGTCACAAGTTGCCATCATAGTGATGATATTAATGTTATGATATACGTGTGAGTGGGTTGTGTTAAAAAAATCTCACATTCGAGAATTTGTGTGGTGTGGAGTAGTGAATATATCCTAGTTGGCCCATAACTCATTAGCTTAAGCTTTTGAGTGAATGTGGGTCTAACTGACGTGGGTTTGGACTTGGGCTTCCTCTTGGCGATATCTCTAGGTGAAGGTATCGGAATTTTGTTGCGTGCTCCCCAACATTGGTATCGGAGCTCAGGTTGCCTACACGTATGGATCCAAGAATCACTTGAAAGAGATACGAGTTGTCATTGCTCTAACCAAGATGTGTGAAAGGGAGATTGTTGAGGTTATCCCACATCGATTGTGATAGGGGCTGGTAGTCAGTTTATAAGTGTGAGGGAAAGTCTCACCCTTTGAGTTAACTTTTTGGGGTGAAAGAGGCCCAAGACCACTCAACAGTATTAAAAGTCATAAAGTAAGTTTTACATTTCAAAAGTTTGGAACCTATGAATACAAGACAGGTTTTGTGGTATGGAGTCATACGCACCTATACTGTACACCTTACCCTACATAATTGTATATAGTGCCTGGCAGCATAGTCTTTAAACCGATATATGTACCGAATAGATATAAAGTCCTAAACCTATTGTACGACGGCAAACTCAGTCATATATCTTTCAATTGTGCTAATTTAGTCCCAAATCTTTTGATAATTTACCAATATAGTCTTTTCGTCCAATTTTAGCTAGAAATCGCTGATGTGAATGTTGGTCGTCCTATGTAACACGATCGATGTTGATGTGGACAATTTTTGAAGTTTTTTTTCATTTTTTTAATCCTTAGCGTTCCAATTATTAAATATGATTCTATGGTTGGTCTGTCCCCTGGATATCAAAGGCGTCCTTGGGGTGATCTCATTGTTCCTAAGGGATGGAGACAATGGGGTTGATCCATGGATCTTCTTTCCTTTTGCAGCATTTCGCTCAAAGGATTAAAGGGAGATGGTGCATCAAGCTATTCACAAGGGCCAACTTAATTTTTTCCCCCCAAGATTCCCAGATGAGGGAACCCTAAAAGAGCTGTTCGCTTGAACCGCCTAGGTTAGGGCGACCCTTGCCCTCGCCAAAATATGGGCAAGGGGTCGCTAGTGAGGGTGACCATCGCTTGTGGTCGGTTGCCGGCGAGTGAAAAGGGAAAAACAAGGAAAAAATGAAAAAGTATTAGAAAAAAATGAAAAGAGAAAATAATTAATTAATTCGAAAAACAAAAAAAATTTGCAAAATTGTCCACCTCAATGCCGACCATACCACGTAGGACGGCCGGTGTTCACGTCAACCATTTTCCGGCCAAAATTGGCTGAAAAGACTACATTGGCAAATCATCAAAATGTTTAGAATTAAATTGGCACGGTTGAAAAGCTTCGGATTAAATTGGCAGCCGTATAATAGGTTTAAAACTTTTTGGACAATTATCCCATGTTATTAATTATTTATTTCTTGTCTACTTAAATCTGTAGGTTTTATATATGTGTGTATGTATATGTATGTATGTATTTATCTAGCAAGAAGCTTATGCGTTGCACCAATCTAAGACTATATTCATAATATTATTTCTAAAGCTGGTGTCGACATGAATTTTTACAAGAGAAAAATAATACTATAAATGCAGAAAATTACAAAAAATTAAAGATTTATATCGATCAAATTCTATGCTAGAGTTTACCTAGGTTTTTATTTAAAGTGGATCCGAACTCCATCAAATAAGTTTTTGCTCTTATTAAAATAAAACATAAATATTTATTGTATAAAAATATAAATACAGGCAATATTTTGAGCACGTAAACTAGATATATGAATCAATAAGTCACATAAAGTTCTCCTCCACTTTGTCGAAATCTTCATCTTTGTGCCATCGACTTGGTGTGAAAAAAGTGAGCAAGCTATTTGAGTTGAGCGTAAAATACTTTATCTTCTCCGACAAAAAAAAAAAAAACACTTTATTTTCCTCTCCTCCAGTTTCTCCTCTCTATTTGTAGATTGTCAAAGGTGATTTTTCAAAATTATCTTCCAATTCCATATATTTCAGTATCCTTTTTTATGGAATTATTTTTTTTTCTTTTTGGTAACCATATAATGTTTACCTTTTATTTTGGCAAGAGTTGGTATCTCATCATGCATGACGATGTATCGGAAAGAGAATTGTTGGATATCTTGTGAAAATATGCAATGTTCACTTCGTATTTTTAAAGAAATTTATAATACTTCTTTCACAAAGAAGGCATATCTAATTTTTAGTTATTTTCATAATAGAAATATTAACTTATTCCTTCAGTTTATTGTGATTATTTCGTTGACACCAGTTGTTAATATATTTTGTATTAATTGGTTCTTCACGTTAGTTATTTTTCCCAACTTTGTTAATTTGAATTTGGTTGTATCATGATTATTGGTTGGTATTCCTTACTCACGTTTCTATCAAACATTCATATCACAACAATTAAACATTGGCGACCCCATGTAAGAGAAGTATGAGATATTGTTTATAAATTATAATAAAATTTCAATAAGATATATCTTAAAGTTTGATGCAGACTACGCTTTGAACTTGTCGCTGCTGTAAATATTTGTTTTGGAATAGTAATATTACTTAAATAGAAAAAATTAAAAACACAAATAAAATCACCAGGACGTCAATAGATGATTAAAAAAACAATTTGATGTGCTGAGGAACTCTCTTGAAGACATTGAATATTGATGGAATGATCTTCGTGTTTTTACAAAATTCATCGAAATACTTGAGATCCGTGAAACTAATAGGTCTTGGGTTTTTTTTGGTCAGAGAGTCTTGGGTTTGAAGGATGTGATCCTAGGATCTGAAAACTCAAAAAGTGATTGCAATGTAGATTTTAAGGTAGAGTAAATACGATATATCTACGCCAAAATTTGCACACCCTTAGTTTGTGAACACCTCTCGATTCCCCATATAACTAAGGAAGAAAAGTTGGGAAAAGTATAAAAAAAATCCTAAACATATGCATCGGTACCAATTTAGTTCTAATCCTTTTAATTGGACCAATTTAGTCATAAACTTTTTGCATTTGTGCCAATATAGTTCATCCGGTCAATTTTGGTTGGAAATCTCTGACATGGACGCTGGCATTTCTACATGGCACAATCGGCATTGACGTGGACAAATTTTTCAAAATTTTTTATTTATTTTTGTTGTGGCCGGCGACCCTTGCCAACCGCTGGGGAGGGTCGCGGCCCTCGCCATATTCCAGCAAGGGCTCAACCTTGACGACCAGGCGAGGGCCGCGACCCTCGCCAATGGCCAGCGAGAGCTCACAGACTCTCACCTAGTGAATGGCCACAATAAAAAAAAAAAAATTTCTGGTTTACAAAACTCATTGAAATGCTTGAGATCCATGCAACTAATAATTTTCGGGTTTGAAGGATGTGATCCTAGGAACTGAAAACTCAAAAGATGACTACAAGGTAGATTCTAATGTAGAGTAAATATCATACATCTACCCCAAAATTTGCATACGCTTAATTTGTGAACACCTCTCCATTCCCCATATAACTAAGGAAGAAAAGTTCAACTTCTATGCGATCAGGCACTCGTTTAACATTCTTTTGTGTGGTCAAGAATTTCAACTTGATTCTAGGAGGAACGCCGCTTCAAGGCAAAGAGCTTTAGAAAAGAATGCAAAGTTTAGGGCACTAAGAGGCACACGTGTAGGATGAGCACATTACCAGTGTCGTCTGGGGAATAGAAGGGGTGGACCATTGTAGTTGGCACTTAGTAGTGAGGAACTCTTGAAGTCTCTATTCTTATCAACAATCAAATATTTAATGTAATAAATTCGAATCAATAAGATATTGACTTTGATGGTAAGAGAGTTTACTCCTTTTTATGATCTTATGATCTCGAGTTTGAGTTTTGTTGAGAGTACTCTGGAAATAAAATACCAAATGCGCCAGGATGTACTCGAACCATTTATTATTCAGGTTATGAGGTGTGGACTATTGAGAAGGATAAATTGAGTTTTAAGTTTCATTTGTTTCACGAAAAATGAATGATTTGGAAAGTATTAAAAATGATTGCTTGTATTGTTAATAAAAATGAATGAACGAAACATCGTTTACGAAAATGTATAAACATAAATTGTTATCGATAATGAAACATTTTCTATTGACTAATTATTTGAAGATATACAAGCAATTATTTTTAGAGAAATGCTTTCTAAATCATTCATTTTCTGCGAAATAAACGAAGTGAGGGAGTAGAGATGTCAACTTAATCTAAAATGGAAAGGATCTCTATCTATTAATTGTCGAGGTTGTTCCACATCAGTTATAGAAGGAGTTAGTAGTCAGTTTATAAGTGAGAGGAAAAGTCTCACAATTTAAGTTAGCTTTTGGGATGAGAGAGGCCTAAGACCACCTAACACTTGTATCAGAGCCGGTGGTTGGTGACTCATGCGGTTTATGAGTGGTGGGCGTTGTAGTGTTGCAATGTGGGCCCGATGATAGACTTTATGGTTGTGAAGTTGGGTGTTGATTGAGATTCAATATGAGATATCTTAATGCGGGATATCTGAATTAAGGAGGAGCAGACCTAACATTGAGCTCACACATGAAGGGGAAATTGTTAATATGCACATATGAGTGAATTGTGTTAAAGAAATTTCCCATCGGAGAATTGGTATGGTGTGGAGCAGTTAATATATCATAGTTGGCCTATAACTCATTAGTTTAAACTTTTGAATGAAGATGAGTTCAACTGGATATGTTGTCCTCAACAAATACCCCCTCCTCCCTAAACTTATCACATCCATTCTACAAACTTTCCTAAACACCTTGTCAAAAAATTGGGGCGAGATCTATTGTACCCATTAGCATATTCACTCGGTGTCTCATTCATCCAAAACCTCGACTTAATGCGAACAATGTTGTTGTGAAATCGACGATGGAATGCGTCGATGATTGGAATTTATTGAGACACCGACGACAATACCGTGCAGGATAGACAATCTTCTTCCGACAAATCTAATGAAATTCAAATCTCTATATCTATACAAGGAGGACGGGATGCACTAGCGAGAGGCAACTCTAGCTGAAAGCTCATTCTCTCAATGTCCGCAAGACCCAACAAATCAAAATGCGTATTAAAGAACTGTGGAGATCCACATTCGAAAACAATAACCACCCCTTTGTCACTCCTATATGCGTAAGATCTCCATCCCCATCAATGGGACACCTCTTGCATAGAGATTCACCACTCAATAAACTAACGTCTAACAGCACCCGTTCCTATGCAGCCATCGAGAATAATATAGCTCGTTGACGAAAATTAAGAGGGACAAGCACAGCAAGAACAAAGTGAAAAACACCACCCCCCCGTCGAGCTTCCAACATTTTGGTCACCTTGGCATGTGCGAACCCCCTTCAACGCCGTGGTCAGACATCTACACACAGTCCCGAACATCCGCCGTATCTTCTGTGTCTCCACTAAAAGATTAAGAGCCCTAACCCCAAAGATTAATCCAAAATTAAATGCCCAAAACAAGCCCCAAATCAAAAAAGAAAAAAGAGATGAAAAAAAAAAAAATGATCCCCACTTGGAACAAGCTACCCAACATTTATAGGAGCCTGTCTTCTAATATGTTCCAAGTTACCACATTGAGCTGGCAAAGACACCCTTCTTGGCATATTTGCGTCCTCGTTCAGCGTTGCTAAGCACATATTAAATTCACTAATTTTTATAATCTTTTCGGTTCTTTTGGCGTTTTGGGATTCTCGATGTGTATTGGAGGCGACCAGATGCTCAAGGGGGGAAGGGGGTCCTTCGAGAGTGGAGAGCAGTTCCTCAGCTCAGTAGAGTGTTGTTTATATGGCAGTGTCTTGTAATGAGCTTAGATTAGTCAAATGCACCCTTAATTTGTCTTGGTGCTAACACCCATTTGGGGAAATGTCGCGAGGATGAACTTCTTCTGGCATGGAGTCATCGTGCTAAGGAGACCGAAGTTGATTGGCTTAGTGAGCATGTGTGGTGCAGGACACCGAGAGGTCAATGAACTTGTATAGCTCAGCTTGATCTGTCTCCACTGTCCTTTTTGGTCCGCCCCCCTAACTTAGCCCAACGTCTGTTTACTTTGTCAAAGATTTGGGTCCCAATCCAAGCTCCTTTCTCACCCGATAGTGCTTAGTGTTCCCACTTGAAGGTTTGGCAGCTGAAGAGTTGTTTGACCAGTGATGGGGTCGGATTATTGATCTAGAAAATGAGAAGAAAGGGATCATTTCCACCATCAAATAAAAATTGTCACCATCAAAATGCTTGACGAAACTTGGTATGTGCACATAATTTTGGCTGTGGATAAATGCAAATATGAAGAAGTTATGTCCTCAAGGAGATGCTTTGAGCAATGATGAGATAACCATGATGAATTTTGCCCTTGCACTTATTTCCTTCAGTATTTTCAATCCTTCACTTTCTTTGCCCTAGTTTTCCGCCTGAACTGGACCTTTACACTTCTGAGTTTTAACCCCAATAGGCCCTGAAGTGTGCCATTTGGGAAATATCTGTTTGGACAATGGGCCAGTTTGGATGGTCAACTGTCACAATCACATTCTAGTTGAGCAAAACGCTGACCATTCCCAACGTGGAGCGCAAAAGAGTGTGCAGGTGGTGGACTAGACTTATGATCCCTAAGCCCATTAAAAGCTACATCCTCATAATCTATTTGACCTGGCCCCTTGCTCAAAACGGTTCTTTGATCTTCGGATGAGTAAGCATTAATCTTGACGGGACAAAAGGTTCAATATGTCTCGAGCTTTAGCCAAAATTCGAGCAACGGATCGAAGCTGAGTTCGAAGATAAACCCGAAAATGAGGCCACGTACTGTCCATGTGCCGATGGAGCTGGGTCGGGCGCCCTAGCCTTGGTGGTCGACCGCTCGCTTGGCTAGGGGTCTAGAAAAGGCCAGACTCTCAGGCCATGGGCCGAGCAATCGGTCCATATTGGCCAACCACTTGAACACTTAGGTCCATATTAAGCTTATTAATGAACTCTACCTCTAATCGATGATTATATATTTTTAATATTGCGAAAATGTACAACACAATTGAATCTAGATACGAGGACTGCACCACATGTCTGTAACCTGCCAATCAAAATGCTGCAGCGAAAGTTTCCTCCGATCAGAGACGAAGGAGAATGTGGACCTTTCATTATTACAAATTCCTCACGAAATGTTTAAATGTACTCTTTGTCTACTTGAGGCTCAGATGTTTAATATCGATAGCCTCTCACTAAAATCACCTCGACGTACCAAGAGGCAAGACTTGTTTTCCATACTAGAATGTGAATGTCCAAGACATAAATTGATCATACATTTTGCACATGACATAACTCGAGCTTGCGATCAATATTTAAGACACGTGGCCAGATCACAAGGGCTCTTCAAGAACCTTCCCCATCCGAGAGCGTCAAGCAACGAACCTACGCAGGCGTAGCAGTAACGCGGAACACCCTATAAAACCCGACCTCGGTCGCCACTCTGCGATGGCTGCTTCGTTTCTCCGCTGCAGAGCGCCGTCGGCCGTCTCCTCCGCCACCGCACGACGGGGTCTTCCCTTTGTCGGCGCGTTCTGCGTGCTCAGCTTGGGGTTCTCCACCGCCCTCTCGTTCTCTTCTTCTCTCAGGACGGGTTGCGCTCAGTCTCTCCCCTTCGTTCCTCTCCTGAGGTCAGGATTCCTAGGTTTCTTGCTTTCGGTTTCGGTTCGCTCGATTTTTTTCTTGCGTTAGATTGATGAGGGGCGAAACTGGTGTTGTAGATCGAAGTTCCGAGCTCCCTTTAGAGGTTTGCATTCGGCTAAAATGGAGGGAAGCCAGGGAATTGGCAACACAGTGCCGAGTATTGTTGTTTACGTCACGGTTCCGAACAAGGAAGCAGGTTGGTCCCGCGTGTTTTTCTCTTCGGAATTGGAGTAATTTGGATGTTTCGTTGGGGAGATTTCGTGAGGATTGAAGGTTTCGCGCTATAGATATATGTTAGCTTCTGTCAGGTAGATCCATCGATAATTTGGTAGAAATGCGTTTGAATTTGGATGCTTTTTAGGGTTTTGAGTTCTTGCTTTGTATGGTTGGGACTTGGGAATCTGTTCTGGGATGGGGAACTGCTGATTCGAACGATGCTCGACTTCAATAGCTATGAAGAAGTCATGGAGTCCGGTGCATACAGTAAGACTCTAATTAGCTCAACATGGATAACTTGGAGTCTTGGACTCGAGCTCGGAATCGGGACGATGCAAAAGACATCGCTAAACGCACCAAATGCCTAGAGAAAATCAGAACATGGCACTACATGATGATGCTACTTAATCCTAACATCTAGAATGGATTGTTTATTTCTCAGTTGCTCGATTTGCTCGTGGGTTCACATCCTCTTGACACCAATGCGGAGCTCCCTCTGTTTTTCAAGTTTGCAATTCCTGACTACATTTGCCTTTTGTGTGTTTGTGCAGGGAAGAAGTTGGCTGAGAGCATAATCAAAGAAAGACTTGCAGCATGCGTGAATATAGTACCGGGTATTGATTCGATTGGCCTCTGTTTGAGATTATGCAAAGTAGTAGTAGATCATTGGGCATTCTTTGAGACGATTTAAACCGTGAAAGTAAGCTATTTCTGATGCTCTGCAGTTATAAGACTCTGGTTTCGTGAGTTAGAACCAATCGTCGATGCTAAATAGCTAAAAGTGACATTGCATTATACCGTTCAGGCAATTAACTAATCTAAGCACTCGCTACCAACATCCAGTTTGGCCTAGAATTGGACCCATCAGTTCCTCTTCTTATTGCTAGACATCTCCATTATGTTTGTAAATTTTTATCCCGGTTTGTCTTCCTTGAGCATTGGACCAAGTTTGCCATTACTCTCGTCAAACTTGTGCTAGGTCTGTTTTTGCTGTTGGCTTGGTCGCTTAACTTGACCGAAGTGACTTTGCACGTTAATGCAGGTATTGAATCAGTTTACCATTGGCAGGGAAAGGTATGGAAGTGAAGACCAATCATTGAAAATCAATTTTGTTTGTACTAGGTTAGAAGTTGCCGTGCTTGTCCAATAGCTTAGTAGAAAGCTGTACTTGTAAGTAAATGTGCTGGTCGATGAGATTCTTGCAAGTGGCCGACACATGCTCAATTAGGAGGATCCGGTCTTAGCTTGTCTTGGTTTTTGCCACCCAATTGCAGATTGAGACAGATTCCGAGGAACTACTTATAATCAAGACAAGAGAGTCGCTGCTAGAGCCTCTGACCCAGCATGTCAAGTTAAACCACGAATACGAGTAAGATTCAAGCACCTGCCTTCTCTCCCAATTGCGCACTAAGAGATGCAAAGAAATATAGCTTTATCGGGACTAAGAGTTTCACTGACATAAACTGATAGGCGGGGCTTAGCTAGGTGAAAGATTTTTAGTAATCTCATCGATGTTAATGTTTTGCAGTGTTCCGGAAGTCATTGGCTTGCCCATCCTGGGTGGCAATGTTCAATACCTGGAATGGATCAAGAACAGCACCAGAGACTAAGTTTTATGGTGGGGAGGCATTCTGGCTGCATCAGTTTGCTTTTGATATTCCATGTGTATACTCTCTCTCTCTCTCTCTCTCTCGTGACTTTCCTTGAATACCGTCGGCATGTGTTTTCCGAGCTTGCTACGTCTTTGCTATCTGGTATGGTGTGAATAAGACAGTGGCACTAGCTATGAAATTAACATGCATTTCTACCTAATATACCTGGCCTTATTGCAATTTTGGTATTGCTTTTATATTCGTTAATGCCCGTGGTGTTTGACCTTTTTCTTTTCCATTTAGTCTTTGCACGCGGAGAGCATTTAACTAGGATAATCATGAAATAGTTGAACTAGAAATCAGCGTACAAAGCAGGAACAACACAATTTCTACCAAATTGATGTTAAGGTTGTCGAGCCTTTGTCGAGTGAGAAATTGTTACGATTAGAGTACGTGATTAGACCTTGAATTCTTGAAGTTGATAACCACCATCCATCCTTGACGCACTAGTCGCAGGCTAAAACTTGCCTCGTCCAAGAACAGAAACCCATTTCTCACAGCTGCTCGCCCGTCACATAGAAAGTGGCGAATAATTCAATCTCCCCTTTGATTCGAATTGGCGTCCTGAAGAAACGTCTTCTAATGTAAACCCAGTTTGAGGGCTTTGAGATGCCTCTTCGCATTTAGCTTCGACCTGGGGTAAGAGATCTAATCGCACTTTGACTACGACAGTAGGAGATAGAGACGATCTTTCAATCGAGTGAAAACCAACTTAAGTATAGTGAGAAGCACGTTAACAAATCCAAGAGAGAGTTTTTCCAATTCATTTTGGCAAACAGGAAAAGGATCTAATAATCTAAAAATAAAGAGAACATGTCACTGATGCACGCTTTAAATCGGTACCGACAAATGACATTCACAGCCCACCTCCTCCCAGAACAAAGTTACAAATTTCCATTGAGCTTACGCCGCATCTTCTAGGGCTCATCCAATTGGTCCTGCGACATCAACAGAACAGCATTTCAGTAAGCAAATTGTGTAACTCAGAAATAAGAGAGAGAGAGAGAGAGAGAGGAAAAATGATGATTTGCCTAATACACCATAAGGAGCTAGGATAAGAAAAGACGGTGTGTCCTTGGAGTTGTTACCACATGCTATGGTACCCCAACCCCATAAAAAACTGCACTCATTGTCAACGTGCCATAAACAAATGCAAAATGGCGTACATAGCGTTCTTGTGGAAAAAGTTTCTGTGAAATATATATGCACATCGATAGAATGCCCATGTTTACATAAATGAAGCATTTCGCTCTACAGCCCAGGGTACAGTCATGTGTCACTCGAGGTGAAGCAGACAACCCCCAGCATAGTGCAAAAGAAAGTATTCAAACCATCGAAAACAGATTTCTTTTTCCCTTTTATAACCAAATAATAAAAGAACTTCAAATAATAGTTTATGATTACGACTGATCATGCAAACAGTGAGAAGAGCGGAAGAGGATTGGAACTCCGACCTGGACATCAGAAGTCCAGAGGGTGAGATTATCCCTTAGCAGCTGCATAATGAGAGTGCTGTCCTTGTATGATTCTTCACCCAAAGTATCCAGCTCGGCAATCGCCTCCTCAAATGCCTGAACAAAGAAAACACATGAGCATGCCAATCATACAATAGTTGGGTCAACTGATACCCAATAAGTATGACCCATGGAAAATTTTCTCCGTGATAGGCAAGTCAGTTTATGTGCTAGAAATATAAAACATGTCTGCTAGCCTAAAGTTATACCACAACCGAAGCATGAAAAGATAAAAAGATGTTTCAATATGCATTGAATCTTAGAGGCTGAAAGCCTGGATGGATGCAAAATTATAATGCCCATATAGCAACACAAAGCACAGTCCAGAATCAATGGTAGAGCAACTTATAATGGGGTATGGAGCTCTCCAAGCAAAATTTGGCTGGACAGAATGATGACGCCATCAGCTTCTCACAAGAGTCAACCAAATGTACACAATACGAACATTTGGGACCATCGAAGCTTCTCTCCGCTATCCAAAGGACAATAGAGCGAGAAATACACTTATCAACTACAACTTTTTAACTAGCTATTTAGAACAGACAAACAATAACATTTAAGATCTAAGTTGACAAATAGAAGGACGAACAGACCTGTTTGGCCATGCTGCAAGCTTTATCAGACTGATTGAGGATCTCATAATAGAACACAGAGAAGTTGAGTGCCAGACCCAGCCTTATCGGATGGGTTGAAGCCAGATCCGCTTGAGCGATGTCCTAGGATAAACAAAATGCACGAAACATTCACAAGATCAGAAAGAGCAAAATGTGATCTCAAACTAAGCACCACCGCACAAATTTCGAACGTCATCTGCTCCTCCCTCATAATGCTAGATAAGTCAGAAAAATACCAACTCTTCATCTTCCTAAATTACTCGCGCCCTCGTAAAAAAAGAACATACTTAAAGAACAATACCAGAAGGTCCTGAAGGGAAATCGCAAATCAAAACTATGGATCTCGGACTAATAAAATTAGATCTTACAAGTCAGGATTCTTGTGATGCACAAATCCCCTAAAATTAAGAGAGTCAAATCCACTCAGACAAGTTTCTATTCTCTGTTTAGGCTTCATCGATTTCCCTTGGCGTGCGCGCAGATGAGGTTCGACAAACGTGTTATTAAGTCAACCCCGCAAATAAGATAAATCTTTCAGTCAACAGTTATAAAAAAAAAAAAAAAACCTCAAGCGCACAACTACTAGAGCGACTTCATCAAATCTCAATAATCGTCCAGAGATCAATTCGAAACACCAGTTCTTCAACCAAATAGAGTTTGAAATCGTAAAACCCTAAATAATCAATAGACAACCTCAACAGATCTTTAGATTCCCCTGAAATCCTAAAAGATCGTCAACTCAAACCTGACAATTAACAACTCGAATCGCTAAAAAATTCCAAAACTAGTCATAGTTCGCCATTCTCCTCTACTTTCTCGTACAACGAAACTAAAGGAAATAATATACAAAAACCCTAGGAGAGAGACAGAGAGAGAGAGAATTTACCTGAGCCGCCTTGTAAGCGATCATAGTGTCCTCAGCGGCGGCCTTCCTCTCGTCGCCGACCTTGAACTCGGCCAAGTACCGGTAGTAATCCCCCTTCATCTTCAGGTAGAACACCTTGGACTCGCTCGCGGCGGCCGACGGGATCAGATTCGAGTCGAGGAGGCTGAGAATGCTGGCGCACACGTCGGCCAGCTCGTTCTCGACCTTAGATCTATACTCCTTGACGAGCACGACGTGGTCCTCGTTCTTCCGCCCCTCCTCCTTCTGCTCGATGGAGGAGACGATGCGCCAGGCCGCCCGGAGCGAGCCGATCACGTTCTTGTAGGCCACGGAGAGGAGGTTCCGCTCCTCGACGGTGAGCTCGGCCACCGGCGTGGAGCCGATGACCAGCTTCTGCATGAACTGGACCATCTCCTCGTACCGCTCGGCCTGCTCGGCGAGCTTCGCCAGGTACACGTACTGGTCCCTGCTCAGGTTCTCCGGCACCGCCATCGCCACTCCGGCTCACTGAGTTGCTCCGATCAGTCGATCGATCTAGAGAGAGAGAGAGAGAGAGAGAGGAGGATTTGGGGGTGGATTGATTTGGGGAGCGAGCGAGAGAGAGAGAGAAGAGAGAGAGAGAGAGAGGGGTTGAGAGAGGATTAGCGAGAGTGTGGTGGTGTTAAAGAGAAGAGGGCTTGGGTGATTTGCTGCGGACGGCAGTACGGTGCGAGCGGATGAAGTTGACGGCTGTGACGGCCGTGGAGAGGAAAACGGAGGACGTTGGACCGTTGATTTGGTTTTTGACGGCAGTTCTGGATCGGGAGCGAGTGGGAGTGGGGCCCGCGCACAGCTTGGATTCGGATGGCACAGGGATGGTCTTGGTGACTTCCCTTTTTTATTTTATTTTAATATATTGTTTCCTTTTGCTCCATTATTCTTCAAAACAACTGTTTTCGGCCAATGATTTGAGCTATGATTGATTGCGGTATTTTGGGGGAAAAGAAAATATCAGATGTTGGGCTCTTGTTGGGCCCTCAGATCGATACTGGGCCTTGCCACAACCTACTAATCATTGGGCCGGCTAATTATCGGAGGGGACGTTCACGACGCTCGTCACCGCCGGATGATTTTTCGTGGATCCGGGATCAGAGCATGTCCGGGCGGGGATGCTAGTAAAAGTTTATCGGAATAGTTCGAGGGATCCAGAAATCCAATCAAACGAATCGAGTCGGACTAAACCGCAAAGTCATGGTAGGCTCGTCATTATATCATATTTCGCTCATCGGCGGGAATGCATCTAGGTTTCGGTTCGGTTAGGCCTAAGTCAACATAATTAGGTCGAAACTACTTGTTGAACTTACTTTCATCACGTCGTACGGAGACGGAGATAGGTAAAGACTCTTCAAGCCATGAGATTAACGGTATCTTTCAACGTAGGAATGATGGATTTGACCGGAAAAGACAACTTACGGAGACATAATCTCATGGCAGCCCACGTTTCCCATATGAAACTCCCGAAGACAGGAGAATCCTTTTGCTCCGGGAATTAGCTGATCCAGCTGTCTGCTCTGTATTGGATGCTCGTCTTCGCAGGCCATTCGCTGCTTCTCGAATACGACTCGATCCGGGTTTGAACAAATCATCGTTTGATCTGTCGAATGCGATCATTGTGCCATAGAATCGCATCCTCGTTCTTTAATCTTCGACAAGAGGGCCCTCATCACCTGAAGATCAGGGCGGAGCCTGGTGTTGATGAATCGGGGATACGGCTCCTTCGTTCCCGGACGGCGAGCTTCACTAAAGACTCAGTGCCGAAATGACACGAGCTGATGAAGTCCTACGACAAATTGACATGTCAGTGAAGATCTAAGGAAAAGTACTACGGAAGATTGCTAAGGGGGGTACAAGCAACAAAAACTTTCACGAGCACAGTGAATTTTTGCCCTCCTTTTTGAGTCATTTATGCCATTCGATGCGAAACGAAGTTAAGGGTCGAATTAAGACGAGCTGGATCAAGGGACAACGTAGAGCAGAAGGATTTCATGGGCAAGATGAGATCAAGACAAGACTACTTAGAGGTTAACATGGAATCCTTTTTTTTTGGGTGATCAGAATCAATGGCAGCAATAGGCTTCAAGCTGTTGAAATTCAGGACTGGTTCGTAAGTGACTAACATCAGAAGAACAAAGGAGCGGCACCACTGATCGATCCTGAACCATGTCTAATCGCCCGATCATGCAACAAACAATCAGCATAGCTTGCGCTCCACATCACTGGACCATCACCGACCATGTGGACGCGGTCCTATTGAGTTTGCTTGCACTACAACAAATGCACACCAGTGAACGAATCTATGCTTTGGAAGATGTCGAGTCGCTCCATGATCACGTTGGAGGACTATAACCCCTTCTCAGCGTATGCCTTGCGAATGAAAGACAACAGACACATCGGATCAACTGTAGATGACTCATATGATCAACAAACATGATCACATCAACAAATTTATTACCCTTCCAAAAACATAGGGGTCGGCATCTTCAGGAGCCAGAAGCTACTAATTACTCAACGAAGATTCAACTCCTGAGAAAGAGAAAAAAAAAAAAAAAATTCCCAGTGCCTTCTCATGCCGAAGCTAGTGGCTACTAACATATACATGCCACCATGCGTCTAGAGCTTCCTTTAGATGGGATTCAAGAGATACAGAAGCATTTAGCTCACCAAATCGACTGCCGGATCCCCAAGCCATTACACGTCAATATAAGGCCCTTGTAACGGTTAAGATACTCCTGCAGCGGTAGAAGAATGTTATATAGGCCAATTCAATCCAGAGGAAGTTTGTCAAAATCATTACTCTGTTCCGATGATGAATGCCTGTCCAGAACTTACAACGATATTGTAATCATAAACATGTAACATCCCTTTCGTGTCGTATTCTCTCCTTTTGGCAGGATCGCTAAGAACTGTCAAGCAAAATTCATGGAACAAACGATTAGAACCACATCCAGCTGCTGCTACTATCAAACATATAATCAATCATACCACCAGCAACCCAAACTTGAAATTCCACCCAATGACCAAATGCTCCACGTGAAAGAGACTCTGAATGAAAGCCTCAAATTTAAATGTTGTTGTGGTTATGAATTTTCATGATTCAACAACAATCATGTGGATAAGATCATAAACAACGGCCTAGAATCATAATCAAGGTCCCATGACTACTACATGATCACAATGGAACAAACTATTATCTTTTTCACCAATGATTATGCTCATTCTCAAGGGACCCAACTCAGAGTCCTCATAATGATGATTTGAAAAGTTTCCACAATGTTAAAACGTTAATATCAACTAGTCCACCTGAATCAAGTCTTTTCATACATGAAAAGATCCACTACCGGTAATGCTTAGTCATCTGCTTACCAAACTCAGTTCTCTAGCAGATGAACGAGAGCAGCAAATGCATTCTATTAAGACTAACTCTTCCTTTGTTACAAAAAAATCCAACAGACTGAAAAGTAAAGAGTTCCCTTTAGAAGGCATGGCACTTTAAGTTGAAGTTAGAAAAGATGCAGAAGGCTCTTTTATTACAGAACATATGAGAACTTAAATAAATGGAACTCTGCACTATTAAGAGGCCG
Source organism: Metrosideros polymorpha var. glaberrima (assembly GCA_001662345.2). NCBI lineage: Eukaryota > Viridiplantae > Streptophyta > Magnoliopsida > Myrtales > Myrtaceae > Metrosideros > Metrosideros polymorpha. The sequence continues at coordinate 18,526,776 of BCNH02000006.1, read as the reverse complement.
TATTAATAACCGTCCAAGTACTTGAGTAGATGCTTAATAGTTTCGATACCAATTTTGTACCATGTTGATTGAACACTAATCAGTTCAATTGATTCCCCGATCTCGATGATCAAAATCAAACTCTTCCCTTTTGAACTTTCTGGTAACCAAATAAAATTCTATGCCAAAATCTTTAGAAGTGGCATTAGAAGTCAATTATTGATACGAACTGACACTTTTGTTGTCAAAACACATCGAGCTTAGCGCGCCAACTGCTGATGCTGGACACTTATCTTTCCATAACATCACCCAGAGTTCTGGTTTCTTGGACATATTGACCCACTCCACCAACCACTTCAGGCGCACAAGATTCGTCTAAGCCTTGCAATCACATACCATGAACATTGACATGTATATTCCATAAAAAAAAAAAAACTTTTTACTCTTAAATAATTTTTTCTAATTCACTGGCTCTTATATCTTTTTGTAGGTTCAATAAAAAATCAAGATATGGAACCTAATTATTCTGAATCTTCTTTACCCAATACTTCACATATTCAAATCAAGAAGTTATAATTGGCCAAATGATATGAATATGATCAAGTTACTATTTACATTTAAAATAACAAAACACACTAATTCATTTTATTAATATTGAATATTAAGTAAGATTTTTATGAAAATGCAGATAAAAATTCAATTATTATTATGTATTCCTATAATTTATATCCATAGAGCAAATGATTACTTTCCAAAACAATCAATTCAGTCCAACCTAGCCACAAGTAGCCACAAATCGCAATCTTTGCACTGACGGCTCAGTTCTGGTATTCCAGATTATTTCCAGCATTCCCTGGACTAGTACCACTGATAAGTGGAAGTCAACTACATTCACGGCCAATCCTCCTCCAATGCAGCTCTAAATCGACTTCATTATCACAGAACACCCTACCAAGGACCAGCTGACTAATGCACGACCCCAACGTAACCAGAACTCCAGGCATTAGACCCAAAAACAATGGCAGGCAAAAACTTCTTTTCTTTAGGGCCAGAGGCACCTCTGGCATACCACTTGCTCAGTTCCATAATCAAAATTTCAAGGCGAACGTATAGAAACACGAACACACCGAAAAGGACGATTCCACACATAAATCGACCACTGAACAAGTTTTACGAGCTACAGCTAAAGCGAGATACCACGAGGAACGCGCGAGGAGACAGGGAACTGACCCTGGTACGCTTCATTTATCTCTTGAAACCTCGAAGTCGCGTCATCCTGACCCATTTGTTTGTCCGGATGCCATTTCTGCACCACGAAAAATGGACTTCAGCCAAATATCAAGCCCTTCTTTTCTTCTCCCGCTAGCTCTCTCTAATCATGCACGATTAGCAAAGAAGATACAGGGAACCGCAAGGTAACGCGAAGAGGCACCGAACTCACTCCTCATCCATACCATGGGAGTGCAAACTCTAGACGATCTTTGTGAATGCAACAAAACGAGAATTGAAATGAACAGCGAACCAATAGCAACAGGATGAGCAAACTAAAAACCGCAAGCAAAACATTGCCGAAAGCCCGAAAAAAGAAAGAAGAAATTCGCGGACCAGCGCAAGCCGGATGTAATTAGATCGAATCGCTTCCTCGGAGGCATCGTAATCCACCTCCAAAATCTTATAGTAGTCCTGCACGAGAAAAAGTACCAAATCACCGCGCGAAGGGGCGAAGAAGGAGCCCTAGAAACTGGGAACGGCGGCGAATTCCTCCATCGACAGGAGGTCCGGGAACTCACAGTCGCAGTACCTTGGGTTTGGATAGGAGAGAGAGGAAGTCGAAATTGAAGGGAGATTCTTGTTGGTCGGGCTCGCCGTCGTGCTGCGGAAGAGCGTCTTCCCACATCATCTTCACCGACACGCCTGCGAGAGAGAGAGAGAGAGACAGAGAGGCCGTGTGCGGTGGCCCAAACGGTGGAGGTGGCTTCGGTTGAAGCGGATAACGCAAATGATTGCCGTAAGCTACACCCCCAGGGAATAACCGAACATTCAAGACATCATGGTCTCCATCTTTCCTGACTAGCAGATGTTTTTCTGATTAATATCACAAAAAAACCTTAAATAATAATTACCCAGACACAGATGTCCAAAATTTTTGTTGTTGTTAATATCCCTAAATTTGTGAATTATGACAGAAATACCCTAAACTTTTTTATCATAAAAAATTTCGAATTTATATAATGTGACAAATATGATCGGGATGGATATAAAATAGAATGTATAAATTTGGGATTTTTTGTGATACACGAAAAAAAATTGTGGGTATTTGTGTCATAGTAAGTAAGTTTATGGGTTTTTTTGGCAAAAAAAAAAGTTTAAGTATTTATAACACGGTGAACATAATTTGAGATATGTCGTGATATTTGTCTTTTTTTTAATTCTGGAAAGAGAGGAAAAGAAAATAATTGAGAGATCTTTTCTTGATTTTTGTTGTCACGTATGAATGTGTTCATATCTCCTCCGCGAGTCGATTCGGAATTAGGTAGAAGGAAAAATTGGAAGGAGCTGCCGCACGGAAAAAAAATCTGTCCGACCGGTTCATAATTCGCGGAGGAAATATTTCCGTTTTTGGTCTCGCTCAAATTTGTCACCCTGTCACAAAATAGGCGGCCAATCTTTTTACGATAATTTTGGCTCCATACGACCCTTGAAAGTTAAAATTACGACGACGACAAAAAAGTAGGTCCCAAGGTTCCATATCCATTTCTTTTTTCTCTCTACCTCCTCCTCCATTTAATGGCCATGGCGATCTATTTGCTCCTTCTGCCGAACGCGCAGCGGTGGTCGGCCATGGACGAGCAACAATGGCAACATCTGAACGTGTTTTGTTTCGCCACGGGTTCAAGGTGCAGGATATTGGATGAGTAATATGACCTCAGACCTCGGAATCTACCATGTGCTTCCCGATTTTGACAATTTGGAATTAAGAACCTTAGGGCGCGTATGACAAAATTTCTGTTTTAGAAGTCAATTTCTGAAAAGAAATTGATTTTTCTATTTTTGTTCTAAAAATCAATTTCTGCGCAGAGAAATGCGTTCGATAATGACACAAAATTTTTATTTTCAGAACAGAAATTTGTTTGATAACAACATAAAATTTCTATTTCCTTGACAGCACCGGACGGCGATAGACGGTGAAGATTGGTGGACGGCAAACGATGGTGACGACCAAAGGTGGCGGCCGACGAATGGTGGCGACGGAAGGCAGGTGGCAAGCGATGGACGGCGGTGATAGACAACGATTTTAGAGAGACCTCACGCTCGCGGGCCTTGCCCTCACCCTCCCCCTTGCCAAGCGACAGCGAAGCTCGCCCTCACATTTGGCCGGCAAGGACAAGCTTTGCTCGACCTCGCACGGCCTCGCCTCTGGCTGGTCACTAACCGGTGACTGGCTAGAGATTGAAGAAGATGGGGAGGGGAAAAAAATTCGAAAAAAATACAAAAAAGAAAAAAAAATTCGAAAAAAATATTAAAATATTATTAAAAACTGTTAACGTCGGTGCTGACCGACCAAATGGACAATTGGCACAATTGCAAAATGTTTATGTCTCAATTGGTAAAAAAAAAGTTTATGATTAAATTGGCACAATTGCAATAGACTTAATACTTTTTCGGTAATTTTCCCCCAATTCTACCAGATCTATGGGTTCCACGGGTTCTCCTGCACATCCCTGTCAAAATGACATGCCGCAGATGAGATGGTTCTGGAGAGGGTGGCCAAAGGTGGACCCATCGGTCCTCAATTATGAACGAAATGCAATGTCATAACAAAGAATGACCTTCGGGAGAGAAGTTGCCTCTTGAAATCCATCAGAAGCTCTTTTGCCATCTAATCTTCAAACCATATATGTTATGTGTGTCATTAATTGGTACCAAAGGTCAA
>BCNH02000006.1:18505850-18522658 GCA_001662345.2 Metrosideros polymorpha var. glaberrima | reverse complement strand
GACGATGAATTTTTATTTATTTTATTTAGTTCATCTTTTAGCATTTGGAATTAGAAATTTCAAGTTGCATTTAACATCCCCGATATTTGAAAGAATTTTAATGCTACCGTTTATAGCTATTTGGATTTTTTTAATACTTTAGTTGAAGATACGAAAGAGTGAGTGATTCGATTGCTTCACTTGAACGCTACAAAATATTGCCTATTCATGGGCTCCAAACCATTTCATAAAATATCTCTCAAATACAAATTATTGCGAATTTTGACAATAATCTGACGCCATACAAAGTATGCGTAATATCTTAAGTATCTCAATGACCCGAAAATGGCCAAAATTTGCAAATTTTATTGGATAGACAATGCCACGATTCTCTTTGAAAGCCAATACAAATGATGTTGAGATGCAATACCGTCGTTCTGAAAAGTGAATTGTTCGAATCGGCTTTTCCATAGATGATTTCAAAATGTTATAACACCGCTTAGAAAGGGAGTACTTTCCTAGTTGGTGTAGAAATATAATGATAACACTGCTTGAAAGCTGACACCATTGAAATTTACTTTTGGGTAAACCGTATTAAAAGACAACAACCCAATTTGAAGGTGAGCGTGATTAAAATATCCATTCGATAGACCGTTCGAAATTGTGAAACACTGTTCGAAAGCATGTAGTAGGAGGCATCTTGTGGGGACACCAGCATGACAAACACTCACCCGATCGTATCGGTGCTAACACGAGAAGGCTGATGTGCTATAGCATGTGATGAGGCCATTCGTGGAGGATTGCAGATTGGTGCTCGAGGAAGAGAACGAGATGGTAGGGAGAGTGTACAAAGAGAGATGTGGTCGTGGGCATCAAATGCCCATGTAATATCTAAATTTAATAGGACCAATCATTTTTTTCTCTAAAATTTTTTTAGAACGTTAGAAAATATGTCAATAATACATTTAACAACATATTTCTTGAAAATAATAAATCGACATCATTAATAATATATGTTGGAAGCGGCAACACTAGGGTGTCTCTATTTCGCTGAAAGATTTCATGATAAAGAAAAAAAAAATGTTAATATTCATATGTTTAGTAATTTGAAAAAAGTGATTTCCTTTTTTTTAAAAGAGAAAGTCGTTTTCCCTCCATCTAAAATTATTATTTTTTATTTATGAAAAATATTTTTTGTAAATTAATTAATTTTTCGTCTTTAAAACACTTGAAAATCGAAAAATAATTTCTCGATAATAATTTTTTTCCAAACAAACGAGTTCTCGATTTTTCTTTTGGTGTCTGTTTTCTCTATTTACTGAGGGTCCGAAAGTAAGAATGAAAGTGCGTGAAATCAGTACAGCTAGGCTTGCACGGGTTTGATTGATGTCCCGCTTTTGGCGCATTTTGACCGGCCACGCCCAGCCAACGGATGCGTGGTGAATCCGTAATTAACCCATCCCCGCAGGGCCAAATCGGTCAACAAAATAATTTAACCGCATAACTACCAACCAATCAACGTGCGATTCATAACACTCCGCCCGCCGGACCCTCAGATCGGACAAAATAACCCAAAAACAAATAAAAAAATCAAAATTTTATTTGTTTTTTCAGCAGGACAGAGAGAGAGGGCTGTCTTCGTCTCTCTCGGTTTCGTCGCTCGCTTCTTCCTTTGACTCTCATCAGCTCCGACTTCGAGCCTCCGATGGCGTCTTCCGTCTTCCGCATCTGCTCCTCTTCCCCGTCTCGTAAGCCGAAGACGCCGGCCGCGAAGCCATCGGTCTCCGACGGGAGAGGGGCGGTCTCGTTCCCGAGCAGCGCCAAGCTCGTCGATCGAGCGCAGCCCCTGTCGCTGGCTCGCTCGGTCGCGAGGGAGGTCTCGGCGGACCTGGCCAAGGCCGACGGCGCGGCGAAGAGGGCGAAGCGGGGGCTGGAGAAGGATTCCCGCTTGCTGTGGGGGAGGTACGTGGACTGGCTGTATCAGCACAAGGAGCTAGGACTTTTCCTGGACGTGAGCAGGATAGGGTTCACGGACGGGTTCGTGGAGGAGATGGAGCCCCGGTTCCAGGCCGCGTTCAAGGCGATGGAGGAGCTGGAGAAGGGCGCGATCGCGAATCCGGACGAAGGTCGCATGGTCGGGCACTACTGGTTGAGGAAGTCGGAGCTCGCGCCGACCCGATTCCTGAAGGCGCAGATTGAGAACACGCTCGATGCTGTTTGCAATTTCGCTGCCGACGTGGTCAGCGGTAAGGTCAGTTCTGGAATTCCAGTCGTTGTTGCTCTCCGTGTGGTAAGAGAGATTGTAGTTCCCTGCATTTTTATCGGTTTGCTGTCATAGTTTCCCGTGTCAGTTTTCTGATGAATGTCAGCATTGTCTGAGTCGTTCGAGAAAGTGTCAGCCAAGGATAAATTGAAGTGGTTTCTGGTCAAAGAGATGGAGAGCTCATTTACGAATTAGTCACTTGAAATGACTGTGTATGGAAATTTTCTCCTCCAAGATTCAATAGTTTCATTGTTTTCTTTAGGTTTTCCGATAAATGTCAGCGTGAAAATTAGTTTTTGATCGTTGAATTTTTTTATAGTTTGCTTAGCTGATTGCATTGGACACGGATGGATTGATTGACTTGATTATGTTTGACGCTTAATTTGCAGATTAAGCCCCCTCCTACATCTCCTGTGGATCGCTTTACTCAAGTACTGTCCGTTGGAATCGGAGGTTCAGCTCTTGGGCCACAGTTCGTTGCAGAGGCATTGGCTCCCGATAATCCTCCATTAAAGGTATCTTCAGACATTGTAGATAAGTCAGGGGTGGCTTGTTTGTCTTTGTCCTTTCTTGCTTTTTCAACTAGTTAAAAATATTTCTTGAGTCTTGGCAACTCTTTCCTCAAATGAGCAGTTCTGTTAATGTTATTATTCCCAGTTGGATTAGTCTTGATGTCATTCCATTTCGTGCTTTTTGTTGTAAGTTCATCACTGTAGATATGAGAATGATCCTACTAACCTCCCCGTATTCTTCCTGCTCACATTCTTCTCCATTATCTGGAGCAAGTGTATATGCTATGCACAATGAAAAAAGATCTACTTTGGTTGATCATAGTGTACTTAGGTCTTTTTTCTTCTGCAGGAGGTATTTGTAAAGTGTTAGTGGGTTTTAGACTTTTGCCCATCAGATTTAAATAAAGTCACAAGCTATGGAGAAATGGCAGTTATAAGTCTTGGCACATTGGGTGAACACCTGTTAGCGAGTTTTTGACTTTTGACTGTCTGAATGATATCTCAATTTTACTTTTGGCAGATTAGATTCATTGACAACACAGATCCGGCTGGAATTGACCATCAAATTGCGCAGCTTGGTCCTGAGCTGGCTTCTACCTTAGTAATTGTGATATCAAAGGTGCCTGCATGATATTTTGCTTTGTGATCTCTCCTTTTTGCAGATTAGTAGAATATATGGTAATTTGTTGTTATTTCCTGTCCTACAGAGTGGTGGTACTCCTGAAACCAGAAATGGCTTATTGGAAGTACAAAAGGCCTTTCGTGAAGCGGGATTGGAATTTGCAAAACAGGTTTTGGTCCCAGGTTTTTTTTTTTCTGCTTATAGAAGTTTCATTGACAATTCATTGAGTTTCTCTGCTCTTTAAAGATACCAACTAGAGCAGAGTCGCCAACTACTACTAGCATCTTGTGACGCTCAAGGGCTAAAAGCTATTGAATGTCAGACTTATCCTTTTTTATTGCGAAGAAATAGTTGGATTTTGGTTGATGTGCTCATGTGGTTTTCACAGAGTAGGTTCCATGGCCTTTCTATCCTTGTTGCACATCAATTAAATCCAACACCTTGTTGATTTCTTTTCTGGTTGAGCATTTTCTTGAGGACAAGCTACCAGATGTCTCGGGTTGAACTCTATTTTGGTGCATTTATTTTATAATTAGGAGTATTCAGTTTAGTGGCTTTTTAAAGTCATTATTGCTAATGAGGCTTAGTCAGTTTGTTAGTCTTGCATGGAAAATTTATTGCTTGTGATGTATTAGATAATCTAGGATAACTGCCTGTCTTCATTTATATGTCACTCTGATGGTCCACTTGCATTAAGTTATTTCAAAATTAGTCTTTTCGGTTGTTTGCTTAAGTGAAATTTTGGCACCTTCAATTTTGCAGATATTGCATTGATCATTTTTTTCCCATCATGAATGCAGGGTGTTGCCATAACGCAAGAGAACTCATTGTTGGACAATACTGCGCGGATTGAGGGATGGTTGGCCAGATTTCCAATGTTTGACTGGGTGGGTGGCAGAACATCTGAAATGTCCGCAGTTGGTCTACTTCCAGCAGCCCTTCAAGTTCGTAAGCCTAGCTTCTAATCTCATTGTGGTTACATTCTGGTTTGACTTGAATAGCATATTCATTAGTGGCTCCAACTTCAGGGGATTGATATCAGAGAAATGCTTGCTGGTGCATCCTTGATGGATGAGGCAACTAGGACGAAAGTGGTAAGATTGCTGTCAGTTAATGTTATGTGGTGTTTTTTGGGTACGTTCTGTTGTTTCCCAAGTCCAGTAGAGGAATTAGTTTCAGTATCAGTAGGGCAACTTATGGTGTAAATCCTCCTCAGCGTGTAGTGCTCAGGATTCTACATGTGCACATTTTATGATAAAGGAAGCTGGGTCATCAGAATAAACTAAGCATGGTTGAGATATCTATCTTGACTATCAAACCAAATGTTAGATAGCTATTTCAGGCATTCAAGGATGTCAGCTAACAAGTTGGACGGTTGTCTCTGATAGTATGCACTGTGATGTATGCAAGAGTAACTTGTCAACTTATTAGAGCAGAATCGCCACTTGTATCCTGTCATTATGCACAGTGAAGGTGATTTTGTAGTATATGTGCTAGAGGATGTCATACAGTATATTTCAATGTAAAATAGAATACAGAGGATCCATTCAATCCATTTAAGCTCACAATTGGCAATTGCAATTGTAGTTGCTTAGTTGCTTTTGTAATATCAACCTCAAGGCATGTTCATCTCTAGCTGCTGATGCATGCTACACTGAATCAAAGTGCAGCCTCTTGGCTTCATGCACTTTGATTTGTGCCTTCCCTTGTTGCCTGCTTGTAGTGTTAGATTTGCCAGCAAATGGAATCCTTGTTCAGGATGCGGTGTAAATCTGCAATGCAAGTCTGGGAGATGATTCTGTTTCCTTGTCCAGGATATCCATTAGTTGTAGGTTATGTCTGAAGAAGAACCACAGATACGTTCATTTAGGGACTGATAGCATATCCACACTGTTTGCATTTCCTAGATTGTAATTCCTCTGCCTGCTTGCAGCATTAAATCTGCCAGCAAATAAAATCCTCTTTAAGGATACAGTCTAATGTAAGTCTGGAAGTTAATTCTGTTTCTTTGTCCAAGACATTGCTAACTTATATGTTGTGTCAGGAGAAGATCCACAGAAACATTCATGTAGGGACTGTAGATTAACTTAGCATATCCAAATCCTTTGGCGAGTAACTTATTGTTGTACTACTTTTGTCAAATAATCATAAACATAGATTTCAAGGCCTGTTTGGGGGTGGCTGTGGGTTTCAGCTTGCCTTTTCAGTTTTAGCTGTGGGTTTGAGTTTCTGGCTTTAGCTTTGACTTTAAAAAAAAATGAAGTTGGAAGACATAACTTCTAACTTGAAAGTGACTGGCTCATTTTGAGAATTTAATAGCACTGAACGGTGATCCGAAAGTCACAGATGTTTGGATTCTTGGATAACTTTACTTCTGAAATGAAGTGTAAAATAACTTTTAGTGACCAAAAGCCATATACCTAAAGTGGAGTCCCTCTCATCCACACACACACACACACACACACAAAAGAAGAAGCAGAAGAAGAAGAAGAAGAAGAAGAAGAAGAAGTTAGGACATGAGAAGTATCAGTAGTTTTTCGTAGTTTTCTGAGTGGCTTCTCTACTGATACTGATCAAAGGATGTTTCTTGCCTTACTGTAGTCCTGTGTCAGCAAAAATAACTCATTTCTTTTCCAGGTCAGGAACAACCCCGCTGCATTGCTTGCTTTATGTTGGTATTGGGCTTCTGATGGTGTAGGATCTAAGGTACCATTTTTAAGAGTGTCTTCTGAATTGTTGTTTTTTCTCCTTTCAGTATGCGGTCATTGACAAGTGTTTCACTTTTCAAATTGCTGCTGTCAGGACATGGTAATTCTTCCTTACAAAGACAGCCTTCTGTTATTCAGTCGGTACCTGCAGCAACTAGTGATGGAATCTCTTGGAAAAGAGTTTGACCTGGATGGCAATCGGGTGTGTGGGTATTTTTTTGGTGAATATAGGGAGTTCCGTCTGCATCTCTAGTTTCCAAAATGTTAATTGTCAAATTTATCATTTCACAGGTCAATCAAGGGCTTACTGTTTATGGGAATAAAGGGAGCACAGATCAGCATGCGTAAGTTATTTTTTGATAAAGTAATGGAGCTGTTACTTTTACATGCTAGGGACGTGATTATTCCTGATGCATGTTATTGTTTAATTTTCATATAGCTACATACAACAGCTGAGAGAGGGTGTGCACAACTTCTTCGCGACATTCATTGACGTGCTTCGTGATAGACCACCTGGTCATGATTGGGAGCTTGAACCAGGTGTTACCTGTGGTGACTATCTGTTTGGAATGCTTCAGGTTAGGTTACAACAAGAGCTACTAATATTTAACTTTAAGAATATTCTAGTAATGGTTGAAGTTCCTATGTTTATTGTTTCTGAAGTTTAAGATCTCACACTTCTCTTGGAAAGGAGACATGAGTTCAGTGGGTGATTTACTTCTAATCACTCGGTTGTTTTCTGCAATTGATCTCTTTTAGATGTGGTGAACTTCTGTAGGGAACAAGGTCTGCTCTGTACTCCAATGATCGCGAGTCTATAACAGTTACTGTCCAAGAAGTCACTCCTAGATCAGTGGGGGCTCTTGTAGCATTGTATGAGCGAGCAGTTGGGATATATGCCTCACTAGTCAACATTAATGCCTATCATCAACCTGGTAAATAGTTTTCCTTATTAGTGTTATTGAAATTAGATGATTGCTATATGTTTAGTGCTTATTGCCGTTGAGAATATGTCTGGCCTCTCTTTGAGTCAAGAAATCAAATCAACACATCTAACTGGGTGTCTCCTTTCTTTGCCCCTATGTGCGACTGAAATTTTTAGGTGTCGAAGCTGGGAAAAAGGCAGCAGCAGAAGTATTGGCTCTTCAGAAACGGGTTCTGGCTGTACTCAACGAGGCCAGGTAGCTCCCTAGAACAATCTCGTCTGAGATGGAAAGTATTGGCTCTTCAGTAATGGGGTTCTGGTTCATTTTTTCGAAATTCAGATGAGTCTGTTAATTTTGCCCTGGTATTGCATTTTTCAGCTGTAAGGAGCCTATCGAGCCGTTGACTCTCGAAGAAGTAGCTGACCGTTGCCATGCTCCTGAAGATGTAATCTGCCTAATCCCTGGGCACAAATTAGTATTCCACACCCAATGAATTTTGGCTAATCCTTTTCCCGGCCTTGTGGATGTAGATTGAAATGATCTACAAAATAATCGCTCACATGGCTGCCAACGACAGAGCACTCATTGCTGAGGGCAGTTGTGGATCGCCAAGAAGCATCAAAGTTTTCCTCGGGGAGTGTAATGTTGATGAGTTATATGCCTGATTTTCGTATAGGACAGATGTCCTGTGGCGCACCACTTGGTAAATCTTCAATAAGCTGATTTTGATTGTGGTACTGAATCTTCATCAGAACCTGGGATTATTTGGGAAATAAGTTGGATTTTTTTGTTGGAAGATCTTCACCTTGTATGTTCGACATGTAAAATCAACATTGTTGAGCCTTTTTATCAGACGAGAAAGAAAGACCGATGAAATTCTCTTGTTGAAGTTCTTGATACTTTGAGGAATAAAGAGTAAACGGCTGGGTCCATTCTCTGTTGCTCGATTTTCGTTGCCATGAGTCCTTCCTATCGCAGCTTTGGTTAGTTTGAGGAGTTGCATTAACTTGTTATCTTATCTTTCGGACTCTGTTAAGTGATGCCTCAACATTACGAAATGCATTTGTACTTTTGCTTGAGCTCGGAAAACAAAGCAGCTGTCAAATTCCCATGAGTTCCTTGTTCTGTGGGAAGAAAGGGGTACGAATATGAGTTGCACCTGCTCCGGAGCTTCGAGTTTCGGACAATGATGACCAAATGCCGTAGCATCTTCAGGCCGCCACCAGCACGAGACCTGTTGGTTTCATTGGTTCTCGTTCCGGGGGTAAACTTAGCTATCACGGCCCCTTCTATTTCTACATTAATGGATGTCGACATCTGTAATTCACTGGTGCTGAAAACTAGACCCCAAGTTAAAACAGCAACATCAGGATAAAGTCAACGTCAGCCATTCTTCATCCCTTCTCTCTTTCTTTGCTTTCTTTTTCAACGAAGAAACACCATGAACAGATCATGATTTTTGCATTGATGTGCGCATCTAACTGCGACCTGCTTGGAATGGTTGGACCGTAGATGCATTCTAGATGCAAGCACAACAAACCAACATAATCTCACTAATTAACATGAATTCCAATAAGAAAGTCCATATTTACAAAGAGTAGATCAGGTTATGCAATTGATCTGATCTGCACACAATAAAGAATGACATCTGCACGGCACGACATTCGGAACACCAAGCTGCCTCGGCGACAACCCTAGCGCCTTAACTCCCCTCCCCCACTCTGAAGGAGCATCCACATCAGAGAAGCTTCGAGATAACGTGACAGGATGCCCAGAAAGCTTTCGAGGCAGCCTGAAGAATGACAGGATTTTGATATATCCTGCAGAGAATACGTAGTAGATGTCAGAATATTATTCAAGGAAATCGGTGGTAATCGGTAATGAAGAAGATGCAGCTGTTCGGAGTATATATTTAGACAAGTAACAGCAGGCATCACGTAGTGATTAGTAACACGATCTTTAACTCAAGATTAGGGAATAAGGAATGCCAGTTGTTGAAAACCTTAGCTTAGAGGACCTACCCAATTGCAGTAGCTCCCCATGATGCTACATTATAAATAACTCTGCTCCCATCCCATGCCTTCCGAAGCTTTCCCTTGTTCTTTTTTACCGAGAATGTCTTGCAAAGAGCTGAAAGAAAATTCAAAGGTTATCAGGACCACAGAAGTCAACTAGGAAAAACATATCCGAATGTAGAAGTCACATCCTCAACAAACTCGAAGAAAATAACTTATATTAAGTTCGCAGATATCAACAAACATTTTTGAAAGCGAGTTCAAATTATATCAATAAAAGAGGAGGAATGAAAATCAAGCTGACCTTCCTGAAGTTGGTTAGGAGTCAACTCCTGCAAATAGAAAAGCACCAGCTGCTAAGCCCAAAAGGATAAAAATGTGCAAGCAGAAGGAGAGGCAAGCAAATGCATCTCATGCTACAAGACAAGGATCCTATGAAAGTAACATCAATAACTGTCATGGCCCATGCACAACAAATGACATGAATTTCCTCATTATTATTTGTTCCTTCAAAATCTGGTAATGTAACTCGCCACAACTAGATGAAAAAAGCATAATTTGGTGATAGTATAGAAATCATTAGCAGATCTTGAAGGAAAAAGAAATTACTGAATCTTCATGGGAATAATATTCTGATCTAACCAAGTCTATTCAATAAAAACCCAAGAACATGAGAACTTCCCCAAGCAAAGAGTGAAAAATCCATGAACAGAGTAAGATCCGCACAAAATGTTTTCCCTACCAAATTCGAAACTAAAGTAATTCTCAGGAGTCATATTTATGAGAAGCATGCTCTCATGTCACTCAATCAAAAATGCTTTTCCTGTTTTTTTTTTAAACATCCCAATCTAAAGGCTCTTGTACGTGTAGATAATACACAAAGGCTGCAGGGACTGATGGAACTTAAAATAAACCACAATGATGGGTTCACCATTAATATTTGCAAGAGAGTCATAGACACCATGCAGTGAAACTCATGGTAGGAAATAAGTTTGACAAGAACAAATCCACTATCCATGCTTCTTCTTTAGCAGAACATTTATCCATTATTAGAAGCCTTGAATAGAAGAAGCAACATAACCAAAAGGAAATGGATGTGGACCAAAGATATCAAGTCCAAATATAGGCCGTGCTCAGTCCCGCGAGAGTTGTTTCCATCACATAGAATTACATTACGTGCTATTCCAGCACTTATATACTCAACATAACTGAAGATGACATCAATCAGCTAAACTAATCACTGGAAAAACTTAAAAAGAAAACAGAAACTCTTCGTCCTCTTTCATCTGAGAGCAATCGATGGCAATAACTTAAAAGAAATACATGGTGCTGATGGGTCACAAAAAGAGACCACTCTATATGTGCCGCACCAATGACCAGGTAACCTGAGAAGTTTTGGTCTCAAGCATTTGCAAGAAGTACAGCATACCTTTGTCTGTTTAAGGGACAGGAGGTAGGCAGCCATAAAGCATGCTATACCTTCTACAATATCTTCTTGTCTCACAACGACATAATCCTGTTCACTATTATCCATGTTTTCACCTTCCCATAGATCATCTTCACTGACCATATCCCAGGCGCCACCTTCCTCTGTTTGCACAGGAAACATGCTATCAATCTGCACGTATGACTTTCTTTGGTGAAAGAAAAAGGTTGTTTTACATACTAGTTCTCATTATTGAATGAACTAAAGGTTATCAGACGCCAAGAGAAAAAATGAAGAGTAAAAGATAATTGCAATCTAAAGAGCATAAAAGTTGTTGGCCTTATATACCAGCACCATTATGAGGAATTGACCCTTGAGCACACTCTAGCTTTTCGAGGAAGTCTGGGCATTCAACTCTAGATTTGAGAAGATCACACAGCTGAATCAGGAAAAGTCAGAGAAAGACACATTAGCTAAGTTCAGAACTAGAAGGCACTTAAAATCACGCGCGTGGGCGCGCACTTCTGTACACAACAATATTCTTCTGCGTGCAAGATTCGAATCAGTTAAACAAAAAAAGTACCTAGTGATATATTGCTCAAGTAAGTCAATAACTGCAACAACATCCTCATTATTATTTAACATCCCTTCACCTTGACTATCATCTCGCAACATAATGAATGATCAGGAAGTAAGATCCACCAAGCAACAGCGAAACTATTTGCAAAATTTCAATTTGTTAGGCCCACATGACTACATCTTTGGACTGCATCACTGAGAACAACATCCATGGGATAAAGCCATAATTAAGTAACACAAAACTCAGACCAACCGGAAGGGACCTGAAAGCAATGTCTGCCTTGCCTTAACAGAAGAAAAACACAGAAAAAAGGACCAAAATTAAGTAATCTATGCCCAAGTCTACATGTACTACAGCCCTCTAATTATATTACATGCAAGTCATGTTAACTTAGACACCGGAAAATGCATCCAAAACCTTCAAAATCGGTCTTGTAAGATGAATATTGACACATACACTTGTACAGTGACCATCAAATCCGGACAGTAGAGAAATGTGATGACCCACAACACAACCGCGTACTAGAAGAAGCATGAAGTAGTACTCTGGTAAGATTTATGGTGATATAGTCCAAGTTTTTTATTTACTTTGGACATCATCAAATCCAAATTCCAAAAGGAATTCTCTCCAAGCGAAAGCCCTTCATTTGAAATATATGTGAAGGCTCTCTGATGACGGTCATAACCTTTGTACTCGGAATGAATCAACCGCCCAAAAGAAAGTGCTAATCTCCATTATCCTTTAAAGAAATTATCTCAAACTCAACCTAAATCCAAAATGAAGCTTGTGACAAAACAAACCTGGGGCTAACACTAATACCAGGATACCCAACCGATGAGGCCATCCATAACAAATTCTTAGAACATATGTATGACAGGCATTTGAGAATCCACAAAAAGGTAACACTGGGAAATGCAAGAGGACCATCCACCAAATTTAAAGTCAGCGTCAACAATGCAAGTTCATTCTCCTAGAATGTTCTGACCTCAAACTGAAAACACTTGCACACAAATCGCTGGGACAAAATTCCCTTTTGAAGAAAAGAAACAAAACTACACAAGTGCAGCTTTGCAGGTATTTATTTATACCTAGAAAAAAAGACCAATTCCCCAAAAAGTCCCAAAAATTACTATTGCCGAAAACAAACTTTCACAGGCATGTCAACTATAAAGTAATACCTTTGAAAAAAAAAACTATAAAGTAATACACAATTATAAACGATCGAGATGTTATTGCCAGGTTTATCCACCACACCCAGAAATCTCATTCCTTAACTGGAACAAATTCTTCGAGGTAACAACAGAAGTGGACAATTTCCCAATTAGACCAACCTAAAAAAGATATGAATGCACAAACTAAAAATAACGAGTCCCTTAAATCCTAAAGCTGGAAACTTCAATCCCTTTTCCTGACCATATGTATTGACCAGGCAAGACCAAAGCCAGAATCAAAACATTCCATCCAAGAATTATGTCCAAATTCAGAACGATTAAAAAGCAACAAACATAGGCACAACTACCTCATCGGCTTCGCAATCACTGCGCGGAGTCGCCAAGCCATCACCACCCGGCTCAACTTCAGGGACGGAGCCGTCGCAGTCGCCGTCGCCCTCATCGCCGTCCTCCTCGACCTCGCCGTTGCTGAGCAACTCAAGAGCTCGCTGGTACTGCACGAGCACGGCCTGCAACGTCTCTCTCTTCACTCGGACCGATTCCCGCTTCGCCTTCCGGCCACCGACCGACGGGGGACTCGAACCCGAGCTCTCCACCTCCTCCATCAGTTCCACGACCGAGAGCTCTCTCCCCCTCCCCCTCTCTCTCCACAAGCCGGGTAAAGCAGCTCGATCCACGCGAGAGACTGAAACCTCACCGATCCTCGAACGCGGAGGGAGATCTGTCTTCTTCTTCTTCTTCGCCGAGGTCCGAGGGCAGTTTCTTGTCGGTATTCGACATGCGAGCTTTCGTCTCGCTCGCTCCTTCTCTCCGGTTGCCGTATTGGGTTACAGTTGGAGGCGCGACCGAATTGGTGCTCCTTCTGCGATTCACAGGGGGCGGTCTCTCTCTCTCTCTCTCTTCCCCTCTGAGCACCTGGACTTTTCTTTTCGCTTCGGTTTTCCCGAGAAAGAATGGGAAAAAAGTTTGCGACCCGCAAGAAAACGAAGCCGAGAAGGAAAAGCAAAGAGGAAAGGGTCAACTTGATGATTGGTTTTGATTAATTTAATTGAATTGAATTTTAATCGGGGACGCTATTTATTAATTACAGCTAATTAATAATTATCATCGTGTTTTATCTGCGGGTAATGATTGCAAAAATCTGGGCTGGGCCGAAGCAGAGAAGGGCCCATAAGCAAGTTGGCCCATGAATCGGATTACTTCACATTAGAATTATTATTTATTGGGTGGCTATTTTTTATTTATGACGTCTACCCATTTTAAGCTCCTTACGTCATGATCTAATTCAGATTATATGCTCTCTCCCGTTTGATGGGGCAATTTCGTATTCTTGAAATGATAAAAAAAAAGGCGAAATTGAGAGGACGAATTAGAGAATTCGACGCCCGAAGAACTGTCGCGTGAGCATTGACTTTTTGGCATTAGAACGGTGGCTTTCGTATAGCTCTTACTGGCATAGGCTTCGTCGTATGATCTCGAGTCTTTTTGGGGTGTCGAAACCAAGATGGTCCCTCTGAAGATGGACTCTAGGAAAATGACCGTTCTCGGACGACGACGGCGATCCAATACTAGAGCGAGAAAAACCCTAAGAACCCAATTGCGACGGATTAGATTTAGGTTTTTCCTGAGCTTAATTGAGGTTCAATGCTTATCAATGGACCAGACCTAATATTTCCCCGGAGGGAGGGAAGGTCTAGAAGTCTAGTACCTAGACATTTTCAACACCAACTCTTCAGCTGATGGAGTAAAAAAGACATCACGACTCTAAACTTGCGAGAAAATGTTCTGTTGACTTAGAAGAAAGATTTGTTCTTATTAGCCAAGTGGGGAGTGGTCCTAAATCCTACTTGCCTTGCGCCTAATTCCAATGCTGTATTTCTTGGGGTATGCCTCCATAACAACATTTATTTTAATGCAGAATACAAAAGTTTGAAGTTGAAATTGGGAGTCAGTAGGCCCATCAAATAAATAGGTAAGGTAAAAAATGGTCCAGTCCATATTAGTGACTCGTCTGATATTCGACCGAATCTGGACTCATCTCGAGCTCTGATTCTTAGTAATTTTTGTTCTCAAATTGTTGTCTCTCAAGAATGAACGACACCATAGATCAACTCGCCGAGTCAATGAGGGGACTTGGGTACTCGGGTCGAGTTGTGGGCTAAGACTTTGCAAAGCACATGAGCAATGTGGAGACATGGGTGAGTGCTGCACTGACGAACAAGAACATTTGCGTGGACGGGTTCGGGGGGTAATATTTAGAAACTAAGTTTTCTTTTTCTTTTCTAACAATCGTATATGTTTTGGATTTTTTGAGTCCCCACTTAATTTATGAGAGAATGCTTGGTCATTCCATACAAACCGGGTGATTAACAAAAAAACATATAGGTTTGTGCTTTTGGAGGGGACCGTAGTGCCTCCCCTTCAGATATTTTCAAAAGTAAGATAAGAATGGAAATGAAAATGCAACTTTGGAGAAAAAAATCCATCCCATTTGTCTATGGCCCTAGGTTTTCCCTCGTTAGGTGGGGGTGTGCTACATGTGACATTCTAAAGTCGATTGAGAGCCTAAAATTGTAAATGTCAGAAAAAAATAAGATAATCACATAGAAGTCAACTGATCTGTGAAAATCAGAAACTTCAAGTATTTCTGGTTGACGGTTTGGTCACACGTTGAGGTGTCAAATGAGTGTGTCGACTTGACCTGTACATTACTCGGATCGACCCAATTCACCTGCAATTTGAAAGCATTACTTAAGCCCGTTTCTTTTTCCCTTTTTTTTTTTTTTTTTTTTTTTTNTTTTTTTTTTTTTTTTTTTCTGATTTTGCCATTTTGATTTCATCTCTCTTCTTTTTTCTCTTTTGCAAACCTTATTTGTAATGTGATAAACAGGGATGATTAGAGGTGGGAGGAGTAGTAAAACTTATATCTATCAATTTATCGTGCAAAAATACTCAAACCATCAAAGCATGTAAATTGTAAAAATGATCTTTTTAACATTATTCTGTATCACAACTTCTTTTTCTACGTGTTAATTAGTGCATTAACGCAGTCCTCCCCACATCAACCATCAATCGGTTCTCATTTCAAACACGCGTTCTCGAGCTTTCCCTTTCGCCCGACCATTCGATCGAAATCTTCTTCACGGGGCGACTCTCGTGACCGCGTTTCGCGAGTCGTGGCCTCGAGGCACCGATTAACATCTCCCCGTCTTCCTCAATATAGTTCGGACAAATTTCGGTTGACTCGGTAGATCCTAGGAAACGACGTGCGTGCCGGGGTCTATCCTCAACCTTTTTCCTTCACGTTATCGACATTTACCCCCCCGTCTACGCTGTGCCGCGTAGAATTGATTGCGGGGCGTTTTGGGCGCGCGTAACGTGCTCGACCCGTAAAGCGAGAGCAACATCGGACTCGTTTGCAAATATGCTGATTCATAGCCTCAATCACGGGCCTACTTCAATTTGCTAGTATCGCATTGTCACGTTTCGATAAATAAATAAATAAAAAAAACCCACCAAAAAAAAAGAAAAAGGAAAATAAAATAGAGAGGACTGTAATGAACAAAAGTGTAATTACGAAAACTTGTGAATTGTAGCTGAGGACTGAATTGACTTTGTCGTGGAAAGTTGAGGGGCTAGAAGGAACAAATCGAAATTTAGGGATTGCATCGAGCATTTAATAATAGTTTAGGGGCTACACTGAATAAATTCAAAGTCCGAGGAGAATATTGCACGTTGAGCCAACATTTAGGAGCCAATAATGTCCATGTTCTTATAGAATATGTTCGAGTGGGTCTGCCCTAATTTAATTTCCGTTTGGTGGCATGGTTGTTGCCAAAATCGTTGCAAGCAATTCATGTCATCCAAACCAAAGGAGTTATTTTTTTTTATTTGCCTCTTAATCCTCATCGAATAAGTTCGTTATGTTCTAATTGTAGGAGTTTAGTAGGTCGACACTTTGCCATGTTAGAAATGTTCGAAGAACCCATTTACGTGCATATTGATTTTGTGCGATCACGTGACAGTTAACGCATGGTGTAACGATGGCAGCGGTAGGCCACGTGAGTTCTTTCAACTCACTCATTAAGTATGTTTAGATGAACTGATTTGATTGTTGGAAAGTGTTTATTGCAAACAACACTAGGAAAGTCGGTACATTAGAAAATGCAAAGTTTTCGAGATCATTTACTGTCAAGTTAGTATTTGTGGGGCGCTCATAAAAAAAAGTTTCATAGAGCAATTGTAAAATATATATTGACCTCGACATAATCATCTATAAGACATCGTATTTTTCAAATCAACGAAAGTATGTCGGTATCACGTGGTGGATCAAATGACTCCCGGACCCGTCTCATACTTCACAGAATTCCTTAAATGATGTATTTCATGTCCATTTCTCAGACTTGAATCGGATCTTTGATATGCTCAGCAAAAAAAAATTTTGCTACTTTTTCAAGAGGTAGAATGATTCTACAATACTAAATTTATATAAATCTTTTGAATTAGAGTTAAATTTAAGATAATTAATGCAACGACATGGAGGCAGCACGATCTAAATGTCCCATGAGCGTGAGAAAGTCATTATATAGAATAGAAACGATTCAA
>BCNH02000006.1:18464913-18500289 GCA_001662345.2 Metrosideros polymorpha var. glaberrima | reverse complement strand
GGGGGGGGGGGGTGACACGGGCAAAGTCCCACATTGGGCAACTAAGGAGATATTCTGGGGCTTATAATGGGTTGGGTTCCCTCTCTTGGCAAGCTAACTTTTTCGAATGAATAATTCCACCTCTTGTAAATGAAAATCTATTCTTTAGAGAAAATTAAGGGTAAGCAACCTGTATCCAACAATAGTTACAAGAGAGAAGATCCATAAACTTCACAAAAGATCAATCCTCTGAGCTGCCACGGCAAAGACCAACTAAGAGAGTGAACATCCGTTAGTCCTTTACAAAGTTAATGGCTTCCCTTGCTGTCCTTCCTAATGATCCAATAAAGGAAGAGGTCATTCAACAAACATCTCCTTTCATCTGAAGGCAGGTACAACATGTATGGGAACATCTTGAAGAAATAGATGAAGGCATACTATTCTACCCTGCTAAAATGTGAGAAGTGCTTCATTACATTGGAGATTAAAATTCCACTTTGAGAAGGACAGAACAAAGGCCTAGACATTATCAAATATCTATATGTCAATAAATTTGTTAAGTGGTGTCCTTATCTTGCAAATGCTGCATAGGGTTATCTTCTAAGTGCATGTGCCTGATGAATTAGTCTACCCTTTAATCTTTACTGCCATAAACATAAACAATTTTTTTTAAACAAGAAATGTAAGTTGTAAAGATTCTCAAATTGGACATGATGTTGGGCTTAGACAATATACAAGTATTTACTCTTGTTGAGGGATGGAAGTAAACGAAAGAAGTGAAATTGCATAAAGTTCTACCAGCAAGCATTCATGATTGTGGATGATATGGAAGTCTTTATAGATCCTAAAGCTCTGTTGATGACGTCTCATTTTGCAAGCTTTTCTGGCAACTAAAATTCAATTCTTGTAAGAATTGATCTGCTACTTAGTGACCTTTAACGTCGTGGTGCTTGATTTAGACCAAAATTGATGAAAAGAATGAGGGAGTGTATTTAAAGTATAGTAAAACTATGCAAAACTCCCTGAACTTTTAGGGTAGCACACGTTTGTCCCGAACTTTCAACTGTTAAGCAATACCCCTAAACATGTGCAATGCACATGACCTTTATGGGGTAAAAGTATATTTTCATCTCATTTTTTTTTATAAGAAAATCTCTCTTTTAAAAAAGGGAAAATATAGAAGACAGGAGAAACCTAAATTAACTAAAAGTAATACTAATAGAAAACAAAAATGTTGTTAATACTGTAAAAAATAATTGTCAAAATTTGATAAATATTGCCACTTTAATAAAACCAAATAAGATATTTTAAGAAAAAGAATAAGCACAAATTAAATTAAAAGGGAAAATGCCTCAATAACAAAAAGGTAAAGGACAAAAACTGGTTATTCATTATTCATATTAATAGGGTTGATTAATTTAAATAGTGATTGATTAAAATAAATTCAGAAAACTATTAAGGGAAATGATGTCCTCAACTCATAAGAGGAAATAATTAAATGATATCTATGGTGACACTTGTAAACATTGTTTTGTTATCCCTCATTTTCTTAAAATATATAGCAGTATTTAGTTTCCAATACTATTGTCTTTATTTCTGAGAATAATGTTTTAGTTAATTTATTTTTCTCCTTTTTCTTTATTGTTTTATCTTTTTACTGAAATAAAGAGTAAGAGAGATTTCAATAAAAATAAAATGAGATGAAAGCACACATTTACCCCTTAAAAGTACTGTGCATTGTTCATGCTAATGGAAAATATGATGGAGGGTTAACTAGTTCACAAGAATAATTTGTAATTGAAATTATAGGGGCAAATGTGCACTACCCCAAAGTTCAAGCGAGTTTTGTGTAATTTATTCTAGAATTCAAAATATTAGTAGTGTGAACTTTGAAATTATTAGCACAGGAAATAATATGCCTGCTGTATATTATGTATCTTGTCATTTCCCCTTTAAAGTTATCTTTTATAATATCATGCTTTCTCTGATGTTGCAGGCTGAAACTTTGGAGGATTTATATGAGTGGAAGACTGCCCTCGAGAATGCATTGGCTGAAGCACCAAATGCGGCTCTTGTAATGGGACAGAATGGAATCTTTCGAAGTGATCAGGCTGGTGCACTTGATGGCTCTCTGGAACAATGTATGCTCCACTTGACAAATATCAAACTCAAATCCTGACCTTCTCTCACAGCTTTATATAACCCGCATGGCACGTAGTCATTATTGAGCATCTGAGTGTTTCAGTAATGATAAGGTGTCTTTAATTTATATCAAAAGCTTAGTTTTCGGTAATGTAGCGATTGCAGGTTTTCGAAAAATTTAAGACAACGATAGCTCATTCAGCATGCTTTCTCAGGGCTCTAATCTTTGAACAATGATTTGAAAATAAGCCTGCTTTTCAACAATGTATGAAGCAAAGTAGAGAACTTTTTCAGTTTTACAATAAGTTGTAGAGAATGATTTTCTGAGAATTCTACAACTAGAATGCTCTAGTTTACATGCTGGTTGCACGAAGTGTCTCGTCCAGTGCTGTTCATTAGCTTTTCTACTGCCTGTTAAGAATAAAAATCTAGATAGAACGGCACAAATTTTTGACTTCTTTGCTGTCACATATGAGAATTTTGTAAACCGCACTGAACCTAGGAATTGTTGGTTAAGATCTGGTACCAACCACTTGATTCTGTCTGATTCCTGCTTTAAACATTGCCAATATATGCTTTCAGCCATCACAAATTTATTGAATAGATGCTTCATTAGCCAATAAAGTTGCTTATTATAGTAATTAAATATTAAATCACGCCTTCATCTAACAGCTTAAGCTTTTAGAATAGTTGGCAGTGATACGACAAAATCTCACATGGTGTCGGAGCAGGAGGTCTTGAGTTCAAATCTTTCTAGGCTCCAGTTTGTCTCCCCAATAAAATATTTCCACGTTTAGTACTAGGCAAAAAAACTTGAATAAGCGTGAGGGGGAGTGTTATAGTAATTAAATATTAAATCTCACATTGCTCAGAGCTCATGAGTCTTTTCTTTATCAATGCCCTTGAATTATATTACTCTTGTTTCCATCATCATGCTAATTGTCATTATCCGGTGCTATATTGTCAGTAAAGGACAGACAGACCATAAAATCAATGGTTGTCGGTCGGCCCATTTTACTTGCGTTGGAAGAAGTTGATGGGACGCCATCATTCTTGGAAAAAGCTCTCAGATTCATAGAAGAGCATGGTGAGCTCTATTAACGCTGTCTTCGCTTCTTGAGACAAATCATTTTGAAATTATTATTCATTGTATCTATTTGATGGAATCTGTGCTTGTGTCTGGATGAGGCTTGGCATGCTTAAGTATGATGAAGGTATCTCCAGTTTATCTGGTGAACAAAATGTTGCATCTTAACACAAACTTCAGTGATATTAGATGACTGATAGGAGCGTTAGTGCTTTTAATGAACACCATATTCTAGGATAAGAGTGGCTCACTTCCATCAAATTGTTTCTTCTTCTCTTGAAGTGATGTTTAATTTTCAATTAGTGCACTCATAGACGTTAGTTTGAGCATATACATTGAAAGGGAAGAGCTTCTTCTTCAATAATGTCGTCTTAACAATAAGCACAAAAGAGCCCTCTTGTCACTGAGATATCAAACTTGGGCATGGAGAGCTGTCATAGGCTTATAAAGTCCTTTGCATTTTGGTTTACGCCTTCCAACTATTTAATTTGTCAAGTTGACAATTTCATGTGCCTACTCTTTAGTTTGGTAGATTGTGGAAGATATTCGTTTGATATCTTCCCTGTTATGTGAGAGTTCTTTTTTTAGATCAATACATGTACTTATATCTGATTATTCGAAGGTACTGAACAGGGATTAAAATAGAAGGGATCTTGCGACAGGCTGCAGATGTCGATGATGTTGAGCACCGAATTCGAGAATATGAGCAGGGTTTGTTTGTTTACAAATCGTTTGATTTTTTATTGATCAGTCTTTGTACATCTCAATCATGATGCTGAAGATTTATATTATTATGGGTTTCATATGAGATAACTGGCCTTGAAAGTATTGGACTAAGTTCAGTGACAATATTGTCTCCTACTTTATATACATATGTGATATCCTGAGTGGACACTACAAAAATTGAATGCTAGGATGGATCCATGCATTCTGTTTAATGATCATTGCCTCAAACCATTTTTACTTTATCATTAGGAAGTACTGAGTTTCCCGCAGAGGAGGATGCACATGTTATTGCTGATTGCATCAAGGTACTGTGTTTACTGAGATACCTACAGAATTATAATTCGTAAATGTCTTATAACCCTTGTTACGGTCAACCACATTCACTTTTACAAGCCAAGAGCTGGTGTCCATCTGTACAGTGACAATATCAACTTGAACCGTGGAATTGATGCTTCCATATTTTTATTTACATTGAAACAGTATGTTCTCCGCGAGTTGCCATCATCTCCAGTTCCTGCATCATGCTGTAATGCATTACTGGAAGCCTGCCGTAAGTTTCTTATTTAGCTGGTGGTTAAGAAATTCAAATTCTGTTTTAGACATTCAGAAAGAGAAAAAAAAAAAAGAATATCACCATCTTCTGCATGAACTTTTTGCTGCGTTGTCTTTTATTTTGTAAAGCTAGTCAGTATCGGATAATCTTACAATTATAGGAACTGATCGTGATATACGAGTCAACGCAATGCGCACAGCAATTTGTGAAACATTCCCAGAACCAAATCGGCGCCTATTGCAGAGGTAGTTGATGAAGTATCTTTGTTTAAATCCTCCGTAGTACATTATGAAAGCTGCTGACCCATTTACATAACCTGAAGAAAATTATACTTTAATTGGCTGAAGAAGTCTGATTGAGTTTGCTCTCACAGAGCCTGATCACAAGTTTGCACTTAACGAGTAACTTCTCAAGAATTACATACATTTTTCATACAACTACTCTTTTTCTAGCTCTCTTATGGCTGAATAGATTTAAGATCAGGTCCTTTTATTTTTTACTAGAAGTTCAGCCTGTGATGGTGTGTCTTCATATATCTTATTTCAGCTGGTGTACTGATGCGTCTTTCCAGACTCAATTTGCTATTCTCTTGTCTCGCCTTTCAGAATACTTATGATGATGCAAACCATAGCTTCTCATAAGGCCGAGAACAGAATGAGTTCTTCAGCTGTGGCAGCTTGTATGGCTCCTTTGCTTCTGCGTCCTCTTTTAGCTGGCGACTGTGAGCTTGAAAATGATTTTGATGTCGGTGGTGATGGTTCTGCTCAACTTCTCCAAGCAGCTGCTGCAGCAAACCATGCTCAAGCAATTGTCATAACTCTTCTAGAGGAGTATGACAAGATATTTGGGGTAAGTTCTATCTCCACGTACCTTTATTTTTGCACATCAGCCCTTTCAGTATGCTTATCTCTCCATGTTAGAATGATCTCAAATATGCACATCATCTTTGCTGTCAATAATGATCTTCATTGCACTTCTAACAGCAACCCAACATTTGTTAACTTTCAAATTATCATGTACCACAGCAAATTACCATCACATAGAAGCTTCTTACAGCTTCAGCTTTCACCTGTTTCCACTTAAATATTTAGTTTTGCTTTTATTAAAGCTGTCACAGCATTTTGAAAGCTGAAGCAGGTACAATAAAGTGATGTCACACAAGTACCTTATAGATTTTTACTCAAAGGTACTAAAATGCAGTAACCCCTTAAAAAGAAGCTACTTCATCTCTGAATTGATGAAAATGCCAGGAACAATAGCATGAGTAACTTCAAGAGGTTTGGTCTATGACAAGTCAATTATCTGTTTTTATCAGGCACATGTGGTTAAAGTCGAGTAGCTCTAAAGAACTTTACATTCTAGTTGCGAACGTATATGAGATCAAGTCTGGATAGGTGGACCTAATATGCATGGTTTCTGGGTATTGTTCCTACAAGCCCTGCTCCTCCTGAAACAAGTGCCAATTCTCCACCACAATCTTCTTATACTTGTCTTCTTCCACAGAATCAAGATGGAATATCTCTTTTATACTCATAAGTTACATGGTTCTCTTCTCTTAAATCAAACAATGTTTCAGCTTTGGCTCCCATCTGAACCATCTCATCCTAGTCTTTTCCTCAAGTTTTGTGCGAAAGGATGGCTTCATTCCTGATTCTTGTTGGTTACAGTTTAAAAATTTCTTGTTAGTTGGACATCGAAGGGCTTCGCCCTGTCAAGTTGAAGGCCACTTAGAGAATATGCTCCCAATATGTATTGGCTGTTTAAACATCTTCATGTTAGTATGCATTCTTAAGTCAGATTTAGACATTACAGATGGGATTGCTCATCCAGGGTCCAAGTCTTTGCACTCATTCAATAACAACGTATTTATGAGTGAACTGTCTTCTCGTGATTTCATATTATACTTTTAAAGTTCAGAGTTCTCTCGCCATTTTGAAGATTCAGACTGTTTTCATATTTCCTCATGTGCTCTGAGTAGCTGGTGCATATAGATTAGACATGGTCTCTTATTGTGCATCCTCTATATATCTGGTTCAGATTGCTTTATTCAGAATTGTTAAGTCCTCTCGTATGTGCTGTTAGAGCTTCATGATTAATTTTGTTGCAGGAACATGCTCTATCTCCTGATATATACTCTGACTCAGAAGAGAGCGGAAGTGAGAGTGAGGAGGAAACCGATGATGATGGATCCTATGAGGATGATGAACATGATGATTTAACCCAAGATTCTGAGTTGGAATCCGAAGATGATCTGGGACATACATCGAGTGAAAGCCACAGCAGCAGTGACAAGGATGGGGAATATGCTTCCAGTAACAAAACTGATGGAGATAATGCTCAACATGACAAGGTATTTCTGTACACTAAAACAATGAACACAATGCTTAATTATGACTGGAGAAACCTTACATTTTTTGGTATCTTTAGTAGCCATAGTATGGTGTTGTTGTCTACTGTCCAAATTCTCTTTTTACTACAAGTAAACAATAAGGTCAGTTACTTTATGGAATTGAACAAACCATTATTCAACAAGCATTGTTTGTAGTATATGGTTATTATCATTGACCAGTTAGAAGGTTTATGTCGCACCAATGACAATAAGTGTGTTAAGCTTAAAAATTGCCTCATTTGAAGGTTTGGAACACAAAGTTCTTGCTACAGCTGCTTTTGTATTTTTATGAGTTTTTTCTCTTGTTCCTTTTTCGAAGGGGACTAAGATATGTTTCTATAGCTATGTCGGATTCTTCATTGAGATTGATCAGCTTTTGTTTATTGAAATAACTTAATTGCCGTATTTGTACTTGTCTATGCAGGTATCTGATAGTTCTACCCCACATTCCCATTCTCCAGAAGCAGTTGCTGATTCTAGCGAAAAAGAGAAGCTATCACAAAATTCACCTAAGACCTTACGATCCCAAATTGAGGAACCACTGGGGAGTGAGCACACTGATAACCAGCTAAATAACCATGGCTCATTACTGAAGGATGATGAGTTTTCTCAAGCACCAGTGGATGATTTTGCAGAAATAAATTTTCCTGGAAAGTTGGCCGATCATGGTCCTTTGTCCAATATGAAGAAATCAACTACTATATCCGGTGGGACTGTCCGTAGTGTTAGGCGTCCCACTGTTTGGGGACGTACTCCTGTGAGTATTCTTTTTAAATGAGAATTAGTCTCTTGCTTTAGGAAAATATTCCCCACATCTCACTCCAAAATACAACATCAGTTTTATGCCTCCACTGCTGGGATGGTCCATGGAAAGCCAAATCTTTATTCATTGCAAGTTGTGTTACAATAATGCTGTTTACTCTTGCATCTCCTCTTTTGGCATGAATTCAGGGAAAAAAGAACCTATCCATGGAATCCATCGACTGTGGCATTATTGATGAGTAAGTGATGCAGCTACTGTTTGTCGTAAATTATTTGTTAGACACTGTAGTTGGAGTTTTTAATTGAGATAGATGATGCCAATGATATATTTGTATCTTGCTGCAATTCATCTTTGACTGAAGCTACATCATCTTGGTTGGTAACTTCTGGAGTATAACCTTTATAGGGGATTAGCATGTGTTTGTCTATTACAGTGAATTTAGGAAGCACCTTGTATATATGAATCAGCACTGGTTACTTCTAATTTGATTATATGTTCCTAATTTGAGCATTTAAAACTTGTAGGGATAATATTTAGCATTTTCTTGATGTTGGAGTCCCTACTTTTTCTTTGTCTGTCCACCTTTGGTGTATGTAGGCTCTTTGGTGAGATTGTATGCTACTTAGTTGCATTCGAGCTTATTTGATTCTTCTCTTGTGCTTCACTTTTGGATTCTTGGAAAATTAATCAAGGCATGGTCCTATAATATTGCATAAACCATTAAGTTCGTAAGCTTTTGCAGATAGACAAATTTTGAGCTTATCTTTCTTTTCCTATTGAAAGGTGACATTCTATTGGTGCATTTAGACCTTATAAAAATAAGAGGCTATAGTCTTAACAAGTACGATCATATTCAGTCTCCTAAAATATAATAGAAGTCCTTTCTTGTGTACACTTTTTTTTGCTTTGTATCTTCCAGTAATTTTTCCACTGACGACAAATTTACCATTGTAGAGTTGAAATCCAGAGGCTTGAGGTTACAAAGCTTGACTTGCAAGACAGAATTGCAGAAGAGGTATGTGCTTACTCTCCATTTAAATTTTTTCTGCATGAAGCGGTTTATCTTTTTTGTTGGAATTTTCTTTTTCTGCTGTAGGCCAAGGAGAATGCAGTTCTTCAGGCTGATTTAGAAAAACAGAAGAATGCATTGCACAAGCGTCGTCAGGCTCTTGAGCAAGATGTATGTTCTATACAATAGAAGATATCCTCTACTGGGTGGCTTTACATATTGTCTTCTATGCAGATGATTTTTCTATCTCTGGTTTCGATTAAGATCAGAAATGTAACTGCCAGAGCTGTCTCTTCTATACAGCACTATACTGTTCCAATTAGCAGATTCACTCATTTAACCTATATTTGAAAATTAGTAGCTGATAGCAATAATATTGTTTTATATTTTTTGACTAATTTCGTTTTTCACCTTTGTGACCGTTCTATGGAATTCAGAGCATTTTTCCATAACCTCTTGATTAGGTTTTACCTGTTGCATTTTTGTCAAATGATGTTCCTACTTTTGCACAAACCTTACCTTATTGCATTTTGTTGTTGATTATAATGTGAAATGAAATCTTCTTATAGGTGGCAAGACTGCAGGAACAGTTACAGAAGGAAAGAGATCTGAGAAAAGCCTTGGAAGCAGGGCTTAAAGTAACTAGGGTGCCCGTTCCTGTTGGAGCGAATATCAATGAAAAGGTTGGTGAATTTCTCACTTAACAGGTCTAACTTCCCTTTTTTGTGGGTAACAGGGGAAGTCTCAGTGGCTTTAATAAAAGGAAAAATCATTTAACTTTGATACTTGTAGACAAAGGCAGATCTTGAAGATTTAGCTCGGACGGAGGTAGACATCACCAATTTGAAGCAAAAGGTTGATGATCTTGGAGTAGAGCTTAACCAAGAACGCAAAAAGAACTATCATTCAATGCAAGATTTAGGCGATCAACAATATAAAAGTGGAGATGATGGTGTGAAAGTGTATGATTACCATTTCTTTAATTGCTCTGCTATTGCATTAGCATCTAGAAGTGCTATTAGTGTTAGACTTCAAAATAGAAGTGTCTACATGAATGACCTTCTGTCATTTTTGCCAGTTTCTAGAAAAATTTGATGCTTGAATAGTTTTTTGTTTTTTTACTTTACCTCAAAGAAGTCTGATTAATAAGGCACGAATTATATAGGACCGTCGTTTTAGAGTATTTGCACACATACAAGCATACTTGTCTCTTCTATTCTCTGACTTTTGCTTATTTTCACATTTCTTACGGAACAGGAGGAATACACAGGGTGACATTAAGAATCCTGAGAGTTCATATCTTGCTGAAAGGTCAACATCCACAAAAGTATGCACACCTCTTTGTCTTTGTCTCTGTACTCGTGTGTATTTCTCTTCAAAGATCTTTACCAAAATACATATAAAGAACAATCAACTTAGTAAGTTGCGCAAGGTATGAATAATTATGACCAAAAGTTTATCATTGTACAATCTTGGGGTTGGACAAAAATCTATCTATGACCATTAAATCTCCAAATGCTCATGGAATTCACCCAATTCTTTAGAATGCTTCTCATTCTATTTTGTCATATTCTTGGGTGGACCAACAACATGACCCCCTTCTTTTTGAATCTTTTCCATAAAAGGACTCGAGTTTGGATGGCATGCATACTGAGAATGAGAGTAAGGAAGAGTCAACATCTTCATCAAATAAACGTCAACCTTTAAGTCAGCAGCCAGATTCAGCATATAACAGCAGATCCAGGTACTTGGACCAGCCAACCAATTCTCAAGCTGCAGATTCAGCAGCAGGAAGGCCTCTTGCTCCAGTGTCATCAAAGAGGTCCGGTACAAGGAATGAGGTAGATCTGAGCAACTTACTATGGCGAGTTTATTTTTGCTGCCAAGCTTCTCTTAGGAAGTGCATGCCTAACGTTATGCCAACTTGCACAAAAGTCCTTTTTTCTTCAAAAACACCTGTCATGTCAAATTTGTGTATCACTAGATTCTGTCCGTTTCCATCACAACTTATTTGCTTAATAAGGGATCAAATCAAAGCAATTAAAAAGCATAAAGAAGGAGCAATTAATACCTTTGACGAGAGCCAAAGTGCACTTCTTTTGTAACAAAAGAGATGTTAAGCAGTTTAACTTGGATTATATGCTTGCAATATGAGCTAGGCAAAAATCAAGCATTGTCAAAATTTGGCTTTTGAAGCATTCCAGTTGTGCTGCTTCTTTGTTGATAGTTGTGTTGTTGCCTCTTTGTTCATTCCTTTTTGCGTTTGTTCTGGCACAAATAGGATAGAATATATATATATATATATATGTATATAATCTAGAATGTGAAACTGGATAGAGTAGTCAGCATTCCTCCAATTCTTTCCAATCTCGCCGCCTTCTTTTTTTCTCTATGAATGAGCAGGGACCAAACTCGACAACTTCTGCATTGTCAAAGTTGACTACTCGACTGAACTTTTTAAAAGAGCGGCGTACTCAGATTGCCAATGAGCTCCAGAACATGGACAAAGGTCGAGGTTCCTCTCCATCCTTTGAGGTTCTAGAAAAAGGTAGACCATCGGAATCTCAATCTGCAGAGATTCCTGGTACAGAATCAGATGGTTCTTCTAGACCAATCCAGGACCCAGGAGATGGGTTGGGAAGAGAAAATACTTCGCTGAATCGTGAGAAATACAAGAATATAACTAGTCAAGATGCCGATAGAGGAACAAGATTAGAAGACCAGCCATCACAAGACACAAGCAGAAATTGGGAATCAGATGTTGCTTCAAGGACAGGTCCTAGATGATGGAGTGTTATTGTCTGATAACATGTTGCCAAACTCTCTGCTTTCATTAACATCCAAGTTTAACTGCGCATTTGTTTTTGGGCACTGACACAAGGAAGTAGGACGCCTGCACCACGAGGTTAGGATCCATGTCAAAGTTTTAGGAGAAGGTGAAGACTGGGAATGTTCTCCCAAAAGCTGAAGACAATACAAAAGTCTTAGGCCCCTTTGGGAAACTGCAGGCTGAATTTAAGTATTAAAGGTACCATCATTCATCTCCAGGAACATCAGGTTGGTTAAGGAGTCGGTTTCTCTTCACATTCCGAAGCTTTAGCCGCTGACTTCATAGCGTCAATCCTTGCTACTACTTCTGCTAATCATTTGGCCATTTTTTTCATGTGACTCTGCATCTAGAAAGTCTACTGCAAGAATCTCTAATGTGCATGTCTGGCATAAAATTTCCTGAGAGGTCGCTCGCAATGAGAGAAATTTCGCTTGTTTTGCTCTCTTTGTATTTAGAATCTGTCTAAGTATACAACTACTCGAATCAACTTAATGTTTTCCTTTTTTTTTTTTCTATTCTGGCCATGAAAACTGTTGACATGTTTTTCCCTATTTCAGCAGTGCTGTATGTTATGTGTTCCCATAAATCATAGAGTCTGCCCAGGAAAGATTCCATACATCGTAGTCAAAACTCGAAATTATATATGATTTTTCGTCCTTCTCGAGGTGAAAGTATTTTAATACACAATAGGACATGGTCCCCTTGACGTAAATGTCTGCACGCCAACATCAAACTTTATTTCAATTTGGCCTGCCTTTGGTCGTCTCCTACTTTCCTTCTGGACAAGAGTTCACCAATTTCACTATTTTTGACTGGCCCAGATCTAATTTAATGTGTTCTCAGCATGAAGATTATTATACTCGTCATAAAATATGATTACTTTCAATCTTTTCGTGGCTTCTTAACGTCATCTAGAGCTATAAAATCTTATGCATGCGTTCGATTGAAGGTACCCCCGAATGCGAACTGACACTATGTTTATTAAATGGAGAAGATGATGCTTCATTCTTGGATAGATGATATTAGGTCAACTTTGCTTAGAATCAACAGGATGCTACAACTCATGCAAGTTTTCCTAATATAGTTCGGGCTATTGACATGTGATTAAAATGTCAAACGGCAATTATTTAATAGTTTATGTTTCAAAACAAATGGTTGCGAACTCTCTAACTTACCCGAGAAGTTGTATCAATTCACCGTCAATATCTCGGTGTAGGTCCGCAATAACCCTTTTTTCCCATAGTCCTAGAGTGTGGTTATTTATAACTAGCTAATTAAGAATTCTTATGTGAAATTTAACTGGAGAAGTAGATGCTCCTTCTAACTAGTACTAGGAATGAAATATGACCGGAATTATTCCCTTTACTTTTTCTAGCATCAAGAAATCTTCGTTCATTAGGTATCACACTTGCACAATATTGTCTTGTTTCTCAGTAATTATATCTTTTAAGTGGTTCTTATTGAAAATTTCCCCTTTTATCTATTCAGTTTTATGGGCATATTTGAATCTTTATTTTAACTCAGAGTTTGTTTGAACTCACTTTTATTTTTATTTATGGATTAATAATAATTCTTGCAACTGACTCACACATGAATTTTTTCATAAGTTTTTGAAATTTGAACGATATTTTAAAGTTTGGCGCGAAAGTTATTCTTACTCAACTACAAACGAACAAGCCATCAATTGTTGTTTTTCCTGTAAAATTATGATCGCGTGACAGTAAAAGTTATACATATATAGGTAGAATGAAAATAATTCCTTTTCTTGTTCTGATCACGTTTTGATTATAGACATAAATTCCCTTATTCATTCGACATGGATATATATGTCGTTCCCCTTTTAAGTGGAGACATCCTTATCTAATCCAAATAATATCCATTAAATCAATTATGGACAAAAAAAAAAAATCAACTTGTTATACTGGGCCAGAAACCTTTCCCCAAGAAGAATGTCCTCGTGATTAAAATGAGAGATGCATTCTCAAAAATTAGGTGAGCCATCATTATCTCCCATCTTGCCTACCGTACCATCAAGTTTGAGTCCCAGCCAATATTCTCCGCCGCCCCAATCTTGACCGTCCGTCACTTTGCGTCCAATTCCAACCACATGCATTTTAACCGAACCGAACCGGTCCTTGTACCAGCACGTGGATAAAACCAACCGGAATCATTGATGATCAAAGAGTTCACGCTACAATGAAAAAGGCAAAATTTCCCCTGGGCATGTATTACAAGCATCCGTTACATCGAATCTACTGTGTCTCAACCATCAAATCAAATAGATCTCACGAATGGCCGAAATGAAATCGGTTGACATGTTTCAATTACATAAAATAAAAATTCTTATTCATTTTTGCACGGGATTATTGCACTTAAGACAATACATAATATAAATGTACAGCACAGCATATTGTTGTATCGAAATATTGTCTATCCTCCATTAG
Source organism: Metrosideros polymorpha var. glaberrima (assembly GCA_001662345.2). Taxonomy (NCBI): domain Eukaryota; kingdom Viridiplantae; phylum Streptophyta; class Magnoliopsida; order Myrtales; family Myrtaceae; genus Metrosideros; species Metrosideros polymorpha. The sequence continues at coordinate 18,486,367 of BCNH02000006.1, read as the reverse complement.
GTGTCCATGGTTCGATTCACTTAGCATGTAAGCCCATGCTGTCAAAATTTGAATGACTACAAATAGCCCTCGAACACGATGATAAGTACTCAGATTTTGAATATCAACCTTCTTAAATCATCGAATCATGTTATATGTAACTCCACTTGGCTCATATCATGTACAAAAAGTCATATCTATTTTTAGAATTGAAGTTTCGATCTCTTCATGCCTTTTCTTTTGTCTGTGAGCCAATTTTGTAAACTTTTTGTACTTTTCGATTATATACGAGAAAAAAAGTCTCTTTGACCATCATAATTACGCCTGAAAGATAAGGTTAATCGAGTGTTTTATCGCATTGTTAATCTAATCAAATAAAAAAGTTTAATTTGCATATATACTTTATGGCATAATACAATGTTTTTTTTAAAACGAAATGATTGTAAAATTCAAATGTGATGTGTGCAACGAATTATGTATTCTGAATCAATCAAAAAGGGAGATACATACACATACACATACACATACACGGTCGCTAAACGAGACGAGATTCATAGCAAGCGGGTAAAAAATATTAGTCGATCACACCACTTTATCGTTATTACATAATCCATCCGTTACATAAAAATAATCTCTTTTTCTTTTTTCCTTTTCCGCCGGCAACCCATCTCAAATTCCCTTTGTCCTAACGTACAAAAAGCAATAAAAAAAAAAACTAATATAAAATTAAAAAAGAAAACAAAATTATCTAACTCGAATCTTCTTTCCGCGTCTTCTCTTTCGCTCTCGCTCTCTGTGTCTCTCGTAGAATTCCGAAATTCTCCGTCTCTGCAACCAGATTTGCTTCCGCCGTGTGATTCCGCCAGCTTTTCAGCTTCCGAAGCCACCTTCAACTTCCTCCTCAATCCACCGGAGGGAATCCGCATTCTTCGCTCCCACGGATTCGCAATTCCCGACACCTTCGATTCGGAGCCGGAAGCTTTCCGCCGCGCCCGATCGAAGCTGCGATCGACCGATCCTCGCTCGTCTTTCGCCAGTCCGCACAGGCCGGAGGATCTATGTATGGTGATCGGATCAGTAGGCTACGGCTTGTGGACTTCGCTAGATGCTTTTTTGGGGCCGGATAGATGCTTGTAGCTGGGGATCTAGGGTTTTCGAGCCTGGTCCTGGTGGTCTGCTTCGCATTCCCGGTGCTTGGGTTCTTCGTCCGGCGGAGATGGAGCCTCGCGGCGGCCAAGGGCGAGGAGATCAGGCGGCTTCTCGTTCTGGCTTCCGAGGAAGCCGCGAGAGCCGAGATTGAAGCCTCCGCAAGCTCCGGCAACGCGTCGCCTCCCGTTCCGCAGGGTTACTACTGCGCTGTTTGCTATTGCCCTACCACGACACGCTGTGCTCGGTGCAAAGCCGTGAGATACTGGTACGTTTTTTTGCTGTAGGAGGTCAGTTTATTGTATGTCATGAGCGTTCACATAGGGTGTCGCAAGTTTGTCATTGTTAGCTTTCAAGAGTGTGGATGATAAACAAAGGGATAAAAGCAATGATTCGAGGCGTATTGGAGTCCGTGGGTTTTGTTGGTGAACTGATGGTGGAATGTCTTCACGACCTGCTTCACCGTTGCTACTGGGCTCCCTCAGCATTGCAGGAATTGATTGGAATTTAAGGGGCTTAATCACATTAAGAAATTACTTAGTTTGCCGCAGAATGCAATTTTTAAAGCCATTTAGTGCTTGGAGAGTTTGTCCTGAAGACCTTCTTTGTTTGCCTTGTTGACTGAAATAAACTTTTAGACATCTTGGTACAGCTTTGAGGAAAGTTCGGAGTGACTTTTAGACATCTTGTTAATCGCAGTGGTAAAAACCTGACGAACATTGTGGCATTCAAACACTCTCAAACAATCATTTTGTCCTGTTGTTTAATCCTGTGCCAGAAGTGTAACATTCTTGAGTTGGATGCTTGACTGATGTTCAATTTTCCATCCACGAGTACTATATGCACTTTTTGTCTTCATGATTAAGGTTGTCATTGTGTTGAAACGTTGCAAATATGACCTTTTGGGATATGTTATACCAGTGGCATGAGGATTATTTGGTATTGGAATCAAGACATTAAATAGATGAAGCGAAGTGTCATTAACTTGGTTTTAGGAAATGCCATCACAAGTTGAATGATATTTTGCATTGAGATACATATAATCTCTTGCTAGAGCTGAAGAGGTGGTTCATGAGCTGAAGTAATATGAACTTTTTGTATTTTATCAAACGTGAAATCGGTCCTTAGTTGTTTGCTATAACTTATGAACAGAATTTGGAGAGGCAAAGTCATAAAGAAGTATTAATAACTATATGAAGTTTAATACCAGTATCACGAGGAAACAACTCATGTCTTAGAGACAGATGTCTCATGCTCTTTATTTCCATCATCCTGATTTTTTAGCAGCGATTCTAAGTTTGCAAATATAGATTATTTCCTTTTATTTCTTTGCTAGTGTCTAAATTCTCATACAATGCTTGGGCCTAAATTCTTGTGCTTATTTTGTAAAAGTTATCTGGCTCTTCTCCAAATACTAATTTCAGCATCTCCATGACTTAGTTCTGGCAAGTGCCAAATTATACACTGGCGACAAGGACATAAGGAAGAATGTCGTCCTGTGGAGGCAGAGAGCCATTTTGATGGGAAGGATAATAGGTCAGGACAGGATACATATTATGGAGAGACATTGGATAGCAAGGCAAAGCAGTGTGCTAAGCCAAATGTATCATTCAGTGATGAATGCGTAAGGGCTCAATCCAGCTGCTCTGAAATTTTACGTGCTAAGGATGATAAGATCTCAATTGACCTTCATGATATAAATTTTTCTTCTGAATCTTCTGATGCATCCCTTGGATTTTCCTCCTCAACAACAAATAGCGATTCCTCGGATGATACTTCTGTCTGTGAAAGCATTAATTCAGATGATTCTGGGAGGTTAGAGGAACATTTATCATCTGATATTGCGCATAAGATATCTGGCACTGGTGGTATCAAGATCAAGGAACAAGCTGAGCCACTTTCTCCTAAATTTGCTAGTTTGGTTGATTCTCTTGGGAGTTTCAGAAGTTCAAGTAAATTGCACAAAAGTAAGAGTGGTTGTATTGATGATCAAGTCCAGTGCAGGTCAAGCAGTCATTCACATTCGGGCTGTAGTGGCTTGCACGAAGATTCAATGGCTGAGCCATCTAGACACCCTTCTGGCTTCTGGAATACTCTGAACCATCCAAGAAATGTTGTTCGCGATGATTCTTCTCATTCCATTATCGGAAAAATTGGTGCTTGTGGGAAACCTGGTTCTGGATCTACTCTTAGGTTTTCTTTTGACTTGTCCAACGATACTCTTTGTCCTGTCGATCGGCAAGATTTGGAGATCTCAGCTAAGAAACCTGAGAGTAGATCTGCTTTATCTAAAAGGCCAAATGCAGATGGTTCAAGTACCCCTAAATTGCCGTCCACAAAAATTGAATGCCCCATTCACGTTGCTGCTGAAGGTTGCAGTGATTCACATGTGTCGAAATTTAGTGCCAGTGAGTCTTTAAGCTCTGTGAAGGCCAACGAAACTCCTAGCAAGACGGTGCCTTCTTCAAGAGTGGATGCTCATAAATCAAAGCACAGTCAAGGCGAGTGCATATCGCCTTCTGATTTTGATGTTCATAGATATTCCGGGTCTGATTTGCATTCAACTTCACGTGTCAAATTAGAGAAAGTTTGTGAAGGTCAAACACATGCTCCTATGTCCTCTCACGTTGCTGCTCATCTTCCAAACACTAAGAATGGCTTGAAAACTTCAGTATGGAGAGTCCTAGATCAATTTAAAGGATCGGTGATGTCAAAGCACCACCGATTAGGAGTTGGGAGTGATATACCTGGAAGATGCAATGACAAGGTTTTTCATTATATTGCAACCTTTTTCTTGTTGCTTCTTCCTTGTTTTTGGGGCCAAATATTGTTCTTTTTCATGCCAAAGTGTTTTCGTTGAATGTGCATTTATTCTTTCCTTTTGCAGGGTATTTTTCCATATGAGTTATTTGTCACACTCTATACATGGAAAGCTGTGGAATTGCATCCCCGTGGCCTAATAAACTGTGGGAATAGGTAATGGTATCTTTCCAGTTATTTGAAGGACAGCTAAGAAATTTGATGATCCATGCTGCTTGGTTTTGATAATCATGGTTGCTGAATATCTAGATTTTAGTATTGATTTTTTGTCCTTGTTTGCTTAGGATGTATGTATGCTTTACCAAAATAAGTAGACCCCAACACTGTTATCTATATCGGTAACTAACACTGTTCCGCTTCTTTATGAATTTTACCTCAGGTAATTCACATGAGCGAGGCTCTTATTAGTTATATCTTATACCTGTAAAGAGTCAAGAGTGCTACCGATGATTATTCACATAGCAATGTTCTTATAAAAAAGAAAGAAGGGTGTGTTTGGTTGCCCAGGTAAAATGCCGGATAGGATAGAACCAATCCTATTTGGTGCCTGGATACACCTTCGGATTGAGATAAACCAGGACAACTTTTCTGGTCTGTGAGGGTGGGATAGTATCATCCCGCCTGGACAACAATAAAAAATGAAAATGAAAATGAAAAATAACAAGCAGGCAGAATGCAGAAAGAGTTGCCGGCTACTACCCCACGGTGGTCTCCCCTCAGGTTACATGCGGTGGTTGCACGACTCAGACGACCACCGTCGCAGCGGTTGCCTAAGATCTTAGCTCCACGATTGACGTGATCCCCCCTCGCTTATCTGTTTCTGTTCAGACCCGCGCCGCCCCTTGAGACCCCCATCACGGTGCAGCAAGATCCAGATTGAGTTCTGGATCTCGATCTGTACTTTTTCTCTTCATTGTGGTGGTCACCTCAAACCACTGTGATAGATGTGACCACATTAGTGGTGGTCCCTGACAAGTGTGCTGGACCTCTGCACAAATGATGGTCCAACAACAATGGTCCAGCGGCCACACTCCCTGTTTCTTATTTTTATTTATTTATTTTACTTATTATAGTAAATTATTTGAATTGTTAATCTTATAATTATATTTACCATCATATCCGATGGTTTACCAAACAAAAAATAGGATATAACAAATCCCTTCGGACTTGTCCCATCATAATCCTTGTTCTGGCAACCAAACGCAGCTGAGGGCTTCGCATCGATGTTATGTCTTTACTGATGATGACTCCTAACTCTTTCATGACAAGTGACTATAGGATATGCTCTTGCATTTTGTAAACACCAAGTAGGCAAAATAAATTGTTCTGTGCAACCCTAGATTTCAGGATAAGGGTGGACAACATTCTGCTTGAACGAATCAATTAGCATCTTCCTGTGCGACTTGGTTATATGTGTTTAGGTTCCAGTGAAGTTCAATCTACAAAATGATGTCTGAAATTATTGATTTTGTCCATTAAGCTGAAGGTTTTGAATTTGTTTGATCTGTAAGTGCATCTCTTTCAAGAAAGTTGTGGAGGATTGGTGAAAGATTCTCTTTCGAATATGAAATAATGTTTTTCTCATTGCTGAGAGTTGTCTCTTCAGAATTTTTTCTTTGTATGGTTTTCTATGAGACAAGACCTCTCTTCCTTGCAGTTGTTACGCGAATGCTGTGCTGCAGTGCTTGGCATTTACTCCTCCTCTTACTGCATATTTCCTTCAAGGACTCCACTCTAAAGCATGTGAGTTGTTGGTTTGCTTTTATTTGCTCAGTGAGTGACTTTAGATGATTTCCAGTCACGTTCTAATACACCTTATGTATTATCTGTACTATTCATCTCTGTTGCGTCAGGCGTTAGAAAAGATTGGTGTTTCACCTGTGAATTTGAGGGTCTAATCTTAAGGATGAATGAAGGGAAGTCTCCTATTTCACCTATTGGAATTGTATCCCAGCTAAGAAACATTGGAAGGCAGCTTGGAAATGGGAAAGAAGAGGATGCCCATGAATTTTTAAGGTGAGAGTATATTTCTCTTTTATGTAGCCTATGACAATTGTATTCGCGTGAATTCTTTTGTCAGTTTCTCTCCAGTGTTGGATAGTGCAACTCCTGATGAGTTAAATCTGGCAGGTGTGCTATTGATAAGATGCAATCTGATTGTCTTGTGGACTCTGGCAAGAAGGTATCTAGGTCAAAGGAAGAAGCCACTCTCATTGGCCTCACATTTGGAGGCTACCTTCGTTCAAAGGTAGTAATCTTGATGAAGCTCTTCCATCTTCATCTATCATATGCCCACTATCCTATTGACATCTTGCATGCAACTGGGAAGGGCTTTTTTTCTAACTTGAAAGTTCATTATTGATATGCATGAAATTCATTCTCTAATCTGCAGTTGAGGTGCACAAGGTGTAATTTTGGGAGTTATTACCAATGCATGAAATTCCCTTCTCTAATGTGCAGATACAGTGCACAAGTATAATGGTGAGAGTTTATAATTAATATGCATGGAATTGCCTTCGCTATTTGCAGATTCAGTGCACAAGGTGTAATGGAAAGTCGGAGCGACATGAAAGGATGATGGATCTGACCGTTGAGATTGGAGGAGATATTAGAACGCTGGAGGAGGCTCTTCGACAGTTCACTAGTACTGAAACCCTGGATGGAGAGAACAAGTATCAATGTACCAGGTTGGCATGCCTAATCAACTTGTTATTTCATTTGAAGCATTTTCCTTACGATTTTTAAGGGTATTTGGTGCTTTAATGAGTAAATGCTACAAGAGTTTTTACAAAGTCTTTGAGAATGAAGATCATCCTTGCAGCACTTAAGTATTGAAAATCATTTGATTTCATCTTTGGCCCCTCCTCGAAGCTGCCATTTACTATGGCAATTATATGAATCAAAAGAACTTACAGAACAATCTTGCTAGGGATATATATTCGTGTTGCACCATGACTCCCAGTTTTTTTTTTTCTTAAGTTACTATGAGATATTTTCCTGTCACTGACGTAGATTATGAAATGATACTTTTCACTTGCCTGAACCAATTTATGCTGATTTTTCTGGATTTATGATGTACTCTCTCTCTCTCTCTCTCGTGATTTTTATCAGGTGTAATTCGTATGAGAAAGCTAGGAAGAAGCTGTCAGTTCTTGAGGCTCCTAATATCCTTACAATTGCATTGAAACGATTTCAGGTGTAGTGATTGTGGAGAATAATTATTCATGTCATATTTTTTAAAATCAGAGGGTGTGTACTTTTATGGAAGAAAAACTCTCATTTGCACTTTTTCTTTGGACATGCAGTCAGGTAAATTTGGAAAGCTTAACAAGTCCATTCGGTTTTCAGAGATCCTTGACTTGTCCTCATTTATGAAGGGGACAAGTGACAGATCGGCTGTATATAGGCTTTATGGAGTAATTGTTCATTTGGATATCATGAATGCCGCATTTTCTGGTCACTATGTCTGCTATGTTAAGAATATGCACAATAAGTGGTTCAAGATTGACGACAGCACGGTAATTCTCATTCCTTCAGTCTAAATTTTCAAGAATATGGATGCAAGATTTTGATCAGATTTTATGCTAATTGCTTCTTGGGCTATTCTTTCTATTATAAGTTGAAAATTCCAGTTACTGGTCAATAAAGTTGATGCAATTGCATTTTCTTGCATCCTTGGATACATTCACGAGAAGTAGAAGTTTCCTATTTTGCATGCGACAAGATACTTCACCAAGAGTTATTCGCTTGATACTGGACTGGTCATAATAGAACCGGGCTCTCAAGCTTATCTGCTTGCAGATATTATGAACATTCTACTTATGGGTATTTCAAGCTGTATTGCTGGGTGATATTCATGTACTTAGCTCCCTAAGGTGTAGCAATTGAGATTCCTGCAGTTTTCATTAGTGCTGTATGCATGACACTCTTGCTCGGATTGATACTTTTAAAGTGATGCATAGATGAGTTTGTGCGTGCACAGATGCATGTTTGTGAGGCCTTCGCTTGTTAGTTGTTATGTTCATTCGACACCTTTGATTTTGAAGTTGTCATTCTTTACTTGGCCTCAGATTTTATAAGTGTTCCGCTATGGATATGTTTTTCGATTTTCTTTTTTTGGTCTGTCCTTATAGTAAATTTAATTGGAGCTCAGCATCAATAATGTGAATGCATATTCACTAATCATCATCCTGCTTTATGATAGGTGAAGCCTGTTGAACTAGAAAGGGTGTTGACGAAGGGAGCCTATATGCTTCTCTATGCCAGGTAAAAGATCTTAAAAGCTTTTGCGAAGTGTGAATGTGGCTGTCTGATACTCAGACTGAGTAATTGCTATACAGGTGCTTGCCACGTGCCCCTAGATCATTGAAAGACAGCGTAACATCTGTGGATCCGAGAAACAAACCTATGAATGTCAAGAGCAGTGGAAAAAGTGCCGCGCGTAAATCTGGGCTCACAAACTTGAGGAACAACCACCATTCTTCCGCATGTACAAATGATTCAGCTAGTGCCCATTCTTTTGATTCGGACTTCTACCCGCTGCACAGATATCACAGAGAGGATTCTTCGAGCGATGTTTCTTCCCTGTTTAGCAGTAATTCTGACGAGGGTTCTTGTAGTACAATCAGCACCCAAGATTCTCCCAGCTATGATGACATTTCTGACTATATATTTGGTGACTCTGGTAGCAGTTGGAGCAGCAGTCCTTGGAGCAATCCCTCTGAATCCAACCCTCCTCTGTCCTCTCCATTCTACTTGAGACATTGATGGCTTTTGTGGTAAAAATAGCACATGCCCGAATCTGGTCATTTCCTGACAAGTTGTGCTCATCCGAGAACGAGTTGCGAGCTGGTGAATCTGGGAGGTGAAGGATTTTGTTTTTTTTTTTTTTTGCATTCCAATACCTCCTTATAGTTTAGAGAATTCGTAAGTAGCTGTAGTAGTTTCTGTAGGCAGACTAACCCGAGGATATCATTGGAGGGGCTAACTATTTTCACAGATGTAAAATGTAGATTTTATCTGCCAAGCGAGTAGCAGAGGAAGATCAATCACCTTGATCATAACATATTGAGGTGGAGAATACGTAAATAAGAGATCCTTGAGAAGCTTGTATTTAAATGCACTTTTTGCTGGAAAAAGGAGGCCATTGCAGTTCTATCAATGTCGATGCGCTTCTTATTTGAAGTTGCTGGTGGTATTACGATGTATTCATGTAATATTGAGAGTAGCAATACCGTCGATGTCAGTTTTATTACCTGTCGGAAAAGTCTCGGGACCCTTTTTAGAAGAGAAATTGGGTCTCCCGGATCCAAAAATTGGGATCAGAGTACGGATGCATTTGTAGGAAACTTAAGTCTACCGGCAGAGTTTTCCCCTTTTCCTTTGTTGAAAAGAAAGTGACTCAGCAATGGATGTTTTGAAAGTAATGAAAAAGCTTATGCAAGGTGTAAATTAAGGGTTAGCCCGCTTAAAAAATAATTGAGGTTGCTCGCTGGCTTGTAAGACAAGGCAGATTGTATGCCGAACTTCTTTTTCGCTCATTGTTCGATCTTGTCTGCAGTGCTTCTTTATATGATGGTTCTTTGAATTGAGAATAGACGGTATTTGCCTGCACGGACAATAATGCCGCGAAGTCATAGACACCATGGTGTCCGTCACATCGATGCAATATGACCCTGTAAGTTTAGTATTGTTTGCCGGAAATTGGATGAATATGCCGATCAGATTGCAACCCAATTCCTGAAGTAGAATGAAGGTAGTGCTCGAATAGGGGGGTTGGTTCGATTAGCCATCTTCGTTACTGGATCTTTTGCTAGCTGACATTGAATTTCAACCTTGATGAGGCAATTCCATTTTGAAGCAATGACATGTTATGTCCTGTTGAGTGTTGGCCAGAAGAGAGCGTTACAAAACATGGAGAAGGGACTGCAAAAAGTCGAATCATAGGAACCATCAAACCATGGAGGAGGAAAACCGACACCACCGCGGGGTCGTTCATCGATCGATTGATCGACTCAAATATCTAAACTCTCGAGAAATAGACTTGCCGTAAAAAAGCGTTTATGTTCACGTTGCGTCTTGATCGTAAAGCACTAATTGCACGCGTAAAATGATCGCATCAAACGTATGATTAGAGGTGCGAAAATAAGTTGAAACGACACCCTCTTCATAGAGTAATTCGAAAATGATAATGGGTTTGGATGGAAGGATAAAAGACGGAGGGAGAAGAAAGGTGAGGAAAATAAGTTGAAACAATATTTTAACTCGATCTCTCAATTTCTTTTCTCCCGTAATTGTCCGGATCCTTTCTATATTCCCTTCCAATCGCTCCGTTCGAATCGTAGGTTCGTGGCAAAGTGGCTTTTTATTATCTTAAAAGGACACAATCCGTATCCTATAAGAGACGCCCGTTCCCCAACAATTAATATTTAATTGCACGAGCCCAAAAAATAATTCTGTCGCCGACATGTTCAGCAAAAGCGGCAGCACGATGGGAGGTGCCCGTTAAAATCTTCATGTTCCTCAATTGATTAGTTCCCAAAATTACAAAGGGACAAGTTACTTCCACTTTTCGGCGCGCGCAGACAACAGCGACAACTAAAACTAATGTTGTTGGTCCTTTGTCAATCCATTTAGATAAGGGCTGTGCAAATCGGACCAAACCGGCCATGATTACAGGTCTAGTTCTTGGTTCCTGTTGCGCCGAAAACTGCTTTCGCGACGCAAAATCTTTCATCGAAAGTAGTTATTCGATTTTTATTAAGGAGATCGGGTCTGCGCCAACTTGGACAGAAAATATCCAAACAAGTATGAGAAATAACTTACTTTATACAAAATAGGAACTGTACAAATGTAATCCTTGCCATAATTTAATCGATGATAGGATCGATCAATATAGACTCGATAACGTAACTAGATGCAAATGAATTGTGCCGGAATTTAATCGATGATACAATTTGAGAACACAGAAGAACTATGCCAAAATTTATTCAACGATACATCACTAGGGATAGGAGAAACATGACAGAATTTAATTGACGACGTGAATCTAAAAGTTATACCTAAGAAGAGTAAATTGCAGTACAGGTAAGTAAAGATACTGAAAAGTAGTAAATTTGTTGATTTGTGCAGTGGGGTGAAGTTTCTGATAGATGATTTGTGGTATTTATAATAGTCTCACGATAACTGCTTCTTTGCGATTCCAAACGATTACGCTTTCTTGCTTATCTTCTGTACATTATTGCCCACGTCCTTGAGTGATTACTTCCGCCATACATTTCACGCCCATTGCTCCATGATTCCCAGTCTTTGTAACTACCTCCGTTAGCGACACACGACCCATCGATCGTCCTCATGTCTTCACGTTCGCATGGAATTCGCTCCTTATGATTAGACAATTGCTTTATTTTCATCGTTTCATGATTTTCTCAACTATCCATGATCTTTCATAACTATCCCACAACCCTTGTCTTCAAGTGTTGACTACTTCTTTCACAATTCATGTTCTCCAACTCGATCGATCCTTCCAAATACGTGCCTTCCATTTCGATCGATCCTTCAGAATATGTGCCTTCCTCCTTAATCGGTTTGTTGATTACCTTATTAATTGTTCGAGTACTCTGACTTCTCCTCATTTTATTAGTATTCTCCCTTTCAAACCTCTTTGCCTCTATTTCAACCATCTTTTGTCAATCTCGGATTTTTTAATATCATTCTAACTGCTATCATCAAGACCAACGGCCATTAACAGTTCATCATTATAGTATGGCGATCAAATATGTTGCATCAAAGTATTTTGGTACTGGTTCATGCATTTTACACCCGTTGATGGGTGTATAATACCATTTGTTAACACATTTTCCTCTGTCACATGTTACCCACATGATTATATTACTCACATGTCCATCACATGCAAGCCAGTTTAATTTTTAGTGTCAACAATTCCAAATGGAAACAGTTCCGATTTTCGGTTCCCAAAATTATCCACACGAGAATTGGTTAGAACATGTTTCATGAAGTTGGAAGAATATGATTTATCTTTCTAAATGAGCTTAACTTCCCTATTGCTTTAAATTTCTATTTATTTTATATCGATATTATACTTTGAGCCGTTTTGTTCTTCATACTATTTTGCTGTAAGCTTGTAACTGCTATTTGTCTTGATTAAAAAAAAAATGAAGCAAAGAAATAAAAAAGAAACTAGTCCCTGAGCAGACCTCGAAACAAGTCTAGAAAAAAAGAAGATACGTTCTAGGGTCAATTCCAAATTCCAAAAATCGAGAACCAATTCTAATAGTGTAAGTTCTAGGTTCCAAGTCTAGAACCTAGTCACCCTGGGATCGATCACCCTTAATTTAGATAGAGGTAATGCAAGTGGAGGGTTTGTGATTGTTGAGTATATTTGAAGTACAGCATTCACCAGATCAATTGTCATCTTTTTCTTTTTTAACATTTTCTGTCTCCTCATGCCTACTCTCTTAGATCGTATTCATACTCTCGGGGAGGGTTTCTTTTTACTTGAAAAATCGAGAGAAAAAAAAAAAAAACTCATCAAATTATTCAAGTGATGAGCATCCTCGTCTTTCTGACTTAAAATTCGGGTCCAAATCAGCCCGTTCACCAACGAGCGTCGAATTCAATCGGTTCTTAATTATAACTCATGCCAAACATCTCCAATGACCAAAAAGGATCATTTGAAATAACAATAAAAAAAAAAGGGTATACGAAAAATTTCTAAATTTAATAGTTGTGTCCATTAATTAGTTGGTATACTTCCATCTCTAATTAAGCTGCATGAACTAAAACTTTCTTACACATGGGGCTCAAATAAAAAAAATAAAAAAACAAATCTTAAGATAAAGTCACGTGGTGCACACGAAGGAATATTATAAGACCCTTCTTTCTATTTTGTAGAGCACGCCGGTCATGCAATAGATTTTGGCACGCGTCAATCAGTTAAATAATAATAATAATAATAACAACAATAATAATAATAATAATGTACAGGCCTGAGCAAATGTTCCTTCCAGATTCCTATGATAAAATATAATTTAGTACAACATTCTATTAGCAGCCGTCAGAGTCAAACTTGTTTAAAATACTCTTATTTCTCTCCTCCGCATGATTGCAATCTTTTATTTTGTTCGTATCTTAATCTCACTTTCCAAGCTTAGTAGTTGAAAATAACATATAAAAAGGATAGTATTCAAATACATATAATAGGAAAAAATCACTCATTTACCCCTAAACTTAATGTATATCAATTTTATCATAAACTTTTCAATTTTGTCAATTGAATTCTACACCTATACACGAAATTCTAATTTAGTCATTGTAGTCAAATTTTGTCAGAAACCGTTGAAACAACGATCTAGTTATTGTTGATTGTCCTACTGACACATCGCATGTCAGTGGTTTCAGGTAAAAATTGACCGGAAAAACTATATTGAAATTTCGCGCAAATATATAAGATTAAATTTATAAAATTTAAAGATATAAGACTGATTTTGACATCCGTACAATAGGTGTAGGACTGATCGGATAATTTTCCCCGTATAATGTTTACTTATGCTCCTTGACATCAAAGAGATAAAATTAGGAATTGTAAACGAAGTATCAATGACATGCCCATAATAATGCTTAATGCGTAAGGATATCATCCTCAAATATGATTAATCCGTTTAATTATTGGAGACGATATATGCGGTCAATTACGGCGTATGATTTGCGTTAACTTGGGATGAAAGCGTGGCCTAAAAAAGGCAGTCAACAAAAGCGACGCTCGTTGACGAATGAGGCATCCAAGTTGGCACCGGGCCCCACAACAGGCATGCGATGACGTGGCGTTCATCATTAAACTTGGCTGAAGTCTTCTTATCTTTACTTGTTTGACTTTGCTACATTCGGAGTACTAATTTATTCACGCCCTAATTTTCAACGCATATTATGGCTTTCGTGCGAATTTTGTTTAATATATATTACATTTGCGAAAAAATCACGGTAATTAAGAATGTGAAATTCAATACCATAACCGTGAAAAAGCCAAAAAAGAGATAAATCATACCACACTAACAATTAACCACCGTTACTTGAGCGGACACCTCGAAATCTGTTTGTTTTGTAAAAAACAAAAAAATTTTAAAAATGTTTTTGCAAATATGATTGGTTTTTCATCGCTTGTAAGAATTAGCCAACGGAAATTCACCGCTAGTTATGCTAGAACCTTTAAGTGGATGATGATGATATTTCCGTTTGTTTATATCTGTTAACTTGATACGAGCTATCATTTTTACTTAAAAATGTTTGTCGAATCAACGTAAAAACCCCGTATTTTCATTTCCATTGAAACTTGTACATTAATTGGTTGTCTGAAAAATTCAAACTCCATCGAACAGATTGCAGAGTAAATTATCATGGAAGCAAAGAGAATTTTACGCAAACGGTTTACATTTCCTTTATTTTGAGATTGTAATTGTCCATTTTCTCAAGTCAACACTATATAAGGCTGTTAATGGTATAATTGCCCATTCAAAATATATAAGTACATAACTAATATCAAATCTTAAATATGAGAATTAATTTCACGCATAAATCTTGACATGAGACTAGTTACTTGGCCTCCCATATTTTCTCCCTCTTTCTAAGCTGAACTAGCAAATTCCGACACAGATAAATATAAACTTCAAATGTCACAACACAAACAACTTTGCCGATGAAATTTTATATTCCTATCATTAGCATATTATTCTTACAACCATCCTGTATATCGAACCTTTCAACTCCACTGATCACCACAATACAGGCAAATTGGCTGTTCATGTGTATCGAGCAAGGCTTCCATCCATAAGATGACGGCTATGGCTTTTAAGGTTAAACTAAGCGTTTAACCGCTCAGCCAACTCATTGAGTGGGTTTCAAGCTTGTGAGGCATCGTGCTTTTTGTCTTCGTTTTCTTATTGATGTTGTATGGCTCTAGGCTGCATTTGATGGGTATGAGAAAATGTCCTGAGAGAAGGTGAGTATTCATATATCCAACATTTGAAGCAGTCCTAGAATGTGAAAAAGATTCCAACAATCCCATATGTAATCCAAACAAAATTATCCCACCCAGAGGTTGGAATAATCTTATTAGCAAAGGCAAGATAACGAATAAAAAGAATCCTTACATAAGGGGCAGAACAACATGGCAAATTAAAGAGAGAGAATCGACCATCGTTGCCACACCATCATCTATCGCGCTCGCTCTCTCAAATCTGGATCTCCCTCCCTCCCTCGCGGTGGTTACGAGCTGACCGTGCTCGCCTTGGTGGTGGAAATTGCCCATTCTGCTCCAAAGGCCTAACATTACACACCCCTATGCTTTCTTTGACTCCGTTTGTTTTGTGAGAAATAAATAATTTAGAAAACATTTTCCTCAAAATGATTGCTTCTACGTTCACAAAAAATGAATAAACAAAAACTATTTTTGCCGCCCACAAAAATATATGAACATAAATTATTGTCGGTAATGAGAACATTTTTTATTAACTAATTATTTCAAGTGATATAACCGATTATTTTTAGGAAGATATTTCCAAATCATTTATTTTCCACAAAACAAACCGACCCTTAATTCCATTTTTGTTTCTCATTCTCTATTTTTCAATCCAATCCTACTTCATGTCATTCCCTCCAATACAAAGCGACATGTTCCTCCTACGTAGGAAAAATAGGAAATTCTATCAAAGTCATTTCTATAAGGATTTTCAGGGCACCTCCTACGGTTCTTCAAGGATCCTTTCCCGCAATAGGTCAGAAGACATCAAGAGAAATTACCATAGGATGGAATGGACTGGAACTGCATCATGCATGGCACGTTTATTATTGTTATCAAATGCGAAATGGAATGTCAAAAATCAAATTCCCAAGGACGGAGAGAGTGTGTGTGTCTTGGGCGAAGTTGAAGATTAGGAAGAGAAGTCAGGGTCTTGCTTTCAATGAATTATCTCAGATTCTTCTTCCAAAATTTCCTCAGAGGCGGTTCAGGGGCAAAGAGAGAAAGAGACAAACCCAAAGTACAGATTCTGATCAGAACGCGCCCAAAAGTAAAGTCGAACCCCACCCAGTAAAAGCGAAGAACAACCCCTCCTCTCCCTCTTCGAGTCTTTCAAGACTCTCTCTCTCTCTCTCTCTTCTGCAACTGCAGCTGAGAAAAAAGCAGGCAGCAGCGGGGGGACCGACCAAGAAGAGATGAAGAAACGCTAGCCACGTTCTCTTCTGCTACACGCATTATCCCCACAGCCCCATCCCTCCATCATCGTCACGCCCAGAGACGAGAAATGCAAACCGAATCGATCGGCTTGCTTGCTTCTTCAACCCCCGACTTGTCAGACTTCGAGATCACTTCCATAACTCTTCTTCCACAACCAAAACGTTGGAAAGCTTCAAATTTTCCTAAAATGGATGCCAGAACGGTACACTGCACTAAGTATTTGCCTAATCTCTTGCAAGAAACAGCAAAAACTAACCAACCCAGTTTGAAACGAGGATGAAAAACGATTCCCTCTGACAAAGCATGTCGAGCAACGAGAGATCGCAACCTTAGATGCTTCACAAGAAGACAAAAGATGAAGAAACCAAACTCACTTATAAGGTGGCGGTGGCGGCGGAGGTTGCCTCGGAGCAGGAGCCCATATCACATCTGACGACAAATGGCAACTATGCACCGGCTCCGCCTGCGGCTGATGCCCCGGCCCGCTATCTCCGCCGCTCGACATCTGAGGAGACTGCCCCTCCCCACCGCCGCTCCCCCCTTCCGACGCCGCCCCCCGCGCGTTCTCGGCCTCCTCTTCGCTGTCCGTCAGCCTGTGGAACGTCGGGCTGTTGAACGACGCCGCGACGACGAAGACCGGCCCGGCCGCGACGAGCGGGCCCGCGATGGGCCCACCGATGATCTGGCCCTGGGGGCCGGCGAGGGAGATGGAGAAGGCGTTGGGGGCGTCGGCGCGGGACGAGGCGGGCGGGGAGCTGGGGAAGAGGGTGGCGGAGATGGAGAGGATGTCGAAGCGGCCGCGGAAGGTGAGGGTGGCGCCGGAGGCTGGGTAGGAGGGGGGCTGGCGGAGGGTGAAGTTGGAGACGGAGCCGGAGGCGGAGAGGACGGAGAGGGAGAGGGAGCGCCGACGGCAGAAGCTGTGGAGGGAGGCCACCACATCAGAGCCGCAGGGGACCTCGAGGATGTAGGGCCTGAGGGAGGGCTCGGGGTCGCGGGCGATGACGACGGGGGGTTTGGGCTTGTTCCTGGAGCCGGGGGGGCGGCCGCGGGGGCGGCGGACGACCTCGATGGTGGAGCCGTCGCCGCAGGGGGCGTCGGCGGGGGGTTGGGCCTTGGGACTGGGGGTGGGCTTGTCGGGGGAGGGAGAAGAGGGGCCGAAGTGGTGGAGAGAGAAGGGGTGGTGGAGCTTGGTGAAGAGGGTCGGTGGGGTGGCTGCTTCGGGGTGGTCGGTGGGGGGTTCGAGGTACTCGCCTTTCATGGTGGTCGGACGGACGGACTCTCTCCGCCGGCTTCAACGGCGGCGACGAGAGCAATGCTTTGCTTTCAAATTGGTGGGATCTTTTGGGGGAGGAAGAGAGAGGGGTGGGGGAGCTTTGAAAGCAAGAATACAAGGCACTCTCTCTCTCTCTCTCTCTCTCTCTCATGGCGCCGCTGGTCTTGGAGGTAAACGGTGGGGTCCACCGTCCTTGTCAGATTCACCTTCATCTTTTGCTTAATCGGTTGTTAAATCGATGCTTCTGAAGCAATCCTTGCTGAAAAATTCGATAAGAATGAGCCAGCTACAAAAGGGTTTTGAAAAACAAGCAACTAAAAATCCCAAACTTTACTTTTTATGACATATTTATTTAAATATTATATTTGTAACCCAAAAATTCCTAAATTTAGCCTCTATGACATATTTAGCTCAAACTTTTTTTTCTGTAACATTATAAGTCCCAAATTTATACTTATATGACATATTTACCTCATTTAAAATAAAAAAACACATTTATCCTCAAACTTTTTAATTTTTTAATTTTCACTTTTTATTAAATAGAATATTAAAAAGAAAAAAGAAAAAAAGGAAGGACGAATAAGGGGCAAGGGAGGCGGCGAGGGCTGCCGCTCTTTCCTCTAATTCCCCCTTTTTATTAAATAATATTTTTAAAGGGGGGAATTAGAGGAAAGAGCGGCAGCCCTCGTCGCCTCCCTTGCCCCTTATTCCTCCTTCCTTTTTTCTTTTTTTTAAATATTCTATTTAATAAAAAGGTAAATGACGAAAATGCCTTTAGATTAAATAGTTTTTTGGGGTAAATGTGTCACACGGATAGAAATTTGGAGTTTTTAGTGTCACAAAAAGAAGTTTGGGGTAAATTTGTCACACTATATAAGTTTGAGGTAAATGTGTCATAAATGATAAAGTTTGATGTTTTTGGTGTTACAAAAAAAGTTTGAGGTAAATGTGTTATAGAGGGTAAAGTTTGAGATTTTTTATGGCATTTATCCAAGGGTTTTGGAGGAATGATTTGTACGGTCAAAAATCTTAATTGTTTCTTGCTTATAAATTGGACTTAGGCCGCCATCATGTAATGGTGCGAAAATGAGGGGGGATAAAAAGCTGGGTTCAACCTTAAAACCGCCTTTCAAAAAAAAAAAACAAAACGTTGCTTAGAGAAAGATTCCCGACCTAAGAGATACTTTGATTGAGGTTGTCAGTGTTTTTGGGCAAAGGGGATTGTCCGGGTAATATACAGAAGAAAGAAAGAAAAAAAACCCAAAACTAGAGATGCTCAGCGGTGGGATCGAGCGGAAAAGGATCCTAAGATCGGACCTATTTCGTTGTTCAAGCCCCCTCGTCTTAAAGATCGTCTCCATAATTCCTACAGCCAAGTAGGCTTCAGCGCAGGGTCACCTGGTCGGCCCGCAAGTTCGGGGCTAACTTGTTGTTGAGCCCCGCAGAACCGACATGGTCATGTAGGTTTTGGAACCGGTATTGCAGATCCCAGGATAAGTTCCAAGTTTCAAAACATCATGACCGGTGAGTACATAGAAGGATCCAGGGTTTGAGGTCATATCCACCGCGTATACCCCTTACCCGGTGCAGTGTACCTTGTGGAAACAAATACTCAACTAAATCCATGTGTACTAAACTATTTGCAAATTGTTTTGTAACTATTGACACCAAAAATAATTTGTTTTGCACATGTTGAGCACGTGAGCGAAAATGAGCTTGCGAGCAACACATGACCAAAGGAAAACGTGTACTAGGCAGTTGCTTAACAATGTGGAACGAATTCTATGGGAATTAGAAGGTGTGGAAGCATTTGATGGGTTACAAATCACTAAAGGAAGCAATTGTTGCTAGAAAACAAAGATTGTGGGGGCAATTGTTGCGAGATATATGGTAAAAGTGACCACTCGAGAACATGGGACGAATTTGGTGGAAGATGGACGAGGAAGTATTACTATTGGAAATCGCAAGGGAGCAATTATCACGAGACCATTATAAATACCACCAGTCACCTAGTAGTAAACCCCCCTCCCCCTACACAAATCAACAAATCTACTATTTTTCAGTATCTTTACTTTTCTGCATTGCACTTTACTTTCCTTAGCTGTAGCTTTCATATTCGCGACGTCGATTAAATTCCAACATATTTCTCCTATCCCTAGGGTTGTGTCATCGATTAAATTTTGGCATAATATCTCTCTGTTCTCAAGTTGTGTCGTTGATTAAATTTTGACATAGTTTGTTTACATATGGTCACGTTATCAAGTATGTATTGATCAGTCCTGTCATCGATTCAATTTTGGCAAGGATTGCATCTGTATGTTCCTTATTCTGTATAAAGCAAATTATTTTTCATACATGTTTGGATATTTCTTGTTTGGAGTTGACGCAAAACCCGGTCTTCTTAATAAAAAATCGAAGAACTACTTTGGGTGAAAGATTTTGCATTGCGAGAGCAAATTCTGGCATAACAGTAACTTTTCGAAGTGATTAGGGGCTTGAATAAGATGCGGAATCCATACATTATGCATTGAGTAAGGCCACCATGCCCTTTTATGGCGAGGAATGCCGGGGGGGTTCAACATAAGCGTGTGCACGAATGAGTGTGGCGGAGATCAGAATGCTTCGTTGGATGCGCGAGGAGACGAGAAAAGACAAGATTGGAAATGTATCTGTTTGGGGAAAGTTAGGTGTTGCCTCAATCAAAGAAGAAGTGAGAGCAATTTGCTTGACATGGTTTAGGAATGTTGAACAAAGACATTAGGATGCTCCAATGAGAAGATGCAAGCAAGGGATGAAGCACAATATAGAAGGAGGGGACGAAAAAGACCTAGAAGGACGTGGAGGGAGACAATAAGATATTGAGTATTTGAAGTTTTACAGTAGAACTAATAAAGGATCGAACGCAACAGATGTAACATGATGTATACAGCAGACCTCGCCAGACCTGATTTTTAAGTTGTTCTTTTAGTGTTCGACGACGTGTTTAGATAGGATTTATCTATGTGGAAATCATGATATGCACTAGGTAAAAGCATCCCACCCCTATCTAGGTGGGATAAAATCGGATATGATTTCTTTTATCAAGAGTCAAATAAATTCGAAAACAGAAAACCGCTCAAGTATGCTACAATGAGGCAACCTCGTTGTACTCGGTAAGTTCCTAGGTCTTGTGAAGCCAAGGACTTAGGTATCTTAAGATGTTAGAATACATTAGCTTAATCATCTTTCAAATATGCAAGTATTGCCGATACTTTGGGTTTTTGTGTCTAGACTAGATCTGTAAAAATGGGTCATAAACCAATTTCTTAACCCATATTTGTTGGGTTGACTTATTAGATGAATTAGTTATATTTAGTAAATGGATCACAAATGGGTTTAAAATAGTAAAACCTAATATGACTATTAAATGAGTTTACAACTTACTTTAAACAAAACTTACCTCTGTGACCCTCTCTCGCCCTTTACTTGATCTCGTGCTCGTTTTGCGCTCTTATCTCAATTTGTATATGAATTTTTCTAGATTATGTTATATATGGAAGTGTTTTAGCAATATGTGTCGAGTTGAATCTGAGTTAAGTTGGATATGAGTAACTAGATTTATATTAGGGAAAATTTCAAATAAGGACATGAAGTACATGGTAACCATTCTAGAGTAGAAATACGTTTGTTAACACATTTTCACTTTTCTACTTCTAGAATACTTTTTCACTTCTGGAGTAGAAACGCGTTTGTTAAAACTATTTCTTTTTTTTGTTCCAGAATGAGTTTTCAACTCTAGAATGAGTTTTGCACCCAAAAAGAGAAGTAATTTTTTTTTTTACTTCTTTGGAGAAAGAATGACTTCTGGCTTCTCTTCTAAACCATCTAAACTTTTTGCATTTGTACCAATTCAGTCTATTTGGTCGACCGGCGCTGACATGACGTGTCACGCCTGTCGGCCAAAATATTATTTTAATATTTTCGAAAATTTTATTATTTATTTATTT